>CM060970.1:13280703-13980703 GCA_030765045.1 Tenodera sinensis
AACTCCATGAAAATTGATCGGTACTCTGGAGTGTTCACATTTTTTTTAGATATTTTGTTTTTTTAAGGGGATTTAAGGGCTAATTTCACCCTGTGGCTGTTTCAGGGGTGTTCCTTCTTCAGCCTCAAGCTAGCTTTTTGGTTATGCTGTTCACAGTCTGGCAGACACACACACACATGGACCTTTTTCTAAAAATGCTTTATTTTGGATTCAGAGGGTCTCAAAACGTATATTTCAGGTTAAATCTTGACATCGAATTTTTGGGTGCTATACAATACTTCCTCTACTTACCAGTAGAGAAAGTAAAAATAGCTTGTAAAAAGAAAATAAACCTAGTGCAACAGCCCTGCACGGGCCGAGACTGCTTGGCCACAGTCTCCCCCACTTCTGCCGACTACAGGCATCATGAGTGGGGGCAGAACTGGAGGGTGGGATGTGGCCAGTTATGCAGCCTTCACAACCTGGGGCACTACTTCTTTATCAAGTAACTCCTCAATTGGCCCCTCAGAGACCTAATGGGGCTGATTGCACCTTGTGCCAGACCTCCCAGCAGGGGAAAAATACCCATGCTGATAAGAGGTATCAAACACTGGTCCTCCATGCCAGAGGCCGGCATACTACCACTGTGCTATGGAGGAGGTCAAAAATAGCTTGTAATGTTATTAAAATTTAAGTCAATCTTATAAACACCTTTTCCTCTACTTAAAAGTGGTTAAACAAAGACTAGTTTCTGGGAAACTTCTTCCCTATCTTCAGTTCAGTGGACAATTGATGCTGCAACATAAGGTGTGCAGGTGCTTGGGTCCAGCTTCATATTATTCTGCCATCTATTCTAATCAGTTGAATGACATCATCAATTCAAAATTCATGAGATATGTATGTTAGTAATAAAGATGTTTTCCCTAATTTAAAGTTCCAGTGATTTCTTTGCATATTTAATCAACTCTATTTGTTCCTTTATATTGTAATTCTCTGACCATAAGTGAGGTGCCAATGCAGAGTGGTCCATTTGCTTGAATCTGACATCTCAGAGGTGTTCTTTCTTTTTGTCATAAAAATATCTTAAACATATGGCATTTTAATAAAAATCATTAGAACCATTTTTGAGAAAATCAAAAAATTTTTTAAATTTTCCATGTAAATGGTAGTTCAGGGTGGAAGAATTTTCTTCAAAATCTTTGTGTTGCATCCTTGAAAGACATTAAACTTAAATACCAACTGTGGTTTTTAACCAACTTTTCGTTTTTGAGTTATGTTGTCTACATACTAACAGACACAGACACAGACAGACACACACAAACACATGCATGCACACACACAAATACTTTTTTCTAAAAATGCTTTTTCTCTGGATTCAGGGGGCCTCAAAACATATACTTCTGGTGAAATCTTGACATCTAAATTCTGAATGGAATACAATACTTCCTCTTCTATACGTAGTACAGAAGGTAAAAAAATTGAGCTTTATTTATGGATATCCTTTATCTGCTATGGTTCTCAGAGTCCCATTTACATTAGATGTGAAAGACCGCTTCATTCTGCTCAGAAGACTCTTTATCACACTTGATGCTCTTTTACATGCCATAAATATAAGACACAGGACCACTGGCCTTTTGTTCCCTACTAAAGGAAGCCATGTTAAGGATATTTTACACCCGAAAATATCTGTCAACCTTTGCTGGGTTTGAACCCATGACCTCAGGAAACAGAGGCTAGCATGTTGCCCCTAGACTATGGAGAAAACAAACAAACAAACAAAAAAAAAAAAATTGTATGCAGCATATAAAAGGTTTCTTACTGAGTTTTTCTCTCTCTTTCTGTTTTCCTTTTCTCTCTCACACGCTTTTCTATAATAGCATATGTTTGGGTTCAGGAGAGCCCAGAACACGTATTACTGGTGAAATACCAATGTTGAAATTTATGCATTGAACACAATATGCTCCCTGTCTTAGTTAAGCAATGGAGAAAGAATAATAGTATTATTGTCACTAGCATTAGTATATTTTTGTGTATATGTTTCAGTACCTGGACTTTGACAACTTGCCAGACACAAACTTCTCATGTGAGGCAAAAGTTATTGGAGGCTACTATGCAGACATCGAGACAGGATGTCAGATGTTTCATGTGTGCACAATTGGGCAGAAAGGTATGTCTTCATATCATTCAGCAATGTAAAATACAGTAGTGGAATGACATAACCATTTCAAATTATGAAAAAATACCTGATGTGTTTACATTCACAGTCAAGTCATTATCAAGTATTTTTATATCTTTTCTGTAAAATATTCTTGCAAAAGCTTATTACTTCCTCTGCCATGTACAAAGTCAGTAGAGAACATTCCATCTAAAAATTAAATTTTGAGATTTCATCAGATATACATGTTCTGAGACTCCTTCAATAAAAAAAAAGGATCCTTTTTAAAAAAGTCTGGCTGTGTGCACATGTACATGCATCTATATATGTCTTGTAAACAGCATAACTAACAAAGAAAACATTGGATAAACACCAAACTTGGTATTTAAATTTAGTCTTTTTCAAAAATGCAACACAAAGGTGTTCAAGAAAATACCACCACCCCTAGCTAACTTTTACATGAAACATTTTTGGAATTTTCTCAAAAGGGCTATTATTATTTTCATTAAAATACCACATATTAAATACATTTAGGTACATAACAAATAAAATTCATGTCTTAAGTTTTCTAGAAGTAGTTTGCAAAGTTCTAAATCCTCATTCTGAAGGAATTTTGTATAATCTGGTAAACATTAAGGGATAGATGAAAACTTATTACACAACAAATATAGGTCTCTTTAAAAGACAGATGCCTCAAACTAGGAAGTTGCCGCGAGAGGGGTAGTACTGTAGTCTTGGAGGGTTCCACCCCACTACGCATATAGTCAGTGGTGCAAATAATGGTCCTGCAGATCCCGTGGTGCAGGGGTCCCCTAATATTTAGGTGCCCTGAGACTGCCTTTATAATAGTGTTACTAAAAATGTTTTGTATTAAATTCAACCATAGCAAATCACTAGGAAGAAGCATTGGAACAGATGCAGTTCACTGATGGCATACTAACAATAGAAGTGTACCATATGAATATTTCCTACCCTTTCTTGCTTAAAAGTGTGAAGCAAGTTTACCTCCAAGTGTGTATGCATTCACAATGATACAGACAAATGCATTAAAGCACAACATTTTATTCATTATGGTTGTTATAAAAGACGAACAAACTACACAGTAAGTACGACTAGTACCAATGCAAAAATGTAGTCAATTGGCCAATAAATTGGATTATTTTAGAATTTGGTCATAAGGTATAAACATGAATCAATATGTGTTTTCCCAACCAGTTGTTTAGTGTTATTGCTTCTAAACGATATCTGAGGTACCACAAACAGAAGTTTGCTTTGAAATGATTTTGTTGTTTAACAATGCTGTCTACTGCCAGAATCACATCAACACACTTAAAAACCATCGGTCTGGGCTGGATTTGAATCCACGACCTTGGAATCAGTAAGCCAGCATCTAACCAACTGAGCCACCCAGACCAACAGAGTTTGCATGGGTTAATACCTGAGTTACAGCTATGTGTATTATGCATTTAGTAAAAAATACCATTAGTGTTGGTAATCAGGAAGTATTATTTTAACAACACTAGGTTATTTGTTCCAAAAAGAGTTCATCATTAGGTAAGTTTATTTCACTTTCATGCTATTCTATGTGGGTAAATATGTAATATGTTAATTTCTCCACTTTTAAGCTCTATTAGTAAGTAGGGCCCCCAGCACTTATTTGCAGAGGTCCCCAAAAACCTTAGCTATGCCACTGCGTATAGTCACATCAACTTAATGTTTGTCCAGATTCTTAACATTGCTTCCCCGTTACACGGTCTTCGACACTTCACTGATGAGCGCAGCAACACACAATTGATGTACAACCAGGGCTTTATTTGGGCCGGTACTCGCTGGCACTGAGTATCATTAGTTACAGAACTGCACAAATATAGTACCGCAAGTTTTAAAACTGGCAAATCTATGGCAGTATGCCTACCCCTTAAAATACCAGTGATACAGATGTTTAAAAATGTTATAAATTTACTGAATCTGTCATGTAATTGACTGAACATAATCTCATATGATATACCTAATAGTGGTGAGACGATAATGTCGCAAAAAGATGTTTCTTTTTGTCACATGTTACAACAGACAATAAAGAAAAATGCGCTTCAACAATAAGTTTATCTGACGTAACAATTGTCGTCTGCTTGCACCAACCAGTTTCGGTATTATTGGAAGACATTTTTCCATTAGGCAGAAATTGTTTATCACCCTCCTTATTATCCCTTTATAAAAATCATTGAGACCCATTTTTTGTTTGATCCTTTTTATTTTATTGGGAGTTTCAAACAATGATTCACCAATAACTTGTTCTCTCTTTGCCTCACAACGTATCTGCGTTAATGTCATTTTAGAAACTCCTGCTGTTACAGACACGTGTTCCCTTACTTTTTTAATGTCTATAATAAATGTCCTGGCTTCACTTTTCTTTTCCATAAATTCCATCATGTTATTTATAATTTTGTGAGTTTGGCTGTGCAGAACTTGATCTTAACACAAACACAAATAGTCACATATGTAAAAGTACACTGACACCACTACGTGACCTAATACACCAACTATTTTTGGAAAGGACATATATCCTGTGGTCATGTAGTAGTGGGCAGGAGTGGGGGACTTCCTAGCTTGAGTCATCTGAAACAGCATAAGCTGTTTCCAAAATATCCATTATTGATGGTTCAAATAATTCAATTTATTCTTTTAATACCCAATGAATATATAGTTGTTTCTTGCAATTGCATGGAAAGGGTATGTAATTTCAAGGCCAGTATATAACATCCAGTTATAAACCTTTACAGAAATAGCTACATTACACATTTTGTCATAGATACAAAATGAATAATGATAGTCAAATGTTTATCTCATAAAATGAAGTAGGCAGAAAAATAAATTCTCGATAGTTTTGTAGCCATTTACAAACGATAGACATTAGAGAAACTCATATGAATGTAACACATCAGATTTTTTCTATCTACTGTACACTGATTGAAATAACTGCTATCAGAAACACTACGTCAGTCTGGGTGGCTCAGTTTAGATGATGGCCTACTAGTCCCAAGGTCGCAACCAATGGTTTTTAAGTGCGCTTAAAAGTGACAACTACATGTCACTAGATATACTGGCATGTAAAAGAACTGCAGGATGAAATTGCGGCACACCAGCACTGCTGATGTGATCCTGGCAAGTGACAGTGTTGTTAAACAACAAAATAATTAATTAATCAGAAACATTTATTACTCAGTACATTTTGTAAGTACAAGAGGGATCCAGTAAATTGGAGTGATAGTCAAATGTTTAAAAAGTGGGTCAGTGTATACTAGCTTTGAAATTCCATACTTTTTCTATGACACACAAGAAACAAATGAATGCTGATATACTTCAAAATATAACAAAAGTGTTGAATAATTCAAAACAACATATATCTTGGAAATGGCTGATACCTATAAATGTTATTTGACAAACTGTGTTTTAAAAATATCTACATTTTGTTTGTATTGGGCCTTGCCTGAATCTTATATTTTATCAATTATACAAAACTCATTCATAATGAAGAAATCTTCTCAGACTACTTGTAGAAAATTCAAGATATCGGTTTTATTAGTCACATAAATGTCTTAAACATCAGGTGTTTCAATAAAAGTCATTAAAGCCATTTCTCATCAAATAAAAAATAATGAAAATTTAAGAGGTAGAACTGGCTTGTGTGTTTAAAAACACCAACAGTAAGTTTGTTGGCATACATAAATAATGAAAATTTGTCTAAAAACTAGCTTGGGATACAGGAATTTTTGTTAATTAATTCACTTACTACTTTTTTAATTCGAAAACTTTGTTTAGCAGCTTAAATACAAAGTTTGGTGTGCATGCAGCCCCCCCCCCCCCCTCTTCCCTGCACACTTTTTCTCTCTTTGTAGTATTCATATACAGAGTGAAATGAAATTTTGTCTCTTTGTAGTATTAATATACAGAGTGAAATAAAATTTTGTCTGTTTCAGGTGAGATAACAGATATAAAATTTCTGTGTCTGAATGGCACAGTGTTTGATCAAGAGACTCGTGTCTGTGAACGTGTGGATGAGGTTGATTGCAGTAAGACTGAAGGATTCTACGACTTAAACCTAGAGCTTTATGGAAATAATGCTGCACTCAGGTAAGCTATATTAACAATAACATAAATATATTACATCATAAATATGAAACTTTAACCCACTTTCATTACATCCCTTTAAGGTGAGAAGGTACTGCCTATTTCAACAATGTTAAATTCATGAACTTTGGGTCCACATTGTAAAAGAAACTGTTATACTTATCGAAACCTTTACCTCTAATAAAACCTATTTTTATTTGTGTCATGTAAATGCATATTAAGATATAACTATAAAGCTTCTCAATTACTTTATTTTCTGAACTTTTATAACCAACTATGGCCTCACTCAACACAAAACCCTTTTTATTTACATGAACTTTGATGAACTGGCCATTTTGTTTATTCAACTTACATAAATTCACCAATTACACTTCCTTTTCTAACTCTTTTTACACCCAAACTTACTTTCACATTTAGCATTCAAACTCTGAAAGTTACTCTCAGCCTCCTTTGCAAGCTCATATCAGCCAATGAACATCTAATGTATCGGATGCTTTCTACATGGACACTCAAAGCAATGCCACAATATTGTCGTATTGTCGCGGTGGCCCTGGGCTCGAATGTTGATGGTGAGAGTTGGCAGGCAGCTGCCTAAGATCTGCCAACGGCAGGAGCGGGCCGGAGATGCTTACCTGCCTTGTTGACCCATCCTCTGGCAGGACAATGGGCCATATGGAAACAATAGCTATTGTGTGCTGTTTTCCATCTAGACTGTTCCTCCTTATTCACTACAGAGCATTCCATTTACAGAACTCTCTCATTGTTTGAGGTACTATATAAGGGACTCGCTCGTGCCCGGAGATGTAGTAGTGAAGTGTGTTGTAGTGAACTGTGGCAGTTCAGTTAAATGGTTACAAAGCATTCAGTGGACAGCGCTTGTGAATCGTGCCAAGTGCAGTTCCGTGGGAGTTATAATGTGACAGTTCTTTATTGTGATTTGATTCAACATTCATAAATTTCAGATGAATAGTTTTTGCATAAAGTGCCTAAAAATATAAAAAAATGTAAACGGAGAAAATAATGTTAAAACTTGAAGCTTTCACAGCGAGCATTATAATTATGGATTTTCTATTTTATTTTTTATTCAGTTCCTGATGATGGCCATGGACTTTAATGTGGCCAAAGGCTTGATGTTTATCAATTAAACATGGCTGATCAGGATCACCCATGAAGCCATAAGCAAATGGTGTTGAAGTTTACACATTTATTATTCATCTTGGCACTTCATACAATTGTATGCTGTTCACTATCAGACACAGGTGAAAGCTGAGCATTGGCAGTGATACCAATAGTTAAAGCAAAACTTGGAAATTCCCTTTTAAAATAAAACAGTTCAGAAATCTGTGGACCACTGGTATAGAAGTTATGGTCAAGTTCCTAATTGTTTGCAAAATGGGGTATGGCTGCAGATAGACAGTTATGTATAGAAAATGCTAATTAGGGGTCAAATATTGCTCAGATAACATTTTGAACTCCATATTCTTATTATACATTTCAAACCTTAATAGCCTGTGATGCCATATGTAGTAAAAGCGGGCGTTAAACACTACACAAAAGAAAAACCCCTTAATAACAATAAAAAATTAGAATTTTTTTTTCAAATTTGAAGTACCGCCTAGCCTTAATAACTGAGAAGTTAGTTTGTAAACCTTTCTCCTTGAGAAATTAAAAAATGTATTTATTACTGTTGTTATTGTTATTAAGGCTAAATCATGGAGCTTCTACAGCCTCATACTTATCGCAAACTTCAACGTGACCCTACAGCCCGTATTTTACGGAAAACCAACAGTTTAATAAAAACATTGTCCATACCACCTGAGGATAAACGCTGCATCACTAGAGCTGAAGCTCAAACTCCTAGACTCTACGGTCTGCCCAAGATACATAAGACAAGAGTACCACTACGACCTATTGTCAGCAGCATTGGGTCCCCTACCTATGCTGTTGCCAGGGCCGTATTTACGTAAGGGCAAACCGGGCAACTGCCCAGGGCGGCACCTTTTAGGGGGCGGCAAAATTACTGGAAAGCTGCACCAAAAAAAAAAAAAAGCATAGACATGAAACATAAAGTTCCTTTTGATTCTGGATAAATTGATTGAAGAACTGGACAACAGAGTTTCTTCCTACAAGGAATTCAGTGAACCATTTATGTTTTTGACAAATCTGAAGATGCTTAGTCCACTTGAAATTCAGGAAGCATCATCCAGACTTCAGAAAGTCTACAGTTCGGATCTTAAAGATTCAGCATTTGTACTTGAATGCTCACACTTCAGAAGCTACATAGAGAAGAATGAAAATGCGACGCACTCTCTTACACAGCTGTGAGGTAACTGTCTAGAGAGTGTTTACCCAAACTTAAACATAGCTCTACAAATATACTTGAGCACTCCTGCTTCCAACTGCTCAACTGAGAAATCATCTTCTGCTCTAAGACGCATAAATAAGAACATCACAAGTGAAGGATCGTCTTAGTTATCTTGGTGTTGTTGCAATTGAATCTGACTTACCAGTGAAAATGGACTATAACGAACCCATAAACTTGTTTGCAAATGACAGGGCAAGGAGGAAGCCTCTTGTTATTTAAACAGCATATGTTTTAACATCTAGTATGGAGTGATGCCTCTTTAGTGTAAGTTCTTTCTATTAAGATGTTCCTACTTAAATTTTAATAACCTCACTTATGGTGTTTGCCACTCATACTTAAGTATCCAAACTAGTGAAACCATTCTCTATGTTGTGAAAATTTAAGTAATATATGTATTGGCAAGTTGGGGGGGGGGGGGGGGGGGGCAGCAATTTCTTTCTTCTTTTTTGCCCAGGGGCGTCAGAGGTCCTAAATTCGGGCCTGGCTGTTGCGAAGTATTTATCCGATTTACTACAACCTCACAATGGCTCCACGGACACCTACATCAAGGACTCACACCATTTCATTACAAAACTACAGACAATCACACTGCAACCTCAGGAAGTCCTTGTTAGCTTCGATGTCGTCTCTCTCTTCACTATGGTTCCCGTAAATGATGCCATCACACTACTGAAAAATCTCTTTCCAGATGACATACTGGCACTATTTCATCATGTGCTTACCACTACTTACTTCCAATGGAACCAGGCTTTCTTCGAACGGATTGACGGGCTTGCCATGGGCAGCCCACTCAGCCCAGTGCTCGCTAATTTCTTTATGGAGTCCTTCGAGTCCCAGGCCCTAAGTTCTGCAACTCAAACCGTCTGTATGGTATCGCTATGTGGATGACACTTTCATCGTTTGGAGTCATGGGGAATCAAACCTTGATGGTTTCCTACAGTACCTCAACAGCATCAATCCACATATTCAATTCACTATTGAGAAAGATCTTAGATGTTCTGGTCAGCAGGAGAGCAGACGGGACTCTTGGATATACAGTCTACTGCAAACAAACCCACACAGACCGATATCTGAACAAAACTTCCAATCACCATCCTAAGTAGAAACGCACCATCATAAAGACCCTCACTGACCACGCTGCCTGCATCTGTGAGCCTAACTCGTTACAACAGGAACTCCGACATCTGGAACAGACTTTATATTCAAATGGTTACACAGCACAAGAGGTTTTGCAGAGCAATATGCCCACCTAGACCTTACCCTGCCAACCTCGAACAGGATCCACCCAACAACAAAGGCACTTCTTTTCTGCCTTACGTCAAAACTGTCATGGATAGAGTAGGACACCTCCTTAAGCACCACAACATCAGAACTATCTTCAAACCTACCAGACAGATTAATACCTTGTTTCGGTCGGCCAAATGTCCCAGGGACCTGCTCGCTTCAGCCAGTATTTACCAGATTCTGTGTTCCTGTGGTGCAGTGTACATAGGTACCACCCAACGCAGCATCAACACCTGACTTACAGAACACAAGAGGTGCTGCCACCTGGGACATACAGACAAGTCAGCGGTCGCAGAACATACTATATGGGCCGACGGCGAACACATAATTCAGTATAAGGAGACTACTGTTCTTTCATCTATGGCATATTACCATGCCAGACTACAACATGAAGCCATAGAAATTTACAAACACCCCAATAATTTTAACACGAAGGATGAAACTCTAAAATTGAACAAAACCTGGCATCCGATACTCAAACATATAAAGAAAGCACTAATGCAGAAAAATCATGTACACCAATCAGCAATCAGAATGGCCCGCCCATCTAACACACACCTCCCGCTCAAGCCCAGCCAATCCCCTGTGAGCAGCCCACATATAAATATGGCACCTCCAGTCATAAACAATTTTGTTGTAACTGAACCTGCACCGAGAAGACTTAGACTACGCCACCGATGATGTCCACAGCAGGTGTGGACGAAACATCTGGAGCTCAAAACTCCAGCAGACCACGGCTTTAAGCCCAGAAGAAAACTCTAGCCTTAATTCTAACTCTGGCCGTGAAAGCTTCCAACTTCTCATGTTATTGTTATTGTTGTTATTATTAATTATTATTATTATTATTATTATTATTATTATTATTATTATTATTATTATTATTTTCAATGCCATTTTTACTGAAATAATTACATTGAAGCTTTCCCTTTTTGTTTTAGCTTCCCCGAAGAGGAAGAAGAGGCAGATGATACCCAAGATGGTGAGTCTCAAGAAAATGCAGAGACAAGTGACAGATCACCACATAACCAAAGTCCAAAGCAGAAAACTTCCACCTCAAAACCTCTAACAACATCTTCCCCAAGCTCTGGCCCACTTACTCCCCATCCCGCTTCCACAACCACCACCAGACCAATTCATCCCTATGTCCCCACCACCACTGCACCCTCTTATAAGCAAAATCAACACTCATCACATTTCCACTCGACAACATCACCCTCCATTTCTGCCTTTCTTGCCATAAACAATGCCTTCAGCAACTCTAATCAAGGCAAACACTCCAGTCAGTATGATGACGAGGAGGAAGAAGAGGATGAAGAATCCATTACAGAGCAGATCTTACAGCATCACTTCCCAGTGACAACAATAAGAAGTCAAGTACATCATGGATCTGTGTCTCAGCCAAAAGTGAAGATCCAAGGCACTGGCGAAAGTGGCTTCTTGAGGAATCAGCAGAATCCTCCAAAGCATCTGTATCCAACTCCAAAATCTGAATTAGTCCCACCCACATCAACACACCCCAGCCACCTTTACAGCCACAGCTACCATCATGATGATATCAAGGACCAAAGTGCTCATTCAAAACATCAGCACAACACACAGTTCATCCTCCACCAACAGAGGAACTCTGAGAACAAAAATCACCATGGCTTCAAGCCAGTCACCAGCACAGAGAACAGAAGCCAGTTCCTATTTTCTTCCTCAACTCAGCCTCCCATATACTTCACGACTAAAACTCCAGGATTTTCAACTACTGTTCGCTCAATCACTCAAGAGCCATTCCCCATTCATGCAATAGGGCCCCAACCACCTCAACAATCGTCCAATAATCCCTCATTCCTGCCTCAAACAAATGCACATCAGGTACCTTCTGCTTCTGGAGCAAACAGTGGAACATTTGCAACCCAGAGTGCACAGGCTTCTCAGCAACCATTGTCCTTCCAGTTCAGCAACAATAATCGTCAAGGACACCAGCTGCTCACCACTCCATCAATAGCAGTTATAGCAAGCACTAGCTCAACTTCCAGCAGTTCCAGTGTCAAAGCTAGTCCAGCAGGGAAAACTTCAATTTCTCCAGAAATCTCTCTTACCTCCTTTATTGGTAATAATGACAGAACAAGCTCTCAAAAAAATTCATCCTTATCATCTGAGACATCTTCTCCAGCATCTTATGAGGAATATCAGGAGGGAGATGTTGCAACAGATCCATTCTTTCAAGATGTACCAAGACTTTCAAAATCAGTTTCATCATCAACATCATCAGTGGTTCACAGAAAGAAGCGTTCAGCCAAGAGAAACAAACGACAGTTAGGTTTGCCAACAGAAATTTTTGACACTGGTTCAAACAGAGCAAGGGGAGGCACTAGGAGAGATTTTCATCAAGAGTCACAACGTCAAAGGACATTGAGGAACAGAGCAAAACTGGAGTCAACATCTACACTACCACTATTGGAAACTGGAACTCCTGCAAGGAGAGTTCCAGCAGTTACTGAACTTCCTGAACCAGAAATATTCAGAGTCAGCCCTGAATCTGCACGTATCTCCTACATAGAAGTCAGCTCTCCGGCAAGTGTGAGGTCAGAACATGTTGCACAAGATCACAGTGGTCACAACTCGAGAAGAATTGTCCGAGTCAGGGGAAGAAGGCCTCTACATAGGAACAGTGATGAGCATGGGGATAGTACAAAGGAAGAGGTGACAACATTTCACACTGATGAGAGTATTCCTCATGTGACAGAGAGAACATTCACAGCAACACAAACAAATTCACCTGGTGCTAGACGAGACTTTGGGAACAGACAGCGTGGTCAAGCTAGGGTTACCAACAGCCAAGCCCGTGGGCAGATTCAGAATGTGACACCACGTGGAAGGCAAGCCAACACCACAACCACCACTCCAAGAAGAAGAGTGGTGCACAAGTTCCGTGGTAGTGGAAGTAACAGAGGAAACAAAACATCATCTGGTAATGATAGTTTGAGAGAACGGAAAGCAGAAAATGTTACAGAGGATGTTGTTGTTGAACCTCCTCCTCCCACAACCCCCCTGCCAGAAACAAACTTCACCTGTGATGATAAAATACCTGGAGGCTACTATGCTGATCTGGAGGCTGACTGTCAGCTGTTCCATATTTGTTCCCAAGGTAGACATGGCAGGTGAGTTCCTAAGTATATTCAGTAATATCACAAGAGTACCGATTGTTTTTTGGTAATTTAATTGTGGTTAATGAAAGCTTATTTACATGATAATTAGTTGCAGATCAAAGGAAATGGTCCTGCCGGTTTGCCCTATGTACGGCGTCCCGCATTCACAGGGGATACGGTATACCCCTGGTACATTAAGGAGCAGTTTGTCCTTAATGTACCAGGGGTATACCGTATCCCCTGTGAATGCGGGAAGCCGTACATAGGGCAAACCGGCAGGACCATTTCCACCAGAGTCAAGGAGCACGAACGGTCCATACGATTATTGCAGCCTGAAAAGTCAGGGCTGGCGGAGCACTGCTTTGAAAAAGACCACAGAGCCAACTTCAAAGAAACGACCATTGTGGCAAAATGTAGCGGTTTATGGGAACGGAGGGTTAAGGAGGCTCTGGCCATCTCCTCCGAGAAGAGTACACTGAACCGGGACGCTGGATTGCAGTTTAGTCCATCTTGGAAACCAGCCTTAAAATTGGAAATTGACCGACTCAGAAAACACAGATTCCAACGGAGCGGTGAACCACCTCCACACTAGACTGGGTGTTTTCTACTCGGTACGTACTGGCTGACAGTACTGGTCCCTTCACTCTTGCTAGTCAGATGTACACTCCCGAAACGTTGATGTCTTTTCATCACTACACCTGGCTCGAAGCCCGAGAGCATCTTGAATATGTCGTCGCCAGGAAAGCTACAAATCTTATTCTACATACATGTTTGCGCAACTTCTCCCACCATCAGCCTTTCACGTGAAGAATGTCACTGTGCATCTACAGGATTTGCTCATGTTTCACCTCACGACCTATATCTACTACAATATACAGAAGGAAATAATGAACAGCAGCATAATGGTGCTACATACATTTCGTTGAAGAACTCAAAAAAGAAAGTCTGGCAAACTAAACAGTGATCAATTAAAAGCATAACCTGCTTTCTGAATCTATGTGGATGCTTGTCATTTATTTTTGTTGAAATTAGATTACACATCTGGATTCCTGTGTGTAATATGGAATTAACCTTTTTTGTCATTCTGGTCGCCTGTAAATATATATATTATTCTATTTCTAGTGAAATGCTCATGTATTTGAGTGAAAATATTTATAGTTAATGTTATTATTTATAAAGCTATTTCTAAAATATAGCTTAAGGTATTTTTAAATGCTTGAATGCACATGAAGAAAACATCAAAATTAACTTATTTCTTATGCTAAAACTAGTTTGGTTTTCATGCTCTACTCCAAATTTAATAAAAAGTGTCTCTATTATGAGGAGGTCCAATTAATCTCACTAACTTTTTCTTAATTTATTTGCCATCTTCAAACATTTTTGATAATTGTCAATTATAAAGAATATTTTTACAATTCCAGCTGTATTAGTGTCTTATTTATATAATTTAATACAATTAAAATGTTGTAAAAGGAAACAAAAATCATTGAATAAGTTGTTAAAATAACAAAGAAAATACACAATTACTTGTATAATACAGAATCTAACAAAAACTTATCCTGCAACATAAGGGCACATTTTCTCATTTAGTGGGCAAATCCATGTCATATGAACATAGGCCTAGAAATGCTTTATTTCAAGTTGTGCAAGATATATGGAATGACTATCATGTAATAAACATCCTGGATAATGCATAGTATTGACCAAAACCCAAGTTTCATCACAAATGCGTCAGGGAACAAGTTGGTGCCTGATAAATAACATCAGCACATTATTATCGTTTTAAGATTACTATATTGCCTCCTGAAACTCTTAAAACACGCAAATAACCTTTTTTCAATCCTCGTTAGAAAGCAGATGACCTACAGCAATGGCACATAGAAGGGACATAAGCGATGTAGGGGAAGGTGGGGTAAGTGGTATTTCCAACATAGGAAATGCAGGAACTATGTCAGCAACATATGCATGAAGTGGAGCGTGTGTGTTTGTGTCAAATGCCAAAGTTGGCAACATCTGGACAGGAGATTGAAAGGATGCGGCAAGAGGAAAGCTCCCATGATGCCTTGGGTGAATCGTGTATAGATAATTTCAGCACTTTCTGTACCTTGCCTCAATAAAGTGCAGTTTACACACCTTTACATACGTAAATTCTCACCAATATGTGTCCTGTGTAACGATCCAGCAGAAATGAACGAAGACCACTTGAAGACCTGTGAAGCATTAAGATCAGAAGAAACTGCAGTTCAAAAGTATTGGAAAGCACGAATGCTAATGGCTTCATTGCCAGATGCAAGGCACTAGAAAACAACAACAACAACATACGTAAATTACATATGTGTGTTAATTATTATTCCTAAAGGTGTGTTCTTAATATTTATGTAATAAAACAGTGCAATACAGTGTTAAAAGTGCAGGAAAATGTATTTGAAACGTTTTGGTCAATACTATACATTATCCACCATTCCATACCAAAAGACCATAATTACATGTGGACTCTATTGTTTATCTCTCATTAAAGTATAATTGCAGATGTGGCCACCCCCCATCTACAAAGGGACTGAATTGATTACATTACTAGGACTGAGAGAATAGAATCTCCAGGAATACATCAGCATAGGTTGATGCTTGTATCTATGCCAGTGATTTTGAGCACTTGGTAAAAATTGGATTTCCATATAGTATCTAACTTATCTCTTAATATACAACATTCAATGTATATCAAACTGGAAACTTCATGTTCATATAACCTATCTTCATTTTCTACGAGAAAGGAACCTGTGTCTTGAATGTTGAGTTCTGAAATAAATTTTCATTGCATACTATACCCCTGTTTTGTGATATTTTTTTAATCCTAATGCCTTATATATTAATTCCTTTTTTAGAATCAAAGACAACAAATTTCTCTGTGGGCCTGGGACAAGATTTAACCAACAAAGCAGAACGTGCCAAGCAAGAGAACTTGTTGACTGTAACATTTCAGCCTCGCTGTACTACTTAAACAGTCACTTTAAAGTGGAACCTCCAGGTAAATGCAAGTAATTGAAAGAATACATGAAAATGACTAAATGAAAAAGAATTTTAAAAAAACCACTAAAACTGTAAGAATTAAAATACACAGTGTAAATAACTGAGGAATCACATTAAAAATTCATATTTCTGGGTGTACTCATCAGTTATAGGAATTATATTAAATTAAAAAAATATCATTAATGCATCCCACTAATAATTTAGCCAAGCAGAACACAAATTTATATTCTCGGAAAAATTACAGACTGAGAGGCATGGCTCAGGTGGTAATGTCTATGGCCCACATTCAGGTGGTCTCAGGTTGAAATCCTGTAGGACAACTAATCTGATTAGGTTTTGTTTTATGGTTTTCTTCAGTAGACAAGATAAATACCAAATTGGATATTTATGGCATTTATTCAAAGATAATGAAAGTGGGTAAAATGGATGACCCCTAATGCCATCTTACAGCAGATGTAGAAGCAGAAGTACAGCTGTCTGAAACTAAGGCTTCTTTTTTTTTTTCTTATGGACATTCTTTAACTGCTCTGATTCTCAGTGTTCTATTCCATATTGGGTGCGAAAGGCTGCTTAATTTTGCTCCGAGGCCTATTTATCAGACTTGTTCTTTTATGTGCCATAAATCTATGACATGGGACAACTGGCTTTACTTCACAGAAGGAAGCCATACTAAGGATTTTTATGCTTGAAAAAAATCCATTGTCCTCCGTCAGGTTTGAACCTGCAACGTCAGGAACCAGATGTTATCATGTTACCCCATAACCATGGAGAACGACTAAGACCTCTGTGGACACATGTCAAAGCTGCCATTTGCCTGTTATATACAGAAGCAGAGCTACAGTTGCCTAGTACTTAGGTCTTTGTGAGTATGTGTCAAAGCTGCCATTTGCCTGTCACGAGGCAGAGCTACAGTTGCCTAGCACTTAGGTCTTTGTGAGCATGTGTCAAAGCTGCCATTTGCCTGTTATATACAGAAGCAGAGCTACAGTTGCCTAGTACTTAGGTCTTTGTGAGCATGTGTCAAAACTGCCATTTGCCTGTTATATACAGAAGCAGAGCTACAGTTGCCTAGCACTTAGGTCTTTGTGAGCATGTGTCAAAGCTGCCATTTGCCTGTTATATACAGAAGCAGAGCTACAGTTGCTTAGTACTTAGGTCTTTGTGAGCATGTGTCAAAACTGCCATTTGCCTATCACGAGGCAGAGCTACAGTTGCCTAGCACTTAGGTCTTTTTGAACAAGTGTCAAAGCTGCCATTTGTCTGTCATATGAGTAGGCTAAAGTCATAACTCACATGACCCAAAAAGTACAAACTGGAGGTAGCACTATGTTACAATTCATTTTTCTGCATAGAACATGATTCTGGAGAAATTTGGTTTCATTTCTCACTTAATCCATGTTTAAACAGGTGACAAACTTCCCGGTTTATGTCAAAAGTCTCATGATCCTTTGGATCTTGTGCCATCACTTTTTTGACCAATCAGCAATTGGTAGTTCCCTCACCTCTCTTCACCCTTTGCCCTAGTATCACTCTGTACTTAGGTTAAGGAAGGACTGTGCTCTAAATTTTTTACAAATACAATCAAGTTCAGGATTAAATTGTAAATATTTTCAAGCATATAGTGATGGAAGAAAAGATGTCACCTATTGCACCATGGAAACATGGAGCTGCTCCAGAAATGTGGAAAAGAAACCAAGCCAAATTAGCAAGGTTGACAGCACAAGTTGGTATCTATCAAGTTGTAAAGATAAAATAAGCTTTAATGTTCCTAAACAGTTGTTTAATTCATTTTAATTGATTATTTAATTTATTTCAGTGGTTAGCTAGCTCCTGTTGTTGGTGATATTCAAGTGTTGCTGTTAAATGTTTACCATCACAGCTCACATGTTCTAAGTTAGTCATTTTCAAAATTCACATGTTCCAAAAGGGTACGTTTCAAAACTCTCGTGATCTGGAGATTAGAGTCAAAACTCACTGATCCATAATTTAAAGCCCAATAATTTTCATTCTTTTTACAAATAAACACAATTTGAAAGGGAATTCATAATATTTAGGCATATTTTTTCATAACAATAGCTTCCGCCCAAGTGGAAATTGAATTTAACCAATACAAATTGGTTTTCGGTTGTTTACCAACATTTAGGTTTTTGGATCATGTGAGTTATGAATTTAACCTATTCATATACAGAGGCAGAGGTACAGTTGCCTAGCACTAGACCTCTATGGACACATGATGAAGCAAGATGGTACAGGGACAATACCTAGAAGCTTAACTGTTCACCACAACAAGTCATGAGGTGGAGATCAATATGATAGGCCCATGTAGTTTAAGTGATGTAACATAGAGAGAAAAATAAATATAGTTTACTTTATTTTGTATCACTGTAATAATCAAACAAATGAAAGTACATTGTGAAACTACATGCTGTGCCATCTGTGGGATTGTGTCAGATTGAGAACTTAATGAACTCTTGTGAAGAGACAAATAAATTACTATGGTTGCTACAATCTGTGTATTGTATTTTTCAGAATCTTTGAAACCTGAGCTTGACTTTGAACCAAAGAAAGTTCGAGTTAAAAGGAAAGCTGCTAAAGGTAAGCATTAAAAAAGTGTTTGATTTGCTAGATCTCACATCATCATGTTTTCATTAAAACAAGAGACTGACATTTATTACAGCTGGGAATGTGAACCGACATGACTACTCAATGTTCGACATGACAGTGACATGACTTCAAACAGTCACACTGACCAAAAACAGTTAAGGTAGGTAAACATTTCTTTGCAATTATTGGTTCAACATTGCTAGGCTTTGTGTATAAATTCTTAAGAGTCAGCATTATATATCAGCTATCAATGTGTACAGCAAACACACAGTGTTTCTTGTGATGGATCCCACAGTGAAGCAAATCTTGCTGACAAATATGCATAATAATCAGAGTCAACGTTAACACTCCACCAGCTTAAGGCTTTGGGGAATGAAGCGGAGAGGCATCAGTCTTAACTGACAGATTGTAAGCATCTCTGGAAACATTGCGCTATTACCTAATGTTGACACTAAAGTTCTCTGTGGTATTTTGGGTCAGTTTCATTAACCTGATTTCAGCACAAAAGTGGGATGCACAATATTTTGATTCACAGATCAGTTCAAGGAAAAACTAAAGCATTAATGCCTCTTGAAAAGGTTGAACTACCTCTTCAGGAAAAGCAATATATGCATACAAATGATGTGATGCACTCATATGACTTTCTTTACTGTTGTACTAACCATTCTTACAAACTCTTTTATTCCTATATCTTCTTCGTGTTAGTTGAGATAAACATTTACACAAATTATCTTATTGCTTATTTCCTTGTAGATGCAAGGGAAATATTAGAATACATCAGGCTTTGAGTGATATTCAAATCTTATAATGTTTTGAGATCCCGTTCTCTTTGCATGCTTAACATATAAAAAAATTATCAACAATGTTCCATTTCACAAATGCTTTAAGTTTTCCGAAACTAGCACAAATAAGGAACATCTCCAAAATGGTTCACTCTACAAAAAGATTTATTTAGACATACATTGTGTGTTTTAGTGAGATCTACATTTTTTTATATCAAGATTTTGTCTATCTCTTATGGTTTACGAGTTATTCAAAAGTCATCCAGAGCAAACTGGACTACATAGGCTATAGTCAGAAAATTCAAAATATACATTTCATTTGTCATACAAATATCTTAAACATACACCATTTTAATCAAAATCGTTAGAGCCATTTCCAAGAAAATAAAAACTTTAGAAAAATTCTCCATGTAAAGGGTAGTTTAGGGTGGGGCTATTTTCCTCAACATCTTCATGTCACATCCTTGAAAGACACTAAACTTAAATACCAACTTTGGTTTTTAACTGACTTTTCATTTTTGAGTTGTGTTGTCCACAGACTGACACAGACACACACACGGACCTTTTTCTAAATATGGTTTTTCTGGATTTGCGGGATCTCAAAGCACATATTTCCGGTGACATCAAATCTCGACATTTAATTTTTGGGTGGAATACAATACTTCCTCTACTTACCAGGAGAGAAAGTAATAAAAATAAGCAGTTTGTTAAATTGTCAGGAAATGATTAAGGGCAGTTTATAGGAAGTGCATACCCTTAGTAACAAATGATGTAAATGTTGTTGCACCATTTTGCCTAGCCAAGCGATGCAGTGGCTGCTAGGTGTTAAAAGTGTCAGAGCCGACTTGCACAGCTTTGGAAGTACGGCCAACTCAATGCTCGAGTCAATATCAGCTTGCAAAACATTATACTGTAAAGATATTTTTGTGACATCCTGTAGTGACAGAATGCAAACCCTTGGCAGGCTCCAGCCTTTGTCCTTCCAAAGGCAGGTACATAACGCTATAACTCTAAACAACCTCTCAGTTTGTGTTTGTATGAGGTGCATTTCCTGTGGAAAATGGCAAGTGGTTCTCACAAGAGTTTTACAGCAGGCATAGGTGATTAAAAGCTGTTAGAATATTTAAATCTGTGTGAGATAAATGTTGATAAGCTTTTATCAGATAGTGACATCAATTTTTGCAATGTCATTGCAGTTATGTGCCCTGCTTAACTTCATTAATAATTATTATTAATAATGTGATTGGAGAAAGGTTAATTACAGTGTGTCAAGGCTCTAAAATGATAGAATAATAATGCAAGCAGTTTTGTTTAGGAATATCATTCTTTAATTTTATATAGATCATATTATTTTATGTGTATCTGTAATAATGAATTTTTAAGCTGAAAGAGCAAAAACAAAGTTTTCTTTAAAAAATCTTTACTTTTTATGCTATATTTAGAAGCTATTGAGGGGTTATGTTGGTATTACAGATGGAGATTGTACTAAATGGCCCTTGGTTTAAAAACAGTTTCACTGCTTTATCCACTGGTCACAGTTACAGTTTTCCATAATAATATTTTCAACATAAAAACCTGTGGCACTTTACATTGGTGGCAGGCCTCTGGCTCTCTATAGCTGGCTTCAGAAACACAGGCAGATCTGCTAGCAGCACTAAAAGGGTTAACATGAATGCTCCAGAAATGTTATGTTACATGCATATTCATGATTTTACTCTGCACAGAGTATATCATTTAAAGAGGAGGCATATCACTTAATACTGCCAAACAGAATAGGAAAGTTGGAGAGCATTGTTATCAGTCATAAATTACAGTTACTGCAACCATAATACATCCCACTTCCAGAAAAGGAAATGTAATTTGTCCTACATAAGCTGATGAGAATCAAGGATCATAATACATGTAACACCTTGTGGGCAGATTATCAAGAAGTAGCAGACTGTGATGTTAAAGTTAAAACCTGCTTCCTGTTCTGATATTCATTAAAGCACTGCACTCATGTTATGAAGAGAATGGGAGATAAGTCTTGGTTTTATCAATGAAGAGCAGTATTGTTACTAATGCAGATCCTTCAGTTGTAAAATGAACAGAGCACAGTTATGAACCAAAATTATGTGACGTTAGTTTACATGGATAAATAATAGAGGTGTTACATACATAAACTGATTTAAGTTGGCCTTTAAATAACTTGAAAAGGAAATTTATACAGTGAAACCACCAACAACATAAAAAATAAGAGTTGGAGTTCACTAAACACTCGTCAGGTTTTACTCACAATGCGTACTGATACTGCTGGAGGATGCTTTTGTAAGTCATTATCTAAAGTTGCTCCACTCTTAGATTTCAACTTGGTGTAAACAAACGACACTATTAGCTAGCCATGATATGCATAAAATTAAAGGGTACCGTAATGTATAGCATCTTAAATGTGCACAATTAAGTGTAGGTTTCCAAGAAGTAGTTTATCAAACATACTTGGAGAATTCAATGTCATTCTGGCAAGTTGTCACAGTAGCTTAATGTTTAGAGCAACTGTATGCCAAGTGGAAGATCTGTGGCATTGAATTTTTCAGTTCCGATTCTATCTCTCAAACACTGCCCATGCACACTTAAGTGTTTAAAAATACCAGCAGTAAGTTTGTTGGCATAAATAAATACTAATACTTAAAAATGTTTAAGGTAAATAGTAAATAATACGAATAGTAAAACTAAAGCAGGTTGTAGCTTGTGTTTAATTCTGTGTGGTATCATTCACCTCTTTATTGCACTCATATATAATCACTCCACCCTTAGATCCGCACCTGATGTAAACACAAGCCGTGAACAACTAACCTGCGATACCCCGGAAACCGAAGCACACCATAAAATATAGTACCTTAAATATTGGCGATTATCTGTGAGTTTTCAAGATGTACAATAACCCTGGTAAAGACTACTTGAATGTAACGCGATAGCAGTGCTATTCCTGAAACTCCCGAGTAAACATCACTATGCTGCATCATAAACATGAAGCATGAGTCCACGTGGCGCTTGTTTGTGTTAGCTGCAGATGATATGAACATTAGGTTATCGCGGAGGGATACAAGGGGTGGATATAAAGCTGGATGGAGTATAGTAATAATAATAAGCAATTTGTTCCTCACAGCTGTTATAAGTATGAAGTTAATGTAGAGCCATACAATGTTTTGTTTACATCAAACTTGGCTCTAAGGCTGCATCAACAATATTTTATCAGCTGCTGTTAACTGATTCAAATACTTGGGTTCCTCATGGTGGCAGAAGCTTCAACAAATTCACATACCGGTCCACATCTGTAGGAATATCAAAATTCATATCTCTTCCTCTTCATACTTTTTGATGAAAATTTTCTCCCCAGAGTTCAACTCCTAGGTATTTCTCGTGGCTTTTAATGGTTTTATAACATTATGTTCAATAAAACAAGCAATATGTTCCCTTCTACTCCACACTCTGGTGGTTTTTTACATGAGAAATGCTTCCATTTTCATATTTGATAAATAACTGTTAAAAATAAATGCTGTAATTTATCATCAGATGTTCTTGAGAGAGAAATGATTTCAATATTACTGTTGCAGGACCGTCAGAACCAGATTACAGCATAGACAACATACCAGAGACTTCATTCAGATGTTCTGACAAGGGGAAAGAGGGCCTTTATGCTGATGTGGAGACACAGTGCAAGGTGTTCCATCTATGTCGTGTCGTGTCTGGAAAACTCACTTTAGAATCTTCATTTGTCTGCCCCCCAGGAACTGTCTTCAATCAACCTGAAGGAAGCTGTGATACAACAAAAGAAGTTGATTGTGAGCTTTACTCTGCTCCAGAGCACTCCTTCAGGAAAACTCCAGGGTCAGGGAACAAGAACAAAGGCAGAAACAAACGGGACTCCAACAAAACCAGTGCATATTTTACACACATCATAGCAAAGCGTGATTCTGCTGGTGGCAAGGATAAAGTTGACTACTATGACTATGTTGATGATAATTATGAAGCTTATATTGCCCACACTGCTAATCCAGTTGATGCTACATCACCAACAAAAGATAACCATACTCTAGACAACAGTACAGATATTTATGATTATGTTTATGATGAATATGATTATGAGGCAGAAAATGACACAAATCAACATTCTGCTGAGATTCCTCAACTCAAACAAAATGCCAGCTCCACAGAAATGCTGCAAAATGTAACTCATGAAATTACTTTAACACCGGAAGAGTTTGATCAAATTACCACTTTTCAACCAGATGACACTAAAGAAGAAGAAGAAGAAGAAGAAGATGATGAAGATGAAGAAATTGTAGATCATGGGAATTCAGGTCTGGTTAACAATAGTACAGATATTACTGATTTGGAGGAAACACATGTAAATGAAACAGAAGCTTCTATGGCTGTTCAAAATGAAACCATGTCTGATCAAGAAGTCTCAAGTGGTAATGGAGAATTTAAAATTAATCAGGAAAGTAAAAACAGCACAAATGAAAACCACCTGAAAACAAAAAATGAATATTATCAAGATAGTATTCCTATTGCAACTGGTTCTGCTGAAGAAAAAGATGAATATTATGAATATGAATATGATGATTACGATAATGAGTATCCAGGAAACAGTACCAACAAAGAAGTGAATAACAATGGAACTTTAACAGAAACAAACTCCCAAAAAGGCACTGCTCACACAGAAACTTCCACTATGGAAGATATAATCAATACAACTGAATATCCAGCATACATTTCTGAGGAAGAAGATAAAACATCTCCAGTGGACGATGATGCTACTGTTCTTAAACAAGTAAAAGATACTTCAACCAAAAGTCCTGATATTAATCCAAAAGATGACGAAACTGAAAGTGAAACAGGCCCATATGTTTCTCAAGACAGTACATCGGTTTTGGATAGTGATATATTAGAATTAGAAAAAACAGATCATAAGTATCCAACCTCAAGTGTGGCTCCAGAAATACTTACCACCACTCCATCAGTCAGAAAGTATAAGAGTAGTGAACCAACCACTACACCGTCAGTCAGAGAGTATAAGAGTAGTGAACTACCATTGTCTATGGATGAACCAACAGAAGATTATGGAGTAGATGATGATTATATGGAAACAGTAACCCACGAGATGATACCTTATGAAATCACCACTACCGCAGACACTCTTAATGAAATTACTCCCCCAATTGCACAAGAGGGCAGAGTGACAAGAAATGATGAACATATCAACGATTCTGAATATGTACAAGAAGAATCTGTCCCAACAACAACTACAGCTCCGACAACTTCTACAATACCCACCACTTCCACAATTCCAAGCTTATTCCGACCAATTAAATCACACAAAGTATTCAGAAATCGCTTTGCAGTGCCTGAGCCTCCTCCAGTTTCAATTCGACCTGTGGGACAATCAACAGCAAGCAGAAGAAACTTCCAGAGGGGAACTAATACAAGAAACAGGAATACTATAACTGGCAAAGACAGAGGAAAAAAGGCAAACAAGTATCAGAATGATTCTCTGAGCGACAGTGTAAAGGAAGCAGTACCTCTCAAACCTTCTACAGAAGTACCAACCACACCAGCTGAAATTAAGGAGTTCAGCACAGAATACCCTTCTTTGGTGACTAAAACTCCAAAGAAAAATGCCAATACTATTGTAAAGACTGATTATTCAAAGGAGGAATCTCTTGAAGATACTTCTCTTACCAGCGAACATTCCATTACACATCCTCCAACAAATGAAACCAGGGAGACAGGTGATACTTCTCAACAAGTTACCACTTCCAGCACTTTCCAATCAAAAGACAATAGTTTAGTGTCCCAAACAAATGTGCTAGATGAATCAGATCCTGCAAGTGACAATACTACAGAGTTACCACATGGTACAGGTCTGGGATATACTATCTCTGCAACGTCCCAGTCATCTGTGCCAAAAGACATTAGTTTTGTATGTACAGGAAAAGAAATGCATCAGTACCATCCAGATCCCGAAGACTGTCGCATGTTTCACTACTGTTCTCCCGGTTTTCACAGCCATCAGTTCTTAGACTTCAGGTTCAAGTGTGAAAATGGCACAGTTTTCGAGGCTAAGAGTCAGAAGTGTGTAAGTGAGCATTTAGTTCCAAACTGTTCAGTTTCTGCTGGTCATGAAACACGGTGATCAGCTGGATGTTTTCAATGGTTCCTTTGTGTTGTCCAAAAACTAATTATGGCATGAAGCAGACTTACGAAGTTTCATTCTGGAAGCAAAATGAACGTTTTTAAGCTATGTATCTGAAAAAGTGGAAAAATACAGGGTACTATTTTGCATTTACACCTATTGATTAGCCCTTTGTCAGGTGCATTACATTCAGGAAGTGCTGCCAATCCTGGTATCTTCAGCCTGATGAGGTATTATCCACTGGTTAAAAATCTGTCATTGTTAAAACTACATTAAAAGTTAACTATTGACATCTGCTGTATGTGGGGCACAGCAAGAGGGGAGAGGGATATAGAGATATACAGAGGGATATAAAATGCAACCCATTGGAATTCACCAAAAGCCAACTGCAACATTTTTACTTTAATACAGTGCTCTCTGATTACTTTTGGTGACAGAGAGCTGGCATCAATACCAGCAGCTACTCCTAAAATATACTCATGATAAAGTTATAGATTTAATTTGATTTAACAACTGACTTGAAACTAGCAATTTCAGTGTAAGGTTGGCAGTACTTTAGTATAAAGTCGGCACATTTAATTTTTGGTAACTGCCATTAAATTGTTTTGCCTATTAAGTACCATTTCTACTTAAGAAGTACTGTATTCCACCAAAATTTGATATCAAAATTTCACTGGGAATATATGTTTCAGGTCCTCTGAATAATCATTTTTAGGAAAAGGTCCATAAAAATAACAAAGTGGACTTCACAGGTACTATTCACAAAAAATTCAGAACATCCTTTTTATGCCTGGTGCCATTGTCATATATATGAAACCTTAAATAAAGTTATTACTATTTTTGAAAAGATTAAGAACATTGAAGAATTTTCCCCATAAATAATAGTTTGGTGGAAGGGATTTTCTTGAAAATCTTTGTTTCGCATTCTTCAAATTTGAACTTAAATATCAAGTTTAGCATTTATCCGTTCTTTTCATTTATGAGTTATGATTTTCTTTTCCCCCTTCCTGTTCTCTCTCTCTTACACACATTATTTTCTAGGCTCAAATACTTAAAGCATGTATTTCCGGAGGCAGCTTAATATACAGTTTTTGAATGGAATACAATACTTCCTCGACCAATACTATAAGTAGGTGATAGAAAACAACATCACAAATATAATTGCAAGCTGAAGCCAAGAGCTTTACACAGAGAATGGATAGACTCAATAAACAACCATTGGGTAATGTAACATCAGTAGCACTGGCAACATTGTCATGGTTACAAGAGCAATAACCTCTCGTAACTGTCACATTCCCAACTCCCAAAATTATAGCTCAAATGTGAATGCTGATTGAATACAATCACTTAAAACATGATTTTGGTGGTAACAGCTCATTCATTTTATAAGTGTGTAAGGATGCTTCCAGATTTCTTAGTTATTACTCCTTAAAACAATTTCCCTAACCTGAATAAATTCTGTCTATGCCCCTTGCTGTTTAACACATATTCAATAATTTTACAGTGGCTGAAATCTGCAGTATTCTTTATTTAAACAATCCTTAATGGGCCTTTCACTCTTGATTTACTGCACAAATCACTTAGAAGTGCTGTGGCATATAGTGTGCATTAAATTAAGATTCTGGCTAAGTGAAGCATAGTGCTCACCATGGCATTATCTCCTTATATTGGCAGGCTATGACCCAATAATGCCTCTTGAGCCACAGATTGTCATTTGAAGAGCGATATTGTACTGATTGTGATCAGATGATTTTCAAAAGCATCAGTTGCACTGCCTCTATGAGGCACCAGAGACGGTGTGTATTGCTCCGAAAGCCAGACCATTCTGGCTAACATAGTATTTGTTTCCTGGATTGGAATTTGCCATTATTGCTTTTGTACTAGAGATCTGAAGAACAGTTAAGACTGTTTTACAGCAACCCGAGAAAAGAAGCAAAACTGCTTACAAAATTTTGGCTCACAAAATCAGAACAGAATTGCATATTCATACCAAGGTGGAAAGTTGATTTTGCACGTAAGGACATCATTTGTTTGTAACTCTTACCTACTTCCAATTCAGCCAATATAATGCAGGTTGGCCAATGTCAAAATTTTATAAAATGCAGATCCATTATTATTTCCAATCCCTCTAGCTACAACAAGCATCATTCCTTTATTAATAGTCTTCATTTAAGTTATTTGTTGCTCTTTGTTACTTTCTAACAGGCTGTTTTTTTCTGACGGTAATAGCTGATTTTGAGTTGCACAAAAACAAATTACAAATGACACTTTTGCTAGGTGAACCAATGCTCAATGAATCTTAAGAGTCAGGATATACTTTTGCTGAAGTTTTTCAGGTTCATTTTCCCGGCTTGCGCTAGAGAGAGCTAGTGTCACAGATGCCCTCAATAATTTCTACTGTAAAGAGTCACTATGCACAACATAGATCTGATGACAAAGTTAAAACACATTTATTTTAACTTGTTCTCATCCTGGTTTCTGCCTTGGTTATTGTGAACCAGCCTTTATGTTTCACTAACAGTTTGGACCTGTCAAGTTCCAAAACAATATTACGTTGCAAGTGGTCTTGACCCAATGTAGCATTACTTGCTTGACAAGTTCTTCTACATTGTCATAATTCAATTTGTTTTTGAAATACAATGCTTATCCTGCTGTCTCCATTCCATCATGCATTGACAGATTCATAACGTGTTATAATCACTTTTTTTTACTTAAAAATTTTAGCAGCTCTTTAAGTGCTATGGTTCTCAGTGTCCCTTTCTATACTAGGTGTGAAAGACTTCTTAGTTTTATTCAGAGGCCCCTTTATCTTTCATGTAATATAAATCTATGACAGGACTGCCACTTAACTTCCCTTTCAAAGCAAACCATGCAAAGGATTTTTACACTAGAAAAAATCCATCAACCTCCGTTGGGATTGAACCTGGAATAATCTTGGGAATCAGAGGCTTGCATGTTATCCCTAGACCACAAAGGATGAAAATAAAATAGCCCACATTGTCCTGTAAACGACAAAGGCTTCCTATAAAAAGGGAAAGCTTATTTATCCTAACGTGGTGAGCTACTCCACGTTAGGTGTTGTACATGCTTATTGTCCACTATTCACTATTTAGTCTCTATGCAGATGTGTCTCTATGGATT
Source organism: Tenodera sinensis (assembly GCA_030765045.1). Lineage (NCBI taxonomy): Eukaryota > Metazoa > Arthropoda > Insecta > Mantodea > Mantidae > Tenodera > Tenodera sinensis. The sequence continues at coordinate 13,309,481 of CM060970.1, forward strand.
TCCAGTTACTTCTTCCTCTCGCTACTCGTCGTGACCACTGCTGCCCTGCGTGCTCCTTGAAGAGGTCTGTCCATCTGCATCTCGGTGTTCCTTGTAGTCATTTTCCTATCCAGGGCTCCCACATACAGTCGGCAAGAGCTAACCTGGCACTTGACAGCTAGCTGATTCACTCACCTGTGAACGAGGCTAGCCATATCATTCAACTGATTAATCGTTGTGCGATATGTTTGTAACACGATTGGACAAGATGTGGCTAGCCTTGTTTGCAGGTAAGTGAATCAGCTAGCTGTCAAGTGCCAGGTTATTTCTCTTCGACTGTAGTAGCCTTGTATGTCCATCTGCTGTCTTGTAATCTCGCCATGTGGCCTTCCCATTTCCATTTCAATCTTATGGCTGTGTCAAGTCTTTTGTTTATGATAACTGGCTTAATTTCACAGTAGAGATTCTATCTTTCAGAGACACCCCCAGGAGTTTGTGTTACATCTTCCTTTGGCATATTTGGCTTATATTTTTCTGAGGTGTTGTTAGTGACCATGTCTAACACCCATAAAGTAATGCAGGTTAGACACACATTTCCAATACGTGGAATTTAGTTGGTCTGTTTAGCATTTTGTCTAAGAGTATGAATATAAGACACCAACATGCCTTGCAGGCTAGAGAGATTCTCTTTTGTATTAACTTCTCCATTTTGTCCTGGGTATGTATAGAAAGGATAACACATAATCACAGCTCACTTTAACTCATGTTAAAGAAATTCTCATCCATCATTGTAATAATCATTTTTATAAATTTCCATAACACTAACCATTATGTTGCAATTTGACATCACAGGCCTTTTACATGTGTATTACAAGAGCTTAATAGTATAATTAAATTGGCTGGAATATATTTAAAAGACATTACCCTCTTTGGAAGCAGGAACAGTTCAGAGGTGTTGTAACCGTTGTATTGAAACCAATCTACTTTCTAGTACTGGAGCATTACTTTGGAACTGGTTATAAAACAACCTGAATGATTGCATTAGTGCAAAGTTGGAAGGCTGTTATTTTGGAATGGTATGAGTGGACTTATGGTTATTCTTTAGAATAGATTCTCACAGCTGTTCCAAAATAAGTTAATTTATTATTGCCTACCACAGATCCAATATTAATTACGGAAAAGTCTCTAGCAGACTCATTGTGTGGGGTAGTGTTTAATGCACATTCTTAATATGAGGGTTGTTCAATATATAATACCCACATTTTGTTTTCTCTGAACATATTTATTGATAAGTGTCAGAATTTGGTGACAATATACCTCAATATGTCTTGTCCATGTCCTATTTTTCTATGTTGTCTCCATCACGTTCTATGGCCTTACACCAACGTTGTGGGAGAGCATGTATTCCCTGCTGGTAAAAGTTCTTGTCCTGTAGGCATAGTCATGTCACTGCGTGAATGACGCTCTCATCATCTTCGAAGTGTGTCCCCCATAGAGAATCTTTAAGTGGCCCAAAGAGATGGAAGTTCAAGGGTGCGAGGTCTGGACTGTAGGGTGAATGAGGCAATGATGTCCAACGCAATTTGATGATGTGTCCCCGGGTTCTCAGACTTGTGTGTGGGCATGCATTATCATGTTGGAGTAAGATTTCTGCTGGATTCTTGTCAGATCAAACACGTTGGAAACGTTTCTTGAGTTTATTCAGTCTGCATGTATGCCTCTGAATTAATGGTTGACCCTCTTGGCATCACATCCACGAGAATGACACCATCACAATCCCAGAAGACTGTCACCATGACTTTTCCGGCAGAGGGGGTTGTTTTGAATTTCTTCTTTTGTGGTGAATGAGGATGACACCATTCCATGGACTGCCTTTTTGTTTCCAGTGCAAAGTGGTGCACCCAGCTTTCATCCCCCGTAATGATCCGAGACAGAAAGGCCTCTCCGTCGGTCTCAAAACACTCCAAACAATTCAGATGAAATGGCCTTTCTTTGAATCTTGTGGTCTGCTGTGAGCATTCGTGGAACCCATCGTGAGCATGTCTTTAAATATCCGAGAGCCTCGATCATTGCAGACGCACTTCCAATGCTGACCGATAACTGTAGAGCCAATTGTCGAGTTGTGATGCGCCGATCTGCACGATTCAGCATGTCTGGAGCAGTGGCTGTGACAGGACATCCCGAGCATGGCTGATCATGGTGCTCTGTTTCTGCATTTCCTGAGGCTTTAACTTTCTTTACCCATCGCCCAACAGTACTATCAACTGCAGCACTGTCACACACTGCACACAAACATTTATGGATGTTCATCACAGTTTGTTTCTCTGCATACAAGAATTCAATAACAGCATGCTGCTTGTAACGTGAGTCATGTGTAGATGCCATTTTGACACTGTACTACGGCTCTGCCATCTGCTGGAACGGTTCAAAACTCAACCAGTGCACAGAAGAAGCAACAAATATGAAGCACCAACAAGGATGCTTGTCTATATATATATTAATGGAGTTTTAAACAAATGTGGGGCATTATATATTGAACAACTCTTGTATATACAGCACCACAAGTAGTGGACACTGGTACATGAAATGAAATTATATAATTGGAAGGGGAATGTTCCAGGCCTAGATTTAGGGTATCTTAGCAGCATTTGCCAGTAACAAGGACTGAAGAAAACCTGGAGAAAGCCTCAGTCAGGGAGGACAGTCCTGGCTGGATTTGAACTGCAGACCTACTATTCACCAGTCTATGCTTTCATGGGCTCAGCCACTTGTATCTGTAGTCCCTGTGGCAAGTTATAAATCCATGAAGTTTTATGTTTGACTCCTGACTGGGGTGTAGGGATCCTTCTTTGGCCCCAGTCATCCCTATCCTCTGCAGTCTAAGTATGGGGTATTTAATTTGCTAATTTTGTTTAACAACACCAGCAACTCTCAGAGTCACTTCAGTCTCATAGTGTACCTGAATTTTATCCCCTTAGAGTTCCTTTAAATGTCAATAAATCTACTGGTATAAGGCTATCACAATTGTGCCATGCTGGAATTGAACTCCTAACCCATGGCACAGAAGTAAATAGTATGTATTGCAATATCAGAGTTATGTATGAACCTAACATTAGAAGCCAATGTCAAAGTAGAGGAAATTAAAGTTGACTGTACAAATGAAATAACTGAAGACCAGAACACTGGTAAAAGAACAATCTAATGCAAATATATTTACATTGACATGGGCTGTCCAACAAAAAGTGATACATTGAAACAGCACAGCCACAGACACATTTTACAGGAAGGGTTTAGCATGATTATAGTAATAACAGCTATGAATGAATAAGTGTTTAATACGACTGCAACTAAGATAAAATTTGACCAAGTAAAGAGCAGAGCCTATGTAATCAAAAGTATTTGGATGCACGAGAGCCGCCCATAAAGTGGAGGAAGAGGTGTGTGTGTGTGTGTGTGTGTGTGTGTGTGTGTATAGTTGAAGATATGCTACTCCTTTCCCCATATAGAATGAATGTATAAGAATGGAGAACTGCTACTATATGTCTTACTAATGGGATTCCTTCAAGGCAGTAGTGTTTAATGTGGGCTTGGCCCACCACTACAGGCACACTCGGCAGTTCAATGTTCCAAAGCTTACCATATAGTGACTTTGTCCTGTTTTCACCATCACTACATAAAGTGATCTAGTTCAATTTTTGTTGTCAACCCACTTTCCTTCAAACATAATGAAACATATATGAAGAAGTCTCTTCCTCAGATGGTTTACTTGCTGGGGAGTTGAACACAGGACATTTCTAAACTCTTGCAAATGTAGAACCACCCTTGATGCCATATCAGAAATGTGTTCATCAGCTCACTAACTGGTTCAGTAGGCACTAGAATTTTCCATAGAGTTCAAGAATGTTCGATAGTCATGGGGAAGGGAAATTTCCAGAAGATCCTGGTTATCTCTTATAGTGTTTCTGGTGTTTACATTGGGCAACAGCACTACTTATCTCTACATATTTCTTACTGACTGGCCAGCAGGTTGGTGCCATCTAATTGAAAGCTTGTAATCAAACACACATGAAGCAGCCTCTCCGGATAATTCAGTTGCTAGGAAATTGAACATAATACGTCTCTAATCTCTTGCAGTATGTCACAACTGTAGAACAGCACTCACCTTCTCATAAACTTGCTCACTCCTATCTAGTGAAATTTTCCATACAATTCTACCATGTTCAAGAATCAGGAAGGAGGGAAATTTCCAGAAGATTCTGTTAACTCTTTAGAGTGTTTCTGGTGTTTATACTTGGCAAGAGCATTGCTTATCTCTCTTGCCTGCTGGATGGCACCATCTAACTGAAAGCTTGGCATGTAGCAGTGTCCCAATATTCTGTAAGGTTCTGATACGGATTGAGCTGTGAAACCACTTTACAGACACTCTACAATATGAGGAGTACTTTGCCACATAGACATGCAAAATGTTCGCTGCTGCACTAGTCTTGAATGACAGTCAACATTTAAGTGGTTACAATATACTTGTAACCATCAGCAGAGACAATGCTATGTAAAGCAAAAGGGTGAAAAAGATCTGTCTACAAGAAAAATTATCAAACATTTAATATTCCCATTTTTAAATTTAATGAAAATGTTACAATAATATGGGAAAATACAGTAAATGGTCACAATTACTGGCAAACGTTAACATTTACCTCGCAGCTTGGTATAGATAAGCAGCAGAAGGGAACTATTCTAAATTTTTCCAACTTTTAGTTAACAAATACTGGCAAATGTGGACATTTATCAAGACTGATCATTTTGATGCAGTATTTTGCTCCAATTTCAGGGCTAATCACAATTGTGGCATATGCAACTATACACCAAATAATGGGTGTTCAATGAATCCATACTGGAAAAGCTAAGGAACACAGAATGACCATTGCAAAGGTGCCATTTTACGCACAGGTTTTAAAAACTGACACCTTTTAATGTGTTAGCACATTTGAGGAAACTGCAGGAAGCAATAAATAATTATATAAATGATGGAATTATTATTATTCTGAAGGATCTGGGTTAACCAACCCAACTGGCAACCATGTACTGTACAATCATCTAGCCAATACATGATTTGGTCAGCATCATGCTTCCCCAGTTAAAATGTTCATTTCCATGGTCTACAAATAACTATCTTGCACATCATGAAAACAAACTAAAAGCTGATGAAAAGAGAAATATAATACATATCTATTTTATTTCAGAATAATTTGTAAGCCTTGATGATGGAAAAGCTTATAGTATTTGTACTTTATGCTTAAGAAATGTGTTAAAAAAGAAATTGAGCAATGTTCAGTTTGTATGTGATTGAGCGGTTTGATTGTAGAGCATTCAAGTATTTGGTTTGCTAAATCAGACTGTTTGGTTGACAACACTGCAACTGACCGCTGTGTAAATGTATGATACATTTTCAATTTTCAGTGAAGGTAAATGGTAATAGTGAACATTTACCAGAAAAAGTGGTATTTCCACATTTGCCAGTAATTGTTCATAGTTATCATTTTCCACTTTGACTACACCACTTGAGATTCAGATTCAGCTTCATTCACCAGTTGTAATAAAAATGTTACAAGGTTTGTCAAAAGTAATAATACAAGGAAATACAGTTGTAACATAATGACTTGCACTACGGGCAATTATACGGTTATTGTTTCCACAGGCGGGTGCATTCACCTACACTGCATTTTCTTCACATGACCTACTTTCTCCACACTGCCAGGGAAGAAAATGGTAACTTTACATCTCCCATCATGGAACAGTCGACTGGTATTATTTGGGGGGGGGGGGGGCGGGGGGGAGCTGAGGTCTCCCACACTGACTTGTGAAGCCTGACCTATGCCCCTGTGTGATCTCATATTGCCTCATTACTGCTGTGCATGCTAAAAACACCTCTTTTCCAAGCATATGCAGATATTTTTGATTACATAGCCTGTATCCTTTTAGATGTGATCTCTAAAATATTATCTCTAGCTTAGATTTATTTTGTCAGATTAGATAAGATTTGTTTGTTTTTAGATTATTTATTGTGTCCAAATACGCTGGCTGCCTTGGCAGGCATTGCGAGAGACATCCTGCATCTGGGCGGTTTGGCAGCAAAACCGTCCCTGGTCCATAAGAGTAGGTTTCATTTTAAAAGACAATTTATTTATACGCAAATGTATGCTTATAACTAAAGAGGCATCTATGTTTTCATCAACATCAGACCATCACATGGTAATATATTAACCCTTATTTCTTTTCAGTTTATGGAGGGATATAAGGAAACTTTGCCTGATATAAGATATAAGCTTGTGGTGGGTCATAAAAATGCACTGTTTCTTTTTTCTTTTGTAGTAGTGTTTTAACAGACCGCCTCCGTAGCACAGTTGGTAGCATACAATGCCTCTGGCGCAGAGGACCTAGGTTTGATCCCCAGTACCAGCATGGGGATTAATCCCCTTTGGGAGGTCCGGCACGGGGTGCACTCAGCCTCATTAGGTCCGAGGGAGACCAATTGAGGAGCTACTTGATGGAGAAGTAGTGGCCCCAGGTCGAGAATGCTGTTTAACTGGCCGGGAGGACTCGAGGCGCCGACCACATCCCACCCTCCAGTACTACATCCCACCAATGACACCTGTAGTGGGCAGCAGCTGGGTGGCAAACCTTGACTCTTCATAGGCTGTTATAGTAGGGGTTACTAGTAGCGTTTTAACATCCATTCTTACTGCAGATGGCACCATATGCACTGAACATGGATGATACATGAAATATTTGGGGAAAAAATTGTTCTAGATCTAAGTTAGGATACCTCTCCAGCGTTTACTATTTATGAGGACTGAGAAAAATCTGGAAAAACCTCAAATCCGGGACCTGGAGAGAACTGAGCAGCATAACAACCTCAGTCTCCCATATCAATGATGCACTGAAATGGTGCAATGAAACCATTAGTGTTAACTGACCTTCGATATTGCAACTTGACTTTTAAGTTGAGGAGTTATCTCCTGCTGCTCATGCATCATACCAGGGAATAAAAAATCTTCCAGTTTTGGAGTCACACTTAAAATTTAAGTTTCCTCTTTCTTTCTTTCCCTGATTACCCTCCCCTTATGTAGGACTTACACTCCCTAGGACTTACAAGTCAGCTTAGGTCAGATGCCTGTCGGGGAGCAGAGGGACCTCTAGACCAGACAGAGTGAAGACCTGGAAGCGGGTGGTCAGCCAAGCCCTAGTATGATAGTGAGGAAGAGGATGATATGAAATGCAGGCGAATTGGATGATTGGAAGGGTGATAATGGAGCAATTGGTGGAATGAATGGCGGGGGAAGCTAGAGAACCCGGAGAAAACCCGCCCAGATGCTGCTTCGTCCACCATGAATACCACATGCCGGTCCCACCTAGGTGGCAGGGGAGTAGTCTAACCACTCAGCCACGGCGCCGCGATTATACTTCCAGACTCAGGGAAGGATGAAGAATAATCCTGGCTGGAGAAAAATTCCTACCCCCCTGCCAGGGACCCCTTGCACGGCAGGCAGGTGCTCTACCAGCTGTGCTACGGGGCCAGCTAGTTTGCTCATAACTGCTTATAAATTAAGTTTAGTTAAAAAATAAGAACAATTAGAAGCTAAAAGCTTCACTTATCTTAGTAATATTGCAAGATTTTCCACAGCATATACAAAATTTACTAAATTTTTTTAAAAGGATAAAATTCCAAATTATAAAAAATCTGGCATTTATCCATTTAGCTGTTTGGATTGTGATAGGGTTTATATTGATAAAACTAAATGTCATTTAGAAACCAGAATAAAAGAGCATTTTAGAAATATTAAATATAAATAAATTGATAAATTAGTTGTGGCAGATCATTTTTGGTCATTTAATCATGAATTAATCCAGAGGTTAAATATCTTTTCCCAAACCATTAAATCTATAGGTCCATTTACTTGTTTTAATAATTTATTTTAAAAAACAAGAATCATGTTATGAATTTTGAAATACTACCAATAGATTGTATTTATAGGTTTTTGTTTTCAGATTGGTGACAGTTTTAAAATGAGCATCAGTAGCTATGGTAATTTGTTTGTGTAGCTTTGAAAATAAGTTGGATTACAACTTGAAACATGTCAACTGTGGAAAATCTTGCAATATTACTAAGTGAAGCTTTTAGTTCCTAATTTGTTTTTATTTTAGATTCTGTTGCTTCACTGTTAATAGCTTCGATATTTCCTTAATTAAGTTTAGTACATTTCAATTTAATATATGGTATAAAATACATCTATTGCTCTGGCTCAAGTCACTTAAAAAATTTGATCATCACAAGTTCAGACATAAGTGCATCTGTATATTTTGTAAAGCTAAGTCCACATCCCTACCAAATATGTTTCCTTTGGCATCCTTTTATCTCTAAACGGCAGTAATGAGCTGTGAAGGGGTACTGCGGTCTAGCGTAGCTACTCCTCTACATAAGCACTGGTCTAATGCTCATTCTTAGTGCCTATATCTCATACTTTGTAGAAAACTAAAGAAATAAATATATTGCTTGTAAACTTGCAGGAAAAATGAACAAACAATATTCAAATAGAATGCCTTTGTGGTCTGGTGTTAGCTTTCAAATACAGAGATCCCAGATTCAAGCCCTGGCTTGAGAATGTTCTTTAGCCAGGATTATTTCCCATCCTCTCTAAGAGACTGGAAGTGTGAGTGAGAGTGTAAATGTGTGAATTTAATGTTTATAAAGAAAATCCAACATAAATCAAACCCAAAGTTACACGAATAGTAAACAAGTGAACAACATTGCTGATGAGCAATTGTTCCAAAGGAAAAGCAGCTGAATGACCTTGGATATCAAAGAGAGCATATAAATGCAAGGAAAAAAGAATCCTCAACACTTAAAATACATCTTCATATGCTACAAAATATAAAAGAGCACTTTCTTCCCAAAATGTGGAACCAACTTTCCCAAATCATGTAATTGCATACAGCAAATGAGAAGGGGAGGAATGAAGATGCCTGGTATCAATGGCACATGAGGTCAAGAATGCCCATACTTGCACTATAGCTTTACAGAATGTTCAACTTTATTAACTTCCCTTAACAATGTTAACCTGAAATGTTATTTCCCCTCAATTCATTACAAAGAAAATCAAAAGGCAATAACACAGACATGCAGCAACCAAAACAGAATAATTTGTTTCAGTTTTGCTTTCAGCACACCGATAAAGTAAACTATTATGATCATTATGCTGCCACAGTCTAAAACACTTTTGGTGCTGTGAATGCAGCATGTGTATCACTTGAGAGACAGTTTTTGAAGAACAAAGTGAAATCCACAGTTTAATGTATAGTATCTTTAAAAAGTCACTTCAAACTAATCTTATAAATATTAAAATATATGAGATAGTAAGTCAAACAGAGGGGTTTGAACTTTACAAAACTTAAAATAATATTCTTTCTGGAACAACTCTGGTTTTCATGTTAAAAGGCTAAAGTAACTCAAAATAAAATGTGAAATATAGAGGAATGCCCCGTCTCTTGAGCCCTGTCACCCCAAGATATGCAATGAAGTGTTACTGAATACAAATAAGTGATGAAACTTGCCTTGTGAAAAATCTATGCATCTTCTTCCTGTGAATGTTACGGTATGGCATCCAGCAGTTGTCTCCCACTGTATTAACATTACTACTTTATTAGCAAACTTCAACCCCCAACTAAGGCTGCCCCTGTATTGTTCCAAAGGAAGGTAATGGTGAATGGGTGATATTCAACATATTGTTACAATCCTGATTTCCAAAACAACCATATGTGAATCCTTACTTTTCAAGAAATTACATCTATTTTCCATTGTGCACCTATAAATTAGCTTCAAATCTTCTTTCTGTATTTTCTTGCTTCAGAGATTTTGCTTTTATGTACAGCAGCTGAAACCTATTTATGTTAAACCTTTTCTGGAAAACTATATAGGTCATTTTAAGTTTGTAATGTTTAAACTATGTGCTTTTCCGCAAAGGTTTTTCTTTTCAATCTCAGCTGACATAATGGTAACCTGTTTCTTTACAAATGCTCACAGAAATCTATTTTCAAGGAAGTGCTACAAATGTGTGTTGTGAAATATAGCCTGTGAATGTGTGTATTGTATTATAATTTCATTTGTTTATTATATAATTAAAAAGCAATTTAAAAATAGCTTGTTTTCCTCTGAATGTAGTCAATCTACATTCCTTGCAAACCTTTGGTATCCTTATTTCCTGCAATTCAATACTGCTGTTTTCAACAGCATGTATCTCCTGCACCTGAATTTTTGCAATATAGTGTACTGAATTTGGTGCAGTATGCACCAAAACATTTCAACTGCAGAATGTGTGTAAGGAATATCTCAATGACTGAAAGAATTTACCAACATTTTACCATACCTGCCAACTTCCTGAAACTGAAACCTGTAAAAGTTTCCCCATGTCCAGTAAGCTGTAATGAATCTTACGGCATGAAATTTAGAACGCATAAAATGTTCAGTGCAGTAAATGTATAAAAATTACATGTAAAATAAATGGGAATTCCATTTTATAAGAATCCTTGGAAACCTGATACTACAGCTTCTTTCTGTCACAGATACTGAAATTCTTCCTGGCACTACAATGAATCTGTATTACAGCAAACACCACTTCCTAGGCTATACACAAACTTCTAGTTCATAATTATTATTTATTTATGCCAACAGTAAGTTTGTTGGCATAAATAAATAATAATTACCATCTGAAGGTTATTTAATCCTGGGATATAAAGTACTTACAATAGTAAGTCACCATTGGGGTAATTTGTCTCTGATGTGAGACTGCCTTTGTGGTTTACCAGGAGAAATACGAACTGGTTTGAGAATTTAATGCCATTCTGGCAGTTTGTCACAATAGCTCAGTGGTAGAGCATCTGCCCGGTAAGCGGAAGGTCTGTGGTTCAAATCCCAGTTGTGGCATTGAATTTTTAAGTTCCAGTTCTACCTTTCTAGTTCATATTTTACACTTCATGACATCAACTACAAAATGACTGCCACAAAAATGGGAAGCTTATATCCCACAAATATAGAATGTTAATAAGATAAACAATTTATGTGAGGGACTTCACACCTTCAATTACTAAATGTTCGCACTTGGCTTACTAGAGGACAATTGTGGTGCTATACATTTTGTTACAGTCCAGTGAAGGGGGACCACGATCATGATGAAGGATAGGCACACAGATAAGCTCTGGTCAATCATAACACTGTATACCATTTACTAGAGGTCACTAGTGGTGCTATACATTTTGTTACAGTCCAGTGAAGGGGGACCATGATCATGATGAAGGATAGACACACAGATAAGCTCTGGTCTATCATAACACTGTATACCATTTACTAGAGGTCACTAGTGGTGCTATACATTTTGTTACAGCCCAGTGAAGAGGGATCATGATCATGATGAAGGATAGGCACACAGATAAGCTCTGGTCAATCATAACACTGTATACCATTTACTAGAGGTCACTAGTGGTGCTATACATTTTGTTACAGCCCAGTGAAGAGGGACCATGATCATGATGAAGGATAAACACACAGATAAGCTCTGGTCTATCACAACACTGTATACCATTTACTAGAGGTCACTAGTGGTGCTATACATTTTGTTGCAGTCCAGTGAAGGGGGACCATGATCATGATGAAGGATAGACACACAGACAAGCTCTGGTCTATCATAGCACTGTACACCATTTACTAGAGGTCACTAGTGGTGCTATACATTTTGTTACAGCCCAGTGAAGGGGGACCATGATCATGATGAAGGATAGACACACAGATAAGCTCTGGTCTATCATAACACTGTATACCATTTACTAGAGGTCACTAGTGGTGCTATACATTTTGTTACAGCCCAGTGAAGGGGGACCATGATCATGATGAAGGATAGACACACAGATAAGCTCTGGTCTATCATAACACTGTATACCATTTACTAGAGGACACTAGTGGTGCTATACATTTTGTTACAGCCCAGTGAAGGGGGACCATGATCATGATGAAGGATAGACACACAGATAAGCTCTGGTCTATCATAACACTGTATACCATTTACTAGAGGACACTAGTGGTGCTATACATTTTGTTACAGCCCAGTGAAGCGGGACCATGATCATGATGAAGGATAGACACACAGATAAGCTCTGGTCTATCACAACACTGTATACCATTTACTAGAGGTCACTAGTGGTGCTATACATTTTGTTACAGCCCAGTGAAGGGGGACCATGATCATGATGAAGGATAGACACACAGATAAGCTCTGGTCTATCATAACACTGTGTACCATTTACTAGAGGTCACTAGTGGTGCTATACATTTTGTTACAGCCCAGTGAAGGGGGACCATGATCATGATGAAGGATAGACACACAGATAAGCTCTGGTCTATCACAACACTGTATACCATTTACTAGAGGACACTAGTGGTGCTATACATTTTGTTACAGCCCAGTGAAGGGGGACCATGATCATGATGAAGGATAGACACACAGATAAGCTCTGGTCTATCATAACACTGTATACCATTTACTAGAGGTCACTAGAGGTGCTATATATTTTGTTACAGCCCAGTGAAGAGGGACCATGATCATGATGAAGGATAGACACACAGATAAGCTCTGGTCTATCATAACACTGTATACCATTTACTAGAGGTCACTAGTGGTGCTATACATTTTGTTACAGCCCAGTGAAGGGGGACCATGATCATGATGAAGGATAGACACACAGATAAGCTCTGGTCTATCATAACACTGTATACCATTTACTAGAGGTCACTAGAGGTGCTATATATTTTGTTACAGCCCAGTGAAGAGGGACCATGATCATGATGAAGGATAGACACATAGATAAGCTCTGGTCTATCATAACAATGTATACCATTTACTAGAGGTCACTAGTGGTGTTATACATTTTGTTACAGTCCAGTGAAGGAGGATCATGATCATGATAAAGGATAGACACACAGATAAGCTCTGATCTATCATAACACTGTATATCATTCAGTATGTACTTTTAAGTTGGAATATAAAGCAAGAGAATTTGATGCTTTTGTTATATCAGTGGCAAAAGACTTCAGTACTTGGAATATACTTTCAAAGTAGTAAAAATGCCTCCTTTGTTGTAATGAGAACAAACCACAGAAGTTGGCAACTATGCTTAACTACTCTCTTTCGTAGAATTTTAGAAAAATACTTTGGAAACAGATTTGTCATCAAACTTCGCCTTGATGAAGAATTTGCACCACAGGGAAACGTCAAGTTTGCCTCACAACAGAAGCTGAAAGCAGTTGGCTCTATATTATAGGAAGGAGAGTAACTTTTGCTATAGTTGGCATCAGGAAGGAAGGTGACAAATGATGGTTGATTGTTGTAAGGGGGCACATGAAAGTACTTGGTTTAGTATGAAACTGGCAACACATTTTGTTATTAAACATTAATCCACTCATAATGCTTGATCACCTTAATTTTACTCTCTCTTATTATTTATCTATAGTCACCAGAGGAAACATTGTATTCTCCCAAGAATTTCACGTAGAAATTCAGTGGTGATGTCCTCTGAATCCATAAGGTCCAGATGTGTCTGTGCTTGTGACATCAGCATAACTCAAGAATGAAATGTCAGATAATAATAATAATAATAATAATAATAATAATAATAATAATAATAATAATAATAATAATAATAATAATAATAATAATAATAATAGTATGAATTGCACACAATGTGCAAAGAAGCTTGTTCTTAGTCTCCTCATAATTGCACCAATGACTCTAATCTCTTCTTACAGTGTAGCACATATCTCTCACAGTGGTCGTCGCATCTTATACACACACAATCTGGGTTGGGTTTGTGGAATCTCTGGTGCTACATAGCTTGTGGTGGAATCCATGCACAGAAAGCCTTGTCACTGTGTGGCATAGTTTGTATCCTCTGTGTTCATTCACGACTTGTCATGGCGTCAGTAGCATAGAATTTGTCCCATATTTTGCATTCCTTCTTGTGTAGTTCACACAGCAGGCCCTGATAAGCTGGAGTCGTTGGCAGCAAGAGCTTCAGTCACAGATCTTCTATGTAGAAAGGTTCTCTGACTAGCTCATATATGAGTCGTGAGGGCGTGTATTTGGAGAGACAAAACACTCTTTTCAAGTATGTGGCCTGTAATTACTCTATTTTCTCCAGGTTTTTCTTCTGTAGATGTACCCATGTTTTCTAGCCCATATGTTGCAACAGGGTCAATTTTGAGTTCAAACAGTTGTAAAGTGGTTTCCAAGGAGAGTTTGCCTATTCACTTTATGTTGCTTATGGCTCTTATAGCAGTGCTTATTTTGTCATTTATATGTCATGTGAATACGTTTCCCTGTGTCTGGAGAGTAACTCCTAGGTACGTGAAGTTGGTGACTGATTTTAGCGGTGTTTCCCCCATGTAGGAGACGCTGCATTTACCTCCTATTCTGAAGGTCATGGAGACAGTTTTCTCTGCATTCAGTGTTAGTTCATTATTCTTTGTCCAGTCCACTAACTGATTGAAAGCTTTTTTTAGGTCATCCTCTGAGGTTGAGGTCAATGCCATGTCGTCTGCACACATTAGCAGGTTTACATTGTCGGGTTTTATTGCCTGGACAATATCTGTCGTAGCTAAGATGAACAGCAGGGGGCTTAACCTGCAGCACTCCAACAGTCTGTTGCACCATGTTCGATGTCTATACCATCATTTATCTCCACCCAATTGTTGGTCAGAAGGTCTCTGGTGACTGGTAGCAGATAATGTCCTGGGCCAAGAGCACTTTCCAGTTTCTCCATTAGAATGGTTCTATTTATTCTGTCAAACACCTTGGTGCAATCAACAAAAATTGCATGCAGCTTTCCTCTGCAGTTTGCTCTTTGTCGGATGATACCAAACTTGGTACGTAAGTCCAGTATCTTCTGAGGATGCCATAGAGTTTCAAGAAAATTCCTCCACTCCAAATTCATCCTTTGATGAAAAAATTTTCAAAATTTATTTTCTCAAAACATACTGACTCATTTTGATTAAAATACTATAAATTTATGACGTTTAAATGACAAAGAATATCTTACATTGTTTGCAAACACCCTGTGAGCTGTTTGGAAGGAATTTAGGTATCACAGAGAACTCATAAAAGATAGATGAAATGTGCTATACAAACAATGTAAATCTTTTTAAAACAATTTATTTCAAATAACTTCTGTCATTATTGGTTTGAATGTTTCAACACTTATTTTTTTACTGTTATGGAAGACACAAAATTTAATGGTTGCCGATAGCTGAGCACTTCATGATCAGATTCTTTTCTTTCCTGTTGCAAAAATGATATTTATATCATCAGCTTTACAGCGTTGGTTTCACAGCCTGTTTAATTATATAACATGGCAAGGTGTGGCAAGCCAATGACTGGATGTCGTGCTGACCAACTTCTCTTCCCAACCACCATTAAATTTTGTCTTTAATAGCTGTTCTTCAGAATGTTATGGAATGACATATGAAAGTCAGCATATAGTAACCAATTTTAAATCATTTGAGTATCATATCCTGTATCCCGTTTGCACCTGTGTAATCTGTAATAAAACCATGTCTGGAAATGTAAATAAATAAATAATAATAATAATAATAATAATAATAATAATAATAATAATAATAATAATAATAATAATAATAAATACCACCTCCGTAGTGCAGTGGTAGCATACCTGGCTCTGGCATGGAGAACCCATGTTTGATTCCCGGTATTGGCATGGGATGCACTCAGCCTTGTTACGTCCTGGAGGGGCCAACTGAGGAGTTGCTTGATAAGAAAAGTAGCGACCCTACATCTCGAAGGCTGAATAACTGACTGGAAGGGCTAGGGGTGCTAACCACTTCCCACCCTCCAGTTCTGCAATCCACTCATGACACCTGTGGTACGCAGAGGTGTGGGACGTTGCAGCCGGGCAGTAACCCTTAGCCTGCAAAGGGCTGTTGGGGTAGGGGTTTATAATAATAATAATCTTAATAATATTTTGTTATTTAATAACACTGTCAACTGCCAGGATCATATCAGCGCGCTAGTGTGCTGCAATTTTGTTCTGCAGAAGTTCTTTTGTATACCAGTAAATGTACTGACATGGGACTCTCTTTCAAGCACACTTATAAAGCATTGGTCTGGGCCAGGTTTGAACCTTCAACCTTGGGATCAGTAGGCCAGCATCTAACCAACTGAGGACCAAAAATGTTAATGTCAACACAAAGTGACGGGAAACTACGCTTTTGTAAGCACAGTTCATAGAAGAAATATGAAAATAAATAATAGTGGATAGAGAAAGTCATATGAATAAGATATTTGCTATAGAAGCCTCAGCATTCAACGAGGACTGAAAATGTTTTATGCTGGAGTTACTTATGTTTGTTAGATGTAGGAATCCAAACCATTTGACATTTTTGTTTAATGAGTAAACAATGATGAACTTACAGTAATACTTATATTTTGATCTTGTAAAGTAAAAAAGTACAATTAAATATTACCATTCTTCAAAGACAATAAAGTATAATAATACTTACATAAAAATACCAGCTGCCTATAAAAGTAATGATTTTTATTTTGTTACATTGATTAATATTTATTTTAAAATACCACAATGGAATGTTTTAATGAACAATTACACATCAAATATGGAATCACTGTCTGTTTTTAAGCTACGGACAAATGAGATAATTTGTCCTAATGAAGGCAATATCAGCAGTCACAAAGGTCTGTATGGACATATTTACAAATGGTAGACAAAAATCTGCAGCTTTTAAACACACATGAGTAATTTACAAAAGTTCTGTTTTAACATTACACTAAACCTATCTTCTTACATTGGGCAGTTTAAGTATAAAATTATGTACACCATGAGAGGGGAAAGCTATGCAAGTAAAAAGCTGCATCGGTGAAACTGGCTTTTAATATGTTAAAGGACGGAGCTGTAATTAAAATTTTAGGCACACAGGATAGAGTGACATTTTACTAGTGCAAGCATAGGCTTTTAATCTTCAGACTATTGTGGCAATTATAAAGCTATATTGTTGTACTGCTATTTCTTTCACCAGAATGCCAATATTTTACAAACCCTCATTTCCTGAGATCTGAATAGTGAATCTGCAGCATTCTTCAAAATGCTCTCTTAGGTCAGTCATTTCCAACCAGTGACATCATGGTGCACAGGGTCCCAAACAATTGAGGAGCATTTTTTCAAAACTTGATAGAGCACAAAATTTGAGAAAATGAGTTATTATGGGATTCGGTATGTTTTTGATGCCACCAATCGGCCTGTGAAATCAGATTTTGCATAACTCGATATTTGCCACGTGTATAGCATGGTGAATCATGAGCATTTTTTCATAACTCGATAGAGCAGAGCGCATGCACAGCGATTTTACAAAACTAGATACAGCACCGTCTAAATGAAAAGATTTGCCACCTGTGAAGACCCATCACTAACCTGATAATAATTTACAATATTCCACTTGTCGATCTTGCTTCGAAGAACTTCAATGCTATACAAACGCCATATCATTATTTCACAGCCTTCCCGCGGCCAAATAATAGAACGATTCATTTGGTATTATCGCCGCACTTTTCTGATTCGAAGGGAAGAGAATGATAATACTACTTGGCCTGTGGTTTATATCAACAACAAACTCTGTTGTCACATACTCTTTCAGAACCTTCTATCAACATCACCCTCAAAGCAGCATTACAAAGACCTAACAATCAAACATGTTCCACACTCAGGATAGCGCCGCAATACTGCAACATAGGCCACTGTTTAAAACCATTGTTTATCACACAGTAAAGAATGTTCATTTTCTGAATCACTTCTACGAGTGTGTCACTATTGTTATGTACATAGATTGAAGCAGTCTCTCGCAAGCACAAGCTAAGTCATGGATGAAAGTACAGGGTTTGATTCTCCAGTGACTGAATTTGATGGTGGCAAGAAAAAGAAGAAAACGTCTTGTTCAAGCTACAAAACCTAATAATAAAGAACCGTCCATAAAATACAATCATGGAATTCAAGATTATCCATCGAAGTCAATAAAGAGGGAAAGTAAGGAATGCACAGTAAGAAGATCTGACTCATGAAGACATTAATGATATCCATAATAAAGTAAAACATCTAAATAAAGTGGACCATGGCAAATTCCTGCTTAAATACATGGCAATTGATTCTCCAAAACGAAGGAAAGTGAAGGAGTAAAATTCTAAAAGAAAACAATCTGTGACTATTAAATATAGCATTAGAAAGAAAAATGGAGATGTTTTACCAATATGTGCTACAAGTTTTCAGGGAATAGCAGGCATGTCTAAGGATAGACTGTCCCTCCCTGCAAGAAAAATTTATTCTACTGGGAATTCACCTAAAGAAAATCGAGGAGGGGTTAGAAATTGTGCAAAGGACAAAGAGCTTATCATTGCTGTAAAAAATTATATTAAGAGCTACAGGTGCAGTGAAAGCCAATAGACGAACATCTTCAAGGAATTACCTACCACCAGAATTAAATATTAAAAAAACGTGGAAAATGTTTTGTGAAAAAAGAGAAAAGGAAAAACTATCCACATGCTCTTTATCCAAATACAAGTTTATTTTTTATAAGTGTTGTTTGTTTGTTTGTTTGTTTGATATCAAAATAAGCGTACACATTACTACTTACTAGTTTAATAACTTTGTATTCTTACATTTCTGTATTTATTAATTTAATAATTTTGTAACTTCTTATAAGTGTATTATTCCATTAATGTAACAATGTTGATTTAGCCATTTACTGAATTTGTATACTGTACATAAAAATAAATTATGAGGAAATAAAAATAAAATCGAAACAGTAATAAAAACAATAAAACTAGTAGCAAATTAAGGTTCAGTCAAATTCGCTTGTTTCATAGCCCATGTCCTCTATCGAGTTTTGAAAAAACTCACATTTTTCACCTGGCCAATACTATGAAAAATATGGTTATCCTCTAGGAGTTTCACTGTTGTCTGAAATTGTCCCATGATGTTTAGTATTGCCAAAAATAAAGTTTGTGCAATGAAAGGTTATGTACTAGAATAAAAAAATGTAATTTCTGTAAAAACATCATTTTGTCCTCTATCGAGTTTTGAAAAAACACTCCTCAATACATAGCTTTTATTTAGAAGGCAAGACATTTTGAAGATCCTTTGTTAGTCACAAAGAATTGTGTAATCTGTGCAACAATAGAAATATAATTACATTGCATATGGATGAATACATCTATATACATAAAAATGAATGAATTTTTAAGTTCCAGTTCTACCTCTCAAACTTTGCCCACACATGGCTTGTGTGTTTAAAAACACCAACAGTAAGTTTGTTGGCATAAATAAATAATGAATGTTTATATGTTTGTCCTCCATGCACTTCTAAACTGTTTGACCAATCACTGTGCAATTCGGCACGCATATGCGTTTTTTTCATGGAGGTTTCTATGGTATCCATTTTACTATGCAACATATTACATTCACACTGTTTTCTCTAATCACTTTTCTTTCATTTAACACATACATGTCCTTTCCTTAAACACACAATTTTCTATGACTGAAATAGAAATGCAACATATTACATTCACATGGTTTCCTCTACTTGCTTTTATTTTATCAAACAATCACACTTCCTTCTCTAAAAAAATTCATACAATTTTCGACATGGCTGAAATACAAATGTAACATTACATTCATGCAACTTTCTCTACTCGCTTTTCTTCCTGTAGTATTTGTAATTAACAGTGCGTTTGCATATAGCCTTCTCACATGTTCTTATTTATTTTGTTTATTTTTTGTTCTTTACGGTATCCTAAGAGTTTAACTGTGTGTTAAGCAATATTTTTTAAATGTCTCCAAAGAAACAAGGCCTTGGGCACGTGAAAAAAAAAGTTGTTTAATGACGCTGTCAACTGCCAGGATTACATCAGTGTCGCCAGTGTGCCAGAATTTCGTCCCACAGTTCTTTTGCACGCCAGTAAATCTACTGACATGGAGCTGTCGTTTTAGGCACACTTAAAATACATCAGTCTGGGCCAGATTTGAACCCGTGACCTTGGGATCAGTAGGCCAGCTTCTAACCAACTGAGCTAGCAAGACTGACAGGGCAAGTGCAACCTAAGTCTTCAAATTGTAGGGATAAATCGCTAAACCGTGGGTAATGCCAGGTATTTCAACTAGTAAAATATATTATGGAAAACTGATTTATATACATAGAAAATTTGCAATTATCACAGCTAATTGGGGCAGTGAAAACAGAGCTAATGCGCCGATAGGTTGTAAGTAATAAAAAATACTTAAAACTATATAGTAATTATTTTAAAAAAATCCTGTGGTGCCAACCCAATTGTTGGCCTCATGGCCCCTTATGCAAGGCAGAGGTGAGTGATCATCCAACTGATATGGGGAGGTATGTGGTCAGCATCACACATCTCCCAGCCAGAAAGTTGGCTGTCCAAACCATGATTGCTGCCTACTATAGGTTCTCACCTTCCTCATGATGCTGAGTGGGCACCAATCCTATACCTGGGATTAGGAGACTTCAAGCTTGACAAACCTTCCTATACCTGGGCTCTGGAAAGCTTTGTGTTCATCGAAAAGTGTCAACATCTATTTTTGAAAAAATAAATTAAAATTTATGTATTAAAACTGGCACACCTTCTGTAAGGCTTTTTACATCTGAATTTCTATAAACAGCTTCTGAAGCTCCCCCTTTTATGTTAATTTTGTATAACCAGGAACACACAAAATCTTATTATTGGAAGAGTATGAAGCTCTATAGCCTCGTCAGTCCCAGTGTCCTCAAATGAGCCCAAGGTCCATAGAGCTTTAAGTTACTCGACATTCGTCTTCCCTGGTTAAGGGAAAATCTCAGAAGAAACCTTTTCCAGTAACTCACCCAAACCAAGATTCAAACTCGCGACCTCTTGGACGTGAGGCAGACATGCTACACAGGTGAGCTACCATGGTATCTAAGTTCAGCATCTTCCAAGAATGTGACATAATTTTCAAGAAAATCCCCCTTCCTCAGCCTACTCTTTACAAGGAACATTTTTTGAAAACTTTGATTTTATCCAAAATGGCTCTTAATGATTTTCATTAATATACCATAGTTTAAGATATTTTAATGACAAATAAAATGTAGATCTTGAATTTTCTGGAAATGCCCTCCGAAGTCCTATTCATTTTGGATGACTTTTGCATGTCTGGTAAACCGTAAGAGTTGGACAAAATCTTAGTACACAAAAAATGGAGATCTCTGTAAAACATAACTCATGGGAAATAAATCCATTTCAGAGACATTCCTTGTTATTTGTCTAAATTTTCCAATACTTATACTTTCCCCAAATAGGTCATTATTAATTCTTTTAACTCTTAACCATGCAAAGATAACAGAATTCCAGTCATCATATAGCAACCAGCTCTTCAAATGTTTGACTATCCTTAAAACCTACTATATTCCCATATTCCCTTGCACTTATCCCATTAAAATGAAGATAAAATTTGTAAGAATAGCTGTACAAGAGTACAAGTCACATTTTTTATTTTCTCTACTATGTATAGTAAGTAGGGGAAGTATTGTATTCCACCCAAAAATTCAATGTTGAGATTTCACCAAAAATATATGTTTTGAGGCCCCCTGAATAATAATAAAAAAACAATTTTCATAAAAAGATCCTTTTCTGTGTATGTGTGTGTGTCAGTTTGTGGGCAACATAACACAAAAATGTAAAGCCGGTTAAAACCAAAGTTGGTATTTAAGTTTTATATCTTTCAAGGATGTGACACAAAGTTTTTTAAGGAAATTTCTCTACCCTAAACTACCCTTTAGATGGAAAATTTTTCAACAATTTGATTTTCTCGTAAATGGCTCTAACAATATTGATAACGATATTTTTATGGCAAATGAAATGTATATTTTGAATTTTCTGGCTATAGCCCACATAGCCCTATTTACTCTAAATGACTTTTGAATAACTGGTAAACTGTAAGAGATAGACCAAATCTTACTATGCGAAGAATGCAGGTCTCGTTAAAACACACAATTTAGTTTAAATGATTTTTTTTGTGTAGAGTGAACCATTTCGGAGATATTCCTTGTATTTATGATTGTTTTGCATTACTTACACTTTTCTCAAATAGAAAGTCATTATTCAGTTTTTTATATATCAGCTGTGCAAAGAGAATGGAATTTCAAAGCCTTCATATAGCGACCAGCTTTAACAGATTTGACTATCACTCAAAGATTAGTCTATTCCCATATTCCCCTTGCACTTACAAAATAACCAATAAGATAATTTCTGTAAATGTTTATCTTAACATGAAGAAGATAGAGGATTAAGAGTTTGTAAGAATGGTTAGTCAAGAGTAGAGAAAATCATATAAGTGGAACATATCAGATTTTTTTTCATAGCGTTAGCAATTTTTAAAACATTTCATGTGGCAAGTTTACAATTTTCCAAGCGTGAATGTGTCATCTAATGGATGCTCTTGAAAGCTTGCGATTCCTTATTTCAATCCCAAGAGCTTCTAAAACTTGAGTGATGTTTCTATGAATTTTATGTAGCCAACTCAATATTGCCTAATCTGAAGTAATGCCTATGCAAAATACATTGTAACATAATGTAGGTGAAAGAAATACTTTTTTATAGTAATTATATTTCTTTGGTTTAGTATCTATGTAACCAACAGAATTTTTAGTCACATCACGCTTCTTGTGATAACCCACTAGAAATTTGTAATTCAAAATTTGAGTGCTTTTTTAAATGCCTATAGTTTGTAAATAAAGCATATTATATATATATATATATATATATATATATATATATATATATATCTTTTGCCACTTTTTAATTAACAGAAAAATATTTAATTACGTAAGTAATTTTTAATTCCCTACTAATGCAACTTCCAGCAAAACTGTATTGCAAAGAGCATTTTTGGTATTGATGGTGAAAAATCTGTACTATAGAAAAAGGTTTCTTGCACTTCCTTTTAAATAGTAGGCCCTATGGTCTGTTACAAACTCACAAGTGAATTTTCAATGCAATATTTTTTTGGAAGACATAAAGACCAAGACTTGTCATGAGCTTTGAAAGGAATTACATAATTACTGTCCAATCTGTTGTTGGCAGAAAAGGGGTTCCCACAGTATTTCCTCTGTATATGATGTGGTTATACCACCAATAGGTGGCTGCACCATAACTGAGTGGTTAGACCATTCACTTCCCACCAAAGCGGCCCAGGTTCAATCCCAGGCAACCGCATATGAGATTCGTGGTGGACGAAGCGGCACTGAGGCAGGTTTCCTCTGGGTTCTTCGGTTTCCCCTGCCGTCTCATTCCACCGGTGCACCATCTTCATTCCATGTATCATCAGTGTCACCACCTGCATGCTATATGTAGTAAAAGTGGGCATTAAACACTAAAAAAAAAACCAACCTCAACTGTGTAAGCAGCTTGATCTTGGGCAACTTGAGAATAGGACAGGTTATACAATGAGAGAAAAATGATTTAAAAATTAACTATTGAAGTAGTTTTACACAGTCTTTTAAATAGTGTCATTATCTACTAATATGTAAAAAATTAAAAAATCAAATGCATCAATGAAATATTAGGATTTTGAAAAAGCCTGGTTTTGTTTTGCTATTTTCAACCAAATTTCACAGAATGCATTGCTTAAAATAATAATGATGATAATAATAATAATAATAATAATAATAATGATGATGATGATGATGATAATAATCCCTTTAATTCTACAGAGCAACAGCCACTCCTATGAGAAGGGTAAAGGTGCCTTTTTGGGGGCAAAAGCTTAGTTTGGCCACAGTAAAAGTAATGTATTATTATGGTGGGAAATGTGGGCTCGAGTTGAGCATTAATGTACAGTTTTGCCTTTATTATAGTCAGCTACTGTGTTTGTTCTCTTCTAGCACTCTACAATGTGGTACTTCTCGCTCTTTTATTCACATAACACACACTTGATGCACTTGTGGTATTTCTCGTTTGTACATATTTTGTGGTGAAAACCACGTATCATGAGTCTTGTTATTAGTGTATCTGGGACTTGTGATCTCTGGTCCAGCTGTCTTCCAGAATGGCTAATGTGGCATAGCAATCAAGATCTAATTTGCCTCTTCTTTCTGTCCCTGATATGGTCCTGTGAATGACAAGTGCTTCATTCTGATATCCTCTATGAATTAGGTCTACCTCAAGTGTTCACATGCCAAACAAAATAGTGCTATTCTTCCTATTCTTAATATCTGTTACATAAACATTGTTTTCAATTATTGTTCTATTCTCATCAGGTTGCCAGTTTGTAGTCTATTCCATATAAACTCTGTTCCATAAGTTGCAACTAGTACCACTTCATTCCTGTGTTTGTTGATAGGTTTGCTATGTTTGGGATATTGTACAAGGCTCTGATGGCTGCTGCTGCTGCTCCTGAGTGTGTCCTAAGGATGTTGCATTTCAGTTGTTAGATATTTATATTTCCTTACTTCTTGGAGTGGCTCGGAGAGGTCCACAGCTACAGGATAATTTCACGAGCACTGTCTGGACTACGGCGTCAATAAAAGTAATATTACAGTGTGCATGAGTCACAGCGATCTCGGCATAAGGATACAAGAAAGATAGGCATCTCACAAAGCAATGGATTTCAAATCACCTGAGGTTTTCGTCTGAAAACCAATATATTTGCTATTAAGATAATAGAAGTTCTCCAATCTTATTGTGATGAGTTAGAGATAAAAGAAAAACGTACTAATTTTAAACAAAAGAAACATTTTTATAAAATATTTACTCACTGCTTCAAGATTTTTTAGATAATGTGTTTCACTTGCTTTTCCAACATAAAAACTTAACCTAGGGAAAGAAAATACCAACTCAGAAAACAAAAGCAACTAAACCCTACAAAACGATGCTTATTTGGTACAGTTATATAAGGGCCAGCTCCGCTTCTTAACTGCGCATTCAGGTTTATTCCAATCACATCTGACTTGCCTTTCTTGGTTTTCTACACTGGCTTGTTCAAACAAATTTCCTCTTGTTCACAACTTTAATATGTAACCACTTCTTTTAGAATGTTATGGCTTGTTCAAACAAATTTCCTCTTGTTCACAACTTTAATATGTAACCACTTCTTTTAGAATGTTATGCATTATTAAAAACTGAAGTATTGTTATTTGAAATGTCACACTAATCACAACTCAGCTTCGATTGAAATGATCAGCATGAAATCAATAAAGTTCAATATTGTTTCATTTTTCAAAATGGTGTGCACCTTCAATTTGTTTTACAAATTATTGAGTTCAAATTAGTACTGCTGGCCCTGCAGCTCAGCTGGTAGAGCACCTCCTGCTGTACGAGGGATCCTGGCTTTGATTCCTGGTTGAGAGGGTGAGAATTTTTCTCTGGTGAAGATTATTTCTTATCCTCCCCTGGCAGTATGAATGAGAGTATGGATGTGTATGTGATCTAATGTGGAAAACCCAAAGAAAACATAATGTATAGAAGATAACATCTTCGTCAGTGGACAATAAGTTTCAAAAGGAAAAAAATTAACATTTTCTCACAGAATAAACACAAAAAATGACAACTTACTTAATGATCTTAAAGAACTATGCATCTTGCATTAACATGGTTTCATGGATGGATTTAAACTGCAAAGGTGAATATAAAAATCCAATTGACAAGGTAGGGCAGCAACATGACAAAATGCCAAGATTGCTAGAGGACTGATCAATGACGATCTTTGTATCCCTACAGCTGATACCAAAATGGCTTTAAGAACATAAACGGAAGCAGTAAACATCAGGATGAGAATAAGTTGTAAGATGTTCAAGGGTAGGAGGAAGTGAATTGAGCAAATCTGGCTGAAGATATAATGAAGTGCAAGAAGTTGGTAAAACATTTTGAGACCCTTTTTTATTTACTTCTGAAACTGAGCGTTTGCACCAAAAGCATTATTTAGGGTATTATTTAGTACGTATAGTTCAGTCATTGGGTGCCCAACTAAATAATTACTGAATGCAATAATATGATCTTGAAAACTAAGCTTTAATTGATTTTGTAGCTCCTTCCCTAAATATTAAACTTAATTCTGCATTGTAGTGGGTAAATAAAAAACAGATTACATTGAAGGCATAACGATAAATGTTGTTGTTAGCTAATGCTGGATTTCTGACAATGAAGTCATTAATCCTCTTGCTCTCCAATATTTTTCACTGATGGATGGGACACTAGAATGGTAAATGTAACGATAAATGTACATAGCTTTAAGTTGTAGGTACATGAAGGTTTAATACTCCGTTTAATAAATATGCAAAGATTTAGTGAATGATTTATGAAAGTAAAATTTCATGCATGAATATCGAAGTATTTTTGCTTATTGTGCAAGGAAAATTTTGAAATATAGTTCCAATGCATCAATATGGACAGTGGCACTGCTGGCAAGAAGCATAACTATGAACAACATGAAAAATCGAAGTTTTCTTTGGAACATGATAAACATTTTGCTACTGAAAAGAACAACCACATCAAACAGAACAGGTTTGTTTAACTTGGAACACAGTTTCTCACCATTGCAATAGCACTTGTCTACTAGTTGGAAATGACTGCCTTTAGCTCTTGTTTCCATAATGTGTTTCCTCCCATATGTTCAACAAGTAACAATTGCCACATGACTGGAAATATGTTTTTAACAGGCTTTGCCACAACAAATTAATATGTGGTAATCTTTTGTTTTTCAAGAAATAATTACCTCCTATATCAAACTCACAAAGACACACATAACCTAAAATAACTCGCTTTTCCCACAAAATCAAAGATGGCTATTAAGTTAAAAAATGAACAGAAAGCCATGTCAGATATTATAAGGGAAAAATATTTTTACCAATCATATGATACAAACTATACATATTTCAGAATGAACTTACTTTGCTTTTATAAATGTCTGCAGGACAAAATCCTTTAAAAACAGCACCTTACTTAATCTGCCTTTTGATAAAGCATACCCAGTTTTTGGTCTGCACATTTAAAAACAAAAGCATGTCTGGACCAGCCAGATTATCTTTTACAAGAGTGTAGAAAAAAACTGAAACAAACAAAATTGAGACATTGTAGGGATCACTGCTTCAGCAAATATTATTGCTCTGCATCATATGCACAATCAAAGTACCTAAAAAGTAAATTTGTGAATAACTCAAGTCACAAACTCAACAGATCATGTTTATTTACTTGTCCTGTTAAAGGAGGCCACTGTTCAAAAATAAAAGTTTATATGCTTACAAGACAAAAGGCACATTGCTATGTTGATACAAAACACCATAATTTAAATTTTTGTAAAGATGAACACAAATTCAGTAGCTAAAACAAAATTTGTAACATTTGTATAATTTTACACTAATAAATCTACTGCCTATAATTTGTATAAGAAACAATATTCCTAATTTACTAGTGTCTGTGAGATTGGTATCATTTGTCAGTGTCATATTTTTTACATCAATGGTGTCCAATTGTTGCTAAATTATAAGCTTGGCCATACTTGGCAACTTCCTGAGACTGTAAAACATTTCCTTATAAAGCAAAACAATAATTTTGTGATGACAGAAAATTTAGAATGCACATAATTTTTGGTGCAATGTACGTGCAAAAATTCTTTGTAAAATAAATGGTATTTTGAGTAAGTGTAGGCTTACACAGCCGGAGTTGATAATTATAGAAGTTTCCGGGCTGATTTGCCTTGGTCTGCTGGAGTAACTATAAATGCAAACTGAATCTTCACCGAGAAGACTTTGCCCGTACTACAGATAATGTCCACTGCAGTTGTGGACAAAATGTTTGGCCATAGTTACTCCAGCAGACCATGGCAAATCAGCTTGGAAGTTTCTTCTATAATTAAATAGGAATTCTGTTTCACAAGACTCCTTGAAGACCTGGCAGTACTGCTTCTTTCTTTCACACATGCTGAAATAACTGAAACACCATACTTCAGGTTTTCAAAGGCCCCAGAATTGCTGGGTTAGATACATAAATGTCAAACACATTTTGATTAATGTGCTGGTTTCAAGTTCTGACTGTCAGACAGTTATGAGGTTTTATTAGTACTTGAAGTGAACACAGTGATTTGTATAAGTAATCACAAAGAGCCAGGTATGCAGGTAAAATTAGACACTAATAAAACTGTAGACAAAATACTGTATATAACAACTTAACAAAAAACAAGCTTCATAGCTCTTGAACATTCTGGTGAACAAAGCTGCCTTTTTTTAACTAGTTTTATAATACATGTTTGGATATTCCAGCGAGGGACACTCCAGGCAGAACTGGGATTTAATTCAGGTTTGCTGGGAAGCTTGCTGCGGAGGGCACTTGTAAGATATTCAAATGTTTTTGACTAAAAATATACTGTAAGAACCCTTCTAAGCTGCCAATGTCAAAGAGAGTGAAAGGCACTGCTCTAACCATCAGCTGGACGTGCTGAACATAATCCTAATCACTCAAATATCACTTAGGGCCAAAAACGTTTCAGCTTATGACAAGCACACCATCTCAGCAACCTAACCTTGTAACTCAAACAAAATTCCAGTTATGAACAACTGGAGTATTCCTTGTAAGCAATATACTTGAAAATTACATTCTGCTGAAGCTTTCTTTTTCACCAAGATAAACACATACCTTCTGCTATACTTTCCTGGACCACTACACATAATTTCTTTTTCTTACATAATTTCATTGTTATAATCATCTGAAGCAACTTTGTAAAATCAAAGCATTCTGTATAAAATGCATAGATGTATATAGCATATAAATGTTATATGCTGGTGAATCTACAAACTACAAAATGTGGCATGTTTACTAATTTAGAATCCTATATATATATATTACTAAACCATACTCCTATGGTGGGAATGTTTCATAAATACAGCCTTGGAATCTTTTAAGGCATATTGGCTGAATGTGGAAGTATAGAATTCTATAGCAATCCCCTTCTATATACTTTATCATTAAAATATTGCAATAACAATAATACTTTATTTTTTTAAATTTCAAATCATTCTTTGTGAATAAAAAACCCCATAAATTTTTCTCTATAAAAATACTAGAATACTTTGTAACATTTATAATATAACAATGATTACAAATTACAGCTGCAGATTAAAATGGAAACAAAGCTTTGGAATGGGCGGATGCATTTATCGACTTTTATAAGTCTTAGGCAATTAAAAGAATCTATACTACAATCTCTGCATCTTTCTCCACACACATACACATACACACATGTACACAAACGTATGTCTCCAACATGTCATCATTCTATATAAGCTGCCCTCGTGAGGCTCTGTAACATTGCAATGCTGCCAACCTAGAGATAGGATTACCATATATTCTGGATTCAACCAACACAAAGAAGTACCAGCTTGTCAGTAAACATCCTATGTCTGCTACCTTTCTTCAGTAAGTGCACCATTATGAGAAGGCACAGAATTTTGCATTAATTTTAGAAAAAAATTGTGATATACCTAAATATTAGATTTTGCAGTTTATGGCTAATTAGCAATAAGATTATTAAAGTAATTTCAAGTAAATCTGAAAGAACTTAGGGGAGGGAATTAAAAGTGCAAAAGCACAGCTATATTACATAAGGATGCTAATAGCCATTTAAATTGTAATTAAGTGGTTTTGAATTTGAAAATACGTTTTTCTTTATGGACGCTCTTTAACTGCTATGGTTCTCAGTGTTTCATTCTATTATGGATATGAAAGACTGCTTAATTTTGCTCAGAGGCCTCTTTATCAGACTTGAGGTTCTTTTATGTGCTGTAAATCTACAACATATGACCACCGGTTTACTTCCCTTCCAAAGAAAGCCATGCTAAGGATTTTTTCCCCACCGTCCCGCCAAATCTATCACCCTCTGCTGGGTTTGAACCCGCAACTTTGGGAAACAGACTAGCATTTTACCCATAGACCATGGAAAAAAACGCTAGAGAGGACACATGAAATTTGAACCTCAGACTTCTTGTTTATGAGTCTATGCCTTAATCGGCTTGGGCACCCATGCTAGGCAAAAAATACACATGAAATGGCAGAAAAACTTTATACAAAATTCAATAACAATAAGCCCATTAATCATACAAGATTTACTAAGAATGACAATAGAAAGAAATATATTTGAACATCAAGTATATTTTCAAGCAAACTTCAGTATACAAGAAATGGCCAACATTGTTACCCAATTGGTAACATGGGCATCAAGTACCCTATCTTGAGCATTTTTTGAGTGGTATTAATATCGTTTTGGTATTCAAAGTGTGCAATTTGCCAAACCACTTCTTTAATAGTTTCTTCGTTGTCCATTTACCTAGAAATGAGAACAGTGAGCACATTATATAATTACATCATTAGTGCCAGTAGTTTTATTTTCGTAGTAGTGCTATATTAAATGCAGTGAAACAAAAGTGTACTCAATTTTCTGGAAGTGGAAGTTGAGGTTTACTTTGGCCAATGCATTATTTCACATGTTTGTTCAAAAATTGATAATTTATTCAATCCTGTCTGGGTTTTCTGGAAGAGAATTATGGCAACCCTACCTCTAAACAGTCATATTAATGTAAAGAGGGATATTCTACCCTCAAGCCCTTATTGTTTGATACCACCACATATGTGCTATGGAATGTTGAAGTCTTTTGGTGTTTACGGCCTCTAAGAGAGCTGTGGTTTGAAATGCCATCATTACATTATGCATATTATTGTTACCATATATACTTCCAGCTTTATACAACAAAAGCTCAATTTAATGCTATTGAAAATCATTCACTTCACCAGCTGCTTATTTATTTGTCCTATAGGATGATTCGATGAAACCAAATTTTTTCAATTCCTCAGACAGTAAAGCATAATAATTTTGTGATGACATGAAATTTAGAATGCATATAATGTACAGTGCAGTAAATGTACAAGAATGCCATGTAAAATAAATGGAAATTCTAAGAATCCTTTAAGACTGCTTCTTTCTGTCACATTTGTTGAAATTCTTCTGGGTATCACAATACACAGTATTAAAGCAGAGAACACCACTTTCTAGGCTATATGTAGATTCTAGTCTATATTGTACACTTCATAACATCAACTATACACAAAAACCTTCACAAAAAATGGGAAATTTATCCTGCATCCATACAATGCAAATAAGATATTAACTATAAAGTAAATGCATGTCATCCGTCACTGAATCTTTGCACCAACTTACTGCTATCCCTGCTTCACCCTTAAAGTAATCCCAATCAAAACAAGTCACAAAGAAAGTAGGATAATGTTGCTGAATACGAGGTTAGGACCCATGTAGAGCAGGGTGCCAACATATGAGAAATGAAACTAACTAGCATTAGTAGAACATTACTGAATGACGTTCAAACTGTATAGTTGGCAATGCCGAAAGATGAGAAAGGAGATAACTTCTGGCAATGCGTTAACATAGGTGGTATAGACACAAAGAAAGCGGAAAACTATTCTCGTTCAAAATGACGAATTTGGGTAAGTAGATGACAGGAAACTAGTTTACTTACATACACATTCCCCAATTTAACCCACAAGATCTCCCAAATGTAACACTGAGTGACACAATTACAGAATAAATGAGGATCCCCTCATACTGCAATCAAACAACTTAATTCATGACTCACTTAAACTGAAATAACTATGAAATGCACGTAACCTTAAATGGTAATATATTTCATAAATATACATTCATGAAAGAAATACACAGTTGCGTTTTAGAGGCACAAACCGTATAATCTGAAATAACCATGAAATCATAAACTCGTGCAGTTTTGTGGTAGGTAGATAACCGTAAAATATGAATTTATTACATAATGGATATTTATAAAACAAATAGTTTTACATGTGGCAGATGACTGACAAACGGAATACTTTCAGCATTGCATTTTACCAGAAATAATCGTCCCAAATTACTCATGATTTCAGTGATATTTGAAATGCAGATTTCCATTAATAACAATAATAGCTAAAGAGTATGAGGAAAAAGGGACACTTTCTGCTAATGTTACGTCTTCTTTTTTACTTTATTTCACTATTTATTTTGCACTTATATACCACGTTTCAGTTTTAGCTTCCATTTCATTACTCATGTTTCTTTCTGATTTGTAATTGCCAACCTCTTTGTCCAATAGTGTATTTCTTCATGCCAAGTTAGCATAGTTCAGCGACGTTATGCATCAAGAAGCCTGTGTTTGGCAATATTACCGAAAGTAGTTCCATATTAGCAGTCTAAATTTGAGAATGTGCTCAGCAATAAATAACATCTACTCTGCAGAATACTTATGACTTGAATTTGATCACAGCTGAGTTAATGAAACTGATTTTTGTAATTTAAAATTGATGCATCCCTATTCCCAAGATGTTTTAAATTTTGTCATCTCTCTCATGCTTCCTTGAAGCCCTTACTGACCATTATCCTTGCAAAATGTAATTTATCAATTTTTAAATTCAATTAACAGCGGTTTATCTGTTTGGATGGATATTTAGTGTTTGCATATGCAGTTATTTGTCATTTGCCACTTTGTAATTTTAGCATTTATTAAAATGCAATGATATTAATTCAATGTTTAATATGTTTTGAACTTGTTACCATATGCAGATGAAATTAGACCCTATTTAAAGAGCTTTTGTTGTTATTTGATTATTGCTTACATATCTGTATATAAACTTGCCTCAAGAATACCAAGTTTACAAACTCTCAAATTGTTTATAGTAGTAACAATGACATTTCAAACAAGAACTTACATACATACAATTTTGGTTTAAGCATTCATTATACCCAGTACACTTACCTGGACATAATAATTAATATTTCAAAAGATACAACTTCTACATTTCCTACCTTCAGATTTGATTTTCTTAAGTACAAACACCATTAAATCTTCATACTTGTACACCATCAAATATTTTCTCGACACCATTCCAAATTCCTTCCCCTAACATCCAGAAGGAATCAAAACAAACAGCACCAAAAGGAAGGGTGTTAACCAAGAACATTTTCACATTTTGGTTTTACAAGGGTTAATGGGACTTAGAAAGCCTCCAAGTTTTTGTGTGAAACTTTTCTTGCTTATTCTTTTAAATAAAATGTGCATACCCCATGGAAGATCATTTGGGGACAAGAGTGAAACTTAAATACTTAATGACTCAAAACACACTCCCTACAGAGTGAAATCTATGACAAGAATAAAACTTTCTAAAACACTTCTCTTAAAAAAAAATAATAAAATAAAATACAGTTTTCTGAGGAATATCAATTCACGCAAAACCACTCGCTGTTTTTAAAGATGTAGTATTCCCTCATCTTTACTCATTGTACCACTTCCCATTGTTGTTGGCATATGTGCCGAGCTTGAGTCCTCCAGAGTGACACCTGTAAGATCCACAATTTCATCCTGATCATAGCGATCGTCATCAGATCCAGTGGTGGCCGCAGAATGTGTAGACTGCTGTGAACCCGAGGAAAGCTGACTGGTGCGCGAAAATGAACCGCGCCTTGGAGGTGCCAGCGTTCGCTGATTTGCTGGCTTTACTGTGATGATCAGGTTCGAGCTGTTTGCTACCATCATGTCTGTAACCTTTACAAAAACGAATCTCTCAAGGAAACAATTTTGTTGGATCAATGCAACATTTCTGTTTTGTGCAGCTTTTCAGAATTATCAATCTTGAATCTCAGTATATATACTATTACTCTGAACTGTGCCGTAGATGTGGAAAAATTGTTATCTTTTAATAACAGTTCCGGTCATTCCAGTTCCAAAAAATTCTAGGTACCATGTAACTTCAAAAGAACAAAGTACGTCCTCATCACCTTAACAGTTAGAAACTGTTGGTCCAGTGCATTATTTCTGCTTATACAACATATTTTAAATTTACCTAATTCCACTATTCCCTTAGAGGAACATAAATGGTAAACATTATTTGCATCTATTTGCCCTTTTCAGTTGCTATGTACTTTTTAAGGCAAGCCCTGCCAGCTCTAATCCAACCACAATATTTCCTGTTTGGCTCTGCAATTTCAGATAAATTAGTAATTTAAGTGGAGTATGTGCAATGAAAGACCCCCTCCATAGCACAGCGGTAGCACACCTGCCTCTGTCATGGACATGGGCTCGACCCCCAGTACTGGTGTGGGTACTTTTACCCGACTGGGAGATCTGGCATGGGATACACCCAGCCTAGTTAGGTCCAGGAGGGGCCAATTGAGGGGTTATTTGCATTAATAAATAGTAACACCAAGTCACAAAGGCCACATAACCAGTACAGAGGGCTTGGGGCACTGACCATGTCCCATCCTCTAGTTCTGCACCCCACTCATCAAGCATGTAGTGGGTAGAGGTGGGTGACGCAGCAGCTGGGAGTAAGCCTTGGTCTACAAAGGGCTGTTGTACTAGAGATTATGAGCAGTGAACTCAATGAACTTGATTTCAGCATGACGGATTTTTAGAGTAGTTAACAGTCCAGTAGCAAGAGAGAAACTTGACTAATCAGTAATCATTATTAAAAATCTACTTTACATAATAAAGCCATCTGTTTACTTTTATGCTGCTGGAAAGAAATTCTGGTGTTATGAACTTCCTCACCAATGGCTTATTGCCCCAAGTACAAAATATTAACTACAATACTAAGGTTAACTTACATTAATAAACAACTGCCAGCAACAAAAATAATGCAATTACAATAGGTGAAAACTTAGACAAAAGTCCTCATAAGAAAAAAAAGTGTAATGGAACCTTAAGCTGTGAAAAGGCACACTTACTATGGAAATAGGCAATTATAGCCACTATAAAATTAGTATAATATAGACTCCAGTAATCATTAAACATATTTATACATACAAAGCCTATGAATCTAAACAAAGGAAGTTTTAGTCTCTATCAATAGCTTGCAGACAAATAAGACTTTAAGCAACTGCTTTAGTGAATACATACTTGATTCTGGTAACTAATGTTATGTGTCAAAGTGAAAACAATATTGCCATTATCTATGAAAATACAACACAGTGTTAGAAATAATATACAAAGATACACCAAACACAAAATTACCTGGTCTAATGTTTTCCCATTTACTTCGATGCCATTTACTTCAAGGACCTCATCGTTTACTGCAAGAAGGCCAGTACTTTCTGCTAACCCACCAGGCACAAGCCGAGAAATGAAAATTCCTGGAACTTTCTCCAACCCCGCTGGCGTTACTCGGACAGATGTGCCATCTCGGATATAGAATCCCAGAGGCTTGTCTGAACCATGCTTCAGCAATCGAACACGCCGACAGGTTTCTGGTACAATGTCTACATCAATGATGGCTGACACCTGAAAATTCACATGCCATGCCGGGTTGTTATGAATATGTATAGTAGTTTATGGTTTGCTTCAAATCAGTATTAATATTACAAAGAGAGAAAAATTGTTTGTACATACATACTTGCCAACTTCATGAAATTGAAACTTTACCCCACCCAGCAAAGTATAGCCCTTTTGATGTCATGAAATTTAGAATGCATAAACTGTTCAGTGCAGTAAATGTTCAAAAATTCTATGTAAAATAAATGGGAATTCTAAGAATCCTTGAAGACCTAGTAGTGCTGCTTCTTTCTGGCACATGCTGAAATTCTTCCTGGTGCCATAATAAATAAGTATTTAAGCAAAGAACACCACTTCCTAGATGTGGAGGGGCGTTTATGGAGGGGATTCCTCACTGAGCCAAATGTTGAGGCTATTGTATGTCAGACCCT
Organism: Tenodera sinensis; assembly: GCA_030765045.1. Taxonomy (NCBI): domain Eukaryota; kingdom Metazoa; phylum Arthropoda; class Insecta; order Mantodea; family Mantidae; genus Tenodera; species Tenodera sinensis. The sequence goes on from CM060970.1 coordinate 13,345,352, forward strand.
CAGAGGAAAGGATGAACTGAGAGCGTGTTGGAATCCAGGCAAGTAGTGTGAGCCAGGGTGAGGGTTCCTAACGTGTGTTAGGGACTCATATTGACACTAGGGTTTGCCAAGCAGCCATTGGTCAAGCAACTATGTCACTCATCTGCCAAGAATAGTTCAAGTTCACAAAGTCCCCATACAACAGTGCCATACTTGCCCATTGCCTACACTTCCGACTTTGAAAGTCTGGATTGAAATGAAGATGAAAGAAAATGGAGGGATGGAAAATTCAGAGGATGTAATTCTCCTTCCCAGTGTTTGCCTGGTAACCCAAGAAAAGCCACAAAGAAACCCATGGGTCAGGAAGGTCGACCTCAGAGATCAAATCCACAATCTCCTGAATGCAAGCCTCACACATTACCACGGAGCTATCTCGCTCGGTTACACTACTTCTTAGGTATACACAGATTCTAGTTCATATTTTACACTTCATAACACCAACTATAAACAAAAACTATCACATAAAATTGGAAACTTATACATAGTTTATGTGATGAACTTGACTATGCAATTATCATTGTCTAACGCTGAATATTTGCACTCATTTATTGTTGGTTACTGCAGGTGCTGCACTAAAATTCTTAATCTTCATAGTATGCATTTTGTTGCAGCCCAGTGAAGAGGGAGATTACAAAGGACAGGTGTACCATACACTCTGGTCTAGCACAGCACATTATATTTGTTAGCAAGAGGTCTTACATTACTAACATACAAATTACAAATATAACACAATAGAAATCAATATTTTGTCATAACTAGTGGTATCCTTTGCCATAAGGTCATAAACATCTTTATTCCCATATATTCTAGGGGTAAACCATGTAAATGGCAAAAAGATTGGAAACTACTTAAAAAGGCAGTTATACACAAAGAGAATCAGACATTCTAGAAGCAATAAGAAAGTCTAGTTTCCTGAACATTTTGATCTCACCTGTCTGAAATCCTGCGGACTTGAAATACAGAGGTGTGACTTCGGTCTGCTAGGTGTTCCCAATATTGAAGAGATAAGATTCCTTGGTTTGTATGTACCATAGCCATTCAACTCCTCTATGCTGGATCCTGGAACAAAATGCACCTTATCCATCACTACCCAAAGAGCAGCATAAACAACAATTATACAGTCTGTAACAATCACTACATCTGTCAGAAGTCCTAGAAAAGTAGGGCTGGTTATCCTGGACTGTCCTGGGCTCTTAAATAACAACTCACACTCAAGCCACAAGTGCCCTTTTAAGTTCTTTACCCCTTTTCTAAAATAAAGTATTGAATTCAAACCTTAAAATGTGTTATGAAAATTTTACCAGATATATGTTGTTAGCTAATGCTGGATTTCTGACAATGAAGTCATTAATCCGCTTGTTCTCCAATATTTTTCACTGATGGATGGGGCACTAGAAGTGGCCGGGCATATTTGAAGGTGGTCTCGATCCATTTCCTCTTGAAGATCACATAGAGGACAGAGTGGTGAAGAATATATCCCAATTCTGTTTAAATTACCAGATATGTGGATTCTGAGATACCACATCATCCCAAAAAACATGCAATTACAAAACATTCAGTGCTAGAAGCATTATTTAAAATAAAAAATCAGATGGAAATTCCAAACTTTTCTCAGACACCTTTTAAGTACACAGGACAAAAATTTTCAAGTTCCCACTCTTCAAACCACTTTTGCTGAAATAAACTCTAGATTCTTATATTTCCCATCATGATCTTACACAGTACTCCCCTGACATTGTCTTGTAGTTTTTCTTCTATGAAATTTTCCCATGAAGTTTGTGCTGTCTACAATTCAGTCGGTCGTTCTGTCAGTCTGGGTGGCTCAGTTGGTTAGCCGCTGGCCTATGATCTCAAGGTTGCAGGTTCAAATCTGGCCCAGATCGATGGTTTTTAAGTGTGCTTGAAAACGACGGCTCCGTGCAGCAGATTTATTGGCATGTAAAAGAACTCCTGCGGGACGAAATTCCGGCACACCGGCGACGCTCATGCAATCCTAGCAATTGACTGTGTCGTTAAACAAAATAATTTAATTTTAATCCTCCAATTCATTCTTATGCCGTTGTATAAATTCTCTATTAATTCAAAGGTTCCTTTCTTTCACTATCAATTCCGTACCGATATATTTGCTATGCCTTACACACTTTCCACTTTAGTGTTTGCAATTTCTCTTCCAGATGATGTTATTTTCCTTATACAGTGCGGTCGCTTGATGATGAAGCCATGGACCACATGTGCTACTTCGCAAAGTCATGAGGCGTATCACACACACACACACACACACACACACACACACACACACGCACCCACGCACGCACGCGCGCACGCACGCACACACACACACACACACACACACGGACCTTTTTCTAAAAATGCGGTTTTTTTTATTCAGGGGGTCTCAAAACATATTTCCGGTGAAATCTCGCCATCGAATTTTTGGATGGAATACAATACTTCCTCTACTTACCTGTAGAGAAAGTAAAATAAGGGCGCAAAATTGTATTCACGTATATACGGGCGCCAATTGTTGACTCGAACAAAAAATTGGACCTATAACTTTCTCTATTAATGGCGCACCATACACTAGGCGAGCTGACTGAGCTAGCACGTACGAATCATAAATAAATACACGCTGTGCAGTAGAAAACAAATGTGAGCCATAATACTTTGTGACTAAGTACAGAACTAAATAATAAAGCACACTGGTAATAATGCAGCCGCACGATATCGCATCAGCTCAATACTGATTGTGAGCAGAGCAGAGAAAAACAAGTGATGCTCGTGACATTGTGTATATTAGCTGCTGGTGACGTGTTTCTGCGTGCGCAGTGGAAAAACACCGTGTAGCGGTTCACATGTATTTGGATCTCTCTGTATAACGAGACAAACAGCGAAACATACACTACTACTTGGCAAAGCGACGACCTCTGTGGTCGAGCGCTGCGATCACTTCCTTTCTTGTTTATTAGAAGAGCGAAATAATAGTAAGTTGGCGTATAGTCAGTGATAAAACACAAATGGATGATCTCTCGCGCCTGCTGATAAGCTCACGTAAACAGCTGGGCAATTTCACATTCTTTCCAATACGCCTCATCGCTTTGCCAAGTTGTACTAAAATGCTTTCCCCTTCACCAAGTTTTAACGATTTCGCATCCTGTTCCTGCCCAACCACCATTGATAACGTTGACATCTATCGTTAACATAATTTATTATTAAATCTGACCTTATATAAAGGTTTGCCATGTGACACAGAATAACTTTCATGTGTTTGAAATGAATACATAAAAAGGTTAATAAAAAAACAACAAAAAAATGAAGTTTTTGTTAGTATATGGTACAGTTAAATGATTACTTAATTTATATTTTAGTACTTCCAAATTTAAATGTTATGGTTTCCATACAAATGATTTCGGCATATTGCCACAGAGTATTTTATTGTGGTTAGGACAATGTCGTCCTGTAGCTGTTTAGGGAGTTTATATTGTTGTCTCCATTGCACAAATGATTTTGGTATTGTGCCCCTTATTTTATCTTATGTGAATTTCACTGTGTCTATGTAGGTGCATATGTATAATCTGTTGATTTCTGTATACGTTAACTCGGCACAGTTTTCATTGTCGGTGGGTTGTACGAAAGCGGCCAGGTGTAGTTTACCAAACAATCGGAAACCTGCAGGTGCAGTAATCACTACGATAAACCTCTCACATGACTCATGCAACGGAACACGTGTGCGTAAACACACGCAGCTGAGCTCCTGTTTCTCTTACATTTCCCTGTCTTTATCAATGTATCCCGACCGCGATCTTGCCGAGATTTTTATCAAGCTTTTCTTTTTCTCCCAACAATGTTTGTTTCCGGTCTCACGATACGATTCAGTATGTCCCACTTAAGATTACACTATACTCCAACACCAAGTAAACTGAACAAGCTATATCTTATCAATCTTCTCGAAACAAAACAAACGAGTTATTTAAGCTTCACAGGTTTCAATAACCAAACCAATCTGAGGAGGTACTTTTCAAATCGTATTATGTCCATTAGAGCACATTTTTCAGCAGAGAACAAAAACTAGTAACTCCCAAAGCCTTGGAGATAAACTGAAGCTTTAAAAGTGCAAAACGGGTCTGGATTCCAAGATTAACGATGTACATATTTTCACTGAAACCAATTTCAGGGTAGTAGATACTTGTGGATATAATATGTTTTGGTGTGGAAACGAACTCCGAGTAAGTCTACCATTTTTCCCAATTAAAATACGGGACGCCTGAAAAGGTTGTGATCAACTAATCATTACTTTCTGAAAATCGTATTAACATAACATTAGAATGAAGAAAACATGAATTTGAATAAATACACTTTGCATCAGAACAATGTTTATTAACGCCCTAAATGAAGGGTACTTACAGATCCATCATATTACCAGAATTTTGTTTGTATTTTCCACCTGAGTGAATTTGATTTTAAAAGTTGTTGCAAGAGCAGCAGAAGAAGCCAGGTGATGTATATTTGATTTCTCATGCTGAACAATGTTCCAGCTCCCACTATGTGCAATTGAAAAGCTGCCAAAGCTAAATTAAAACGAAGCAGAACATATAAATAATTACAATCATTAACAGTAATTTACACTACAAAGATCACGGAAGTGCGATTTTTTTAAGTAAATCAAAATATGCCCGTAGGATATTCCCAGACAATTCAAGATTCATTTTATTATTAATGTAAACATTTTAAACTCAGTTCAAAATCATTAAGAGCCAGTTTAGAACAAATAAAGATTGCTGAACAATTTTCCATGTAAAGAGTAGTTCGGGATTGGGAGATTTTCTTGAAAATTGTTGTGTCGCATCTTTGGAAGATGTTCAAATTATATGCTGCTCTTTTGGTATTCATTCGATAATTCCTTTTCGAGTTGTACAGTTCTCTCTCTCTCTCTCACACACACACGCACACGCACGCGCACGCACACACACACGCCGTTTACTATGTTATTTGTTCAGAGGACTTCCAAGCATGTATTGTCGGCGAAATAGCCATATCGCTTTTAGAACGAAACAAATTATTCATCCGACTACTATAGGTAGAGGTAAGTAAAGTAATAATTTAAGCGTGTAAACGAAATATGTAAGCTGCCCTTGACAGTCAAGTGTTTGTTCTGGGAAGAAGAACCTGCAGATATTGTTCACGCTACATGTTACCTTGAAGACTCTATTGTAATTATGTACGTTCGGCGACCTCTGAAAATGAGACATGCGACCAACATGCCTAGTCACTTCGTCAGCAACCCATGTGTACGGACATCACGGATCTTCTCAAGAATTATCGGACAAGTATGTATCTGCGATCTGTCCTCTATTGGATTACCATATTTCAGGACGTTACCTTTAGAGTGCGTTCTCAAACTGTGTCTTGTGTACACCAACTACATAGGTACCTACATAAACATTCGTTCAGAACTTTTATCAGTTTCGTTTGTTTTCTCTTCATTTAAATAATATCAACAAAACCGATGTCGTTTCGCACCAACATATATCGGTGTGCATTTTGTAAATTTGTTACATCCCCACAGTTTTTGTTTAGTTTTAATGGCAACTTCTATAGATTTTAATTTCTTAAGATATCTTAAGGAGTGCCCAAACAATCCTGGCATTTCTGGGAAAGTATTGATACAAAAAGTCTCAATCATGCCAATAAACTTGAAATTCAGAAGCATATTTACTCCATCAGCATTGCAGTTGACTAAAACTGCGCTAAATCATCTTAGGTAGGTTCAAATTGTAATATTCGGTGTGAAATCAAATCCCGTTGTAATTTTTCTTACCTGAAATAGCACGGAGTTAATGAAGTCTTTGAAAACTAAAGTTTGTGACAACATGACATAAGAGGTGCCCTTTTTTAAATCGTCCTTTGCTCATCATACGTGAACGTAGAGAATGTAACACATTGCTCAAAATTTGTAACAGTTGTAACTTATGAGGAGATAACCTGTTCCATATCAGTTGCTGGAATCGAGGAACCAAGATTTTGTTTTACTTGTCTGCCCATTAATACCTGATTTACTCCAACTGTTTTGTGTTACTAATTACAGCCTTCATTACAAAACACCAGACAACAACACGACACGCTGGTTGCTACGTAATTAGGACGTGAAAACTGCACTCAAGGAAATGCCAGTTGCACGTGCAACTAGGCAAAGCGACGACAAGTCAACTTAGGTTGTTCGATTCAGAGAGAGATCAATTAAATGTAATTGTTTCATTCCGTGCAAAACCTTAACGGACTTGACGCGAACAATCAGATTTATATTATTACCTATTGGTAAAAACACCTGAGGTTGTGATATCTCAACATCTGATAAGGCTCAACTACTTCACAAATCAAAACCATATAAACTCCCGTTATTGTCAAACATTAACACAAGTAATCTCTACTTAGGCCCTATTTAAAAACAAATCACTACATTGCAGCCAACTGTTGGATTATAAAACGATGCCCAACCTAGTTGCCCGAATTTTCATGCGAGTTCCTAACGGCACATTAAGCCTTAACAGAATTGTTAAATTGCTATTCCTGTGCACAGTGCTAACGTTGAGATTTCTTCTACTGTATTATCACAGTAGACACACGAAACAAACATGCAGAGGGCTTCAAATGTTCTCCCAAGTTATGATAAACAATTCAACTACTGATAATTATTGTGGTAGCAAACGAAAGATTACAATGTACATCAGTACTTTCAATACTAAAAATACTTAGCAACTTTCTCAGGCAATCTTGTCGCCCCCCCCCCCCCTCCTCAAGGAGAAGTTGAACTGATGATTTTAGGAGTCAGTTATTGTTATAATAAACTAAAATCATAAACTTTTTTTTTAAAATTAACCTCCTCCAACATTATGTCATATCGGACGAATGAATGAAATGAAATGGGTGAAATGATGCTCAAATGAGCCCGAGGTGCATGGAGCTTTAAGTTACCCGACATTCGTCTTCTCAGGGTAGGGAAAACCTCGGAAAAAAACCTTACCCGGATAACTTACCCTAAGCGAGATTGGAACTCGCGACCTCTTGAACGTGAGGCAGACACGCTAACCATCACGCTATCGAGGCGGGCAAAATCATAAACTTTTAAGTTATGTAGAATTTAATGGTTGTATGTATACAAAAGCTGCACGTTTTGCATGAAACATATTATTCACACACATATAACTGTTCAGGTAGTTTGACAGCCGCTGTTACTTTTTTACTATATATACCGGGTGTTAATGAACTACACCGAAATAATGTCAGCGATTGTAGACGTGACTAATATAAGCAAAGCAATGCATGGTCTGCGGCTTAACATAACGTAGTTAATTGTGTTAAACCTAATTGGCATCAGATGCTGATTGAGATTATTGGATTAGAATGTCTTTAAAACTGCTTCCCGAGTATAGAAATATCGAAACTTAATAGCTCATTATTGGCGTTCTCAAGATTTAATGCCTCAAAGATACCTCAAATCTCGAACTAATCACCTGCCAGTGCGACACTGAACAGCGATTAACTGCCTTCTTGCGACCAGCGACCGAGTTCAGGTCGTACAGGTTCTCCTGTACGGAATGTCGTGTTTGCACAGCACCTAGCCCCTAATGCGACTTTATCTGTGCGGTATTGGAGGTTGTCTTTGTGTTGTCATGCTTTTTGTGTCCTTGGCAATGGATTCTTTCTGTATGCCTAGTTTAGGATACAGAAAGGGGGCAGGAATAGGTGTTGGAGTAATGATGTGTTAGAAGATGGGAGTGGCATTACCCTTATCCAAGGGCGTCCTTGGGTAGGCGGTAACTTTTCCTTCTACGAGGTGCTGTGTGGTCGTATTGACCTAGTGCCCGTACCAGCTGATTGGCGTGGGAGTTTAATTTGGAGTGCATGGTTCGGGATCGCTCCCTTACCAAGTCCATGATGTAGGGAAGTCCTGACTGGTTGTGAAGGATGTAAGATGGGAATCTACGTCCGGTATTGTATATCATTAACGCCCTGTTCTGCACTGATTGCAGTTTGCGCATGGTAGATGGCAGAAGGCTTCGCAGCCGTATAGGATCAATGGCGGAATGATTGCCCGATAAATCCTTAATTTTAGGTGGTTGGGCATGATGGATCTGAGGATGGGGTAGAGCTGTCTGAGCGCAGCGTGACCAAGTTTGGTCTTTGCGCGGACGTGTGGAGCGTATGTTAGCCCGCGATCGAGGAGAACGCCTAAATATTTGGCGGAGGTTACCCATGGGATATTTCTCCGCCTAAGCCGAAGAGACCGTTCCGGCCGCCAATGGCGAACCTTACCAAGAAGGAGAGCGGAGCTTTTCCCCGGACTAGTAGCCATTCTCCACTTCTCACTCCAACGGTCGACGGCGTCGAGTTGCCGTTGAAGGGGAGGGAGGCAATATCTCACGTTTTTATTTTGTGCCATGATGAGGACGTCGTCCGCATACTGGCTTGTCACAGTATGTTGTTCCGTGGGGAAATCGGACAGGCTAGACTAGACTACCAGATGACAGGCTGAGAACAGCCCGAGGTGTGTCATTCGTGTACCTGCCCTTTTAGGGCTTAACCACTGTATGACGTGATTAGGATGTTATAGGATGGCTGGTGAAGAATGAGGATTGTGGATTGTTAGGAGGTAGCATAAATTTATGCTCCTCATCGGGTGTTAATTTCAGCGTGCAACTACCGTTGGGCACTGCTGATGGGTGGTCCAAATATGGATATTTGGCGAAACATTTTGGACTTCCAATCTACTCTTGGAAGGACTGTAAGGAGCTCAGCTTGCGCTGTTGATGGGGTAGCTCCTGTGTTACCGGGGGTGCCCGCAAGCCATGCGGGGAACCCGGTGTCGCACAAGCGTGCGTTCTCTAGGGATATAGTCCCCAAGAGACCTAACCAGGGCGCTCCGATGTTGCGGAAACTGGTCGTAGAATTTGGTTGCCCGGCGCCTAATTTCGTCCTCCACGTACGGGAGGGACGATGCTTCGTGCAGTAGTCTCGTAGGGAATCTACGGTATACAGAATAGATTACACGAAGACCTCTATTTTGTATACGTTGCAGACGCAGGAGGTGGGTGTCTGCAGCCATGCCCCAGATTTCGCAGGCATACAGGAGGATAGGGATAATGAGAGCCCGAAAGAGGCGTAACTTTAAGGGAATTGGCATCCCCGACCGCAGCATGGGGCACAGTGAGGCAATTGCCCCGCTGGTCCGCGCTGATAGGTCGATGTGTCCCCGAAAAGTTAAGCCCTTGTCGAGCTTTACTCCCAGGTAGGTAAGGGAATCTACCCACACTATCCTTCGGCGAAGGTATGTGAATGTGGGGAAGTTGGCGGGAAAGCGGCGTTTGGTGAAAAGTATGGCGCGGCTTTTCTCCGGGTTGATGGACAATCGCCAACGCCTACACCACTCTTGGATGAGGCGGAGGTGTCGCTGTATGGGGAGAAAGGTTCTGCGAGGGTGTTTATTTGTACAGTATAGCAGCACGTCGTCAGCATACTGGGCTATGTTAACGTGCTGCTCGGATGGAATGTCGGCCACATATATGCTGAACAGCGTAGGGGACAATACAGAACCTTCAGGGACTCCGCCTCTGATTGGCCTTCGTGTGGATTTGGTTCCCGCAACTGCAACCACAAAGGATCTGTGTTTTAGAAATGAGTGTAGCAGGTGTATTAGACGTGTGGGTAGCTCCAGTTGGATGAGTTTGCGGAGGAGACCGGCATGCCAGGTCGTAGAGAAGGCCTTCTCAACATCTAGAGAAACCGCGGCGGTATAGGCTTTGTCCTGGAAACCTAGGGCGGCAGCCTCCACCACACGCAGCAACTGCTGAGATGTTGAGTGGCCAGGCCGGAACCCAAACTGATGGGGAGGGATGGCTTGAATGTCCCCTAAGATGGGTGACAAGCGGACTAGGATAAGCCTCTCGAGTACTTTCGAGAGCACAGACAGGAGACTTATGGAACGGTAGTTGGCAGGATGAACCGGGTCTTTCCCTGGCTTCAATATGCAGATCACCCGGGCCTCCTTCCACTCGCGTGGAAAGTGACTAAGGGCGAGGCACATATTGAAGACCTTAGTGAGGAAGAGCACGGCCTTGAAAGGAAGGTGGCGGAGCATGGCAGGGATTAATCCGTCAGGCCCCGCAGCCTTTTTGCGGTCGAGGCACCGGAGTACGCCCTGGAGCTCACTTGGCTTGATGATGGGAAGCCGATCCGCCTCCCCATGAGGACGTCGAAGGTATCGACGTACCTCCTGGCGGACACGGTCGGAGAAGTCTAGCCCCTGCGGATCATCTCTAGGACGCATAGTCCTCTCCAGGTAGTCAGCAAACACATTTGCTTTGGCTTGGGGTTCATAGGCCAGGCCATCGATAGCCTACTCTATACATAGTAGGGTTTGAGTAAGTGTTCTGGTGGACTAATCAGCAACGCCGAAAACTGTTGTTGCAGAGGTCATCGGTTCGGTTACTGTCATGTGGTTAATTTTGTTTCTTCGTCATAAGTTACATTAGGCAGTTCCTTTAAACCTGACGTAGAGTCGCATTTACTTTTCATTTTATGTAACTTCGTTCACCTTTAAACCTCCTCCCATTTAGACGTACACCATGTGAGAGTATTACGCAGGATTCAACCTTTGTTAGAAGGAATTGCACTCACAAGGTGAAATTACTCTGTAAAATGCATTGTACAAGAATTAAAACCTTAGACAAAATATTAAAACAAAAACAACAAAACAAAACTGAAAAAAGAAGACAAAGTGAAGGAGACGCGAACTCGTTTACCTTTCACTTGAAAGCTAATGTCTTAACCATTGCGCCAGAGAGAGTGCTCCGACCGTCTCTTTATTTTCGTGTGTTGTGCATTCAAGTGGTATTATCATTAGCAGTGGCGGACTGGCACTTTAGAAACTTATAGCCGTAACTTCCACATTTGAACCAACAGGCCATAAGTCTCCTATTCCAAATTACTTCTTTCAGAGATCTCCACTTGCTCTGAAAATATTTCGGTGTAGTTCATTAACATCCTGTATATATATTTCAGTAGTAATTTAAGTTTGGAGTTCAATGTTGTTACATTAGTGCTAGCTAAAACATGCAACCTAGATATGTTCAGTATTGAAATCCGGAATCCCCTTTTGGGGATCTTCCAACTGCATTAAAGTGTTTAAACTACAAAAAAGAATAATAAGATCAATCAAACATGTGAACCAATGCACTCCAAGTAAACCACTTTTTTCGGATTTAAAAATTCTACTTTTACCATGTAGTTATATCTTAGAAACAGTTTCATTTATACATGAAAATACAATACACGAATAGCAGCAGCAATCCATCTCCTACAACTTAGATTAACAAGAAGTTTGAATTCAATTTCCAATCAAGGTGTTAACTTATATAATAAAATCCCTGAGGCCATCAAAGTTCCACAGATCAAAGCATTTAAAAATAAAGTTAAAAAAAATTGCTCTTAAAATATGTTTTATTCAGTTGATGAATTCATGAATACCCAATTTTGATTACCCTTTGTACTAAATCACTTGCTTATTTAGAATTAGAATTTAGGTAAATAAGTCACCCATCCTAGTTAATTTTTTTTTTTTTTTTAAATATTGCCCCTCTGAACTGTTTTGTTTCGTGGGTCCTGTTCATCTGGGAGTTACACTTCGGTACAAGAGGAAGCTTGATGACAGCCTCCCAAGACCAAGACTGTATTCGACATCACCTGTATTTAGTTCTCTATCACTTCATTGTAAATACACCCTAAGACAAATAAACAAACAAACAAACAAACAAACAAAAAAAAAAAAAAAAAAAAAAAAAAAGAGAGAGAGAGAGCAGACTGGAAGCGTATATTTGTGTAAGTTCATGTCGTTTCCGGGCCGGTTTAAAATGGTGTCACGGAATGCGTTTCTTTAGCATCGTTCTGTTGTTATTTCTCATATTGAGTCTCAACTATTCAATGTGAGCGGATGGCCGAGTGGTTGGACTTAGACAAATGTACGCTTCCAGTCTGCTCATTTTTTTTTTTTTTTTTTTTTTTCTTAGGGTGTATGTCTGTAGAACCAGTTTAAAGTGTTCAAATGCTATTGTATACCTGACAGGCTTTGTTCGAGGTTTCACTCAGTCCTTTGGGCAAATGCTGGGTCTCTGTGTTTCACCTCGGTGCGACTTTGTATTATTTTCTTGAACTTTGTACATTGTAAATATGTCTATTTTAACATTTTTGACTAAGCCTATATTCTATATGAATTTTCTTGGTGAATAAATCTGAATCCCAATTAAATTGTATCCTAAGTACATTTTAGAGTTTAAATCATTCGTGTCATACAATTCATTAAAATAATCTGGTGACCTTACGAAGAAGCAAAGACCATGAAAATGCAAAGTCTCAGGAAGAAAAATGTTTATTTTTGAAACAAAGGCATTTAATGTATGGTGTTTGGTCGAGTCTTGAAGCTGCCATTTTGTATGAATCCCAGCAATCGGAAACAATTGACTGACGATATTCAACGAACAAGCATGCGTTTAAACACGGAGGAAGCATCATCGGAAGATCGGTTTATTACCTTCTTGTAAACGATGCTTTCTACTCAAGCCGCGTTTGGATGATATCCACGGCGATTTAAATCCGTTCGTCCATACAGAGGGTCAAAGGGAACGTTGCAGATAGGGAATATCTCTTTCCTGTAGTGTTTGTCGCTTCTTCAATAAGACAGAATCTGTATTTGCTAGTACAGACTCTTCAGCACATGGAGATTGAGTCGATAAATGTGAGAATCATTGGAAAGTGATTTGTTAAACCATTTTCGGAGTCCCTGCGTAACAATGCCTTATCACTGTTTCAGCATACTGTTACGAGAGCGTGACTTGACGTATTACCAAGTCAAGAAGTTTCACTGTAAATCCAGACTCGCAAGGTAAAACTAACAGAACATTGGTGACGTACAGCGTATGATAAACCACATATTTAAAATGAGTATAGGAACACTAAATCACGGCTTCAATGTTCTAAGATAAAATCGCAGTTATTAAAAACGTCAGTCTATATGCCCGTTAGGCACGTTTTCGTGACCTGCTGCTAGAACAAATGAGAATCCGACCTAAGGCGTCACGAAGAGTTGTTCGAGATTTTCGAGTGTTATCGACATTTGCGATAAATAGCTTCCTGTGCGAATGCAAAACTGTAGTCATTTGTTTGTTCGAGAAAACGTCCCATAACCTAAAGAAACTGAAAGTAAAGAAGTGCGGGTCCATGTTTTCCTATATTTTTGCAGCTAGGTAAAACCTAATGAAAGAACGAAGTTTGGCATGTACAGGAATGCAATGCAGTGTGCATTTCACAGTCAGATAAAATGCAGCGAGCGTAACATCCCGAGCCGCATGTAACCATAAACAGACATTCCATTTCATTATGGTAGGACAGTGACACCGTTCTCGTAGCTTTTTCTTGACCTTGATATTCCTGAAAAGTGGAAAACGCCGTGTTCACAGAGGACAATGCACCGAGTGGAAGCATTTCTTCAAAGTGTTCGTCAGCTTCCATCATGTGGAAGACATGCGATATCTTTGCTTTGTTTCTCTATAAATCATCAGGGCATGTTCAACATTTCTTCAAACATTCGCAGGTTTTTCTAAGGGAAGTGATAATCATTACACATCGTTACACGAGGCTACAATTCATAAATGTGGAAGTATGCCATTCAGAAATGCATCTTTAACGTAAATTAAACTGATTTTGCAATATATGCCCAATCGAGATAATCCTACCTACTGAAGTTTGAATTTATATAACTTGTTACTTTAGACTGCAAATGAAATTCTCAAAACTGGTTTGGTTTGTTGATAATCAACAAACCAAGTAGTTAAGGTTGGAATTTTCAACGTGAACTTAAACTTCGTTTCGGTTAAACCAACACATTAAATTACAATAAAGTAAATCTTATTGGGCTTCAACGATTGGAAAAGCATATGAAATTCTTAAATTGATTTGCCAGTAAAAATAAGATAAAATATGGAAGGAAATAGCCCATAGAGTATGCTATGTACGTACGCTATTCAAAACATAGGTTGAGATTGTGTAATATTTTAGATTCGGATTCTTATCCTGACATAGACCAATAGAGGGACCCCGGGGAGAATGCATCGTCCAGCATTACGATTACAGTTCAACACTCATTTCCCTCATGTTTGGGGGCCTGTAGTGGGGTGCACGCACTCACATTGGTTCGTGCTTGACTGAGAAGCAACAGTTTCCAGTCTTGAAAACCGCGCTTAGGAATTTGAAAGGATGCGGCTTGTTCATCTTTCTTCTAATGTTTGCTCATGATGTCCTACTGTGCGGAGACAGATAATGCAACGGTCATGCGGTCGGCATTGTCTCACCGTGGTCTATCATCGCGCCATGACGGCAATTTATAAATTCTCCTGTGCACCAATGGACAAATCTTGTTTCCCTAGGTCGGTCTGGGTGACTCAGTTGGTTAGACGCCGGCCTACTCGTTCCATGGTCGTGGGTTCAAAACCGGCCAGACCGATGGTATATAAGTGTGCTTCAATGCGACAGTCTCATGCCAGTAGATTTATTAGCATGGCTTCAATGCGACAGTCTCATGCCAGTAGATTTATTAGCATGATAAAGAACTGCGGGACGAAATTCCGGCACACCGGCGGCGGTGATATCCTTGCAATTGACATCGTGGTTAAAAAATGTTTCCCTAGGTTTTTAAGACTATAAGATGCAAAACAGCTTTACATTTCAGGGAATTTCCAAAAATTTTGTGTTCGTATTCCGGCACTCGGACATTTTTGGTAACAATACCAAAAGTCATATTTTTAGCGGTCTTACCCATAGACTAACCGCATTTCCACCGACTTCAAACAAATTATATCCATGAATATTCGCTCAGGTTTTGTTAACATTCTAACACCTTCACTTATTCTCTCACAATTTAAAAAATACCAACACGGCCGATAAGTATTTAAAACAATAACTTTTTTGTGGCATCAGACATTTCCGAGTAATTCGTTATTATGATTTGCATTTTTCCAGACTTTAGTCATGAAGCGCTACTAGGCCGCGCCGTGACCGAGTGGTTAGACTATTTGCCTCTCACCAAGGGTTCGATCCCAAGAGACTGCGTGTGGGATTTGTGGTGAGCAAAGAGGCGCAGAGGTGGGTTTCCTCCGGATTCTCCGGTTTCCCCGTTATCACATTCCACCGGCGCTCCATCTTTTATTTCATGTATCATCAGTGTCACCGCCTGCGATGCCACATGTAGTAAAAGAAGGCGTTAAACACTACCAAAAAATCTGATGTGTTGCACTCACATGACTTTCTCTACTCTTATACTAACCATTCCTACAAACTCTTATTCCTATATCTTCTTCGTGATAGTTGAAATAAACATTTATGCAAATTATCTTATTGCTTATTTCCTTGTAGGTACAAAGGGAATATTAGAATACAGTAGGCTTTGAGCGATAGTCAAATGTTTTAAAGCGTTGAGATTCCGTTCTCTTTGCACGCTTAACATATAAAAAATGAACAACGATGTTCCATTTCACGAAAGTTCCAAGTTTTCCGAAAGTCACACACATAACAAGGAATATCTCCGTAATGGTTCACTCTACAAAAAAATGTATTGAGACATAAATTGTGTATTTTAGCAAGATCTACATTTCTTGTATAGTAAGATTTTGTCTGTCTCTTACGGTTTACAAGTTATTCAAAACTCATCCAGACTAAACAGGACTATAGCCAGAAAATTCAAAATATACATTTCATTTGTCATACAAATATCTTAAACATATGGCATTTTATTCAAAATCGTTTGAGCCATTTTCAAGAAAATAAAAATTTTCGAAAAATTTTCTCTATAAAGGGTAGTTTAGGGTGGGGCTATTTTCTTCAAAATCTTCGTGTCGCATCCTTGAAAGACATTAAACTTAAATACCAACTTTGGTTTTTAACCGATTTTTCGTTGTATAGTGATGCTGTTCACAGACTGACATACGCTGCATACAGCCGGACCTTTGTCTAAATATTTGGTTCTAAGTTTTCTACTACGTATAGTATTGTATTCCACCCAAAAATTCCATGTCGAGATTTCACCGCAAATATGTTTTGAGGACCCGTGAATCCAAGAGAGCCTTTTTAGAAAAAAGTGTGTGTGTGTGTGTGTGTGTGTGTGTGTGTGTGTGTGTGTGTGTGTGTGTGTGTGTGTGTGTGTGTGTGTGTGTGTGTGTGTGTGTAGCATAACTCAAAAATCTGTTGTGTTCCACACACATGACTTTCTCTACTCTTGTACTAACCATTCTTACAAACTAACATTCCCCTTGAATAGGTATCTCAGCCTCACCAATATGTGTCCTGTGTAACGATCCAGCAGAAATGAACGAAGACCACTTGAAGACCTGTGAAGCATTAAGATCAGAAGAAACTACAGTTCAAAAGTATTGGAAAGCACGAATGCTAATGACTTCATTGCCAGATGCAAGGCACTAGAAAACAACAACATTCCCCTTGCACCTACAAGGAAATAAGCAATAAGATAATTTGTACAAATGTTTATCTCAACTAACATGAAGATATA
This sequence comes from Tenodera sinensis, assembly GCA_030765045.1. NCBI lineage: Eukaryota > Metazoa > Arthropoda > Insecta > Mantodea > Mantidae > Tenodera > Tenodera sinensis. The sequence continues at coordinate 13,361,997 of CM060970.1, forward strand.
GGGATAAGAGTTTGTAAGAATGGTTAGTACAAGAGTAGAGAAGGTCATACAGATTTTTGTTTTAGTACTCAGGAAATCTCGAAATGTATATTTCCGGTGAAATGTCACCATTGAAGACAATATTTGCTCCAGTTGTTTAAGTACCTCGTTAAGCTTTACATCATTACTAAGAAGTTGTATAGGTACAGAACAATGCATATCCGTAGTGATGCAAGAGGAATGGGAAATGAGTCCACCAGACTTACCGAGTTACGCCCTTTTTCATGCAACAGATAACTATGGTCACGACAACAACAGTTCGCACTTTACGTGACTCATTTTTAACGGAGGCTATGCAGCGCAATACATTGCACTTCATACGTCTCTCACCAATATGGCAATTACAAATAGAGTACGTAATAGTCTCACTAATTTGCATATTATAGTTATGAAATTCTTCACGTCAAACCATCTTAAGCATTTTTCTATGTCAAAACAGGCACTAACAAGTGATATCGCATTCAAGTGATTCTATCCACCTATTTTTCTACACACTATTCTTCCATATAGGTATTTCACATTAAAGCAATAAGATCACATCGAGCTAGCCACTGATGATGCCTGCTACAGCTGCAGATGAAGCGTCTACTAAGATGATGGATGCCACTACCAAATTGGAAAAACCTTTCTCGGTTTTATACCGGCCATGAAAGCCTCCATTTTTACTGTCTCTACTACGTTTAGTAAAGTAGAGGAAGTATTGTATTCCACCCAAAAATTCGATGAAGAGATTTCACCGGAAATGTTTTGAGCCCCCCTGAATACAAAAAAAAAAAAAAAAAAAAAAAAAAAAAAAAAAAAACCTTTTTAGAAAGTGTGTGTGTGTGTGTGTGTGTGTGTGTGTGTGTGTGTGTGTGTGTGTGTGTGTGTGTGTGTGTGTGTGTGTGTGTGAAAGGAAACACAGGCTATACAAGGCGTACAACTACTCAAAATACATGCGTCTCACTGTGCACATTTTTGCTTTCTTACGCACGTTGGTACTTCCGCAAACACAGGATCACCCAAGAGAATTGTACACAAATGGAATTCACTACATTACACAATCTGAGGAGGCATTCTTTGTAAAAGTAGGAGCCGCCATATTGTGGGCATCTATTCTTGAATGGGCTGTAACTGAGCTGTCCTGTGTATCATAAACAAAGGAAGACGGGATATCGGACCAGTATCTAAAGGACAATTACACCATCCCGCCTCATTCCCCAGCGACTTTCTTTGCTGTGGAAAAACAGTACCTAGTTTATTCAAACATTGCAACTGTTACTGAAAAAAAAAAAAAAAACTATTTCCCCTCCCCTCCCTCTTGATCGTATCGAATTCCAATTCATTGTTGACATTTATGCAAAGCAAAACTTACTAGAAAGGGATGTTACAAATTTCTTTATAGATTGCGCACTACGAGATGTGTTCAATGTAGGTTTGCGTAATACTAATCACAAATGTCAAGTTTTCTTTCAGCTTACTTCCTATGAATGAATAAATAAATGAACATCGCTTGGACTACCACATAGCATTAGGTGTCTTCAGGAATTATGCAACCATGACACGAAACCATTTATCTTTATGCAAGACCACACTCCATTCGCATGCATCAATTGTAAAAGAATCATGCATCACAAGTAGGCAAATTATTCATCTGGCCTTCATGCTCTAAAACTTCTAACGCAACAATTTAGAAGCAAACATGTTATGGAAAGAAAGTGTAACAAATTACATTTTTTGGTTTTACCAAATATTTTTGAAACCCTTTCCTTTTCAAATTTGAAGTATTTTGAGTTGCAAAATAGTTTGAATGTCCTTCAACTTGGTTTCATTGAAAACAGGCAGACACTTTCAAATCGGGATTGAAAGCCTTGAACTCATGTTTCTTTTAAGGCTGGTACACAACCACCCGGTAACGGTAACCAGAGAGGGAACAGCAACGGAAAGCAAGGTAGTATTCAACATTTTGGTTCATAACAGCCCGGCAACGAGAATGAGAAGGCATAATATCAGCTTATCGTAGAAAGTAGAGGTCGATATCGTGCTTTGGGAATTCATTTGTTTATGGCCAATGATCTTTTTTCTAGCTTGTGACTCTAACGCTATTTCATGGCACGGCCTCCAAGAATAATTTCTACAGCGAAAAGTCTAATACGCACAATATGAATCTAACATTCCGTGCCCGGCAACGGGAACGTGAAGGTTGAAACTTGGCCAAGTCTTCTTTCTCGTTCCCGGTGTTCGGGAAAGCTCCCCGTCGGTTGCGAACACTCTCATTTCAACTTTCTCGTTCTGGTTACCGCGTCCTCAATATGTTCTCTAACTTATAGGTCAAGTAAGAAGAAACACTGTATTCCATCAAAAAATCGACATCCAGATATCACCGAAAATACGTATTTTGAGATCAACCCAATCTCCCCCAAAACACTCACAAAAAAGTGCGCGCGCATGTGTATGTTAATCTGAAGCAATACATGTCATGGCCATCATTAGACGTAAGAAATGCAAGCATTACTCAACTGTTACCTTTACTGAACACGCTGTTCATTTTTTCAGAACGCTTTAGAAACAAGCACGCGTATCACGCTTTCCCTTGCGATGGCATTTTGTCAATACTTATCATACCAAAATGGTGTTTTGGTGAAATAAATTCATTAGGTACTACCTTACTGCGGCCTCAGCTATGCCAAGGTTATGTTTGTTGGTTCTTTTAAATCGTATGGGTGTTTTCAGTCAGCTCACGCATCACTGCTGTGTAACACATCAAATATCAAACTGCTTAATGCGAGAAACGAATACCTACCTATTTGCTGGCCATTCAATGGGAGATAAACATCAAGGACATATTTCTTTCTTTTTACTTTCTCTACTACGTATAGTAAACATGGGAAGTAGTATTGTATTCCACTCAAAAATTCGATACCGAGATTTCACCGAAATGCATGCTTTGAGATTCTCTGAATAAAAAAAGAAGAAGAAACACGAGCTAGCCCCGTAGCGCAGTTCGTAGAGCACCTGCCTGCTGTGCAAGGGCTCCCGGCAAGGGGGTAGGAATTTTTCTCCAGCCAGGATTATTCCTCATCCTTCCCAGAGTCTGGAACTATAACGGCGGCGCCGTGGCTGTGTGGTTAGACCGCATGTGGTATTCGTGGTGGACAAAGCAGCGTCTGGGCGGGTTTTCTCCGGGTTATCCAGTTTCCCCCGCCATTCATTCCACAAATTGCTCCATTATCACCCTTCCCACCATCCGTTTCGTCTGCATTTCACATCACCCTCTTCCTCACCATCATACTTGGTGCTTGGTAGACAACCTGCTTCCAGGTCTCCACTGTCTGGTCCAGAGGTTCCTCTGCTCCCCGACAGGCGTCTGACCCTAGGCAGTGGCTTGTAGGTACTAGGGGTCTAAGTCCTATATAAGGGAGGGTAATCAGGAAAAGAACGAAGAAGAAACACATTCTTTTAGAAAAAAGGCGTGTGCGCGTGTCTCTATGAACCGCACAACTTAAACCCGAAGAGGCAGCTAAATACCAAACTTGGTTTTAAGTTCAGCATCTTCTAAGGATGTGACACAAAGATGTTCAACAAAATTCCCCTCACACAAGACTATCCTTTATATGGAACATTTTTTTAAAAAATTGATTTCCTCTAAAATAGCTAACGATTTTGATTAAAACAACACATGTTTCAAATATTTTCATGACAAATTTATATCTTGAATTTCCTAGGAATGTCCCCAGAGGTCCTCTTCATTCCGGATGGCGTTTGCGTAACTGGCAAACCGTAAGATACAAAACTTTACTATACAAAAATCTGATGTATCACATGACTTTCTCTACTCTTGTACTAACCATTCTTGCAAACTCTTATCCCTATATCTTCTTCGTGTTAGTTGAGATAAACATTTGTACAAATTATCTTATTGCGTATTTCCTTGTAGGTGCAAGGGGAATATGGGAATACAGTAACTTTGAGCGATAGTCAAATCTTTTAAAGCGTTCCCTTTGCACGCTTAACATACAAAAAAGTGAACAACGATGTTCCATTTCACGAAAGATTTAAGTTTTCCGAAATTGATACAAATAACAAGGAATATCTCCAAAATGTTTCACTCTACAAAAAATTTCATTCAGACATAAACTGTGTCTTTTAGCGAGATCTACATTTCTTGTATAGTAAGATTTTGTCTATCTCTTACGGTTTACGAGTTATCATTCAAAACTCATCCAGAGTAAACAGGACTACAGGGGATATAGCCAGAAAATTCAAAATATACATTTCATTTGTCATACAAATATCTTGAACGTTTTAATTGAATTCGTTAGAGCCGTTTTCAAAGAATCAACATTTTCGAAAAACGTTCCATGTAAAGGGTAGTTTAGGGTGGGGCTATTTTCTTCAAAATGTTCGTGTCGCATTCTTGAAAGACGTTAAACTTAAATACCAACTTTGGTCTTTAACCGACTTTTCGTTTTTGAGTTATGCTGTGCACACACTGAGTGACTGACACACACACACAGACCTTATTCTAAAAATGCTTTTTTTCTTTTTTTATTTAGGGGGTCTCAAAACATATTTCCGGTGAAATCTTGACATCGAATTTTTGGGTGGAATACAATGCTCTACCAGTAGAGAAACTAAAAAAATATAGACCTTCTGAAAACCACACTTCAGGTCAAACAGGTACGTTTATTCGTGGAGTGAATCATTTCCAAGGTATTCTCTGTTATTTGTTTGTATTTTCCAATACTTATACCTTCCTGAAATAGGAAATCGTACGTTTGTTTTATCTCTTGAACGTGCAAATAGAATGGAATTTCAAAGCCATCACAGAGCGACCAGCTCTTCAAAAGGTTGGATTAACATTTAAGTCTACCATATCCATTTGTAAACAGCCCCTTAACCATGGTCACTTCGGCGGCGTTTTACATTTGGAATATATTTATCGGCAATGGTGTTAACTCGTATGCAGCTGATGTTTGGGTTCCATACATTAAATCATACATTCACTCCCATTCTTCGAGACTCTGGGGAGAACAGACCTTGACTAAAGAAAATTTCCCACCCTCAGCCGGGAATCGAAACCGGGACCCCTCGCACAGCATGCAGGTACTCTGACTGCACTACGGGGCCAACCTTCGTTTTTCTCAAAATGTACACCGCCGTGCATAGAAGTCTATAATCGAACATAACTGTTTATGTTGGTACGCACAAATCTAGCCCCAGCGTGACCACCTCTGTTCTTCGAGTGTAATTCTACAGTGAGAGAAATTACTTCGTGATTGACACAAGCTCCTACCAGAGGGCTCCTCATCTATGCAACCAATCATCGATGACCTGGGAGTTTGTCTTTCTGAAATTATTGGTCCGAGAGATACCAGACCCTCCACTGGCTGACTTAGAGGGGCGTGTGTCAATCACAAACTAATTTCTCTTTCACCTTGGTCGCTGGATTGACAGTATACTGTATCTCCTTCAACATGTAGCCGAACTACTGCAGGGTAACATTACAACTTAGGTGTCCATGTTCTCACTAGCGGAGTACTGTTGAGGCAGCGCTTCGTTGAATTTTTGCGCAAAAACTAATATAATAAAATAAAAACATAGTGTCGAAGATGTAAGCGTCGTATAACTGTACGAGCTGTCTTCCAATTTAACGACACATGCAAATCGTTCTTCACTCCTTCCAATAGAAGACCGAGTAGATGTCTTTGCATGCCAACATCGCAAAACTCTTTCAGAGAGGAGGTATCGGTACATACCTTCATTTCAAATGTTCGACGGTTCATTTATATGCCCCTGTTTTCCACAGCAGTCACATAGAGAACTAATGCGGACTAGGTGGAGTCAAAGGTTGGTCACCTGAAGATGGGGGGAAAAACACTGGCAATTTATGGCAATAAGCCACCTTTCATCCACCTCAGTGTACTTTATGGCTTTTATTTTTATGGTCTTTCATTATTTGCTGAATTAACTGCAATGTTTTAATTTAGTTTTTTTTCTAAATCTAGCTTAGTTGCAAGCAAAACTGCGTTTTACTATATTACTATACGTCAAACAAAATACAAATTAAATGACAGCTTTCCTGTAATCCTTTCGCGGTGTCAGTAATTTAGCAAACAAAAGTTTGAAAACTTTGGTGACTATTTCATACAAAGAGGCTTTAAATTATCAAACACGAATTATCACCTCATCATTCTTTTGTTTTGTACAAATTATCTTTCTTTTGTTTAATGAGTATGCTCAACTGTATCCCATAAACCGCTGAAAAAAATGTATTATACATTACAATTGATTAACAATCAAAATAGCACATCATTTTAATTTGGCGACTGTTGTTTTTTTACAATTGTTCTTTTAATAGTTAAGGTATTTTTCCAGAAGAAAGGTTAAGTGTCCATATCAATGTTACAAATAAAGTAGGATTTGTTTGAGATTACAAACTGGTTTTCTGTTGTAACAAGATAACATCGAATTACATGTAATTTTTCGGTTTCGTTCTCTTCAGTCGGCAGTGCTGCGTAAGCCGATTAAAATTAAAATTAGTTGTTTAACCTCGCTGTCAATTGCCGGAATTTTGTCCTGCGGGAGTTCTTTTACACGCCAGTAGATATACTGACATGGAGCTGTCGTTTTTAAGCAAACTTAAAAACCATCGGTCTGGGCCGGATTTGAACCCTACTGGGATCAGTAGGTCAGCGTCTAACCAACTGAGCCACCCTTCCAGATAGAATAACTGAACTACACTAATCGTAATGAATATATTTTAGGTTATTTTTCATATGTTAATATTTTCTGGTCGGATGTGGTATTTAAAATCATATTTTATTTATGAAATAGTCCATATAAATGTAATTCTATGTTCTGACCAGGGTTGCCAACTCGTACAATAATTATGGGGGCATACGATAATTTTAATGTTTGTACATATAGTTGCCAACCCGTATGATAATTCTGGGGGTGTACGATAATTTGAATGTGTGGTAGTTCGATACCGGAGAAATATAATTTTCACTGGTTTGTCACACCAGCGAAATGAAACTAATTACAAATAGAACACCACTTTCGCCCTCATAACCTGTCTCCACCCCTCTAAGGCAACCATTTCCAACCCTATTAAGCCTTCTACCCTTTATCCTCTTACTGCCAGTGTGCCCAGGTCTGATAATCTCAATGCAGACACTGTTCAGAAAAATGATGATCAATGGAGAAAACTCGGAATAAGTGATATTCCGTGTGAAATAAAGAACATGCCTGAACCTGACAGTTTCTGGAGTGCTGTTAAACATATGTCACCTTGTGCAAATACTGATTTCAGAGAACTGGCGGAGGTTGCATTATCAGTGATTTCAATGCACCACAGAAACGCTTTTTGTGAGAGTTTTTTTTCTAAACTGGGTTTGATAAAAACCAAAGTTAGAAACAGATTGGCGCTAGATACGGTAAATGGACTTCTAACGTCTCAGCTTATGAAAGAATGTGGTAGATCCGAAAATCTGCAGGTCACCGAGAAGATGTTGAAGTTTATCTCAACAACAAATTTGTATAATGCTGCAACAGTTGAGGAAGACGAACTTTCGGATGAATAGTGCGAGAAACAGAAGTGCTAAAGTTGTAATACTGGTTGAGGTCATCAATTTTGTAAGTGGATACCATAAACATCATTACTATTACATTTTCATAAGTGTTATGCTGATACATTTATTGTTGTAGCATTTGGCTTATGATGTACGATAATTTTGAATCCAAATCTATATTTTGAGTGGCCGGTACGATAATTTTACTTTTAAATGTTGGTAACCCTGGTTCTGACTCTCATTCTGCTCGAGAGTTTATCAGTTAGGTCAGATGTCTTATGATATTACTTGTGACTATTTACCCTAATTGATACGTGTAGGTGATTCTTGATTTTGACATTTATTAATCATATTAAAATTGAAAAGTAATGCAGCAGAATTCCGAAATAACGTGGCTGTTGGGGAACATACGCGTTATAACGATTCCGCGGTCCTTCGCCTAACACCTAGGCAGTCCAGGGACCCGCATATGGTATTCGTGGTGGACGAAGCAGCGTCTGGGCAGGTTTTCTCCGGGTTCCCCCCCCACTCATTCCACCAATTGCTCCACGATCTGGGCCAGGTCTTCACTCTGTCCGGTACATAGGTTCCTGTGCTCCCCGACAGGCATCTGATCCTAGGCACTGTCTTCTAAGTCCTAGGTTAAAACAATATTTTGTTGTTTAACGACGCTGTCAATTGCCGGGATCACATCAGCGTCTCCTGTGTGCCGGAATTTCGTCCCGCAGGAGTTCTTTTACATGATAGTAAATCTGACATGGAGGGGGGAGGTTAGAAGTGACAAAAATCGATACCAAGGAAGTGATGATACAGTACATACATACAATTACACTGTACCCACTTTATACTAACCTAACCTAACCTAATTGTCTTAAACAAATCAGTAAGTTTTGTTTGGCAACATAATTCACAACTTTTTTTTTCTCGGCGTATTGTTTGATTGCAGCAAGATGAAGATGAATACTGTTCCTCTAATCTTGTTTATCTACTTGTCACTTCACTAACATGCACAATATCTCCTTCATGTCTCGTTACTTCGGGAAATGCTTAGAAATGCAGCAGCCAAGGTCAACGCTAGGGGTAGCGAAAACTATATTCCAGCGCTGCTCTTCGAAGAAAATGTTAAACTCAGCTTTCACAAATAAACTAACTAAATAAAAAGTACGATAGGTATACTTTCCTCCGTGTTAAATCGGAATCCGCGGTATTTGAGACCGCGCTATTTCGGGCTTCTACCGTAATTGTTCTTTCGCACTAGCTGCGTATAGGACAAAGATGGAAAGGTAGGATCAGACTGAAAAATTCAATGCCATAGCCAAAATTTGAATATTTCAGTCTGATTCCACTCCTATACACTAAATTTTATTATTATTATTATTATTATTATTATTATTATTATTATTATTATTATTATTATTATTATTATTATTATTATTATTATATTACCGAAGAGCCTGCTGAGTACTACAAATATAGAACCAAAAACAGTTTCATGGTTAACGTATCTGTATTTACCTTTTCGAGTCCTTCAGAAACTACAGCACGCTGTTTCAGGACGTTTCTTCAGACTGTGGAAACCACCACAGAAAATATGGAAGAAATGAGCACAGGAGACACAAAATTTAATGGCGGGTGGCAGGAGGAGCTGGTCAACACAGTATTCAACCAGAGGCTTGCCACGTCTTGCGAAGTTGTATGGTTAAACACACTGTGAAGTCGCGCTGTAAAGCCGAAATATTCTAAATATAATTTGACCCCACAAAAGTTATTTGCAAAAATAATCTGATCATTAAGTGGACAGCTATCAGCCACCATTAAATTTTATGTCTGCCGTAGTTTTAGGCTGCCGAATATGAAAATGTGGCAAACTTTATGCATAAAAGTTAACCCTCTTGATTGTGACAATATTAAATGAGCTTTTTGGGCGTGGAGTATCGTTTAGGTAGCTTTATACAGCTTTCCGTCCGTCCGTCCATCCGCGTGAAGTGGACAACCGTTGCAAATATCTTTCAACAAAATTTATCCACACATTTCAAATTTGGACGACACCGGCCCAAAATTAAGAGTAAAGATAGAAGCCTTCTAAGTGAGGCTACCGCTGAATATTTGCAAACGGAGGATAAAGGCTTTGAAACTTTAAGCTAAAAGAAATATGCAAAGATTCAATAAAATGTGCACATCTGTAAACCGGCGGAAGGAAATGCACTCACTCTATTGCCATTAAGACGTTCAGCACAGCCATAATGAACTACAGACAGCGACCGAATTAGGTACTACGTCTCCACGGGAAATTCAAGACATTCCGGATTGAATACTGCATAGAAATGCAGAATCAAATATCGATTCAAAGTGATTTAAACCCGCTAAAGATCCTAGCTTTTACTGTACTCTTAGCACGCTACACGCTCGTCATTTTTTCTTAGCGAAGGTGGTGTAATAAAACACAGCAAAGCTCTTCTTCTTCTTCTTCTTCTTCCTCTTCTTCCTCTTCCTCCTCTTCCTCTTCCTCTTCTTCCTCTTCCTCTTCCTCCTCTTCCTCTTCTTCCTCTTCCTCTTCTTCCTCTTCTTCCTCCTCCTCTTCCTCTTCCTCTTCTTCTTCTTCTTCTTCGTCTTCTTCTTCTTCCTCCTCCTCTTCCTCTTCTTCTCCTCCTCCTTCCTGCTCGTTCTCCTTCTTCCTCATTCTTCGCCTTCCTTCCTCTTCTTCTTCTCCTTCCTCATTCTTCTTCTCCTTCCTCATTCTTCTTCTCATCCTCCTCCTTCTTCTTTTTCTCCTTCTTATTCTTCTTCTCCTCCTCATTCTTCTTCTTTTTCTCCTTCTTATTCTTCTTCTTCTTCTTCCTCTTCCTCCTCTTCCTCTTCCTCCTCTTCCTCTTCTTCCTCTTCCTCTTCCTCTTCTTCCTCTTCTTCCTCTTCCTCTTCTTCCTCTTCCTCCTCCTCCTCTTCCTCTTCCTCTTCTTCTTCTTCTTCGTCTTCTTCTTCTTCTTCCTCCTCCTCTTCCTCTTCCTCTTCTTCTTCTTCTCCTCCTCCTTCCTGCTCGTTCTCCTTCTTCCTCATTCTTCGCCTTCCTTCCTCTTCTTCTTCTCCTTCCTCATTCTTCTTCTCCTTCCTCATTCTTCTTCTCATCCTCCTCCTTCTTCTTTTTCTCCTTCTTATTCTTCTTCTCCTCCTCATTCTTCTTCTTTTTCTCCTTATTCTTCTTCTCCTCCTCATTCTTCTTTTTCTTCTTCTTCTCCTTCTTCTTCTCCTGCTCCTCCTCCTGCTTCTTCTTCCTCTTCTCCTGCTTCCTCTTCCTCTTCTGCTTCTTCTTCCTCTTCTTCTCCTTCTTCTTCCTCTTCTTCTTCTCCTTCTTCTCCTTCTGCTTCTCCTCCTCCTTCTTCTTCTAAATACGTTCACTCACCTCAAAGCCTACTCAAAATACGCAGAAAACATATTTTTACAAGTTCGCCAACATAAACCAAATGACCAACATAGAAGTTTTAATTATTTAAGCTTGAGCCTTGCGTATCCAAATCGATCTCATTCCGGATTGAATTCAACATGGAAACGCGGATCGTATTAAGAATAGGATTGACTCAAATCGATTTCAATTCCCCATGGAAATGCAGTGAATAGAGACTTATTCACAACTGTTGTGTGGTGTCACATGGGAGATGGGATCAGATTCTGCATCGGATATTAACATTTAAATCTACATTAAAAGTCTTCAAAGTATTAAATGTATGTTTAATTTTCTGCAACTGGACTGAACAACATTTAAATGCATTGCCATGAATTGAGACTTGTTAATACATCTCATGTGAAATTGATATGGGAACTGTACTACGATTTCTAGAACTGTTTCCTAAACTTTCTCTTTGCACTGTAATATGACACAAACAACGTTGTGAACATATTTGAAATGTACATTTAACAGTATTTTAATATCTACTAACGATCAGATAAGTTTGTAGGTACTCTTAGTTACAGGCTGAGCGTACGGGTGCTCTCCCCAACATTAATACCAGGAACGCCACCCAGACAAATTCTGGACGCTTCTTTCCCCACCTCCTACATAAGCGAGTTCGAGTTCGTTCTCTTGATGAGACAAGGTGAAGTAATTACGATAGTTGCGACATAGCGAGTGATTAGGAAGGTCCTGTGTACCATACTCCGGTGAGTGAAATGGAAGGAACTGGAGGCCCTTCGCCTGAGATTAATTTCACCGCCAGCGCATAGAGAAGTGAAGAAATAACAACACTAAACTACATTACACTGGAAAGTGAAGTGTAGCTGAAAACTAAATAGTCACATTATTATTTCGTTTGACAATTATTATCCCTTAAACACAGAAAATGTTATTTCTTATATCCCCCAATACTATAAACTACAGAGGAAGAGAGCTTTTATTGGATGAATGGAGTTTAAGGGCCCATCGACAACTAGGTCACTTGGGCCCTAGGTCAGAATATAAAAAATCTAAAACTCCCTAAAAGCTGCCTAAAATGTGAGGGCTAAAAGGGCAACTAAAAGTACAAACAGATGAAAACACCAAACGGCAAGTGAGTGCACTAAGTTAAAAACTTGGAAAAACCATTCACTAAAATGTGTAAAAGGTCGAAGCTAAAACAGACATTAAAACTAAACAGGTAAAACAGTAAAATGTAAAACACAAATGCTAAAACGTAAAAACGAATGCTAAAAAGTTAAAAATCTCAAACAAGTTATACTTGCTTAGCAAACCCAATTTGGGCAACGAAGCGCAGCGCCTTACATCCCAGAACAGACTGTCGCTCACGAGCGTATTGCAGACAGTCTATAAGGATATGAGCCACAGAAAGTTGGATGTTACTAGTATGACAGACAGGTGCTGGGTCCCCATGTAAATGGTACCCATGGGTTCCCCGTGTGAGAGAGAGAGCTTTCATTGATAAGTGAAATTGACTATATGTTAACATAAATTTTTTGTAGTTGGTTTTTGTCTTTCTCATCCCGAGAGATTTCCCACACATTCCTGCAATTAAATATTTTCTGCAGAAGGGTCAAGTTAACTTGAAAGTTTAAAGTTGCAGCTGTTTGTTCTTACATTTGTTTTGAATCAAACTCAGAGGAAATGACACACGTGTGAATGTCAGTGCTATCTGAAGGCTATCTCCACAATTAACTTATTATGTAATCCGTTTGCACTCCCACACTAACAGTGCTATGTGTTAAAATACGCAGGACCTTCCCATCTCAAACTGCAGCTCAAGATGGCAATTTGTCTTTACATGTTCTTTTCTAAATGCCACTCTGTAATCATTAATTGTATCAGGAAATAACTGAATCAACCTGCATATCTACTGTGACATAAGTGGAAGTAAACTGATGCTTTCTTGATAAAATTAATATGTTGAATTGATATGACTAGCCACTCTTCTACAAACGTCACTACAAAAATGTATTGTTCTATCAACTTCACTTTTGAGATAAACATTTGAAGAAATGACTTCATTAAACATTTTGCTATAAATTACAAGAGTGATACAGGAGGTTGAAGACAGTCAAGTATTTAAAAAACAAGTTGCTGAATGATGGCTTCAAAATTCTATACTCCTTGTATGATGAGAGAAAAATTAATAATGGCTTAGCCCTTGAAAAATACACCAAGTATTTGAGGATTCAAACAAATGACAAAGAATATTTTGGAATTGTTAAGGCCACAAACAACTCTATGGTTATAAATTATGTTTTATTTTATTTTTGCTATCTATTTTTACTTTCTCTACTATGTTTAGTAAAGTAGAGGAAGTATTGTATTCCAACCAAAAGTTTGATGTCGAGATTTTGCCAAAAATATATGTTTCAAGGCTCCCTGAATCCAAAGAAAAACATTTTCTTTGAAAAACATCTGTGTGTGTGTGTCTGTCAGTCTGTGGACAGCATAATTCAAAACAAAAAGTCAGTATTTAAGTTTAATGTGTTTCAAGGATGCGACACGAAGATTTTGAAGAAAATTGCTCCACCCTAAACTAACCTTTACATGGAATATTTTGATTTTCTTGAAAATGGCTAACGATTTTGATTAAAATGTAATATGTTTGAGATATTTTTATGACAAATGAAATGCGTATCTTGAATTTTCTGGCTATAGTCCCTGTAGTTGTATTTACTCTGGATGACTTTTGCATAACTGGTAAACCGTAAATCTTACTATACAAAAAATGTAGATCTTACTAAAAACAATTTATGTCTGAATAAAGTTTTTTGTAGAGTGAACCATTTCAGAGATGATCCTGGACATTTGTGTTGGAGAACTTATCCTTCTGACAAATGAAACACTGCTATTCATTTTTTTATGTTAACCACGCAAAGAGAACGGAATTTAAAAGCTTTAACATATTTGACTATTGCTCAAAGCCTACTGTATTCCCATATTCCCGTTGCACGTGCAAGAAAAAGAGCAATAAGATCATTTCTGCAAATGTTTATCTCAACTAACATGAAGAAGATAGAAGAACTAAGAATTTGTAAGAATGGTCAGTACAAGAATAGAGAAAGTCATGTGAGTGCAACACATCAGATTTTTTGTTATAGAAGTATACAGGAGACTACTAAGACAGTCAAATGTTTACAAGCAAGCTTTCTATATGAATACTGGACATTCTATTTTGAATACTCTTTGCATGGCTTGACAAGAAACCAAAGAATGGACATAAAATTTCAAGAGTACAGATTGAAATATTGAGAAGTTCAACAGCAGAAGATAATTTGTATATGTCTAAATTTACACACACACACACACAAATAGAAAAAAACCACCATGTTATGGATGTAAATAACAAATATTCCTTCAGATGACTCATTTTGTATTTTTAGGTTTCCTTACGTTATATTATGTAGGGTAAACATGCCTAATACCATGATACAAAGTTGAGCTTCCTGTCACGGTTTTATTCTGCAATAGCAGTTATGAAGTATCCAAAAGATTGCTGAACAATTCTTCTTTCCTTTCTCAGCAACCGCTGAGAAAGGAAATGACTATAAAATATGTTGTTCAATGATGCTGATGAAACGATCAAGATTTTGTGATCATTGGACTCCCTGCCAAAACAAAGTGTTCAATTAGTTTCAAACAATTAATTAGAGGTAAATATAAAGGCAATAATGTTAACAACAGTATGTATTCTGTAACGCAGATGAAGGTCAATAGAATCAATGCACATATGTCATCATTGTTCTTGAATTCAGAGGATTAGGATGAATTCTGATACCACTATAATGGATTTAGGAATCCTATCACGCATTTAGGAGCCATCCTCACCAACTTTTTCTACAATTTTTTAGCATACTTACAGAACTTTTCAATTCTCAATCAGGTACAATATGTTTTAGAACACTCCAATTGTGTCCTTGAATCGTTTTTAAATGACGTTTGTCCATCTATGACCATTACACAACACTTATTCACAACTATCACGGAATTACGCACTTACCCTACAATTTGTTTGCTTCTTCTAACAACTAAGTCAACAAAACTCTTTTAAACTGCTCTTATGCTGGAGTACATAATTTAATATACACATAATCAACACTCAACATAGCTACAGGCACAAACTGCACAGTTTACAATCCTATACACTTTTCTGAAATTTCATTTTGTCTGTTTCCTATTGTTTTATAGTTTTTATTTGTTTACCATGAATGTACATAGCAGGTAATTTTTTCTACACAAAAATTTCAATACCAAGGTTTCACTAGATATACAAGTTTCAAGGTCTCCTAAATAAGAAAAAGAAAAAAAGAATTTCTATAAAAAGATCTATGTGACTGTGTGTGTGAGAGAGAGAGTGAGTGAGCAGCATAACTCAAAAATGAAATGTTCAGTAAATGCCAAACTTGGTATTTTAAGTTTAGTATCTTCCAAATTTCCTCATCCCAACTTGTCTTGACATGGAAAAATTTTTATTTTATTTTCTTTTCTCAAAAATGGCTGCAATGATTTTGACTGAAATGGGTGGTACAGATGAAAGTGGCATATGTAAGTATAGGGTAAATACAGACTAAAGAATGACGCACAACGTAATGTGAGGGTTCTCCGTTGCCCAGTACTTTGTGTTCTGTGAATTCATATGAGCAGACACATAAAATGACTATATCACTCATGATGTACTGGAAAGGGTCTAAACTCTAGTAGGCCCTCATTGATGTTACTGTGAAGCCAGGTGCACTGATCTTAACAACTTCTGGTGTGCAAACTGAAGGAATTGTTCCTTGTTTTACATTTTGAACAGATTTTGCAGAGTGCTATTTTACTCTTTCTACTACGTACTTGCAGTAAGTAGGGAAAGAACTACATTCCACCCAAAAATTCAATACTGATATGTCACTAGCAATACATGTTCTGAGACCCCCTGAATACAACAGGATAACTTACACTGTTTACACAGCAGTGGACAAACCCAACACATTAGGTTCTGCAACCTGCTTGACATAGAACACATGCTTGGGGTAAGAGACGTGAAATCAGCACTATTCTCAGTCAAGGCCACAGTTACAACACACATTCTGCCCATGGCAGAAACAAAGTCAAACATATTTTTTATACATATATTTATATACATAGGGTATCTGTATTAGTTTATCAACTTCATATGTGCAGTGGTTCGATGTTAAAATTTGAATAATTTGAACTGAAATTGTAAAATATATGTGTCTAATGCACAGAAGTTAACAACAAAGAGTTTCTGCTTAAATCAGAAAATATCGAACAAAAACAAAAAATACATTTTTATTGAGTTGAGAAGTGAAATGCAACACACTCAGTGCCGTAGAATTCTACATAAGCCTTCTTGATTCACACTTTTCAAATCTTATTAACAATGCTGCGAAAATAGTAGCTATGTTCGGCAGCACTTACATGTGTGAGTAGTTCTGCATAATGAAGTTGCTGAAAAATCAGCATAGGTCTCAGATCAGCGACAATAATTTGCGTAATAGTTTATGTATGTGCCTTTCCAAAAACCTACATCACAATTTTAAGACTCAGGGGTCTCCGTCTAGGGGATATGTGAATAGCGACCACAAGGTACCCAAGCTGAGCAGAACATTACTTCCACTTACTGGTGTTTTGCTCCTCACTGTAACTTTTCTATCTGACCTTACCTTGGTCATCTCTTGTTCTCTTCCGACCCCGATGCTATTAGGGTTTCCGAGGGCTAGGGAGTCTTTATTTTTCCAACTTCTCCATTTCTCTAATTTCTCTATAAAATCTTAACCCCTAACATGCTGACCTGTCATGGTATGTAATACATCCTCTGATTGGTAATCAGAGGATATGGTCGGTGAATTTATTTTGATAATTCTCCCGGTCAGGTCGATGAGACCCATAAACCAACTACAGGTGTGGTCCTCCAGACATTCTGGGGGTTGTGGGAGAGCGATGTGACCGCCAAAACATAAAAATATGGTGCTCTCTAAAAAGCGGTTACTATTGCTGCTATTGCTCTCTTCAATATCATCAGTGAAAGATTTTGGAGAGCAAGAGGATTAATGACTTCACTGTCAGAAATCCAGCATTAGCTAACAATATTTTTTATTTTCTGGGAATGATTTCAGAAGCCCTCTTCGTTCTGAATGACTTTTGTATAACCGGTAAACTGTAAGAGATAGACAAAATCTTACTGCACAAAAAATGTAAATTTTTTGTGGAGTGAAAGATTTCAGGAATAGTACTTGTTATTTCTCTGAATTTTGCAACACTATTACTTTTATCAAATAGGAAGTCTTTAGAGGTTAATTGGTTAGAGCACCCACCTAGTAAGCATAGGGTCTGTGGTTCAAATCCCAGCTGTGGCATTGAATTTTTCAATTCCTATTCTACCTCTCAAACACAGCCCACATGCAGCTTGTGTGTTTAAAAGCAACAGTAAGTTTGTTGGCATAAATAAATAATAATTATCATCTGAAGGTTATTTAATCCCGGGACATAAAGTACTTACGATAGGCCAGCATTGTGGTAATTGTCTCTGATGTGAGACTGCCTTTGTAGAACTGGGAGAAATACAAATTCGTTGGTGAATTCAATGTCATTCTGACAGGTTGTCACAGTAGCTTAATGGTTAGAGCACCCAACTAGAAAGCGGAGGGTCTGTGGTTCAAATCCCAGCTGTGGCATTGAATTTTTCAGTTCCAATTCTACCTCTCAAACATTGCCCACACATGGCTTGTGTGTTTAAAAAGGTGAATAAATATTGCAATAAATGATTAATTTTGCAATAAATTGTAAGCAAACACTCATTTCGCAAGTTGCAATTCGTTGGCTTGGCAGCTGGATTCACAGTCAGGGTCACAATTCCAGAAGTTTTGCATCCACTAGGCAAGAGTGTACAAAACAAGATATAAAGCTAGAAATACAAATTTTATGTGAAGTGTCTTCTACACAGGTGCCATCAACCATGGAAAAATATATGAGGTAGTTAAGGAAAATGAAGCTATTAACAGTGAAGCAACAAGATTCTAAAGTAAGAACAAATTAGAAACTACATAAAAACTTCACTTATCTTAGTAATGTTTGCAAGTTATTTTTTCAAACAATAACTTGCAAACATTACTAAGATAAGTTAAGTTTTTAGTTTCTAATTTGTTCTTACTTTAGAATATGAGGTAGTATTTAATAAATGTATTAATCTCTATTTTAACATTGTAATGCAAATTTTATCTTTAAAATTGTTCATGATTTTTATCTTTAGAGTTTAGATGGAGACTAGTTGTATCAACTTAGTTTATTATGAAAGAAAACAAGTTGCAGTATTTGAAATTATTCCCAAAATATTACTGACTATCTCTGTGGTCTGGTTATTAGCATGCTAACTTTCAAAACCAGAGGTCCTAGGTTTCATTCCCTATCCTCCCTAGTGTCTGGATGTATGAGTGAGGGTGTAAACGTGTGTGAATTTAATTATTATATAAGAAATACGAACATAAATCAAACCCAAAGTTACAGAATAGTAAACAAGTGAATATCATTGCTGATGCAACTTTTCCCAAAGAAACACTGCCAATATAACCTTAAATGCTGAAGGTGACATATAAAGAGTCCTCCCTTCAAAAAAAAAAAAAAAAAAAAAAAAGTTGGTGAAAAGAGAACAATATCCTTAAGAAAACTTTGCTGTGGGGACAAATAGACAAAGCAAAAGTGAAGTGAAACACGAAAGACGATAGATGGAACAAATATAGACGAATGCAATATGTACTGTTTGAATGTACAAGGGACATTCAATAAGTAATACAACATATTTTTTTTCTTAAAGCAAGTTGGTTTTATTCAGGATTCAAAAACAGCATGTTATTCTCCATTGTTTTGGCTCCAAAACCCTATTTTCCAACATAATCTCCGTTCAATGCTACGGCCTTAAACCACTTTGATGGGAGGGCCTGTATGGCTGCATGGTACCACTCTACTTGTCTATATCAGAGCCATCGTCTTGCCGCATCAACAACTTCCATATCATCCACATAGTGCTTCCCATGGAGTGCATCCTTCATTGGGCCAAACAGGTGGAAGTCGGAAGGTGCAAGATCTGGGCTGTAAGGTGGATGTAGAAGAACAGTTCACTTAAGTTTTGTGAGCTCCTCTTGAGTGCAGACTTGTGTAAGCCCTTGCATTATCATGCAGAATGATAAGTTAATTTGCATTTTTGTGGCTACGAACATGCTGAAGTCATTTCAACTTCCTTAGAGTAGCACAATACACTTCACCTTGAACAACAGAATCCACATGTTCCAACATTGCAGGAGTCACAACTGTCTGCGGCCGGCTGGCATGCAGGAGATCAGACAGGTTTGCTCGACCTTGCTGTGGTGATAACACACGCCTCGCTCAATGACTCACTGTGCTTTTGTCCACTCCCAGGTCTCCACAGACATTCTGCAGAAGCCTATGAATACCTGTGATGCTCTGATTTTCCACCAAAAGAAACTCAATAACTGCTCTCTGTTTGGAACACACCTCCATTACAGACACCATTTTGAAGGCTAGTTATAGTGCTGCCACCTATTGGAAATTAGTGAAACTGTGAATATGAGGTGAAGCAGAATATTTAAAGATGTTCTACACAAAATTTCATTCTTTTTCAACCAAAATTGGCTGAGAAAAAATATGTGTTGCATTACTTATTGAGCGCCCCTTGTACTTGTATAATGCACATTGTGCGACTTCCTAATATTAAATTAAATAGATGGCATCAACGCAGCATGCTATTCTTGCATATTTTCTGGTAACATAGGTAATCGATTCTGGATATGTACCACAGTGAAAAATACTGCTTATATGAAGGTCTAACAATTATTCTATACGTTAAAAGTCTTGCACTACATAAATAAGTTTTTAAGCATGTGGCTGATAACACGAAACTTGCTTTATGGAAATGTAATTGAATTTTTATTTATGGTTGCTCTTTGGCTGCTATGGCTCTCAGCATCCTGTTCTACAGTGGGCATCAAAGACTATTTAATTTTGCTCAGAGGCCTCTTTATTAGGCTTGGGTTCTTTTACACCGTGTGAATCTACAGCATAGGACTAACAGTTTTATTTCCCTACCAAAGAAAGCCATTCTAAGGACTTTTACACCCAAAAAGATCCAACCCCTTCTGGTAGGTTTGAACCTGCAGCCTCAGGAATCAGAGGCTAGCAAGTTACCCCTAGTCATGGATGATGACAAAGTGTATTAAGATTATCATGCACACAGAGCACAAAAATTATATTAATTATATTTTGCTATTTCTGGTTTAACTGGAAGTGACTGCAACTTTCTTATTTTAAATGGAACTTCCTGTATTTTCCCCCCAGATTTGGATAGTACTCTTTAGTAGGTTTCCAAAAAGTACCTTCAATAGACATTTCTGTGAAATCCATTACTGTTAAACTAAAACAAAAAACAGTGTAGGCTTAATGGCGTAAAACATTTCTTTCTTTTTTCTGTGAGTTGACTATCCTTTATTTTAGTACTTTTATTTGACTGCTATTCCTTACAATCGTGGAACATAAACTTTTGGTTTAATCGGAAGTGACCACAACTTTCCTATTTTAAATGGTACAGCTTACTCAATTTTTGTTACAGTTTTCTTTTTTACATATTTAGAGATAGTGTTTTTCAACAGTACCCACAAATTGTTTGTTTTTAAAAGAAAAGGAAAAGAAAAAAAAAAAAAAACCACACACACACACGCACAAAAGAAGGAACAACAAATTCCTAAGAGTCTTCCTAACCATATAATTCGTTGCTCCAAATTTAAAGTTTAGTATAGGAGGAAAACTTCAGTCACTTATGTTGTTTTCCACATTACCATAGATATTAGAGAATTGGCTCATTCCACAAGCATATAAGCTGGCTGTTTCCCAGTTTCTCACACTGAAAATTAAGAGACACTCACATGTCTTACTGCCATACTCGTAAAACGAGTTAGAGGCAAGGTTGGGCAAGGTTAGCTCTATATACCTAAGCAGTTTTAACAGAACTATGGTTTTATATACTGCAAACTGCCAAGAATTAAGCAATGCGAGAATACAGAGATTTCTTTTATGTTATTTGTGATATGATTGAGTGCAAAACCACACAAGTTCTTTTCCTCCTACACTAAACTCAAGACTTACAGCAATGTATTTTTTCTGAGGTAGGGTTGTTAACTCAACACTTAACCCCCAACCTGGAGGACTAGGTCATGTGATTTCAGTGTTTTCGTACCCTAGACCTGTTGCCTTCTCTAAGGCTTCAGAGCTAGGTTTGCCCCTCCCTAACTCGAGGTCTCTCTTTCGCCTCCATCGCCGTTGGGACTCTCACTCCTCTTCTGCCGTGGACATCCTCTTCTGAGCTGTTTCTTTATCTGAGTCCTCCCCCCTGGCCTGTCCAGCAAGGGTGGCCCTACCAGTAGCTACGCTACTGCTGGCATAGCCCAAGGGATTATCAGACCACGCAAGCACTCCCACCATCGAAAGGTCCTACAGCTCCCAAGGGGTGCCTACAATAAATTAGTACCCCAAATTCTTCTAGTTTTCTGATACTCCAGCTCTGAGGTAATATAGTTAAAATTTTGTCCCTTTTCCTACTCTTCTTCTTCCAATGGCACTACAGCCCAAAGCAGGCCTGGGCCTTCTTCATCCGAGACCTCCAATCATCTCTATCCAGAGCTACTTGTTGCCAATTTTTGCCTTTTCCTACTACTACTGTTAAATTTGTCTTAACTGTGCAATTATTTCTGATTCAAACATTCTGATATGATTTTCTTCACTTTCACTTGTAGGCATATCCAATACGTTAGTTTTCATAACATTTCCAACCTTTTTCTTTGGATATTTATCTTTTCATACACTTTCTCTTAGGTGATTTGTCTGCAAACTGAAGACTGCTATTCAATAATTCAATAGCAAAATTGGCTCCTTCACTATTATTCTCTACTTCATTACCATGATTACCACCCATTAACCAGCCACGCTTTAAATGGCACCTGGGTTGCAATCATGTGATGCTTATCTCTACACTTCTTTTTGTGCATGTCTTATGCTCAAAACAAATAGGATGAACAAATAAGGTCAACTAGAACCATCATTATTTCACAAATTATAATACTCACTGTCCCTTGCATTGATTACCTTTTCAAAGATGTTGGAAATGTTCTCCTTGTGCTCAAAGACAGGCAATGCAACATCTTAACAGATTTTCAAAAACATATTGCAATTCTTCTAGGGATGTGTTGGTTATTTCTTCCTGTATATTATTAATTCTCCTAATCTTCAGGTATTTATAAACCTAGCTATTCTACGTAATGTGTTTACTAACTCAGTACAAACACAAACAAAATATTTTATTCTGAGAAGTCTTTTGATAGTTCCCACCTGAAACTTTCAGTGTCATGAGATAATACAGAGTCCAGCAGAATAAATTGCCTGATTTAAGTCACATTGTACGGCATCACTGCTTGTGCATGCACAAAATTAGGGTACGCACTGTATTGAGGAAGGACTGCCATTTGTAATTATGGTCTTGTGAAATTCAGAGTATAGCGATTTGCCAAAGTGGCATATTTAAAACATAACAAGTCTCCCATCACAGTACAATAGCCCTTTCATTTGCTGGCTGGAGGAATGCATTGAATGTGATGGCATCCATCAATCTGGTGTTATATACTCAAAACTAAGTAATGCCATATTCTGCGATAAAATGGCATGTATCCTTCTGTAATTTCAGTGTGTTTCAATAAATTTGTCAATTAGTTTCAAAGTTCTGTTCCGCTTATATCCCAATACTCATTCTGATGGACCCTGTATGCACAGACAACATTTAAAATGTTGCAACATTTTAAAATTGTACTTTTTTGAGAAATTGAAAATTAAATATGAATGACGTTGAAAATTAATATTTTAAATGTATTTAAAAATAAAATGGTTTCCTGAGCTTTCAAATGAGACCAAGTACAGCCCTCTTCTTTCAAAACTATTTCCATTAGAGCAGCCGTCAGGAATGATGGCGGCAAGTGACAGATAACCTGCATGTAGGGGTAAGAGGGGAAGTGCTGCATTGCAACTGCTTCCCACCTTCCTCAGGAAGTATTTGTACACATTATACACCATTTCCCTGGCTTGACTGTGAATAACGCAACATATGTTTGTTTCTGCCGCTTCAGAACTGTTAATGAACTTACTATCACACAATGGAGTGGACTTATTGCTCAGAATTACTTAATTTCACTGTAAAACTGTACAAATACTCTCACATGTGTACTCTGAAATAGACTACATTTGGTTGGCTAGAAAACATATGACTGTGATTGGATATTTGTCTACTGTGCAACCGCCTTCATTCCTGATGGTGACTATAATAGAGTAAGTGGTTTTACTACAATGTTTTTCTTTTTTCAAAACTAATATCACTATTACATAAAAAATACTGTACATAGAGATTCAATATCTGGTTAGATTAGATTGGATTGTGCTCAGCGAGTTTACTAGTAACCATAAAGGCCTGTAAACACTGAACGTGTCAAGGAAATGCACAGTATAGTACATATGTACATGAACATTAGATTTAAACAGCGAACATAAAAGGACAGGCAATATGCAGTTATAAGACTAACATAATATGTACATATATACAAATACAAATTGAGCTGTGTTTTAAACTTTCACAAAGCCTTTACTGACACATCTCATTTTGTTATTTGATTAGCAACGCACAGCATCTATTATCACCTCTTCAGTAAACATACGAGGGTTGCTCAATATATAATGCCCCACATTTGTTTAAAAATCCATTAATATAGACAAACGTCCTTGCAGGTGCTTCACATTTGATTGTTTCTTCTGTGCGCCAGTTGAGTTCCGAACTGTTCCGGTAGATGGCAGAGCCGTAGTACAGCGTCAAAATGGCCTCTACACACGACTCACATTACAAGCAGCATGCTGTTATTGAATTCTTGTAAGCAGAAAAAGAAACTGTGATGGACATCCATAAATGTTCGTGTGCAGTGTATGACAATGCTGCAGTTGATAGTACTGTTGGGCGATGGGTAAAGAAAGTTAAAGCCTCAGGAAATGCAGAAACAGAGCTCCATGATCAGCCATGCTCAGAATGTCCTGTCACAGCCACTGCTCCAGACATGCTGAATCGTGCAGATGCCATTATTCGTGCAGACCAGCGCATCACAACTCAACAATTGGCTCTACAGTTATCGGTCAGCATTGGAAGTGCGTCTGCAATGATCGAGGCTCTCAGATATTTGAAGATGTGCTCACAATGGGTTCCACAAATGCTCACAGCAAACCACACTATTCAAAGTTCATCTGAATTGCTGGAGCATTTTGAGACTGACTGAGAGGCCTTCGTTACGAGAGATGAAAGCTGGGTGTACCACTTTGTGCCAGAAACAAAAAGGCAGTTCATGGAGTGGCGTCCTCATTCACCACAAAAGAAGAAATTCAAAACAAACCCCTCTGCTGGAAAAGTCATGGTGACAGTCTTCTGAGATTGTGATAGCATCATTCTCGTGGATGTGATGCCAAGAGTGTCAACCATTAATTCAGAGGCATATATGAAGACCCTGAATAAACTCAAGAAACGTTTCTGACGTGTTTGATATGACAAGAATCCAGCAGAAATCCTACTCCAACATGATAATGCATGCCCACACACAAGTCTGAGAATCCAGGGACACATCACCAAATTGCGTTGGACATCACTGCCTCATCCACCCTACAGTCCAGACCTCGCACCCTCGGACTTCCATCTCTTTGGGCCACTTAAAGATTCTCTAAGGGGGACACACTTTGAAGATGACGACAGCGTCATTCATGTAGTGACAACATGACTATGCCTACATGACAAGAACTTTTACCACCAGGGAATACATGCTCTCCCACAACGTTGGTGTAAGGCCATAGAACGTGATGGAGACAACATAGAAAAATAGGACATGGACAAGACATATTGAAGTATATTGTCACCAAATTCTGACTCTTAACAATAAATATGTTCAGAGAAAAAAAATTGTGGGGCATTAAAAATTGAACAACTCTCATATATTTGAGTAGCTTTGGAGCACATTTCAAATGTAATTGACAATGATTTGTCACTAAAACAATTAGATACTACTTACAGAGCTACATAAGCATTATCAGAATAATTTGTCATTCAGATAATCTTGTACAGAATAAAATGATTTTGAGCATATGTACTCTTTAGCAGCAATATTAAAAGCATTAACACTGTCAACTTTTCCCTTAAGATCATTAGAAAGAAAAAGATGCTGTGGACAGGATTAAGATTCCATATGTGCTGAAACACTCAACACTGCACTTCTTCATTGCACAACTTGTAGTAATAATTGACACTAATTACAGTCAAGATATGGTAGTTATGCTTGAAAAAGTGAAGTTGCTTAAAGCTCATGGTGAATGGCCTGAACAACTTTAAATAGGCAACATTATGTCTTAAACCACTACTTATAAACTCAGGATTCACTAATGTACGTATTTCTAACCTAAAGGTGTTTTTCACTCATATGCAATCTTAACCCCATAGTTTATATTTCATTATTTTCACAGTAGTTTCAATTTTGCAAAGTTTCATGAAAATTGAAAGAAATCCGGTTATGGCCTGTGTTGACTTGACATGGAATAACCCCAGTACTTAAATCTGATTTTTCTGACAATGATGGATTGGTAGGAGAGGCCCCATAGAGAGGCCAACAAGATTCCCGGATTTGTCACCTTTGGACTTCTTTTGTGGGGCTATCTGAAGTCAATGGTATATAAAGACAGACCCAACAAATTAGATCTCGAGCACTGTTTAACAGAAGTGTCGAGAGACATTCCTAAACCCTAGTTAAGTCATTCCTTAAACACTTTCTATGATCAATTATTGTACTGCCAGACAGCTAAAAGTTACCAGTTTAAAGTGAACTGCATTTTATATACTTTTCTTTTTATTGTTTCTTTTCAGGCACTTGTTGAAAAGCTATTGAAGAGTACTATCAGAATATATAAAAAAATCTAGGGTGTACCATTTGAAATACGAAAGCTGCAGTTACTTCCAGTTAAATTGCAAATAACAAAAATCATTAAATTAAACAAATTTATATTCAATGAATATAAACCTAAAACAGTCAGATAAATGTGCTTTCATGGATTAAAGCAAAGAGCAGTCAAACAGCAAAAATATTTTGCTCCACTATGGCCACACTATTTTTTTTAATTTAACAATAATAAATTTACAGAAGTATCAATTGTGGGTACTTTTTGAAAAGCTACTGAAGAGTAGTCTCCCAATAGTAGAAAAATATAGCCTGTTTCATTTAAAATAAGAAAGTTGCAGCCACTTCCAGTTAAACCACAATTAACAAAAAATCATTAATGTAATTTTTTAGTTCCCTGCACACAACTATCTTGGAACACTGGTTTTGTGTTAATCCGCTACATGCTTAAAAAATTATTTAGGTTATGCAGGATTTTTAACTGTATAAGAAACCATATTGAAAGGCTCTAATGGACTAAAACCTTCTGTTTCCCATTAGGCATGCTACTTAAGATAATGCAGAAACAGAAAAATTAAATGCTATAGCCAGGATCTGAACCACAAATCTTCAGCTGTACACAAAGTTATTTTGACCAATTGAGCTACCATGGCAACATACCGGAATGATAAAGTGCCAAACTGTCTCATATTTTTCCCAATAAGTCACAAATTTGTTTTGAGATAACATACCTCAATGGTAACCTACAATCTCTTAAGTGCTTTATTCCTTAGGTTTAACAGGTTGATCAATAATTGTTCAATATATACCAGTGCAAGCAAGCCAACATTGGAAAGGCAGAATCAGACACTGGAAGAATTCAATGCCATTGCCAGGATTTGAACCATAGGTTTTCAGCTTTCCATACTATTGCTCTAACCGAGCCACCATGGCAACATGCTGGCACAACATTAAATTCCCAAACACTTCATTTTTTCAATCCGACCTACCTATCCAACTTTAATACATAAACCGCAAGAGTGTAGAAAACAATTATCATTATGGAACTTTTAGTGACAAATTTTAATTTTTTCCCCAAAGCTCTAATAAATATTTTCTTCACCATAATGCCCAAAACAATGACAAATAAGATTACATTCTAAGGTTACATGTGTGTTATTCAGATGCTAACACAACTAATATTTTCAGTAGGATTCCTAGAATTAAGTAAAGTTCTCTTTTATATCTACTTCAATGCACTGATGTCCAAGCTCATATCCTTATACTCTGCACTTAAAAATCTTCCTCTTCTGTTAATTTCTATTATTATTATTCCTATTATTTAAAACTTCCAAGCACTAAAAGACAGGATGTAATGATTATTAACCTTTACAACTAACAAAGTAAGTGCAATAATCAATCAATTAGTGCAACATAGAGAATTCCATATGCCCATTTCACTGCCAATGTAAATATGTACAGTACAAATTTGTAGGATTTCAGATACACTTAGTCTCAGAAATTGTGTGCAACCAAACACCACATGCATTCACTTGTTATGTAGTAAACTGAGTGCAGTCATGCAAAAGTACCTTTTCGCTGGATGATGATCCTAAGCAATGGACGCGCAGTAAGCAGTGCTCTGTTGAGATTATCATCATTGTTGATAGGCAGAAGATCACCATCACGAGGATCAGTGTATGAAATAACAAATGGCACATCAGCCAAGTGGTGCAGTCTTTCTATTAGTGAACTGAAGTCTTCGTACTTTGATGCAGCTTGCTTTGTTACAGAAAAGCGGCGAAATTCTGCGTCAAACTGCAAAATGCAACCCATAACCATTGCCTTAGACATTGTAATTTACCATAATTGGTCATTAAAACAACTTTAACGTTCTTTGTAAAAGTAGAATAGTTTCAAAATAGGTCACAGCTAATCAAGTATCTCACATAAACCACCTCAACATGACATACTATACTATATTTTCTACGACTTTATTTATCTATGTTCCATCTGTGAGAATTAAAAAGCATTCCTTCATTATAGAACTTAAGGAACGATAAAAATGTACACGCAAATACCAGAAAACTGTAGCCAATTAACTACGGTTTAATAAATACTCCCTTCCACCTGATTGCTCACAATAAATACGATACACATATGTGAAGAAATACACATGTAATAACTCCAACGTGAACCATTATATACTTTTGTGTACTTTATTAACACTGGTGTTGACGAAAGAAAACCCACCTTGCTTTTCACTTCCACAATGCCGCTGTCAATTTTTGATTGACTTTTGGAGCTTCTCGACATAGCGATAACATTTAACACTTCACCTTACACTTAAACTAAAAGATGAAAACATAATAAAAGAACTTAACTACACACTCAGACACACGCACACACAATTTAGCCCTTCTTCTTACGACTTCATTTTCCAACGATTACTGTGACCAGCCATGAATGAATGTTAATGACGTCATATACACCTGCTTCTTGAAATAGCCTCGACACCAAGTGCCACTTTCGAAAACGCGGAAAATAAATTAGTACTTACTTTTAGGCAGCTTTATGAATAATATACTTTAAAATCTAAATTGAAGCTTAATTCAGTCAATCCGTGAAGCATTTATTGTAAAAGTATGAAGCAATTCCAATTAAAGTCGTGGCAACCGATGGCTGCATCCATTAAGTATTTCTCCATGCACTGCACATATCATATGTGATGATGTGACGTGAGAAAGTAACAGGAAAGGAATTCCTGAATCATCCGAACATGCCTAAATGTAGAGACTAGAGAGATGGTGTTTGGGTGGCTCGTTTAGCTCTTAGGTGTTCTGTGGCTTTTAGGGGAAAGTTACTCCTTATTGTCATAGTGATATAAAACCCTTATAACAGTAAACAAGGAAAATTTAAAGCTTCAACAAAATTGGAACATTTAAACCCCCTTGCAAAGTTGATATTTCAAGTAAAGTACGTTACATCTTACAATTAGATTATAGAAGTATTAAAATTTACAGAAAAGATGTACTACGGTTATGATTCATTCAAACAGCCAGATGATTCTGATGAAAAGGATAAACTAAAACAAGCGCTTCGCGAGCACAACAACGAGCTTAACAACCCCTGTGTTAAGGTGTGTGACAAGTTAAAGATGTGAGGTTATGTAAGGAAGAACATAGTGTTTGAATATCTGGTTCAAATAACGGACGTAGCATTCTGACAGTCCAATTTGTGAAATCTGTGAAGAAATAAAACAACTCCCCTTATTTCTATGACAGTGGACGAGTTAGTTCCTTTCCATGGTGGACTGAATATATATTGCAACATGTTGGCATAGGGGATCTTAAAAGCCATGTATTGTATTGTATTGTATTACATCTTGTTCTTTGGATCCTAGAATGAGCCAGGCTCAAGGATATAGAACACGTCATACAACCATGCAATTTCATACAAATTTTTTTCCAACACCTAAACAATCATAATAGGGTTAAACTAGTGGTTGAAAGAACTTGCAGTATAGTATTCCTTTATGCTGTAAATAGAATGTGCTAGCAGAAACTTTCTCAATTCCTTTTTAAATCTTAAACAGCCTCTTGGGTTACACAGTAATTTTAAAGCTAAAGGAAGACCATTATATATTTGTATGGCGGAGTAGCAGGGACCTTTCTGATAAATGTACATGGAGTTACATGGCCTGTTTAAATCATTTCAGTGTCTAGTGCTGTGGCTAAGTACAAGGGAATTGAATTTAAAGGTATTGTAGTTATCAACCACATAACACATAAGTGAAAAAATGTATTGACTTGTGAGTGTTAGAATACCCATCTTCTTAAATAAGGGTCTGCATGAATGACGGGCTCCAGCACCACTTAAAATTCGTAGTGCTCTCTTCTGTAGGACAAAGATCCTCCCACTTTGTGCCGAATTACCCCAGAAAATAATACCGTAGCTCATGATGGAATGGAAGTAAGCAAAGTATAATGCTCTCAGAACATTTTGATGTAACAAGTCATACATGGACCTCAAGGCAAAACAAGCTGAGCTGAGTTTAGGAGATAAATTGAGTATACGCTTCTTCCAGCTCATTTGCTCATCTATTTCTAGCCCTAGAAACTTTGTACAATCTACTTTGTTTATGATCAAGTTGTGATAAGTAATATTCAACTCTGGAATAATTTTATTCTTAGTTCTAAATTGAATGTATAATGTTTTGTCATAATTTAGAAGTAATTTGTTGGCTTTGAACCAAATGTTCAACTCCCTAAATGCAGTTGCAGTTATGTTTAAGAGTTCTTCCGATGACTTCTGAGATATGAGTACACTAGTGTCATCTGCAAAAAGTATTATTTTGGAATGCTCATTGAGATTAAAAGGTAAATCATTTTTGAAAACAAGAAAGAGCAATGGATCCAATATTGAGCCCTGCGGAACTCCGAGTTTAATTATACCTGGATCTGATTCTTTATTGTTGACAATAGTTTTTTTTGTTCTATTTGTTAAATAGGACCTAAACCAAGTAATCGAGATGTTATCCAGGTCATAAAAGTGTAATTTCTCCAGCATCAGCTCATGATTAATACTATCAAAGGCCTTAGCCAGATCACAGAAAATACCTATGATGAAGTTCTTGTTATTCATTGCATTTAATATTTCATTGGTAAGCCTATATGTGGCATTGTTGGTAGACAACCCCTTCCTAAAGCCAAACTGATATGATGTTAGAATGCTATTTTGATCAAGATGTTTCATAATATGATTATACATTGGTTTTTCAAAAATCTTTGACAGTGAGGTAAGCAGTGAGATTGGTCTGTAATTAGAGGGCAGTTGTCTGTCACCCTTTTTAAACAATGGCTTAACTGTTGCTAGCTTTAATTTCTCTGGAAATATTCCTGACAAGAAGGAACAATTACAGATGTGGCTCAGTGGCTTACTTATCTCACTCGAGCAGCATTTTAACAGCCTAGTACTTATTCCATCCCACCCATATGAGGCTTTACTCTTCAGAGACTTAATAATTTTTTCAATTTCTGAGGGTGTTGTTGGCATTATTCTGAATGTATTTTGAATATTGATATTTATATTCTTTAATAAATTTAGTGCTGCTATATTTTGATCACTTTTAGTGTAACCCATTTTAGATAAGTTTGCTTCGACGGCATTCAGGAAGTATGTATTGAATGCATTTGCAATTTCGTGTGGATTTGTTAACTCTACATTGTCCATCAATATTGAGGGGATATCATTAGACCTTTTGGCTCTACCTGTTTCAGTTTTAATGAGATTCCATGTAGTTTTGATTTTGTTTTTTTGACTTTTCTATGACTCACGAGAAATATCGCTTCTTTGCTGCCTTTATAACTCTTCCAAGTATTCTACAGTAGTCTTTATAGTAAATTCCGAGTTGATGATTATTACTGATTCGATAATGTAAGTAAAGTTCCCTTTTAGTATTGCATGACTTCCTTATTCCACTGGCTATCCACTCTTTAGGTTTTAGTCTCTGAGCCATATATCTTTTTTTGGTAGGAAAGTTTGCTTCGTATGCCTCCATTAAAACACTTAGAAAAGTATTACATTTTACATTTACAGGATTACTATAGTATACAAATTCCCAGTTTTTAGTTTTAAGATCTCGAACAAAATTATTAATGTGTTCATCGTTTATTACTCAGATTTTAGTGAAGGAATTTATTTGCTTGTTAACTTTAACTTTAGCAATTGAGTCATAAATTATGAGCAATTGTGCATCATGATCTGACAGCCCATTTATGATAGGTATGACTTCATATTGTGGAATCTTTGCTTTATCTAAGAATATGTTGTCAATGATTGTTGCCGAATTGTTAAAAATTCTTGTTGGGAAATCTACTACGTAACTTAGATTGAGCGAGTATAATAAAGATGTTAGTTTGTCCTTGGTGGCATCATCATTACTCATATTTACATTAAAATCACCACAAACTATAAGCTTAATGTTACTACTATAGAGTGCTGTAATTAATTTTTCCAAGTTATTTAGGAAGTAGTTGAGATTACCTGTAGGTGATCTGTATATAATTAATATAATAAAAACCTCCTTATTAATATCTAGTTGGGTGGCACAGCATTCTAGGTCTTGCTCTTTACAGTACAATGTGACATCCCTGCTACTGCACCTCAAATGTTTCCTTACAAAGGTACTTACACCACCACCATGCATGTTATTCCTGCAGAAATACGAACAGAGTTTAAAATCATCTATATTTACACATTTTAGTTCTGCCTCTGTCATGTGGTGCTCAGTTAAACAAATTACTGACACATTGTACCTGTCAGAGCTCTGAGTGGAAATCTTCACTTCATCTATCTTATTTTTTAGGCCTCTTATGTTTTGATGAAATAATTGAGTTTTAGAATTTACTTGTGGTATAACAGAAGAGAAATCAAAGCTGATTTTATTTAATATTGCGATTTGCTGTAATTGAGGTAAACTTCTCTTTGATTTTATCCTAAAAAACGAGGTCTAGCATTTACAATGACAGGGACAGATCTAGGAATGTTGGACATGGTGCTACATCTCACATCCTCCGCAATAAGACTCGCAAGAGCCTTCTTGCCTTGGTAGTTTAGATGCAGCCCATGCCTGGTGAAGTCCTCGCCTCAGGCTGAAAGAAGGTACAACATTAAGATTAATATTCTCTATACTGTATCTCCAAAGCTCGTTCCGTAATTCAGCAATCCTAGGCTTCAGCGAGGGCTTATCGTACCTGGAAAATGGTTCAACAAAATTAATATTTGTGTGAGAGCCCTCCCTGATGATGTGGTGCAGATCTTTCTTCAGTGAATAATTAGGTATTGCATCCAAACTGTTACCAATACCCCCCAGAATTACAACGTTATCTTTCTTACTGAAATGTTTACTCAAACCCTTCAGATCCACAGTGACATTGTCAAATTGAGCACTCGGTTTGCATATAGGTCCTTTCAATTTTGTCTCACAAAACCTATCCTTTGAAGAGAAATGAGTAGTAAGCTTTCACACAATTTATTTCATTAAATTACAATGTACCGAAAATGTGTATTTCTTTAATAATTATTATAAATGAAGTAAGTTCATTTAACAGTGTTACAATATTGAACAAAATCTAAGTGCTTAATTTGCTCATCCTGAAAGTCTGTGCACCTTTTTTATTTTTAGGCATTTGTTTATGCTGCAGTTAGATAGAGAAGAATTTTCAAAATCTATTACAATAACAAAAATGAGCTCAACTTTTCAAAATGTGATACAAGATTTTTGAGTCCATTGAATAGCATATTTTTTCAAAGTACTCTTCCCATTTTTAGTGTGGTGTGCTTATTTAGAATTATTTATTTGGATGATTTATTGGAAAACATTTTTATTTCCACAAATATCAATGAAACATTCCCTAAGAATGCTCATTTAATTAAATAGGTACATGTATTTTGAATATACAGGTATCAGCATGATACTTTACAAAATTCCAGTACTCAAACATAACACTACAAAATTTAAGCAATTCAAATATTTTTTTTAATATTTTGTAAGTTGAATTCATAAACCTTTTATCTTTATAGGAACAGAAGATAGCCTTCAAATGTCTTGATACAAACAGTTATGACCATGATAAATGCAAAGTGCATTTTGAAAATTACAAAATATGTAAGAACTTCTGGGTATGTAGCAAAAACTTTTGAGGGACAAATTTATAATGCCTCATTAAAAGAATAAAGCTTTTTGACATTATTGCCTTACTACAAATTTTATTTATAGGCACATGTTCGAGCTGAAAGAAGAAAAAAGGGAATACTGCCTCATCTACCTGCACCTGAAGAACGCGAACAAGTTAAAGCAGAATATATTCATTTGTTAAGATAATATACTGCTTAAGTTCCTGCTACTTTTAAAATGGTGGTATTATATTGATACTGATATTCTTGAAAGTACTCAAAGCTTTGGACAGTAACATAGAAATTGCATTAAAGAGAAGCATATTAGAACCTTAATTTTGCAGATTTTAAACATTGTGCTCATTTTAGTAATTAAGTCTACTGTAATCTTTAAAACACATTCTTACATTAAAGAAATGCAACCTCCAATGTACTTGAACAGAGAATGGCACCAGTTGGTTTAGTCCTCCAGGAAGATAACCTTACCATGTTAGAATTATGACCAAGTAGAAATTAAACAAACAAACAAACAAATACAACATTTTGAAATTTTTTTCTTACATTTATTTTTAAAATTCCACAATTCCTAATATCAAGATGTCGCTGGTTGCTATAAATTTGTAAATACATGTGGTTTATTCGATATTTTAAAATTGAACTCATTTAATGTGAAGTTACTGGGATAGTTAATCAAGATCATTGCTATGATAACCGAAGGTTCCGATTCAGCTCAGAATAAGCTAAGAAGATTATTGATAAAAATGGCTCTGATTCACCTGAAGCAGTAACTGCTAAGCAGCGATCTGAAGGAGAGGCTAGGAAGATTGTCAATAAAAATGGTTCCAAGTCACCCGAAGAACTATCTGCTAAGCAGCGTTCAGAAGGAAAGGCTAAGAATATTATCAATAAAAGTGAAGCATACCGCATTTATGCAACATTGTCATATGCAGTAATTCTTATTGTCATTGGTATACCATATGGTGGAAAACAACAGAAGTATATCGTATGGCTCTGCCATATGGAAGAATATCAGCTCTTGGCACTTCAGAAATAAGCATGGCAATGAACATTAGTGTTTCAACCTTAGATCCTGCCAGAAGTCAGAAATTAATTGCAGATTTGGAGGAACTCTTTAGAACATCAAAGCTCTTCAATATAAGGTTTAATGCAGTGCCATTTGAAAAGAAGCTGTTAGCCATGGTTCAAAGTGTGGAAGACCTGGAAAACTTACCTTTCCTTAGTACACCTGAACCTGGAGAACTGTTGCTTCTGGAAGTTCCAGATTTATCCAGGTTTACCTCCAATCAAGTTCTTGTTGGCAGGAACAGAGCAGAATATTTTTCAACAGATACAACTACAATAAAACTAAATGATGTGTTGGAGATGTGGTTGTTACGACAAGCTTCACTCTTACAAACAGTGGCAGCCATGATATTTCCTACAAATACTGATCAGGATCCCACTGCAGAAGACGAATTCCAGCAGCAGCAGAGTATGACATATCAGTCACAGTTGTCAACCCTGAACCAGAAAAGTTACACTTGAATTGGGATCTTCCTAAAGCTATTCAAGAATATATTCAGCCATTTCTTCATGATCTGTCACCACTGGCTGGTTACAATGTCAAGTCACAATGGTTGTATTTTGTAACACTTAATGTACAGCCTAAGGCAGTATTAGACTACATGGGTACAGGATCCCAACACTTTGCTTTGGCAGAAGACATCCTGCCACAAATAATTACTCTTCTGGAGAAGAAATTAGCCTCACATGTTTCTCGTAACCCATGTCTGAATCTGGTGGTGTACATGCCCCCTTGTGATGCTGCACCACTCCACATTTACAGACAAAACGGTATACAAGTAAAGGGTGGAGTTGATGCCTTTCTCTCACCTCAATGGGGTGGTATAGTGATTAATAATCCATCTAGTCAGTTATGTTGCAATATGTCAGCGCCTGAACCTAAGGAATTTCACCCTGACTCTTCTGTTATAATGGGAGTATTTCTTACCCAACTGAGACTTTTGCTTGGAATTCCCAATTGGGCTCCTATATCCAGAGCAGATCAGCTTCCTCTGATAACCAAAAGTCTTCATCACTGGGAATTTGATTCTCTGCTGAGAACTCGGACACTGCAGCAGCTTACATCAGCAAAACTAACCCTTCAGTCACTTGCTCAGCTTCTTGGTGAGATAAGCAACATTGTCATCAATGACATTGTTGGTGGTTCAATTTACAAAGCAGTAGACTGTGCTGAAAAGGCAGGTAAGCTTCTGAAAGCAGGAAATTTGAGTGAAGCTTTCAAGTATTCAAAGGAAGCATTCTTGTCTGCTGAAGCCACATTTACAGATCCTTCATTGTTGGCACAACTATACTTTCCTGATGATCAAAAGTATGCGGTATACATTCCTCTGTTCCTACCAGTCATGATTCCGGTCATCATGTCACTGAGGAATATCTACATATGGGTTCATGTTCAGATGCAATCCTTGAGGACTAAACTGAAAGAAGATTGATGGTAATCATACTTGCTCTGTACATGAACATAGTATTGGGGCAAACTGAGGAATGAAAATCTGATTCTCAGTAAACCTCAAACATTCATGTTCAATAATTTTAAGCAGAAGTTCTCTATTGACATTTTGAAGGACATTAAGACTACTTTTGTTTTCTGCACTAATTATTATCTTAATTATAAGTTGATTCAAAGACATCACTGCCTTTGTTGTTATTGTCAGTATTTGTTAGCCAACAGAGATGTGAAGTGTTAAATAATAAAAAGGTGAACTCTTTTGGATGCATCAGTATCAAAGTTTTCTCAGTTAAAATAATAAATGGTTACGTGTTGTGAATATTTTGAAAAAGTACATGCCGTGGGATGGGGTTTTTCAGTTCCGATTCTACATCTCAAATATTGCCCACACATGGCTTGTGAGCTTAAAAACACCTGCAGTAACTTTGTTGAAATAAATACATAATATTTAACATCTTAAAATGTTCACTATTTGGGGAAGAATTTGTGTCTATTAGTGATCTTTACATACCATTTACACTAATAACTTGGAGCATATTTGAGAGATCATCCTCTCTATTTTTAACTTGCAGTAGAACTCTGATTAACTATTCTGGTGATGGAGGTGGGGTTGACAGTTAATTGAAAGTGATCGATCACCCCTCTTACTTAATAGAAACAGATTAAAAAGGAATTACACAGAAATTGACTGAACACATGAGTCCTGTGTTACAAGCAAGTTCAGCAAGCTGTTGGAACCACCACCACAACCAAATCCAAGACATATTCCTTTATTATTAGTATAGCTAGTGTCTAAGGATCATTAATTGACCCATATTCTTCCCCAAACTATTAAATTACACTATAGTCCTTAATCTCCTAAAAAGAAGAAAGTTACACATTTACCTATAACAAACTTCAGATTAAATTTCCAAGCAAATTAACTGATAATTACATTTTCAGTGGTGCATTTCCATAATATAAAGAAATGTGGAATAATGACGTGTATTTTTGAGTAACAAAAGACATTAAGAGAAGAATGTGTTATTTTTCTTCTACTACAGTTCAGATTGCAAAAATTCATTCTTTAACTCACCCTTCTATAATATCTGTAATGCCATTGACATTTTGTCATTCTGTTTTTTCATGTTTGGAGCTTGTGTCCATTCTTGTATTAGGCTGGTTCAGTCCTAACACAAATGAAATCATAACAGGCTTTGTATATACAGATAGAAAGTTCTGCGCAAGTATCACAAAATTCTTTTACATTTTAATATGTACCACGTAAAAGAATGTGGAGTTTCTGAAGGTAAGTAGAGAGAATTTAGGAATTTTTAATAATTATAGAAGAGAATCATATACTAGCAGAAACATATTGTATTTTCAGATGCTATGTAATATATAAATGTATCTGAGAGTAGTTAACTGTGTATGTAATTTCTTTATTAGCAAATAAAGTAATAAATCTGCAACTTTATTTAAGATTCACATTTTTTCAACCAGTAACAGGATTGAAACCTTCCCTTCCCTTTGCTGTTAATACCCATAGATTGACTTGTAACATTGTTTTATAAGTAATGCAGAGTAACAATAAAACTAAAATTAAATGGTTTAGTTATAAAATGCTTCCATACACCAAATTTAATTTGTTTTAGATCTTTCAAATTTTTTATATCTTTACATGTCAAGTTTCTTGAATTGTGTTTCTATGCAACTCATGGCTGATGATTTGGCTGATTTCCATTGAAAAGTATTCAAGCTTATTGTTTTGTACGTCTTCTGTGAACAAGTCATATCATTATAATTTCTGTATTTTGTTTCTATAAAAATATTTTATTTTACACTATCACAAATAAAGCAATTTTCATCCCACAAAATCTGTGTTGCACTGGGATAGCTCAGTTGGTTAGACGCTAGCCTACTGAACCCAAGGTTATGGGTTCAAACCCAACCAAGATCATTGGTTTTTAAGTGTGCTTAAAAGCGACAGCTTCATGTCAGTAGATTTATTGGAATATAAAAGAATTACTGTGGAACAAATATCAGTGGCAGCACTGATATGATCCAAGGTATTGACAGTATTCTTAAACAAAATATTTATTTACAAAAAAAGCAATTTAAATCATACAAAATTTGATACACAAGTCAGGAATCAAACTGTTCTCATAGCAACCAAACCACTTGTATGAAAGAAAATGAAACTTTATATGCAACTAAAGAAGATGCCGTAAAACAGTGGCTAATTTCAGCCATCTTGGGCAACTTCAGCATCAGGTTGTTGAGCTTTACTTTTTATTCTGTCATCTAGAATATTAATATTGTAATGATTTCGTAAGGTTTATTGTATAGCCAATGGAGCAGATTAGTTGTAAAGGTATTTTGCATGCAATTTGGTGCATCAGTGGTAGCTGATATTGTTCTGTTGATAAGTGTTTCTGTTTGGAAGAGTGAAAACAAACTTATAACTAGCTAAAACTTGAAAGTGTAGATGATTTCTGTTTCACATAACGATGAATGACTATCTCTAAATAAATGTTATTTAACATTGATAACAGATTTAAAAATTACTGTTTCATTGAATTAGTTCTATTTCATCGGTGTGAATTTTTAGGGTAACTTTGACCATGCCAAAATACCTAAGAAAAATTCCAATGCTGCTCTTGCAACACTAACTATATTCAAATAGTCCAAAATATGTTTTTTAAACCAGCACCTCTGAAAACAAACAAAATTAGACCAAATTAAATAAAGCTAATACACAAACCCAATATAGAAGTGATATCTGAGTAACTTTACAAAATATTAACCAAAAAAGCAAAATAAGAATTCTGAGGTGTCTTAGAGAGACTCATTCTTGAGCTCCTAAAATCTGGATGCCTAGGAGAGAAAAAGAATAGAATAAACAAAGAGGTTAAATGTAAAATCTGGAAAGAGTGTGTTAGTGGGCAACACCATTTCATTAGAGGTGTAACCCAAAGACATCTGTTATATGTTAGAAGCAGCAGATGATTTGGTCCAAATTAAGTTCTTTTCTTCTACAGGCTCCAACACAAATGGTTTAAGATACGTCCCACCAGTTGTTAAGACACAGGAAACTTCGTTCTTGTGCAGGTTTTGATTCAGAGATTTTATGCTGCAGAAATTTTGAATTTTGGGAACACATGAAATAAAGTGCTTGAGAAAAAATTCTGGTAAGCAAGTGTTCTTTGTGTTTCCAGACAAAGGTGTGTGCAACATGCAGAAGAATCAGCTTGTACAGAAGCAGCAACCATCCCATGGTATAAGACATGGAAGGTTTATTTTCAGAAATATTACAGTTACTACATCTTTTAAAACAAATCATGGGTAGACCTAAAAATGGCTAAACGATAAATAAGTTTATTTTAAGAACAATTTTGGTGTACAATTATTTTCTTGTAGATTAAGCTTTAAAGAAAATAAAATGCAGTATTTAGTACTCAATTTCTTTAATTTTTTAATGCAACCTTGATTCTAAAACAAGCAGAGCATTAAACAATGCTTTTCTAGTGACCAAAGTAAACACAAGCAAGTATAACTTCATTTTTCCACTATATTTTCTTTTGTGGCCGAAGTTAGCCTGTTTTCCAGGAAATTGCAGTCACATTTCAGTAGTTATATAATAAACAATAATACACATATCAACTATTTTCTGTATGATAAAGATACAACAGATGCTGGGGAACATTCTCAAATTTAATTAGGAATTTTAGTCAACATCTTCATACCAAAATTGGCAAGAATATTTAAAAACGGCCAAAGTTAGCCCACTCTATGGTACCTTTCAGAAATAAATAAAAATCTCACATGACTTTCTCCACTCTTGTACTAACCTTTCTTGCAAACACTTATTCCTGTACCTTCTTGTTAGTTGAGATAACCATTAGCAGATATTCTTATTGCTAATATTCTTGTGGTGCAAGGAGAATATGGGGATACAGTAGGCTTTGAGCGATTTTCAAATCTTTTAAAGCTGGTTGTAATTTGATGCTATGAAGTTCTGTTTTCTTCAGATGGCAAAGAGAGCAGAAAATGAATAACATATTCTATTTCTATTGTAAGTATTGGAAAATTCAAACAAATAAGGAATATCTCGAAACGGCTTCATGTTGTATCATGCTGAACTTTAAGTTTGATATTTAACTGACCTTTTGTTTTTAAGCTATGCTTTTCAAGATATACACACATGGACCTTTTTCTGAAGATGCCATTTTTTGGATACAGGGAGTCTCAAAATTGGTATTTCCGGTGAAATCTGGATATCAAATTTTAGAGTGGAATACAATACTTCCCCTACTTACTATACATAGAAGAGAAGGTTCTTCATTTATGGTTATATTTATAGAGAACTGAATCAATGAAAACTTTTTCCTTTGGCGTATTTCAATAGATTCAATGGTTTTTGTGTAAATTAAACTTAAAAGAACCCACAATTTGTTGCCTTTTTGTTGCAATAAATTGTGGGTTCTTTTAAATTTAATTTACACAAAAATGTTGAATCTATTGAAATATGCCAAAGGAAAAAGTTGTAGTTTATTCAATTTTCTATGAATATAGCCATAAATCAAGAATGTTCAATCAATAATAATTCAGTGACGTGATGATAAATTTTTTTGATAAAAATATTTTTTCTAGAAAATATAAACTTTTCAACATTTTGGTATTAGACTTTGTTACTCTCAATATGTGAAATTCGCTGTTAAAGTCTGACAGATAATTTCATTTCCACTCTGTATAAGCTTAATGACAATAAAATATTATATCACCATCACTACCGCCACCACCATCATACCAATTCAAGTAATTTTACTATCATACCATGCATCATACCATTTAGTAGCCTGATATGATGTTATAGGAAAAATAAGGCTCTGGTTTTAAACAATGCCACAACTTCAGTGAGCAAGAGTTAATGTAACAATGCAGGCCAAGTTGTGGATTGACCGATCCTGCAATTTAAAACAGTCAACCAAAGATATGGAAAACAATAAATCACAAGAGAATTAATATTGTACAATTACTTTTTATATTTTTATCTTAACGGCTACAAAAATGTTCTTAATGACAATAACATACATAAATATAAAAGTCAAACATCTACACTTCTGAAGTCCATGTACAATGTTTTTGGTTATGTTCCAGCTTCTTAACAAAGCCAGGGAAATAACTTCCCTTTTTAGTTTTATTATGTTATGTAACACATCACTCATTATTATATTGCTAAAGCAGAATTATGCATATTTTACAAGTATTACTGTACATGTTAATAGTTGATAATGTTAACTTTACACAACGTTGGCCTTAATTAAAGCATTAAATACAATAAATAAATATACAGATAACATACTAAAGAATATTATGTTTAACTGTCCCTCATTTTATTTTCTCATAGTGCTATCCAGTTCTACTGTTTCACTACACCTCGGAGAGAAGTGTGCAATTTTTGCAATTCATCTTTCTACTGTTTCACTACACCTCGGAGAGAAGTGTGCAATTTTTGCAATTCATCTTTCATAGTAATATTATTGATGAAATAAAATAAATACATTTCAGACAAAACAAAGCTTAATAAATTTAGTTGAAAACTATGTTGACATTTAAAAACACATTCTGCCCCAACTTACGTACTTCAAAACAGTACTAGTTTTGGAGAGGAATCTCAAACAGCTGAATAATGGAGAAGACTCTCTCCGAAACTAGCACTGTTTTAAATATTATTACAAGTAAGCTGGAGCAGAATGTATTTTTAAATATTGACGTAGTTTTCAACTAAGTTTGTTAATATGCTCCACTGTTTTAAACACTTCATTATCATCAGTTTTATAAAACAAAGCTTATTTATCAGGGTATGGAGAGCGTGCATACTTGCCAAGTTTCTGAAGCTGAAACCTGTGAAAGCTTTCCTCGTGCAGTAAGCTGTAATAATTTTGTGGTGACAGGAAATTTAAATAGTGTAAAATGTTCATTGCAGTCAATGTACAAAAATGACAAGTAAAATGAAAAGGGGGGGGGGGGGGACTCCATTCGATAAGAAAGCAAAGACCACCACTTCCTAGGCTATTACACAGATTTCTAGTCCATATTTTGCACTTCATAACATCAAACATAAGCAAAACTCACAAAAAGTGGGAAATTTACAGCTCACAGCCATGGAATGTGAATATGAATGAAATATGCAAGCAAATTAAGTGTGGCATGAAAATGACTGACTTTATTTCCAAACATTTTGAGGTGTGAACAGTGGTGTTATATATCGAAAGTTGTGTCACATTCATATTGGTTTGTTTCAACTTGCCTCTTGCTCCCTCTGCATTGCTGACCTAACAACTTATGGTACAGTTACAGCCAACCTGTTTCATTGGTGTCCAAGTTTTTCTGCCTGCTAGTGACAGTTGCAGCTGCCACTTGAATCACCTAACATCACCTTTCAGAACTGTCCTGCACTCTGACCATACCCTTTTTCTTTTATTAAAAATGCAAACTCTTACAGAAATCACTTAAAATTTTATTAACATGTTTCCAAACTTAAATGATATGTTCTATTCTCAAGTATCACACACGTTAAATGCCTTAATCTACAACACAAAAGAATACATTAGCAATCCTATGATGTTTACAAATCAGGCTTGAAATTCAAAAACATTTATGTATCAGTGATATTGGACCCCTCATATTACATTTTTATTTGCAATGGAACTACCAAATGTGCAAGATTTGTTGAG
Organism: Tenodera sinensis; assembly: GCA_030765045.1. Taxonomy (NCBI): domain Eukaryota; kingdom Metazoa; phylum Arthropoda; class Insecta; order Mantodea; family Mantidae; genus Tenodera; species Tenodera sinensis. Next base: position 13,404,977 of record CM060970.1, read on the forward strand.
TGCCAGTTTCACTGGAAATGCAGATAGAGGAGAGAGGATTTACATGATTTATATCATGAGGGGAAGGTCGGTGGATCTAAATACCACCTATTTCGTCCTCCCGGCTAGGTCCGATGGACCCGTTGACCAACGATAGGTGTGGTCCCCCTTGCAAAATGGGGGTTTAAGTCAGGTGATGTAACTGCCACATTGTAAAACTGGTGCCCGTTAAGAAAACAGTTACATGAAAGCCAGACCACTTGAAGACCTGTGAAGCATTAAGATCAGAAGAAACTAAAGTTCAAAAGTATTGGAAAGCACGAATGCTAATGGCTTCATTGCCAGATGCAAGGCACTAGAAAACAACAACATATCTGCAGTAGTGCCAAAGTGAGTGAAATAAAGAGTTATGGGTCCTATTAACTTTATACATACAGTAGAACCCTGTTTTACCATACTAAAGGCCACAGAGCCTTTTTGGATGATGTATTCTTTTTTAATATTTAATTCACTAATGATTGGAAGTTTTTTGAACAGTGAGGTTAATCTCATTAATTGAAGGTTAGTTGTGTTTACACTATACCTCACTTACTTTTGGAATTTCAGAATAAACATGTTTTGGGAACCTTCATTCCCATCCTCAGCTTTCAACCAATTGACTCATGTAGTTGTCTCGTCTGGTATACTATTGATGGTGGCGGTCTCTGTTGGTGGTGATATGAACTTGCTAAGCTGATGTTTTCCTAAACCAAGAGCTCAATTTGGATATCTTGCTGTCCTGAAGTTAGCCTGCTGAAAAAAATGTCATGGTCGTTGTTCCAAAAATGTGCTGCTATGGCTGATTTTTCAGTATTTTTGTACTTTATCCAATGGAGGTGTTCTTTTAATCTAGTTTTCAATTTTCTTTTAGTCTTGTCGATGTATATTTGGTTATAGTCTGCACAATGAATCTGATAAATACCTGAAACTTTCATTGTGGGGGATTCTGTCTTTTAAGGATGTGCAGAGTAAGTTTTGTATGCTGTATCTGTTTTGTGGTGCTAGAATGATGTTACATTTTCTGAATATTTAATTAAATCTTCGGTCTGCCCAAGAATGGTATGTGAATTTCTTCTATTGGTAAATTTGGGGTTTTTTTTGTGGTAGTCTGATAATTTTTAGTTTTTTGATTTTTTGTTGTACAGCACTAGGACTGAAATTCATAAGATAAACACAAGAAAACAGACTAACATTCATCATCCCATTGCTTCCATTAAGGGGTATATTACAAAACCATAAAAATATTTAGTGCTCTTCCTAATGATCTTAAGGTAAAAGTTGACAATTATAATGCTTTTAAAATTGCTGCTAAAGAGTACATATGCTCAAAATCATTTTATTCTGCACAATGACAAATTATCCTGATGATGTTTATACAGCTCTATAAGTACTTATAGTATCTAGCTGTTTTAGTGTCAAATCATTGTCAGTTACATTTGATGCCTCCTTGAAAGCTACTTAAATGTATCTTTAAGAATTGACAATACGAAAATAGATGTTGCATTGCAAATAACAAAATGACGAGACGTTCTGGCTGGAAAAGTCTAGTGAAAGTTTAAAACAAAGTTTGATTTGTTTGTGTGTGTCTATATATGTATGTCTTAGTCTTATAACTGCAGGAAAGTCTTTGATTTTGTTTACGAATTATCCCTGCTTTGCTCTTCATATTGCCTGTATATGTCTTTTATGTTCATTATTTAAATCTAATGTTTATGTACAACTAAACAGTACATTTTTTGACATATTCAATGTTCATGACCCTCTTGGCTACCAGTGAACTCACTGAATGCAATCCAATCCAAACCACTGACTGACGCTATGTGGAGTATGTGTTCCTTATTTCAAAAGAAGAGAGATATAGTGTAAACATAATTAACCTTCAATTAGCATGTAATAATTTTTAATAAACTACTACTGCATACAGTATTTACAGACTATTTCATTAATTATGTAATTTTTTTCTCAATTTTCTTCACACAATGCTTCTGGGCAGTTATATCACATTACTGTTTGGTGAGCATTATGTCTGTTGGTCTGCTTTGATTCACAAAATGCAAGTCAATCTAAAAACAAAAAGTTCTGTTGACTGACTTGGTGGTTAGCACAAATTCAGAGGTCCTGGGTTTGACTCCCACCAAAGGATGGAAATTTTTCTATTCCTCATTCTCGTTAGAGTCTGAAAATATGTGTTAGTGTGAATTTGTGGGTGAATTTAGTGTTTACATTGAAGCTGGAATATAGCTTCCTAGTTATTACCTCGCCATTTGAAGCTGAAGTCGTTGATGATGTGTTGCCCTTCGATGTAGCTCCGGCTAGTCAGCTTGAGATCTCTTAATCTTATCTCGGGTTTGCGTGAGTGTAAAGGACAACCCAAGAACAACTTTGCACATCAATTTATTTTATATAAAATATTTTCGGGAGATATGCCGATTCTATATGTGTATCTGTAGAAGCATCGCAATCACATCTGCGCAGCACGAACTGCACGAACTCCCGTACTGCTCTCTGGTTGAGTACTGACTAGACGCTTCTCTCTTACCCACGCCAAGAAGACCGTTCGTTCATTTGAATGTCATGACGTCATCCAAGAAAGCCTCGTATCCAAAATGTTATTTCCTTTTCCCGCAATTTAGAAATGTCCCTTTCTATTATAACATGTTCTTTTATGAATTTTGAATATATAATTACCTTTTTAGGATTAACCGATGTTTACTTTATATTTTATTAAATATATCGCGCGACTTTTTAAGGTTGGTAGACTTGACTTTCGAACGTATATTTAAACTATGTAGTATGACGTCATGACTCGCTAATTTCAAACCAATAATGCGTTTATCTTACAAATTTAACGACTATTATTTACTCATCCGGCAATTAAATTAAAACGTGTCTTTTTCAAAAGCCCATTCGATCGGAAATCTAAATTTCGGTATCAAATGCCCCCATTTATATTATTTTATTATTTCATAATAAAATAATGTAAATGTCTTGCCCGAAAGAAAAAACTAAAATTACTCCTGTATTTTGAATAATCGGCAACACTCCCATTATATACAATTTTCAATTACACTGTTTTTGAAATTGGTTATTAACACATTTTCTCATTAATCTATTTAACATGACAAACAATTGTACACTTGACTAAACATTAATCCTTAAATGCTAATTACAATATGTTATGGTTTCTTCTGTGAAGCTTTTATATAAAGGTTAAATTTCAAGAGTCTTTCTTTATACTTCCTTCTTTTAGTTCATGTTTGCTCACTTCGCTCTCACTATCACTTGCACTGTGATTTTTCACTTTTGTTATTGTAACACATATCTGTACTATATCCTCTAACCACTAAAATGTACATATATTTATATAATTCCATTGCACTCTTTACACAAGTTCTTTCTTTGTCTTTCTGTGATAACTATCTATACAGCTAAATATTTTAACAAATGTTTACAAAGTAAATATTCTGTTTTCTCTCTATGCGGAGATGAACATTTTAACAATCTTTCTGAAGCTGTTATTGTGAGCTCTATACAATATATTTTTAAGCTCTTGGTAGTAGATAGCAATTCACATTCTGCATTTTTCATGAATAGGTAAGTACCTGACCAATATATGATTTTCAAGTAAGCTAACATTTACATTTTATCTCAAAGCTGATTGGGCGCCAATAGACAAATGACACTTCCAATTTTTCTTTTACATTAAATCAAGGTTCCAAGGCACCACACGGTTTCTTGTATGGTCGAAGGAGTTGTTTATGCCATCTTCCCAGACATTTTTCATTTTTAACATCTTTTAATTCATAGGTATGATAACCAAATTTTGATATAATTTCTGCAGGACCTTTATATAACAATTCCATCCTTTTGTTCCTACCTCGCAATGCACTTGATAACTTATGGTCTTTAACTAGTACCCAATCGCCTATCTTAGGTTCCCATTTATGTTTTCTACTCTTTTTCTTTAATTTTCGCTTCTCTGCCTTTTTCTTGATTCGTTCAAAAGCAATTTTCGCTCTTTCTTCTTCACTTAACTGAATGTCATTAATTTTCAGTGTTTTTGGTACCCCGATCAATATTGGTTCTGGTTCAATTCCTAACATTAATTTTATTGGTGCAAACCCAGTAGTTACATTAATGGTGTGATTGATAATCTTTTCTATCAATGGACAATATTTCACCCAATCCTTGTGATTATGATGTGTAAGTACACGTAAATAAATTCCTATATCTCGGAGGACACGTTCTGTTGGATTCCCTGATGGAAAGTATGAGGAACAATGATATAATTTTATCTCATGATTTTCTAGGGTTTCTTTAAAGATTTTGCTCCGATGAACTGTAGCATTGTCTGTTAAGATTGCCTGAATCTTGCCATATTTAGGCACATAATCTTTTATTATCTTTCCTACACATGTTTTGCTGCTGATATTCCTAACAGGGTAAATTTTAATAAATTTACTAAAAACATCATGAAGAACAAACATATATCTACATCCAAATTGTCCTACTGGTAGCTCCCCATGTGCATCAGCAGTAACTAGTACATTTTTCCCTTCTCTTATGATTGTCTGAGGTTCTATATCAAATTTGATATTAAATGGTTTGGCCCTTTGACATAAATCACAGCTTGAACATATTTTTCTCACTTTCTTTGCCAAATGTTTTATATAAAAATGATCACTAATTACCATGATTAGCTTTTCACTACCTGTATGAGCTAGTGTTTTGTGATAAGCAAGTATAAGTTTCTCTTGTAAAGCTTTTGGTACCATTATTTTCCATTTAGGTTCAATTCTTCCATGAAATTTATAGATTTTTCCCTCATAAATACCTATATTATCTTTTAGATTTTCTGTGATTGGTTGTGCCTTTTCTTTCAATTTCCTAAGTTCATCGTCCTCTGTCTGTAATTGTTCCAAATTTCGAAATTCTTTAGCTAATTGAGTCCCTTCTAAGGTTTTGAAATATAGTATGGTTACATCATGTTTGTTGTCACTAATTGTATCTGGTATTGTATAATTGGTTTTCATCCTTGATAACAAATCACTAAAAATATTTTGACTTCCTGCTATGTGTCTAATTTCTATGTTATGGGATGTGATCTCATGGATATATCTAGAAATACGTGTGCTTGTGAGTTTGCAAGAGTTCATAAATGCCAAACTAACATGATCTGTGTAAACTATTACTGGGTTGTTATATACATATTGCTTAAATTTTACAAGTGCAAAGTAAATAGCTGCTATTTCTTTTTCTGTAGTGCAAGCCTGTGATTCAGTCCTTGAAAGCCCCCTTGAAGCTACAGCAATGAGGTGATCTTTTCCTTCCTCATCTTTTTGTAATATGACACTACCATAACCTAGTCCTGAAGCATCTGTATAAATTATGTAGGGGAGATCTTCCCTAGGTTTTTCCAATAAAATTGACGCTGCAAACAATGTTTTTACCTTTTCAAAAGATTCTTGTTCTACTGATGACCATTGCCATTTTACATCTTTTCTCAATAGTTGTCTTAATGGGGCTACTACGGTTGCATATTCCAGGATAAATCTTGACTGATAATTTAGAATACCAAGAAATCTTCTCAATTGTTTTATATTTTTAGGAGTTGGTATTTTATTTATGCTTTCAATTCTGTCGGGATTAGGCCTGATTCCCTCATTTGAAATAACATAACCTAAAAATTCTGTCTGTTTCACAAAGAATGCAGTTTTACTTGGCTTTATTGTCATGTTTGCTTTCTTTAACTGACTAAGCACATAATTGATATGATTTAAATGATCCTCTATATTTTCTGAGAAAATCACAAAATCATCCACATACTGAGCTACAAATTTCTTTATGGTTTCTCCAAAAATTTCATACAAAGCTCTTAATAGTGCACTACCACTGGTATTCATACCAAAGGCGCAAACTCGAAACTGATATAATATTCCTGAATGTAAAAACGCTGTATATTTTCTTAAATCTTCTCTAAGTGGGATCTGCCAAAAAGATGCTGTAAGATCTAGAGTAGAAAAAATTTTGCCCTTCTGCAATTTGTTCAATATTACCTCTACACTTTCTGGTCTAAATCTATCAGGTTTACAATATTGATTTAATTTTCTCGCGTCTAATGTCACCCTAATCTTTCCATTGGCCTTATTTACAATACATAGGGGATTCACAAATTCTGAATTAGAAATCTCAATAACCTCATCTTCTAACATTGACTTTATAACTGCATCTACCTCTTCTCTTATTGTACTAGGGATAGCTCTCGCTTTATGTGTAAAAGGTTTGATGGGTATCATCTCAAACGAATGAGTATAAATATTACATTTACCAGGTTTCTCAGAGAATACTTCTTTATTTCGGATTAATATTTCAAACAGTTTATCCCTCTGTTGTTCATTTAGTTGATCAGCCTGAGTTACTTTTTCCCTCAACAATTCTTCTAAGTCTTCACTACTCTCCCTATCATAGTACCTAGTTGCATCAGAAACCCTCAAATTGTCTATGAAATCATTTTTATCCCATTCTACATTTTCTTTATTATCGACACTGTACTCTTTGACATTTACTTCAGTTAATTCCATAGCTCCTACTTTAACATATTCTACAAAGAATGTATCCCCTTGGATTTCTTCTTCCTCTTTTTCTCTTACAATAGTTTCTGAACTATTATCTTCCACAAAAGGCACTATAATGGTCTCATCTTCAACTTTCATTTCTAGAATCATGTTTTTAAAATTCACCACAGCTTCCCAGGCATAAAGACAATCACAACCTATTATAATATCTGTCACAAGTCTTCCTACAATCAGAAATAAAATTCCAAGTATTCTCCCATTTATTTCAATATTTATCATTGCTTGAAATTTTACTCTTTCTTTTCGTTTTCCCACAGCTAGCGAGCAATATATCCCATTAACTGGTAAAGACATTACTTTAAAGCCACTACTTTGTAAATTATCATAAAAATTTTGTGAGCATACTGTGCTATTTGATCCCGTATCTATAATTGCATTGTATTGTTTTCCATTTACTCCAATTTTGATTTTAGGTGGATCTCCTACTTTTTCGTTTTCGTCCATTCTATTTTTACATTCTCTTTTCTTTTGTATCATCATTTGCCTTCCAGGACTATTTATTTCCGAGTACTTATCACAATCATTACTAGGATACCCAGTTCTCACTGAAGGCGCGTTTGACCGGGTCTGGCGTTTCCCTGATTTTTATGTATTGCTCCTGTACTATTTCCCGAATTGTTACTTCTGTTTTCCTGCATTAAATCGGGGTTACTTCCTACCATGTTTTTGACCGTGTTAATGGCCTCGACCATTTCCGCATTTTCGGGGGAATTTCGTCCATTAGAATACCTTTCTTCCTGTCTTGGTGACCTCGGTCTAAACTCATTATCTCCGTTTGTCCAATACCCATCATTTGAATTTCTACTATGTCCAAAATAACGGCCCCGTCTACCTCGATCAAATCTATTTGTATTCATATAATTCACCCTTATATTTCTTCCCCTTAGATTACCATTTCTATTTTGGTGATGCCCTTCCTGGTTATATCTACCTTGATTTTCCCACCGGAATGATTCCATCCTTGGTACTGGTCCTTTATATCTTTCCCTAACCTCACTTCTATTCTGATAATAATGTGCCCCTTGCCCGAAAGAATTGACAGTTTCTTTTCCTTCATATGTATTTCCAAATGCGTGTTTTGGCTTATTGACTTCTAAGGCTGATAATAATTCTATCATAGCTGCAATGCTATCGGGTCGGGCTATGATTAGGTAATGTTGAAGTGTTTCCGGAAAATGTGGAGTAACTATATTTATTAGATCTTTTTCATCCAAGGGAGGGTCCAACATCTTCGATTTTCTCGCTATTCTCATAAAATAGTTTACCATCGATTCCTCCGATCTAGGATTAAATTTTCCATTGCTTAATTCAACTCTAATATTAGCCTGCCTACTAGCTCCCCAATATCTGGTTAAAAAGATGTTCCTAAAGGTCCTGTAGTCATTATTGTTACCCATAGAAAGGCCTAGCCAATTAGCAGCATTACCCTTTAGACATTTTCTTACTATCACCATCTTGTACTCCTCTGGTATACGTTTCACCGTGAAGTACTCTTGTAACCCTTCTAAAAAGGCTTTAGGATCATCTGAATCTTCATTTTCAAAAACTGGAGGTGTCATTTCATTTAAGACATGGTTAGGCCAATGTAAATTTGAATTGTCACCTATCCCTGAGCTATTTCCGAGATCAGAATGGGAATTACTGTTACCCCTATTTTGCATCGAAATGTCAGCTGATACACCTGGTATCGCCTCGTTTCTTGCAACTTCATTACTAAGATTGTTGTGATTACATGCATTTTCATTTAATTTCAAATTTTCTAAGGCCTCTTTTACCTGAGTAATTTCTGTCACTACTCCTTTTATTTGGTCTGTAACATCCTCCAAATTTCTAGCCTGCCTTTCACTTTCTACATCAGATCTTTCTATTCTAACTTTACACCCCTGTAACTCTTCTCTAATTTCTTCCCTGTCTTTATCTAACCTTTGTACTACCTCTTCCCTTTGTTTGTCTAAACTATATGTTACTCTTTCCCTTTCTTTATCTAATTTATCACTAACTTGTTGACCTAATTTCTTTTCAGAATTCTTTACTTCTTGCCTTATTGTCTCTAATTCTCCCTTAACCTGTTCTCTATTTTCTTTTACTTCACTACTGACTTTATTAATTTCCTCCCTAACTTCTTCCCTAAAGGTTTCGAAAACTCTCCTCTGATTCTCCAATTGCATTCCCAATTCCTGTTGTCCCTTTTCTAATTTCTGTCCTAACTCTCTACTAGTTTCGTCTATCTTACTCATCTTTTGGCTTAACTCTGTTCTTAATTCTTTACTATTTTCATCTATCTTTTTACTTAACTCTGTATTCATCTTTTCCACTGTTCTTAATTCTTTACTATTTTCATCTATCTTTCGACTTAACTCTGTTCTTAATTCTTTACTATTTTCATCTATCTTTTGACTTAACTCTGTACTCATCTTTTGACTTAACTCTTTACTATTTTCATCTATCTTTTGACTTAAATCTGTACTCATCTTTTTCATTATCGTTTGAAACATATTCTCTATTTCTGACATAAATGCTGGCCTTTCTAAATTATTACTAAACATTTCTGAACTACCTCTAGGTGTTTCTCTAACGTTCTGATCTTCTAATTCTTGGCATATTCTGCTACCAATTACATTCTGATTAAATTCTTCCATCCTACTAACACTTTCCTGAATTTCCGGACTATTGAAACCTCTAAACTCACTATCACTGTCTTCCATTTCTAAGCTATTTACATGTGTTTTTCTACTCACCAAAATTTTCAGTATTTTCACTATTTCACTTTAACTGCACTTAAACTTGTTCACTACACGTTTCACAGATGTTGACGCGCTGGGCACCTTCTTGTCTGCTGGTTCGATGCTGGCTCGGTCGTCTTGGGGTTTGGTCCATTCTTTCGAAGCCACACGTTGGGAAGCCAATTTGAAGCTGTAATATAGCTTCCTAGTTATTACCTCGCCATTTGAAGCTGAAGTCGTTGATGATGTGTTGCCCTTCGATGTAGCTCCGGCTAGTCAGCTTGAGATCTCTTAATCTTATCTCGGGTTTGCGTGAGTGTAAAGGACAACCCAAGAACAACTTTGCACATCAATTTATTTTATATAAAATATTTTCGGGAGATATGCCGATTCTATATGTGTATCTGTAGAAGCATCGCAATCACATCTGCGCAGCACGAACTGCACGAACTCCCGTACTGCTCTCTGGTTGAGTACTGACTAGACGCTTCTCTCTTACCCACGCCAAGAAGACCGTTCGTTCATTTGAATGTCATGACGTCATCCAAGAAAGCCTCGTATCCAAAATGTTATTTCCTTTTCCCGCAATTTAGAAATGTCCCTTTCTATTATAACATGTTCTTTTATGAATTTTGAATATATAATTACCTTTTTAGGATTAACCGATGTTTACTTTATATTTTATTAAATATATCGCGCGACTTTTTAAGGTTGGTAGACTTGACTTTCGAACGTATATTTAAACTATGTAGTATGACGTCATGACTCGCTAATTTCAAACCAATAATGCGTTTATCTTACAAATTTAACGACTATTATTTACTCATCCGGCAATTAAATTAAAACGTGTCTTTTTCAAAAGCCCATTCGATCGGAAATCTAAATTTCGGTATCAACATAGAAACACCAGTGCAAACAAGCCCAAGGTTACACAAATAGTGAACGAGTGAACAACACTGCAGATGAGCAATTGTTCCAAAGGAAAAGCTGCTAATATGACCTCAGTCATTAAAGGTGCCATATACATGGAACATAAAAAAATTGTGTTACTAATACTGCTGTAATTCAATATTTCTCATTAAGATCTAGATAGAAATGTAAGTCTTTCTAACCTCTAATGCTCTGAATCCTTCATGCACTTTCACTGCACTTCTAACAGTAAAATAACACTGACTGTATAAGCAGGCAGTTCAACACTTGCTATAACAATGCAGTATTTATTGGAATAGGGCAGAGGTAAGGATTGACTGTATTAAGTAACAAGTGTCTGTATTGAAATTTAGAGTTGGTGCAAAACATTGCCAATGTGAATTTGAAAATCTTTTAACTCTGTTTTCTTTTTCTTTTCCTCCTTTTCAGTTAAGCTAAGTTTTACTCAATATGCAAAGGTTGTTGTAGTGTTTAACGCCCGCTTTTACTACTACGGCACCGCAGGCGATGACACTGATGACACATGGAATGAAGATGGAGCACCGGTGGAATGAGATGGCGGGGGAAACCGGAGTACCCGGAGAAAACCCGCCCTGCCGCCGCTTCGTCCACCACGAATACCACATGTGGGTCCCTGGGATCGAACCCGGGCCGCCTAGGTGGTAGGCGAGCGTGCTAACCGCTTGGCCACGGCGCCGCCATATGCAAAGGTAATAGACACTGCAATAGCATAAAGATTTAAGAATGACCAACACTATTTTATAGCTCAACAAGTCAAATCTGTATTACATGTTAAATGTTTGCATTGCATCTCACTGGACAATAAAGGTATCCAGTTATTTGAATGATACATATGTTAGCAGCAAGTGGTGCCTTGGGAGAGGAAATGTAAAGAGCATTCCATTTGTTAATACACCTCTCTTTTATTTCTGTTGTAGCAACCCGGATTACTGTTGCTATTGATGACACAAATAATTGTGAAGCCAAGCACCCAAGAAATCCTGTTCACACAGTATTTTGGTAGTCCTAAACAGATATCTAAGGATGTATTTTAATACAGATCACAAATCCAATAAACGTGCATAAAAATGTACTAGTAGACTTGAGGTACCAACGTTGTTCAACTGAGTGAATACACATAACATGTGCTGTACATATAAATATAACAGCTTTTAGGTGAGGGATTACTGAAAATGTCCACCTCTTAGCTGCTACATGCATATATTTCCAATTGTTAACTTTCTGTCTTAAAAGTTGTCAGCTAAATACACATTTCATAAATTAATCCTTTTATAATCAGGTTTCTAAACATGGGTAAGTAAATAAATGTGAAACAACTTCCTCATACATGAATTAAAACTGCTGTATGTATTTTAAGCCTTGCGCTATGGCATAAAGATTTTGAGCATAATATTCCAGGTCTTCCTCCTGGGGCTGCAGATGTTTTGGTCCATTTATAGCATGGGGGCCCACCCAGCAACATGAAATTGAAAGAAGGGGAGCAGGAATTGGCATTTCCATCATACAATTTTGTTCTACATAAAATGTAACAGCCCATTCGGGCCAAGGTCTACCGCCCAACTGCTCTGTCCCCCACCTCTGCCCACTACAGGCATCATGAGCAGGGTGCAATACTGGAGGCGGAACATGGCCAGCACCCCATTCCTCTTCAGGTTCCACATATCGTATGTGACATATGTCCTAAGGTTCTCTGTGCACTAGGGATATATATGTAAAGTTTGGCCTTAAGCAGTACTGAATTCAGGACTGATAAGGCCTGTTTTTGCTCGAAGGCTACACTTTGTCACCCTTAAAAGCAACTGAAGTCGGATCTGAAGAGGTTATGCAGTATTCTTAACCAGGGGCCGCTACTTTTCAATCAAGTAGCTCTTCAATTGGCCCCTCAGGGATCTAACGAGGCTGAATGCATGCCAGAACAGGCGTCTCAGTGGGAGAGAAAGTCCCCACGCTGGTACAGGGAATCAAACCCAGCAGCGCTACAACTGCACTAAGCAGACGAATGTTTTCTAAATATTGTAGTATAGTTCTGTCCAACACGTGGTTGTGAAAAATACATGAAGAATAAATAAAAAAGGAACAGCCATTTTCAATTGTACTTTCAAACAAGCTCTAAAGAAACTTTTGTTATCCAATTCCAAGGAATTCAAGTGAAATGCAAGTAACCAAGGGTCGTCCTCTGTGGTCTGGAGTTAACACAGTAGCCTCTAGTTCCTGAGATTGCAGGTTCAAATCTGGTGGAGGGCAACAGATGTTTTCAGGCATTAAAATTTTTAGCATGGTTTCTTTTAGAAGGGAAGTAAAGCTAATGATCCTGAGTTGTACATTTACGGTTACTCAAAGAATCTGAAGCCTGCTGAAGAGGCCTATGAGCAAAATTAAGCAGTCTTTCACATCCAGCATAGAACAGGATACTGAGAACCAAAGGAGTTAAAGAGTGTCCATACATAAAAAACAGGAACCAAGGATTGAAGTAAACATGGCTGTTGGAAGGCTATTAATGGGATACTTGATATCTAACTTTCCTAGTTAGTGATGTATATGTATAATCCTCGACAGAACTTTTATCAACTGAATGTCATAGGGTGGAAAAAAGTAGTGATCAGAGAAAAGGTCAAAATAAGGCTTTAATTTGTCATTGATTAAATTTATGGCATGAGGATCCACAGAAAAAATTCCCATATGCATGAGTGAGGTATGACACCAACTTAACACACACACAGTTTTCCCTATATTTGACAAGATTTTTGATGGGCTGTACATACAGACTGACCCAACGAACTGTGAACCAGAATGCACTGTTCTGGCTATGCACCACAGCAGTGGTCTTCATCTTCTGTTATTATAGAGTGACACTGATACAACTATATCATGATTTTCTTAACTATTTTAGACTGCTTTACTTACCAACTTTATGAAAGAGGCTGTTTAAACTGGCCACTGTCTTTTCTGTACATTTTTGGCACCTCTGCATCAGTAACAGCAATTCACTGCAAGTAAGGTTGGTGGATTTAATTTAAAAGGTGAGTTAATTAATAACACTGAACAACACTTACAACATATTTTTCCGGGACGCGTTTCGAAGGTTAACATTCCTCCATTATCAACCGGACAATAACTGGGTTTCCATGGTGTTTCATGGTGCAGATGGTGATGCTTCTTCTGGTGTTTCTTCTGGTGGCGGTTCAATGAACTTACTGAAAATGTCTCTCTGAGGAATGTCGAAATTAAATACTTGGTTTCTATATGTTTTAATCAAATTCACACTGTTTATATAGATTTTGTCTATCTCTTACAGTTTAGCAGTTATGCAGAAGTTAATTCAAAAGAAGAAGACTATTTAGGACATTTCCAGAAAATTGAAGAAATACATTTCATTTGCCATAAAAATATCTTAAACATACAGTATTTTAATCCAAATTGTGGAGCATTCTTGAGGGAATAAAAATGTTCCGTTTTTCCACGTGAAGAATAGCTCATGGTAGAGGGATTTTCTTGATAATCTTTGGACATGAACTTAAATAACAAGTTTGGTGTTTAATTGAACTTTTCATTTTTGAGTTATGCTCTTTGCAGACACACACATGAACGCAAACACAAGCAGACATTTTTTCTAGAAAGGCTTTTTTGGATTCAGGGGACCTCGAAAAGTATATTACAGTAAAGTCCCTGTATCAAATTTTTGTCTACTATGTGTGTGGTTGAGAAAGTAGAAAATGTGGGATGAGGGAGTTGTGGAAATCGGAGATCAAATAGTGTTTGAAGTTAGGCAGAGAATTGAAGATGTAGGTAGGCAAGAGATATGGGCAAGTTTCAGATAAGAGCTCTTTAAAACTTCATGGAATGATTAATAAGGGATGGAAGAGGCAGAAATATGAGGATTGCTGTGATAAATTAGTGAGAGAAGGATGCAATCTAGAGGATTGTATGTGGGGAATTTGAAGGAATATTTCATTCTCAGTTAGAATTTGAGGGGGTGAAGAGATGGAGGGAGGGTATATGGAAAATAAAATGGTGCAAATTTCAAAAAGGAATTATAGCACTCAAAATGGTAACTGTTTTGGGAATAAAATAGTTGGAAAGTATTTGGGAAAAATGGATTACAGTAGTTAAGACAGATACATAAGTGAGATATAAATTGATAAAGTAGTGGAAATAGGGGAATATAAAGAGTGAAGAACTTAACTACAAATTGGGGTTGCATGTAAAGACGCCTTGCACATATGGATGTTAAATACAATATTTTTCCCCTCACTATTTCTTGGGTGTTAAAAGGAATACCTCCACAATATTCAGATCATCCTAATGTTTACATTTCATGAAATATTTTATCTACAGAATGAATAATCCCTTTTATTGCTGTAATTATATTTATTTTTATTTTATGTGAAAGCATAACTTTTATTAAATTACAAATTTAGATTAAGTACTTCAGCTGATGCAATTATAAAAAAAAACTTTTATCCTCATGTTTATATATTCATGAAACTGCATTAAGGGTGTAAATAAATATTCAATTCAAAACTGAAAAATCTGACACTAGCATGACGTGCTTGCGCCAATGGTGGGAGGCACATGCCCACACCTCCAGGGTATTCACAATTCTTTGGGTCACTTCGTGTAAATGACAAACCATTTTATTTTTTCAGACAATCTACTGGGTCAAATCTGGCCATTTTGTGCTATAAACTACCACGTTCTATATATCAGCCAGAACATCTGCCCCCCTCTCCTCCAATTCCATTCTTATTTCCAGATTAATGCCCGACAGCATAACTGAGGTATTTTTGTGAACTTAAATTCTGAAATTCTGTTTAGAAGTTTTTATGTGGATTTTTTCACTAATCCCTCACATGAACAAATGACAATAACTAAGTTCTTAATACACCTTTTTTGATTAGTTTGGATCTTACAGTAATAAGTCCATGTCAAACTTTATAGTCCACTGATATTTTTTTGTTATCTGAGCAGAATACATTTTCCAAAACCATCAAAATATTAAGTCGCTGAAATGTGTGATGTTTAACATGGCTAATCACAATTTGCTAATTCGGTCTATAGTAACTGATATGAAAACATTATATATACAAACTATACCATTAATTTCTTATTTAATATATCCTTAAAATCAGTTTTACATGCAGCTAAATAGTCCTCTTTGGTCAAATGTTTTTTAAACACCTTAAATATTCAGATAATGGGCCCACTTATTTTAATTGGAAAACCAAACACTATTTTATTGTATATCTATGCACTGCTTTGGGAAAGTAACTATATAATATATTTCATAAAAATTGAATGCTTGAGTTCAACGGTACAACTTCTAAATTACGTAAATAAAATTCAAACTGATAATGATCATCAAAATAGACACCAAAGGTGCAATACCTACATCATACCAAATAGTTTATAAAGTTTAAAGCAGGAATACATTTCCAACCATAATCCAGCCAGCCTTAGATGGAAACCTGACGTATACAAAATACTGGTCTGCAAATTTTATTACTATGCCCTAAGCAAAGCATATGCACATTAGCTGTATTTATCTCTAAACAATCATATTATCCTCTTTTCATTAACACTGCTACACTTTAAAATAATAGCTCAAATATTTTACCGGCCAAGCTTGTGCTAACACAGCAAAGAACATGGAAACAGTTATCGGATACTTCTGTTATCTTCACACAAACCTTGGTAATTCAAAAGCATTCAATACAATAGTATTTTTTCAACACTTTTCAAAATTTTCCCTTAGGGATGTTTCACACATACATTATTTTCAATAATTATTAATCTTAACCACAATGTAATAAACAATTTGAAACAAGCGAGGGCTGCTAAATGCAGTAAGACTGACCAACTGTTTTTAGTGATAGAAAATGCTACTACGCTATCTCAATTCAAGTTTTTGTTCATCACATATTATATGCTTTTTAAAATGCATTGTGAACCAGAATTTAATATTCTAACAATACTTTCTAACAAAATAAAGTCTTAAATAATATAAAACAAAGTTAATTTCTGTAAACCAATGTGGAACTAAATTGTTAGAATCCACAGCCAGTTCAGACAATTTGCCATATGCTTTTGTTTACATCAGGATTCTTTCTAATGCAGGCAGTATTATAGGTGACAAAATCTTAATTTGTATTAATTGTTTTTATTAATTTTTGAAAGTATTTACAGCACATAATTGTTGCGATCAGGAGCAAAAGTGAAAATCTATCTAAAAGATTACTATGCAATTGTGCCTTAAAAGGATAAATGTTTAGATTTTGTGAAAATGTCACATTTTTACTTTCTCTACTGCTTATCTTAGTAGGTAGAGAAAGTGAAGTAAAACCTTGATTAGCCATCACTCGATTAACTGTTTGACTCATTCACCATCAGTATTAACCCCTTGAGCGATGGCCATTTAAAAAGTCTGCGAGCTGAGAACTGCTAGCATTTAAATTGCTAAATGCGCTAAAAGTGCTTCATATATACATAGCTGTATTTTGTGTAAATATTAAGTTATTTTAATGAAACAAAAACTGGTATAAAACTCGTTATATGCAGTATACATGTACGTCATCAGCAATGTTGAGTTGCATTTACAAAACGTTGAAATGGCACTATTTTGTTTCACCGTGGTAAAAAGTAAACTTTCCTCTGTCGAACGCATCTAATATAAGTTCTCTGAAAGAAACAGTAGTCGACCCATTGTATGTGTGGCTTATGCGTCAGCAAAACAAGGCATAATGTGACATAAAGCACTACTGTATGCGTGGTCTCTTGAGTCATAAGAACAGAGCATGTTTGCAACTTTTGCTTACGCGTGTTTCGCAACTTAGTAGACTCCGTTTCTTTCTTTCTTGAAATACATACATATACTTTCCTGCTTGTAGCTGAAGTGAGAAGTGATATTAAAAGGTATTTTTGCACCAACTGGATATAACCATATACAATTTTTTGGTAATTTGGAGAACTCTAAACCCACAAGACAATGACCTACCTGGACTTCCGACTATCAATAGCTCGCAGCCTAATTGAACAATACCACGTTGGGGGTAGAAAATCCAGAACCCCTGCACCCCTCAGACTTCAAGGAAAACATTATCCTAAAAGGATACCACCAACAGCAAAGAAGTCCCACCCATCTCAAAAGTGTTTCGTGTGCCGCAAGAAGGGAATTTGCGAATGTGAGATGTACCCTTGTGGGTTTATCCCTGTTTTGAAGTATATCACCGCACAAGGAACATATAAAGGTAAGCCAGTAAAGTATATAGACTTTACTTAAATGTTTCATAAAGGGAAAATTAAAATAAGTTGAGTTAGATAAGGGATAAACAAGGGTTAAATGCACAAATGCACAGGATGTGTATACACGCCCATATTGCTCATCCGTCATTTTAAATTCACGTGATTTCACGTCCATATCACTGAAGAGGTTAAGTAAAGTCAAAGTTCAGAAGAAACTCATAGGCTTCTTTAAAGTGGATCATCAGTAACTTGTGATCATTTGGCATATGAGTAAATATGTTGTTGTTAGCTAATGCTGGATTTCTGACAATGCAGTCATTAAACCTCTTGCTCTTCAATATTGCTGAAGAGAACAACAGTAATAGTAACAGTTTTTTTAGAGAGCACCCGCAGAATGTCTGGAGGAATACACCTGTCGTCGGTTCACGGGTCTCACAGACCATATCCTCTGATTACCAAACAGAGGATGCATTACATGCCATGACAGGTCAGCATGTTAGGGGTTAAGAGTTTGTAGAGAAATATGAACAAATATATACACATCTATGTGAATAATGTGGTCTGGATGGATATTTGCAGGTAAATTGTGTCGTATATTAACAAATGGCCTCAGTATTTTGAAAATACTCAAGCAAAGTACATTTTAAAAATAACAGAACAAATATAGTTGTGCAAAAATGTAACGAATTGAATGCAGATGAACAGTTATGTACTCCAGTCAAGAGGTTGTTCTGATGCCTACAGCTGTGTTACTTGAGATTTAATTGAATTACATGTAATCAGACAATAGTAGTGATCATAAAGTACTGTTGTTGCCTAGTGATGAATCTACAAAATTAATGAAAAATTGATGTGTGTGAGTAACTGCATACACTTATACTGATTTCATAGACAGTGCAGCTCTGCCTCACGGATATCAATCAAATATACAAGAAATGTAACATAGGACCTGTGAGTCGATCAACAGCTGAATGATGGAGTGGACCCTCTCCAAAACTAGTCCTGCGATGATGATGATGATTATGATGATGATGATGATGATTATTATTATTATTATTATTATTATTATTATTATTATTATTATTATTATTATTATTATTATTATTGTTTTATTATTACAAGTTGGAGCAAAATGTGTTTATAAATATCAGCATATTTTTCAATCTAGGATCTGCAAGTTTAGTGAGCTTTTTGTATTTATATTAAGACAGATTATCCATCACTTTCAGTTAACCACAACCCTATTCCCTCCATTACAAGGGTTACTCGGGCTCTACTGCAAGGCCTCAAGGTGCATGCACTAGCACACTGCACAGTACAAGGTGCAAAATGTGACTACGAAAAGTTGACCAAGATACAAACTTTCACTCACTCTTTCCTTACTCTTCTCTCCCTCTTCCTCATTTTCAGCGCTGTTTCTGCCTCACTGCACGTTTATGTGTGGTGTATAGTGTTAAGCTGGTTAATTTGGCTTTTAATACCAAAACTAGTCTATTGTTTTAACACTCTATAAAGCACTGGTACAAAACTCATTTCTGGATAAAGAAGGTTCCTCTCCAAGATATAGCAGCCTCTCTAGTTCTTCCACTCTAGTATCCTCTATAATTTCACCATATGTTGTACTCTGTTATAGTGTCTTTCAACAGATGATTCTTTAGACTCATATAATGAGGTATTTAACTCTATGGTCAAGGCTTTAAAAAAATCAGAAAGTTCCCGTTTTGATTTAAATTGACTTTCAACACTCTTTGGATCCACCAGAAATATTAAAAATGTTGACAATAGAAACTATCAATGAGATGTACCTGACTGAAACATGGCTGAGGGTCTACACTGATGGTTCGCTTATAACAGAAAAAGATGTTGGAGCGGGAGTTTACTGTGAACTCTTTAGACATATTGCAATAGATCAAAATAAGACAAAGATCATACAAAAAGACTGTTATACTAGTTGATTCAAAAGCAGTAATACAAGCAATCTCAAGACAAAAACCAAAATCAAGTACAATATAAGAAATAAAGAAGCTCTTAACCCAAATTTGCAAATTCAAACATATTGAAGTACAGTGGATTCCAGCTCATGTAGGAATCCAAGGCAATGAAATGGCTCTCTGGCAAAAAAAGGAACAACTCTATCAAAAACCAATAAAATTCTGAATGCCCAAGAAATTAAAACACTTCTGATTAGAAAGGCTCGGCAAAACTACAAAACTAAAATCTAGGATGACAAATGACGAACAGTGGGCTAAAATACAAATAGCATGACCTATCAATAAACATTTACCACAGAAAGAAGTGCCATTATTCAGACTCAAGACAGGGCACGACTGTCTTGCAGCACACCAGTACAAAATAAACCTCTTCACACCTGAGGAGTGTGCACTTTGTCGACAGCCAGGGACCAGAATGAATGCTGATCACCTACTCACAACTGCAGGAAACTTAATGCCAAACAACAGGAAGCAGTCAACTTGGCCAAATTGTACTGGACAGCAAGATTCCCAATGAGCTAGAAATTTTCAGAAGGAAGGCCATTAGAAGATATTCTTTGATTTCTTTGGAGCAGGTTACTCCATTATTAGTAGTTGTGTTGTATGTAACTATTTCACTGAGAAGCTAGCTGTTATCAACAAAGACTTCCTTGATTCTTTGCTCTATAGCATGTGAGTTAAGCAGAGTTTAACTGAGTCACCACAATGCACGGTGCAAGGAAGCTCTGCACCTTGGATTGTACCCAGTGCGATTTTAAGCTTTGAGAGGCCCTGCTCTACTGTATTAAATTCCACACTGAAAATTCAACACTGTGATTTCACCACAAATGAAAATGTGCATACATGTGAAATTCATACATACATAAAAAAATCTGAGTCATTTTCCCATACCTCACATTATTGTTCATTTATTGTAGTATACATAAAACAAAGATGGCTCGTCTATTCATTTTAAACTGATAAAATTTTTGCTATGAATAATCCAAATTAAGCAACATGGACTTGATTACATGCGCTATACAAAAAACACACAACTTTTTATGTATTGTAAGTCAGGTTTTGTTATTAATGAACCCATATATAAAAAATAAAAATCATGTACGATACTTTATAGATGTCACATGACAGTTTAAACTTGGAAAACTTAAAACATGTACATAAAAATATTTTGGAAACTAATGCTATACAGAAAGTTATTTTAAAATTTTATATTTTAATGAAGAGCTGTGTCGTGGGCGAGTGATTAGACCACTTGCCTCTCACCACCTCAATTCCAGGCAAACATGTGGGATTTATAGTGGACAAATGTTGGGGCAGGTTTTCTCCAGGTTTTATGGTTTTCCCACCCTTCATTCCTGGTTACACTCTCTGGTCCGGAATTTGTCTGCTCCTTGACAGGCATTTGACCTCAGGTATCCACTTCTTTAAGTCCTTAATATGAGGAGGATAATCAGAGAAAGAAAAAAAAAAACTATTCCAATGAGCTTTACAGTTTTTCTGTAATTAAGATTTTGTCTATTTCTTACAGTTTACGAGGTGATTCACAGGAAATTCAGAAGAATCTGATTTACTCACTTTGCTTATCTGAAATCCTGTATTATTCAACGTATCATTGCATAAACAAAAAAGCAATTGCCAAATCTTGGAAAAAACTGCTAGACACTAACGAAAGTATACAAATGGAGCACAGAAGAAACCAAGCAACAGTTTTACCTTCAGAGCAACATAGTGAATATGCATCTTTGCAAGAAATCAAAAGCTGGATGAAGAATGATGATCAGTATGTAATAACTGATGAAGAAATTGTCTCTCTTGTCTACTGAACAAACTGAAGATCAACATCAAGCAGTACCTGTTGAGCCTTGCTGAATTTTGGATAATGACAGAGTTAAAACTCTAGAAATTGCAATTAAATACATTCAGCAAGAACAAGCTACAGGAATTGGACATAATGATGCTGTAAAGATGACAAGACATGACATGGCAGCCAAGAAATGACATCAGAAAAGTAGACTGATAAACAATTTCTTTACATCATCACAAGACTGAACCCTTAGGCGTATATATTCAACTTCAACTGTTTAGTTCATTTTTTCTGTTGTTTTGTTGTTAAACATGATTATTAATTGGGATTTTTTTCCTTTTCTTTAGAATAAGCTTGTTGCTGCAACTTACAATATAAACAATCTCATGTTTACATGTTGTATGTAAGTCCTATTGCCTGCTTTTAAATAATTTCTGGCCATATATTTATCATGAGCCCCTCAAAATCCAACCTCTGTGGTCCTCGTCCCGAGGGGTGGGCAACTGGAAGTAGGGGAGTGACTGATAGGGTGAAGTATGTTGGGGACCTCGTGTGCCTTAGGACCACTACGATAACCGAGAAGGCCCATCAGTAACCTCAAAAACTGGCAGAAGAGGCCCTGGTTTGCTGCTGCCTTGTAGCATAGGGAGTTGGTTCTTCAAAGGCTAGGGGAGTGAACCCTAAACAAATCAGACAGGCCTGGAGTTCTTAAGGAGGCAGCCCCTCCATCAAGCTAGCTCAGTGTTTGGCTAATAACCTACCTGAGTGAACATCAGTTATTCAGAGTATAGAAGGAAGAGCAAGACAGATGAAGAAACCTGACGCCTAAAGGCATAAGGGATAGAGAAAGAAGAATATTTATCATGAATAGCCTAATGTGGACAGAAGAATCACTTTTTATGCTATGAATTAACTTTAAAGGTACATTATTCACAAAATGAAACAAAGCCAAATATAATGTGTTAGCAAACTTTTGCTCCTAAATGGCTTATTTCATACACACAAAATAAATTTGTACGTTGGGAGTGTTTCTGCTTTATACTGAGTAAACTATTTGGTTTAATTTTAAATAATTTTTACACTTTCCCTTAAAGGTAAACATTCAACAATCTAAGAGGTAGAACTGGAACTTAAAAATTCAATGCCACAACCGGGATTTGAACCACAGACCTTCCGCTTGCCGGGCGGACGCTCTACCACTGAGCTATTGTGACAAACTGCCAGAATGGCATTAAATTCTCAAGTTAGTTCATATTTTTCCTGGTAAACCACAAAGGCAGTCTCACATCAAAGACAATTACCCCAATGGTGACTTACTATTGCAAGCACTTTATATCCCAGGATTAAATAACCTTCACATGGTAATTATTTATTTATGCCAACAAACTTACTGTTGGTGTTTTTAAACACACAAGCCGTGTGTGGGCAAAGTTTAAGAGGTAGATTTGAACCACAGACCTTCAACAGTAAGTTTGTTGGCATAAATAAATAATAATTATTCAACAATCTGTTACAATTACTAATGTTTGCTAATGTATACTTTGCCAGGTACTTAAAATCTCAAAGAAATTTTTAGATTCATCAATGTGAACAAAGAAATTTCCACATAAATGTGGTGGATTAAAGCTTTGTTTTTTCTTTTTTAATGTTTGTATAAATATGTAGATCACCATTACAGGCATAAAGCATCACTAATTATTTACACAACCTTCACAAATTAAGATTTAAGCAGAATGGTTCAACTTCATTTTTTGTTTTTGAAACCTTCATATCAAATGCATAAGATATGCGAATTTTCAAATAGTATTACATACTGTTTAAACATCAAATATATGTCCACAAATAAATGGTTAATATGCACAAACATTTCTAAAATAATGCATGATAAAATTACAATATAGAAGTGATGACTTCTTTTTACAATATCTTGTTTAACGATACACAATAAAATATTTAAAACTCTGCCTTCTTGTTGCAACATGAAGTATTCATGATAAGAAATGCCCACTTAAAATTGAATAACGTGTCAACACAAATTTTAGCTATCACGCTGTTTATAATACAAACTGTTGTGTACTGTTTTTAAACCATACAGTTATTTCTCTTAGCTTCTGACATTTTATTAATTTGTACTAAACCAGGTGGAAGAGGTATAGAACCTTTGAATCAAAAAGATGTCTCAATAAGTAAAGCAAAATGTGAAAAGAACACTCTCTATCAAAAGATTTTTGGAAAAACATTTTGGAATTTGGGACAGCATTACAGGAATGATATTAACTTTTGTTAGTTTACAAGTACTTTATGTCTGCTGATATGACTATTGAAGTTAAAGGAGGAGTATAAATGGAACTATTAAAAAAAGTTATTTCATGCTTTGCTGCAAATTAATCAATCCATACCCTACCCACCTGGTAAGCTCACAACTACAGTAAAATAAGGATTACATTTTGAAAATACCAACTACAGTAAATCTAACATCTAGTCCACTATGTTCCATACTTAAGTCGAGATTACAATGAACTTAACATAATGTGACATGACAGCCTAAAAGATGTTAAATACTGCTATTTGGGACACACTTAAAGGTAGTGTAAACATGCTCATTTTTTCAACTGTTGTTAAACAAAAGGTTTGAATCAGAAGTAAACAGCCTTATAAATGATCTTTTAGGGATATTTTAAGTTAGGTATGAATTTTCTTGAACTCACAGGTGACTATGTGCCAAGCAACCTCCACCCATGCACTGGCTGTTTTGAAATACAAAAGCTCTCTTCTAAGCCTCTGCTGGAATGCTGCTGTAGGCAATTGTGAGATGTATCTCACGATAATTGGTAGGACATATTTTATGAAAGAATGGACTCTTTCATATTTTGTAACATACAAAAATGCTGATAAGTACCATGTGTGTATGTGTGTATATATACTTACCAAATTCAGGTTCCCCCAATTGGAGGTTGCCATAAACAAAGCATACTAAACAATAAAATCATATAAATACATCATCAAAATTATGTTGTTGCTAATGCTGTTCTAACTGGATTTTCTCAATTTTTCTATGAGCTTCCAAATAATATTTACATAGTTGAACTGGAACACTGGCATTAATTTTTAAGATTGCGACACATCAAAATTATAAACAATTTAAATAATTGGTAATGAAGTTACAACTATATAATCTAACTAATTATCCCCTTAGTCCAGAAAGGGCTGTTGCACCAAGGTCTACCACCCAGCCACTGTGTCGCGTCCCCAACCTCTGCCTACTTCAGGAGTCACGAGTTGGGTGCAGTACTGGAGGGTCAGCGCCCCTGTCCCTCCTGACCAGTATACGCTGTCTTTGCAACCAGGGGCCACTACTCGATCAAGTAGCTCCCTAATTGACTCCTTAGGGACCTAATGAGGCTCAGTGTACCTCAAACCAGGTTTCCAGCGGGAGAAAATCCCCACACTGGTACCAGGAATTGAACCTGGGTCTCTCTCTTATTAAATAGTAGCTCTACCAACATAAAACACTGAAGAGACTTAGCAGTAATAGTAACTGCTTTTTAGAGAGCACCATATTTTTATGTTTTGGCAGTCACATCGCTCTCTCACAACCCCCAAAATGTCTGGAGGACCACACCTGTCGTTGGTTTACGGGTCTCACCGACCTGAGCGGGAGAGTTATCAAAATAAATTCACCGACCATATCCTCTGATTATTACCAGTCAGAGGACGTATTACATGCCATGACACGTCAGCATGTTAGGGGCTAAGGTTTTATAGAGAAATTAGAGAAATGGAAAAATCAAAGAATAAAAGATGGGAACTACCAAACATTCAAACAGTAATTCCTGAGTATCCTCGAAAAACAGCAGTTGCAAACTTTAGGTTGATTACATGACATGGTTGTCTGGCAAAACATTTAAACAGAATTGGGATATATTCTTCACCACTCTGTCCTCTATGTGATCTGCAAGAGGAAATGGACCGAGACCACCTTCAAATATGCCTGGCCACTTCTAGTGCCCCATCCATCAGTGAAAAATACTGGAGAGCAAGAGGATTAATGACTTCATTGTCACAAATCCAGCATTAGCTAACAACAACAACATAAAACACTACCTGAAAATAATTATAATCTACAAATATATGTGGAAATGGCCCTTATTTAAAATAAACACATCTGTATATAAGAATAAATTAATTTACATACCATACAAATGATTTTTCAATATAGCTAGTGACCTTTTAATAATACTAAGGGCTACTGCTTTAATAAATTAACTGTTTAATACATACTTTTTCTTTGCAAAATTATACAGAAAACATATCCTGTACAGAGTCTGAAACTGTGAACGTAGGAGTGAATCTGAATGTATTTCTTAATAAAAAGCACTAAAAATCAACAGCAACAATCTATGGAAGAGTTAGAGGTTTCTAAAGTCAAAGCCCTGTACATGACCATAGAAGCAAAAGGGGGTCAACACAATCAATAACAACCCTTTCAGCCATGAATTAAGAGTAAAGGCTTAAAATACTCCTAAAAGATCCATTACAATGCTATATAACAGGCATGGGGAAGATGGGTGACAGGAATGCCATCAAGTATTTACCCTCTCTGCTTACTGACACAATTTGAAGGACTAACTTGTTCTCTGAGGGAGTCAAGACAATAGCGGGAGGCGTGGCCTGGTAGCTAATCACTGTGAGGCAGTGGATGGGGTTAAAAGTAGTACGATGAAGGGGAAATAACATATTGAGCCAATTCTCGACATCTATACCATATAAATATAACTAAATTCTGAAAGCAGCTTCTAGTAAGTAAGAATAAGACTTGATTTGCAGTATACATATAGTGGTTTACTTAGCATCACTTAACATAACTTAAAAGTTTGCCTTATGTCATGTAACTATTTCAAACTAATCAGCTTTGTAAAATTGTTTGCAATTTTTCTTCCCTAGTTCTGTTTTGTAAACATCCATTTTTAAAGAGAAGAGATTAAATTCAAACCTAAAGCAATAAAATTGCAACTGTTACTACCAGGTATGTAACCCATGTTTGCTAAGTATTATTACACTACCAAATATGTCCTTAGCTTAGTGTCATTTCTTAACTCCACATTCAATTACATCACATCATATTTAAATACATCATAATCTCGGCTTAAAACTTACAACAGTATAAATATTTAATTTGCTGTTTAAACCATCTGAAATATGTACATTAGTTGCCACTATCACATTAAAATAATATCGTGTCACATCAGACATTTGCAATTATTGCAAATATTTTCTTTTTTTCAATCAATAAAACCCTATGTTCTTTGGACTATTTTACAAAGAACTGAACTATAAGTGAAGTTATAGGAGAAATACAATTAAATTAAATTCTGCAGGATTCTCTACACTATGAGGAAATCTGAACATAATTAGTCTTGAAGTTATCTGCAAACAAGTGAGATGGATGAATAATTAACACTATAGCTCACATTCAGTAGGATGCAGGTCAGCCAACCCGACTAGAATTACTCGTGAGCTCAAGTGAATGCTGAATTGGTCTACGGTTACCACAAGTCCTACAATACACATATCAGGACAGAAATAAAAGTAAAGTGAACAATGCAGAGGGAAATTCCAAGACTGGTTTGCATCAACTGAAACAAATAGACAATACATAGTGCAAGTCTAAGGCCATCTGAGTGGCATAACCAAACAACAGTATGCGACAAGACAAACAGTACTGAAGTTTGTGCATGCATGTTGCATAAACATACTTGTGATGCGTTCTGTGGTGCATAGTTGCAATGACAATGATACTCACAACAAAGGTTCCCAATCAGTGATGATTGTTGTTTAACACAAGCCAAGTGTAGGAGAAGGGTGAAAAGACACAATCAGACTGAAAAATTCAATGTCATAGCTGGGATTTGAACCACTGTTCTTCTGCTTTAAATATGGCTGCTGTGACCAACGGAGCTAACATGGCAACATACCAGCACAACAATAAATTCCCCAACTGACTAACATTTTACCTGATAAACCACAAGAAGATCTCAAATTCATTTTGAGAAGACATACCACAATGTAAAGTGTCCAACCATCCCATTCTGAATGGAACAGTACTATTTTTCAACCTGCAGTCCTGATGTCCCGATAGATTTTATCAGGATGCCTCTATGTCCCCCGCCCCCCCCTTTTTTTTTTTTTATAGAAAATAACATTTCTTATTTATTCTCTATGTTATGCTATGTAATATTTTAATCTTTATGTCCATAATTGCTAAGAATGAAAGTTATGTTATCGATGGGCAAAATCTGTTATGAAAAACAAATAATCTAATGGCCACACTCCGGCATTGTTTTGTTTCTCACACTTTACTTCAACAATTTGATTCCATTATCAAAGTGACAGTTGGAGTATGATGCGCATCATTCAGACAGCTCTGCGAGAGATTCAAGACGTAAAAACGAAAGTGTGTTCACTGCTGCGTTGCAGTCTATGACATACTACTTCCAATGGATAATGTATGGTACTGAACAAAACACTTCAAATACATTACCCTGCACTTTTAAAACTGTATTGCACTGTTTAGTTGCACAAGTATTAAGAATACATATTTAGGAATAATAATTGGCACACATAATATGCAATTTATTTATGTAAATGTGTGTCACCATGCAGAAGATGCCCATGGGTGGCTCATGTGTGACCTATTCTCAAGTGGATTAAAATCACCTCTTCCCACCAGGAATCCCTGCAGGAGGTCAGTCAAGGTTATACAGTGCCCCTGATTGTCAGCAACTGAGTGTCAGCTAATGCTTCCCAAGACTGCTGCCAGACAGCAAATAAAGGACGACGGAAGTACTGCTATATAAGGCAGCGCACGGGTGGAAAACTCCAGCAAACAATATGCAGACTGCGCGTGTGCATATAAGCATGTGGTATTGTTTTAGTAGCTGAAATAAGTGTTTCACACTTCACTGTCAGTTTTACAACACAATTCATATTTGTAAATGCAGTACAATATATTTAACCTGGAAAGTGTTGTTACAAAATAGGTTTTAGGAATAGTCTGATGCTAGTCAATACCATTGTATGGTTGACAGTACTTCAACTTAGTAAAATGGGAGTGGCCATTAAACCATTTGCCTTCTAACTACGAAGTCTGAGTCTTAAACATACTTACAATATTATAAGCCGACATTGGGGTATGTCATCTCAAAACGAATTTGAGATCTCCTTGTGGTTTCTGAGGTAAAATGCGTATCAGTAAGAGAATTTAATGTTATGCTGGCACGTTGTAATGGTAGAGCAACCATAAAAAGAGCAAAACATCTGTGGTCCTGGCTATGCCATTGCACTTTTCAGTCTGATTCTAACCTTCCAAAGTTGTAGAACACTACCAAGACCTCATTGTTGCTCCAATGTTCTGGAATAAGCTAGGGGTCATTTCCTCTTCTGCAACAATAACATTTTGGAAATTGGATGAACAATAACAGGGAATGGGGGTCTCATAGTAGGAAAATGGAAGCAAAGAGAAGGGGTGCAAATGTCAGGAATAAGAATATGTAAAAACAAACTAGAAATGTTAACCAAATGGCTACAAAGAATGTATAAGACATTAGTAGAATCAAGAATGATATATGCAGTGGAAAGTCCTCAGATTTAAGCCTAAAAAAACAAAAGACCATATATAAGAATGTTTTGTAAAGAGTTCTAGGGTCACCAACATCAGCACCAAAGGAGGTAGCTTTAGGACAGCTGGGAAGAACATGAAGGCCAGGCATGGTTGTGAAAAGAATCACAACATTTTGGTTTAGATGTTGAATAAAGAAGCAGGAGAAATTTCACAGATATGCATCAATCATTAAAAGAATTTGGCAAACAGGCATGGACAGAGAAGACTATGGGAAGTGAGTGAGTGGGGTTTAAGGGCCTGTCGACAACTATGTCATTTGGGCCTGAAGTGAAAAGATAAAAACAGGAAAACCTCACAAAGTTATAGGCCTCAAAGCGAAAAAATTTACACGTTAAAATAGTTAAAGGTTAAAAAGTGAAGGGTAAAACACTAAATAATTAAAATACTAAAAAAGGAAAATATTGCAATGTTAAAATAGGACATAATCGCATTCTAAAAGTCTAAAAAACTCTAAAAAATAAAATACAAGTTAAATTTTCTTAGCGAACCCAATAGTGGCGATGAACCAAAGTGCATTATCTACTGGATCGTTCCTTATAATTGAGTGCAAAGTAAAACCAGGTCAAGGGACTGTCACTTAGGAGTGTATCACAATCATACATGGACTATGAAGAGAATACGAATAGGCAGCATATGGAAACTACAAGATGACATCAGGAAGTTAGTGAAGACCAGAATAAAAGACAAAAGATATAAGGAATTAACTGTCAGCAACACAGTACAAAGAAACTGGGCAATAGAAAGGTACCTCCAGCATTGTAACAGCAGAAAACAGCACCCACAGGCATGAGAATGGGACTAGAAGAATTTGTGAATGATAAGGTTGATGGAAAACATGGTACATTATCTAATAGAATGTAAACAATGAACGCTGTGGAGACAAAAAGTGGAATAAATGGACTGATAAAACTATAGGCGTAACAATGTTAATAGGGAAAGTGGTAAAGAGAATCAGAAACATGGGAGAGTTTATAAGAAAAATGGGCCATGAAGGTAAGGAATAACAACTAACAGAAAATCAGGGGGAAACAATATAAAAAATTAAGGTTGGATAAAGGGCTAAGCAACAGGGGAAAATGCATGGGACCAGGCAAGCTGAGATAGCACATAAAGAATAGCCAGGCAGTTTAAGCTAGGCATACAGCAACAAATGCAATAAAAACATATGTACAATAAGCTAAATTCAATTAATATACTTGCCATGTGCTATATGATATGCAGGTATTTCTAATGTTTTCCAGCTCTAAACTGACCAACTGGAAGGTTATGAAATCAGTTACTGAACACCCTATTACAGTGGAAACTTTGATTCATAGGGCCCTCCAATCATGCATTTCAGAAGGAATCTAGCATCAGTTAACTGATTCATATACGGGATAAACAACACTACCCATTACATAATTTGTATCAGAAAATACAGTACTAAAATGTTCAAGACAAAAATATTTCTAACTGAAGCACATGTGAACTTCCACTTGAGCTTGATTTCATCAATCAGTCATAACTGGAAGTAGAGTCAGTGGCACAGGTCATATAGGAGTAAAATCAAATTGGGTGTAATTTGAACAATAAATTGGAATTAACACTGAAGTAATGCAGTACTAATAATAAATTGTGCAGTTTGAGTCAACAGAACACACTATGCTTCACAAGATCTCAAAGGATCACCACATTAGCAGCTTTTAAGGATAAAAAAATATACAGGAAGTTTACATTTCACCCTTGGGTGACCCAAGAATTTCTAAGAATCTTTAGTGAATTTAACATCACCCTGGCACCAACAAATAGATTCAGTATCTGAAACCGTATCAAAAATCTACATAATGACAAAATTCAACAAGAAAAAGATTCCAGGAGCTACAAAATTAACTCAGATTGCAAGAAAAGTGTACAATGGAAAGAGAAAACGTAATATTGGAACCAGACTAAAAGAGCACTTTTGTAACACAAAACAAAAAGAAATAGACAAATCCACAGTAGCAGCACACTTTTGGAATGATCAAAAGATTACCACTTCTAAGACAGGTCCAAATGTACTTTGAATTAAATATCTTGGGAAAGATATATATGAAGAAAGTAATTTTTTTTCTTTACCTGATTACCCTCCCCTTAAGTAGCACTTACAAGCGAGTGCCTAGGCTCAGACACCTGTCGGGGAGCACATGAACCTATGGACCAGAGTGAACACCTGGAAGCAGGTGGTCAGCCAAGCACCAGGTATGAGAGTGCGGAAGAGGATGATATGAAATGCAGGTGAAATGGATGATTAGAAAGGTGACAATGGAGCAATTAGTGGAACAAGCGGTGGGGGAACCTGGAGAAAACCTGCCCTGATACTGCTTCGTCCACCACAAATACCATATACGGGTCCCTGGAATCGAACCTGGGCTGCCTAGGTGGTAGGCAAACACTAACCGCTTGGCCACGGTGCCACCGAAGAAAATAATTAAATGTTCAAAATTCTGTTCATTGGTCTGGCCATTTGAAAGATGCAGAGTGATTCTCAATTCTCTGACTGTCACATAAAATTACAGTTCTTTTATGTCAATTTCTCCGAATAAACTGCATCAACAGAATCAGGAAATTCAACTATTTATTTGGTTACACAGCAACGTTTGTTGTATAAAATGAGTGATAGGTTGTACAAGCACATACAATAAAATATTTGAGGTGGCATACAAAAAACTGTAGGATGTCATTTAAGAATGTGATGACATTACAACTTGCATAACAATAATATTAAAATGTTTTGTTAAAAAACATTTGTTTTTTTAAAGAAATTCTTTTACATCAAGAAGATATATATGAAGAAATTTAAAACCCATCTCAATGTATCTTAGCCAGATGTCTCCTCTCCAGAGGTACAATAGCCACATGATCAGCAGGGTTCCAGCCACTCAAACATTCTTGATGCCTTTAAGTGAAGGTAAAACACGTTGAAAAGGAAAGTAAGCTATGTTAAGTACAGAGCGTTCTGTAGACTCAAAGTGCTTAATTTTTTTTTCATTAGTGAAAGTTGATAGGTTCATAATTAAATTTGAAACCTTGGCATTTTCTCCCCTTGTCTTTTTGTAATGTTTAATGTCAGTTCCTAGCACAGACAACAGAAAACAGACACTGATGGTACATGAAATGAAATTCAGGAAGAAAATATTCTTGGTTTAAGTTTAGTGTACCAACCAGCATATGCCAGTTTTGAGGATGAGGAAAGCCTGGAAGAAACCTCAATCAAGGACAGTCCTAGCAGGATTTGAAATGCAAATCTCCCATTCATGAGTCCGCCTTAACCTTGGCTGATGCAAGATTTGGCGTTGAAGCAAAAATATGGAGTAAAATCATCTTTAAGGCCTTTTTGAAATCTATATATACTATTGAAGTGAACACTTTTTAAGCATTAAATGTGTTCTTTTTCAGCTTTTATGGAAGCTACAGGACATAACAGTTCTTGGCAAAATCTCCTTTTAGTAAAGCGTAATACATTAGGCAGGAAAACAAGAACAAAACAAAAAGACATGAATGGATCTGATTCATAACACATTAAGAATGAAAAGGTCTACTGATGACGATAAAAACCAAAAATTCATTTTGATAAACAATATTTTTATATCTGCTTGCAATGTAGCCAACACAAGGAAACTTGGCAAACTTCAAAATTTGCTATAGTGAACATTTTCTGAAAGTGACAATTAATATTTCAGATTTGTCTAGTCAAAGCATCAATCAAATGTATTTATAATAAAATGTGTATATTAAAGCTTTCTTTCTCCCCTTTGAGATTTGCAGTAGAGAGATCTCTAGCAGCTATTCAGCTATTGTACCTAGTTAAATAATTTCTACCCTGAAGCTACCTATGGACAACATACAATATGCTGTGACTGGGAATGGGAATGGAAGAATATTTCTGGGCTCTGGTAACCCTCCCATTTCGTTCACAATGTAAGATACCTCTTACTTTCATTGCCATTTTTGTTTTGTCAACCCTTGCTCATCACTAGCATTATTCTGGTCCCGTTTTGACATCCAAATTTACTGCACTCTTTTTACATAAGGAATGACACTTTCATATCAAATGTAACAGTAAAAGGAATCTTAAGTAGCGCATACAAACTTCAATACACATGATTAAAACTTAATTCTATAACAAAATCTTACATAAAATGCACACATTTTTGTTACATGATGATTGGAAATAACATTCTTTCTTGACGACTTTCGGAACGAATGAAGAATGCCCTATATTACTTTAAATTTAAAATCACACTATAGCCCTTTTGAAGGTAAAAAGTTTTGTTCTAAAAAACCAAGCAGGTGTTACATAAATACTGATTTATGCTAATTCTGGAAATTGAATGGGAAGAGAGCAAATAAAAATGAAAATAAAAACAAGAAATAAAGTATATAAAACTAATTGGAGGTAGACACTAATACAAAAAACAATTAAGTATTGCCAATTTTGTATCATTTGGCACCTTTCACATTCTTTTACAAATAAAAGGGAATCAAAAGATTCCAAGCAAAGAAATATGAGCCCTATTTACATAGGCGAAACACTTCCGAGGGACAGCACGTGCTATTAAAAACCGAGACAAATAATAGGATACTTGTAAATCCCTGAAGATGAATCATAAATAACTGAGTGAAACAAAACAGCATTAACATACAGAAGTACACCACTCTTCAGTAATACTTGTTTTTAACAATTCTATAAAGGAGTATGGAAAAATAATACATGCCAATGGACATTTGAATTGAAGTTCTGAATTTACACCAGTTGTAGTGAAAACGGCAAGCAAGTGGTGCACACATCTAATCGCATGTCAAGTTTCGTTCACTTCTATAACTAAGTCTTGTGTATGAGCAAATAAGATAACCAGGGGACTCTGCTCCCTGGATGACCTGCTCGTTTTCCTAACCTAACCTTTAACTACTAGAAGCCACGAGGCACTTGTAAAGAGCTTGCAAATTAAAGATGGATCACCTGCCATCTTCTTCTCTCACATCCGTGTGACCCCTTTAGCATGCCATTTATCAAATATTTTATATTCTATGTCTAAATGATTATTACCTCTTCTAGATTAAATTATTAATGTAGTATTGACTGATGTTTTCCCTCCTCTGTCAAATTACCTACTTTAGTTTGTTTTGTTTCATCTTTCTCAAGTTTTTTCTCTAGGGATATCTCGGTTTTTTTAAAAGTTGTTATTTAGAATCTAACACGTGCTGTCGGCTAGTAGTCATTCCCCATGTTCTCGAATACGGAAGCAACTGATTCGGAAATGTCTGCACATCTGACGGACCTGAAAGAAACAGAATGAGTCTTTAATGTGCTAAAAGGTAATTGATGATAATTTTCTTCCTATAGATAGACACCGCATTTCTAATATCAATAAAGTAGTAAACATTTTGGAGAAGGAGAGGGATGATACTTACAATTTTCTATCTTTTCATGTATAAAAAGGCTGTTAGAGAGGTTTCTACCCTCAAAAAAATAAAAGATAATTGTATTTTTAAAAAGTTTACTTACCATCCTTGGGTCATAAAAAGTTTACAAAATTTTTTAAAGAATATGGAATAAATTTGGTCCCTCAAAATAAGTTTAGTATACAAAATTTACTAATTTTTTCTAAAAAAGATAAAATTCCAAATTATAAAAAAATCTAGCATTTATCAATTTAGCTGTTTGGATTGTGATAAGGTTTATATTGGTAAAACTAAACGTCATTTAGAAACCAGAATAAAAGAGCATTTTAGAAATATTAAATATAAACAAACCGATAAATCAGTTGTAGCAGATCATTTTTGGTCATTTAATCATGAAATTAATCCAGAGGTTAAATTATTAAAACAATTGAGTGGACCTATAGATTTAATGGTTTGGGAAAAGATATTTATTTTAAAAAACAGAAACCATGTTATGAATTTTGAAATCCCTCCAATACACATTATTTATAGGTTTTTGTTTTCAGAGACTGGTGATTAAAATGAGCATCAGTAGCTATGGTAACTTATTTGTTTGTATAGCTTTGAGAATGAGTTGGAGTCAACTCGAAACTTGTCAGCACCAAAGAACTTGTAATATTACTAAGATAAGTGAAGCTTTTAGTTTCTAATTTGTTTTTACCTTAGAATCTTTATATTATGTTTTGTGAGTTGATATATTCGGCTTGAGCACTTAGGTGGCCATACTACTGAGGCCATTCACATTGGCTCTGGCACTTTTATGCCTAAAGGTCGTATGAAATAAGAATGCGCATGAGTATCTCCAATCCCTAATCAGCTATGGTGCACTGTTGCTGGAGCATATCACTATGCAAAAGAAAGAGAGGGGAGATATGCAAGTGAGACAGTAGCATAGGCGGTGAAGGATTGCAGGTGCCAAATTAAAACCAGTCATAACAATTTCTCTCTTCAGAACGAGACGATAGCTCTGTAATCCTATAATATGCTTCAAATATAAATTCCTCACCTAGGCAGGCAATTTTCATTTGCAATCTGTTGTTTCAAGGGAGTTTATACCCTTCATGATGAAAGTTGGGCCCAAGTGATTAAAAATTACAATTCTAGCTTTTTATTTATTTTTTATTATATCCGAATTTCTAGGAATGTTTTCCTGTAAATACTCTTTTTATCAGAGTAAAAATGAAAAATGTAAAAATTACGTGACAATTTAAATAAATTTAAGTGGAGGGCGTGGTTGCATACTCGAGCCATTTCTGATATCTCATGTTTTTCTAAAAGTGTTAAGCAAAATTTCTGCACATATGTTAATCAGTTTCTAAATTATGTATCTTAAGTAAAAATTAACATTATTTATTAGCAAATGCCTAAGCACAATTTCAGAGTAGTTTTATGATTATTTTTCCAGTGTGACTTTCTCAGTTTTGTATTTTAGGCATTTTTCAAGATTTAAAATGTCCCTTACAATGCAATTTGTAAGTTATCAGAGTGAAACTACAGAAGCAGTTTCCCCAATATGTGCTAACTAAAGTTTGCTATGCAATTATTAATGTAAAGCAAGTGTGTTACGACAACATGCTTATCAAAGTTTGGTATATATACATTTTTTTCAAAGCGAAACCCACAATTAAACAAATTAATTTTTTTTAAAACTCAATTGTGTTAAAACTGTATTTCTCAGCAAACTTATTTTACAGTTCAATAAGAGACATAAACATGCAGTATTATTTAAAAATTGTGAACATTGCACCCTGAGGAGAAGATTTTATAAAATAGCTTACATTTGTGGTTTAAAACACTTAATCCACAAATGACTTAACATACATGCACCAAACTTTGCAGCCACACTTCTTTACAGATACAACACTTGTTATAATTTTAGAACACCCAGGAAAGCACTTGGGATTTTTGAAAATCCACCTATCACTCCCCTTAAAATACAGTACCAAAAACTATATACTTTAAAGAACATATATTTGAAATCATGAAGTTCACTGAATGTTCACTTACATTGCGTGCCTTAGCTGTTAGCACCCAACTTTTTAAAAGCAGTGTTTGCATGCATTTCTTTTGAGGCCAATTCTTTTAAAAAACTGTAAACACGGAAAATAATTGCCCGACGTCTGAATGCAACACTTTCCCTTTTGATCACTTGTCTTGCCACTAGATTTCGATAATGCTGTTTCATAACAGCAAAATGAGTTACAGTAACTGTAAGAGACACATATCACTGTAAATATATATTTTGAATACAACTTGGAAGACTCATAACAATAAACTAAATTCCTTTTCCTTTTCTGCAGGCATTTGCGTCCTTGAGAAGAAAATTATTTGAGATGACTTAATAAACAACCATGATGCAAGGCATGTGGCGCTTGCTATCGCTAACAGCAGTGTTTGTTTAATTATTGATATCTTGGCTACAGGCCACCTAAAATACTGTTTCTTGGACAAAACAGCTTCAACATTTCCAGCTGTTTTCAATGGAATACTTTATACTAATAAGCTATTGCTGGATTTGTTGAGTGCAAAGAGAAAAGTGAAAAGCAAATGTTATGCTAGACAGTGGGTTACCGAACTGAGCAACTGGAACTGAAAAATTCGAATTTTTCAGTTCCAGTTCTATCTCTCAAAATTGCCCACAGATGGCTTGATTGCTTAAAAACACCAACAGTACATTTGTTGGCATAAATAAATAATAATTACCAACTGTGACAATGTGTTACTACTTACAACGTAGGTTCCGTAGTGTATGTGGGCAAGAGTAGCGAGCAATGCCAGCGTGTACAGCATGCCCAGCTCTGTTGAATGCCCAGCTGCATTCTGTGGCAGTATCAGCGAGACAGCAATCACAATGCCAGTAGGCAACAGCAGCCAGTTGAAGATTTCACAGCGCGTCGATGACATCTGCGATACTATCAGACGACACTACAAACAAAGTCTTATATTACATTGAAAAATGAGCAACATTTACATCCATTTATTAAGCTAATGAGTACTTGAGGGCATATTACATTCACATGAGTATCTCAACCCACTTTTCATTGGTTACTCTCTCTACTACTTAACCTATTACACCCAAAAATTTGACACAGAAATTTCACCAGAAACACATGTTTTGATGCTCCCTGAAACAAAAACAAATACTTTTTAGAAAAAGATCTATGTGTGTCATGAAAAGTGATACTCAAAAACAAAAACGTTCTTTAGGTAGTATTGATGTGCAACATCTTCCAAGAATGAAACAGAAAGATTTTCAAAAAAATTTTCCCCACCTCAAACTACGCTTTACGGAAAAACATTCTGTATTCTTGATTTTCTCAAAAACAGCTCTAACGATTTTAATTAAAAAGCTACATGTTTAAGATATATGTATGACAAATAAAATGTATACCTTGAATTTTCTGAGAATAGCCTCTGGTTTCCTGTTCAATCTGGATGAATTTTGTATGTTTAATAAGCCATAAGTTATAGACAAAAATCTTACTACACAAATGTAGAAGCCAATAAAGCACAAAGAATTGCATGTGGCATTAACCAGTTCCAAAATATTCTGTATTATTCTGAACTATTCTCAAATGGCAAGACTATTCATTTTTCCTCATACTGATGCAAGGAGCATAGAATTTTAGTCATTAGATAATAATCTGCTTTTTAAAGCTCTAACTTGCTTCTGTATCCTTGTACCTACAAAGAAATTTGTAAATATACAATGGAAGCTTATCTCAAACAACAATTAGAAGAAAATCTAAAATAAGAACAAATTAGAAACTAAAAGCTTCACTTATCTTAGTAATATTGCAAGATTTTCACAGCAATTTGAAATTCAAATTACACAATCATTCCTTCTAATTTTTAAAATATGGAATAGATATGTGAATGACATTTTTGCTGATGTCTCTAAAGAACAGATATACGATGCTTTAAAACCTTTAAATTTACAGGATAAAGCCATACAATTCAGTACCAGTATCAGTTTATTCACCAATGTAATAAAATTTACAAGGTTCGTCATGTGAAAAAACACAAATTTTACAATTTGAAGAATTTTGTACATAAGATAAGTGAATACATTTACAATAATAATTATAAGTTTTGCAATTTTAAGAGTTCTTTCATGAGGTATACAATACCAAATTACAATTTTAGTTATATATGCACAACTATCAGATTTTAACTTTAGAGCTACTCTTACCGGAGAGGTAAACCAACAACGTACATTTCTTCCTGCCTTATATTCTACAGAATAAAATACATTTTTGATGAGATAGGACTATTTCCTTCTCATTTTCACCTCATCCCTTATTTCCTTAATTTCACCAGGTAAGTGATTATATAAATCCTTTGCATTACTCTTTATACATTTCTTTCCAAGGGCGGGCCCTAATGACCTAGTTGTCGACGGGCCCGTAAACCCCACTACTCACTCACTCACTCTTTCCAAGGGAGCCTCTTAATCTACTTCTAAAATAGTTTTCTCTACACTAAGTTCAGTCTTAGGTTTGTCCGCATTAAAACAAACCCATGTGACCAGTGCACCGTGATATAACACAGTAGCAATACATGCAGGGAAGTAGTCCCATCCTAGTAATCTGAGTTTTAGAATGAATTTATCGTTAAATCATATAACATTCTGCACAAACACCTAAGAGGTTAATTAACGCTGATGTATACTGATAAACAGAGCTACAAGTTCCAACATGCAACTCGTGTAATTACCTGATATCCAAGTATTGTTTACAGCCAGCAGTTTCTATTTAGGATCATGGCAGATGGCGGCGGTGGATTTGCTCTTGCGTCTTCGTCGACTTATGTAAAGCATAAGGTGGGAAAACCACTGACTAGTGGTGAAAAAGCAATAGTGTTGAACATGTATTATAAGTTGTGTGAGAAATATCCAACTCTTCCCATCAAAGAAGTAGTGAAATTACCTTCTGAGTTCACCGGTGTTTTGAGTACCAGTATAAACAGTGCTCGTAAAGAAAAAGCTGAAATGGGAAAAGTGGTTACATCCGGGAAAAACGAAAGCATGTGAAATACACCATGCAAGAATGTGACGATATTGCTAAAAATGCAATGCGTGTCACAGTGCACAATTTCTTTTTTAAAAATGAGCTGCCAACAATTGACAAAGTGCTACAACAAATTAATGCTTATCCAGACTTGCCTAATTTCAGAAGAACCACATTTTATAAAATTTTGTGTGAAATAGGGTTCGAATTTGTCAAAAGAGGCTGAAAAAATGCTATCTTATCGGTTTCCTTTCTATTACGTACTGCATGCACTCACCACATGGTTGTGACAGTATTTCTGGCACGAATGGCGGAAGGATACATTATAACTGTGCACTGGCCATCTGGGATCAGTTTCACGTGGATCAACCTTAGAATGAATAGAACATATTTCTAGTGTTATGAATGTGTACATTCATGTTTTTATCGTCTTTATGTGCCTTTATTACATGCTTGAAACATTAATATATGTACAAGCAAGGTAGTGTTAGTAAATTTAATTCTTTAAAAGCGTCTCTACTTGAGATTTTAGATTGTGTTCTTTTATTACCCTTATCACTCCTTTCTGTAGTCTGAATATTTTCAGTAAATGTTTCATATTTGCCAATCCCCATAGTATCAGCCCATAATTCAGATGAGAATGTACAAAGCATAATATACCTATATTACACTATCCTCTGGCATAATTATATACCACTATTTATTTTCTTTGAAATTCTTTCAATATGTTTATTCCATTTTAAATTATTATCAATAGTTAATCCCAAAAAGTTAGTCTGATTTATCTGTTTGATTTGTTTACCTTGTATTGCCAAAGTAATATTTAATTGTGTTTTGTTGCTTATACTAATTTGCAGCCATTGTGTTTTGTTTACATTTAGTGCCATCCCCAATTCTGCTAAATGTATATCTATGATTTTTAATATTTTGTTTGCTTTGATCTGCACATCAACTGTAGTGTTGGCAGTTACAACTATGGTAGTGTCATCAGCCTATCCTATAGCTAGGCCTCCTGCATTGTGTATCTTTATAAATAGGCTATTTATATACAGGATGAATAGATATGGTCCCA
This sequence comes from Tenodera sinensis, assembly GCA_030765045.1. Taxonomy (NCBI): domain Eukaryota; kingdom Metazoa; phylum Arthropoda; class Insecta; order Mantodea; family Mantidae; genus Tenodera; species Tenodera sinensis. Next base: position 13,445,560 of record CM060970.1, read on the forward strand.
ATTCACTTTGGAAACAGAAAATAATGGATGCCTTCCGTTGTTAGACTTAAAAATTAAAAAAACATAATAAATTGAATTTTGGTATTTACAGAAAATCAACTCACACTGATAATTACATAAAAAATAAAAGTTTTAATCCTTTTGCACATAAATTTGCTGTTTTCAATAGTTTAATTTATAGGTTAATAAATATACCCCTTAATAAGGAAGAATTTGACACAGAATATAAACACACTATTAAAGAGGTTTCTACCCTAAAAAAAGAAACAAAAAAGGGATAACTGTATTTTTAGAAAGTTTACTTACCATCCAAGGGCCAATAAAAATGTACAAAAATTTTTACAGAATATGGAATAAATTTGGTCCCTCAAGATAAATTTAATATACAAAAATTTACTAATTTTTTCTAAAAAGGATAAAATTTCAAATTATAAAAAATCTGGCATTTATCAATTTAGCTATTTGGATTGTGATAGGGTTTATATTGGTAAAACTAAACGTCATTTAGAAACCAGAATAAAAGAGCATTTTAGAAATATTAAATATAAACAAACTGATAAATCAGCTGTGGCATATCATTTTTGGTCATTTAATCATGAAATTAATCCAGAGGTTAAATTATTAAAACAATTAAATGGACCTATAGATTTAATGGTTTGGGAACAGATATTTATTTTATAAAACAGGAATCGTGTTATGAATTTTGAAATACCTCCACTAGATTATATTTATAGGTTTTTATTTTCAGAGACTGGTGACAGTTTTAAAATGAGCATCAGTAACTATGGTAACTTGTTTGTATAGCTTTGAAAATAAGTTGGAGATAACTTGAAACATGTCAGCTGTGGAAAATCTTGTAATATTACTAGGATAAGTGAAGCTTTTAGTTCCTAATTTGTTCTTATTTTAGATTCTGTTGCTTCAGTGTTAATAGCTTCATTATTTCCTTATTAGAAGAAAAGTTTTCATAACAATAGCTCATAGAAGAGTGAGCAGCGAGTCATGTACATGCTGCACATTCAGTGTTGTCTGCCATCGTCTAGGGATAACATGCTAACCTCTGGTTTCCAAGATTGCAGGTTCAAACCTGGCAGAAGGCAATGGATTTTTTTGGGTGCAAAAATCCTTAGCATGGATTCCTGCAGAAGGAAAATAAAGTTGGTGGTCCCATGTTGTAGATTTATGGCACATACAGAAGCTCAAGCTTGAAAAAGACACCTCTGAGCAAAATTAAGCTTTCTTTCATGTCCAATATAGAATGGAGCACTCTGAGAACTGTAGCAGTTAAAGAGCATCCATAAATAAAATTAAAAAAAAAAAAAAAGAAAAGAAAAAGAAAAAAGAAAACTATACATTCAGCCTGTAATCTTAAGTTAATGAGAAGTCTTACACTGCTATCACAAAAGCATGACAATATAATGCAATAGAAATTAATGTTTTGTCAAGTCTGTAATCAAAATCTTGAATACTTTGAAAACAGCATCCACTGCTGTAAAGTCATAAAAAGCCTCCATTCCCATACATCTTATGGGCAAGCTGTAAATGTTTCATAGTATGAAGGTTGAAGAAGATTTCGACTTACACATATGTTTGAGAAAATGGTTCCGGTGACAAGATAAACACATCTTGGATCCCGATCCACGATGTCTGATGACGAATACAACACCCATACAGTGCACATTATGAAGAACACGAATACAGGTACCAAGGGACGCATGGCCTCGTTAAATGGCCTCATCTTGCCTGTTCCATCACGATATGACCTGCAAACATTTCACATACACCATACAGTTGTTCACATGACTGCAGTTATGTACTGATGTAAATATCTATACCAGACATCAAATTTACTTCACATACTGTTTAGTCCTGTGCATTGAGAAATGCAATAAATCTAACTCCTCCATAATTATGCAAATGAATTTATAACTAGTCCTGCACTTGAGACATACTTATATATTTATTTCAATTGTAAATTAATCCAGAGTTAGGTTCTCTCTTTGTACTACTGTACCATACTTTGCTATGCATTCTGGAGTGGCTGTGCATAACACAGCCAGTGCCTGACCTAATGTCCTAATGTCCATGTGATAGCAACCTGTAGTGCTCTTGTGGGGCCAGATAGGTACTGAAATGCCTTGCCTTGCAGAAGACACACCCACAAATATTCCTGAATATGCTAGAACCTAACAATGTTTTTGTGTTTTTACAGCAACCTTTACTCATTAACTGGTCTTTAGAAACATTATGTACAATGTCCAGCATGTGATGGTGCATATTTTGAACACATTCTGTATCAATGTCATTAACATTTTAGTGTCAACTGTTTTGTCACATTCTATATGCGTATTTTCTCACAAGGTTTAAACAGCAGCTGAAAAATATTAAATATACCCATTCTTATAAATCAACATTTACAGAGCATTTTTGTTCATGTATTACCAACTGAGGGAAAAGCAAGCTTAAAAAATACTATGAAAAACTGATTGAACTTGTTTTGAAAAAAAAAAAAAAAAACTATTCATGCATAAACATATGCACAACTTTGCAATGAGAACTGAAGCTATACAAATCTACAAATATAACCAATATTATAGAGACTATAAGCTTCACTTATCTTAGTACTTACTGCAAGTTCTTGAAATGACATGCAAACTGCAGTTTTGTGATATATTTGTCACATCTTCGAATTTTAACTTTTTGAAGTGCCAACTTCTTTCCACTTCAATCACTTTCCTTTGTGCCACTTTTTGGTGAAGACTCTTACTGTCAAATTTAACAGTTTTTGTAACAAACATGGAAGTTACTTTCCATTTTAAGCAAATATTAAAAAATTGAAATGTCTTCTTTTTTGTTATTTTGCAATTTTAAATATAATTTAATTTCATGCTTAACTCCATTAAAATTAAATGTATAGTTGGTGTTATGTTCTAAATTATCCACAGAAAACAGAAAATTGTGTCGTAACATAGGAACCAATCCTTCAAACTTATGGTTATGCAATGAAAAACAGAAGCTACTAACATTGATGCAATACAAATCTACAAATACAGAGTGGGGCAAATATTTAGAGACTATAAGCTTCACTTATCTTAGTATTTGCTAAAAGTTCTTGAAATTAAACACAAACCGCAGTTTCTTGATATATTTATCACATGATAGGCTGATGATATGATAAACATATCACATAACTGCAGTTTGGATATTTATATTTGTAGATATGCACAATTAATTAAATTTTGATGTTCCATAATACAGTATATACAAGCCATAAGAGGAAGTGGGGCAGAAAACCTGGACTGACCATGGAAACAAATCTCTGAAACAGACTCCATAAGTTTCCAGTATAGAAGTGAAGCTAGAGTGATACAGAATTGATTCCAAATATTTAATATATCGAAAAAGCGCAATTGTTTTTTACCCAAGGGAGAAGAATTGAAAAATAAAGTTGTTTACACACCATCTACAGTTATACTTTGGGAATCATATTCTAGATAATATTCCGATTGTAAGTTTATCCTTTGTTTCATAGTAACTTAATGCTATAACATGAGTAATTCTAAATGCAAATGTAAAACTGGCCTTACTTATATACATTCCATAAACACATTGGCAGGTTGGACACCATAGCACATATGTAAAATGTCAGCTCAAACATATGACCTGCAGACATTCCACCTGGCAAGTTGAAAGCCCATGCACTGTGTCCAAATATTGATGTGATTACGAATATTAGAATAGCAACCTGCAACAGTTAAATACAGTCACTTTAATTATGAGGCTCAGCATGTATTAGTCTAGATACAAATAAACTACGCTTGAACTTAAATTACTATGAAACCATGGCAACTATGTTACATCGTCCAAAAAATCATAAATGTGATTACATCAATACCATATTGGTCCAAAAATAGGTTTATCCAAATTTTACCCTCGAAAAGTTGGGGTGGGTTTATACCCGCTACCTTGTCTTTTTACATACCCTTGCTGCAAAAAAACAAAATGATGCTCGTTTGCTACAATACAACTAGTGTCTGTAACAGAAGCAGGTAACAAAGCATTTTGTTATACAAGAATGTAAACTTTCACCAGTATATTGTTGGCATTAATATTGCAGACATAGGTCTACCAATATTGTTTCATTAACTGATACTTCAATTTCAGCTGGATACTCATCACTATTAGTACCAGTATCACTCCCATCATGGACACTACTAAGAAAGCCTGATCTATGCTCATATGAACCACCTATAAGAGTGAAAAGCATCATCAAACCAAGGAATTCTGCACACTTCAAACTAACAGCTGTGCATTATACCAAAATATGGAATCCTCACAAATTCCACATGCAGTCACCTGGGATCAAACCCGGGCTACTTTGGTGAGGGGCAAATGGTCTACCCACTCTGCCACAGTGCCATCTATTTAAAGATGACTATTTCCTAAACAAATGGCTATTTCATATAAGCTAACCTTTCATGTACAGCTTGATTATTTAGACCTGACCCTGCAGAAACGTAGAGGAGAAGGTAGTCTAGGGTGGGGGAGAAAGGCTGGCAGTACTCTCTTTACCTGCTTTTGTTACCCGTATTGTGCACACACTCACTACCCAGCTACTACCAACCCAAAGCCCCTCCCAGAAGATAGTGGACCAGTCCGACTACTGCGCATACAGCTAAGCAGAGTCAGGTCTAAATAATCAAGCTGTACATGTGAGACAGGATATTGTAAGACCCCAAAAGAAAATCGTTTATATGAATATTTGTTAAGAGTGTAATTTGTTTTTGATGTTGGTATGAGTTGGTTAAATGACGAAAACGTGTTACTAATGTTCATTGTTACAAACAATTAAGTTTGTTTAAAGACATCATAAATATTTCCATATTTAATTTTAATATATATGTATAAATAAAAGAATTATATGTGCTCAATATTAAAAGCGAAGGGAGAATGGCTAAGGATCGCTTCCCTAACAATGCGGGGACTATTTGATGAACGCATACGCGGATGTTCACATGGCAGTCAGAATGCTAGACTCGCAACCAAAAGAATTTGGGATTAGCGTCTGTGTGTTTGGTGTAGATGGATGCATTTTTATGTGTGCGCGTCATAAAATAGTGAAAGTAAATTTACTAAGTGTTTAAAGACCGTTAATTTGTGTAAAATAAGTGAAACATGAGCTAATTTTAATAAGTTAGTTAATACGAAGTGTGCGCTTAAATAAAAGGACGTAAAATAGACGAAGTGTAAAGTGATAGAAAACACATTTAGCGAAATATCGCTAAATTTTCAGACATTAAACCTCGGCGATGCTAAGGAAGTCGATCCACTGAAATAAAAGACTTACAACTGTAATGCGATTTAAATACTGTGAATGAGAAGGTGCGAATAAAATATTTCACTAAAGTTAACCCCGAGTGTATGTTCATTCCATCCAGTACCACGACCCGAGATAACGAAACAGTCAAAAGCTCATCAACATCACCTCTTATAATTATAAAAACAGCACCAAATGGCAGTGTAAGAACTGGACATGTCTCCTATGAGTTTGAAAGATCAAGTCTTTGAAAAAAGAATATCAGCTATTCATCTTCATCAGATATGTTGCAGTTGTTTCTGTTGTCACAATAGTAGGAAGACAACAGTTTTGACTGTCACTTCACTTATGTAAGCTAGTTCAACTTTTCACTGTCACTTAAATCTCTTTGTGATGTAGAGGCTAATGATAACATAGCCTCTTCTTCCTCATCGCTCACACCTTAGGGAGCTGAACACAAGACTACTCTAATCTCTCCTGCAATAGCAGCACTCACTGCATAGCACAACAGTTGTCACCAACTCACTCAAGAGAGGTGATGTGTCAGAAACACTTGCTAGCTTCCTGACTTGTGATAACACTCACACGCCTGCTGGAAATTTCCACAGAACGTTGTAGGATGTTCTGGATGAGGTAGAAGGTAAACTTCCAGAAGATTTGGTTATCTGTTGATAGCATTCCTGGTACTTATGCTGCAAAGAGTGCTACTGCTTTAATTATCTCCTCTCCAACTGTCCAATAAACTTGGGCCATAGTTGCTGCATCACAATCTGTATATTGCACCTCACTAGCCAAGGAAAGTTTGACGAAATATCTGATAAATCTCCCATCTTTCAATGTTCCATATGCCAATTTTCAACAACATATACAGTTCCATAACAAATGTTTTCATTTTATCCATACCTTGTGGTTTACAGATGTTAAAGTATAGTCTGATTGTCCATTGTACTTACCACCATGGAGGCATCATAGCCCCACGGCAAGAAAAGGACTCCTGTGTTGTATTTTTCCCAATGTGAGAGGTAGAAATTGATGAAGACGTTCCATAAGCAGAAATACATTCGTAGGGGGACTATACTGTGTGCACCCCTACCAAACACGGAGTACATACATGTTGGTATCAGGAACGCTGTCCACGAGTCCAGCCCATGGTCAAAGAGCTCACCCAGAGGACCACTCGTCTGGGTTCTGCGAGCCTGCTTTCCGTCAATACCATCTGCAAACAATGTCAATCATTTAAAGGCTAACTGCACAACTGTGAATATGTACACTTAATTTGGGAAGAATTTGAGTTGATTAAAGACCCTTACACTATAGCTAGCAACATATTTTAGCAACAATTGTCTTCATAACCCATGTTCAGCTACCGATTCAATGACAATATAGCCGAGTTGTAGCGGTTGTGCCAGTGACTTATTTGTATGTGTTTTACACATACTAATACATAAACTAATATTTATTGAGTTTCACATCAATTACTTCATTCCTTTCAAGTTTATTAATGCTCCAACATACAAAAATCTATTCATTCATGCATTCAAACTATTTGGTGATCAGTTATTTGAACACCTAGTGCTACAGCGCAGCAAGGGCCTTAGCTTGCCGCCCAGCTGCTGCGTCCCCCACCTCTGCCCACTACAGCCATCACTGGTGGGGTGCAGTACTGGAGGGTGGGACGTGGTCAGCACACCCCTCCCCCCAGGCCCTCCCGGACAGTTATACTGCCTTCACGACCTGGGGCCGCTACTTCTCCATCAAATAGCTCTTCAATTGGTCCCCATGGGACCTAACGAGGCTGAGTGCACCCCCTGTCAGACCTCCCAGCGGGTGAAAAATCCCCATGCTAGTATCGGGGATCGAACCTGGGTCCTCCATGCCAAAGGCAAGTGCACTACCAACTGCACTACAGGAGTGGTTGATCAGTCATTTACCGCATAAAATTTGGTAGGTACATTATTTCATTAAATGAGTTAATTTACTTTACACCTTTATATTGTAAAAGATCCATTAACACTTACTGGTTTAAAATAACAATCTATTTTATTCTTTGAAAGAAACTACTAATTTTATTTATTTCTAAAAACAAAGGAGACTTCTCTTAACATAAAATGCTCAAATTTAGTCCCTGTTAGGTTTCAAAACAGATTTTGTTATACAAATCTCATCTGAACACAGCAATCTGTGGTTGTAAATTTATACACATTTACATTATCTAGTCAAAATCATCAGTCTTGATCTTCATTAAATAGGCATGTACTAGCTCAATTAGTTAAAATTTGTGAGTAGGATGATTACACTTTACTTTCATTTACTAGGTTATGTTACTTTGGACAATTGTTTCAACAGCAACTGCCATCATCATACTGTGTGACTACTGATGTCAAAGCTGGAATCCTTGGACAAAGAAGGATTCCTGGCCTTGATGTCAGGTACACATGTTGTGTGCCTACTGATGTCAAAGCTGGAATCCTTGGACAAAGAAGGATTCCTGGCCTTGATGTCAGGTACACATGCTGTGTGCCTACTGATGTCAAAGCTGGAATCCTTGGACAAAGAAGGATTCCTGGCCTTGATGTCAGGTACACATGCTGTGTGCCTACTGATGTCAAAGCTGGAATCCTTGGACAAAGAAGGATTCCAGGCCTTGAAGTCAGGTACACAGCTGATAATGGTGACAGTTGCTGTTGAAACAATTGTCTAAAGTAACATAACCTAGTAAATGAAACTAAAGTGTAATCATCCTACTCATCAATTTTAACTAATTGACAGTTTCACTATTCCAAACATTTTCATAAATCATACGGTGATGCCGTGGCTGAGCAGTTAGACTGTTCACCTAAGACCTAGGCAGCTCGGGTTCAATCCCAGGGACCCGCATATAGTATTCATGGTGGACAAAGCGGTGTCTGGGCAGATTTTCTGGTTTCCCCTGCCACTCATTCCACCAATTGTGCCACTGTCACCTTTCCAATTATCCATTTCGCCTGCATTTCATAACATGCTCTTCCTCACTATCATACCTGGTGCTTGGCTGATCACCCGCTTCCAGGTTTTCATCATGTCTGGTCCATAGGGTCCTGTGCTCCCCAACAGGCGTCTGACCCTAGGCACTCGCTTGTAAGTCCTAGGGGGTGTAAGTTCTACATAAGGGGAGGGTAATCAGGTAAAGAAGAAGATAAATCATATAAAAAATGTAGTAGCTCCAATAAACTACTTTGCAGAAATATTTTGGGATATTCTTTAGAAAGTTCCCGTGAGAACTTTGTGAGAATTTTGTCTAAGTACCACTCGGCAGTGTGCATGAATTCTTACGAAAGTTGCAGAAGTTGCTATGTTATTGCAGGATTAATTCAGCACTGCCAATAGCACTATTTCTCCAATAATTTGTTGCCAATCTGAAATTTGAATGTTTTAGCAGGACCCGGCAGTATGCTAGTGAACTTGTTAGAAGCAAGTTGTGAGAGTGCCATAACTCACTTCATTAGCATAATCGAATTAGCGCCTTTGTGGTATAATGAGGAAGAATGCATGCAATTCCTCTACGATGAGAGCCTGTTGAGAACCAAATGCTATGCAGGGAATGTGATGCCGTGCTACACCCCATTACAAATGGCTTCAATGGGTTTTATTGCTCCCTTACAAAAATAGTTCGAAAATTCCAGCTGTTTTCCTTCAGGCGGGGTAATCCTGAGCAGTTTTCAGAGTCATGCTGTGAGATTTCGGGCAGGGGCCAAGGAAAAGGGGTAGGTATGGGAAAAAAAACATTCTCTTGTGCAATATGCTAAAACATGCTCAACCCCATAAAGAAATAGTTTCACATAAATTTGGGAGCTTCATATTTAATATGCATGTGACGTCCCTTGTGCTAAAGGTTACAGGTGAAGATGTATATTGGAAATGGGTACCCACAACTAGTCTTATCATACTGGCACTCTATATTATCCGAAATCTAATTATAATTAAAAAGATATGGCTGGCAGTATATCTGTGGCAGCATGATTGAAAAAGAGATTAGCCGACGCGCGAGTGCATTTGTGTTTAGTGTGCTGGCAACAAAAACTAGTGTGTTTGAAAAAGCAATGTTGGCAGATATGAAAATCGTCTGCTAGTGACAGCTAGCGCATGCAGCGTAACCTAGTGGCAATTCTGCTAATGACTGTCGGCTCATGCGCAGTAAGTACCTTTGGACTTAGAATTTGGCCGGTAAGTGCTACAGGACACTTTCTAAAGATGAACCACATTTTGCTTGTAGTAGTAAAGTGAATCAGATTTACTGACACTACATCACTTACTTTTCAAAAAGGGACATGTTTCAAGAGCTCACTTGCTCTCATCCTCAACCTGATGCCAACTGCTGGAAAGTGGTGTCGTCGTGTTGGAGATTGCAATGCTATTGTCCTCTGGTGTCTTCTCCAGAAATTTCTTGCTGATTTTTTTTGTAGTGTTTAACGCCCACCATTACTACATACAGCACTGTAGGTGGTGACACTAATGATACATGGAATGAAGATGGAGCACCAGTGGAATGAGATGGTGGGGGAAACCGGGGAATGCGGAGGAAACCCACCCCAGCACCACTTTGTCCACCACAAATCCCACATGTGTTTGCCCACTTTGGTGAGATTTCTTGCTGAGGTCACTTTAGGGCAACTCAAAGTTGAAGACCCTGGCTTTATTTTTCAGAATGAAAATGTTCTCCCAAGCTATTAGTTGTTTCGTGTTAGAAATGCTTTTTAGACAATGTAGGTTCACGATGGATTTTGTGGCTTTGTAGCCCAAAAAGGTGTTGCCACTGCTACAAGGTCTAAAGAAGATCTTAGGAATCTTAAGTATAAACAAGTGGAAAAATTGGCAGTAGCAGCTCATTTTTGACTAGAAAACCACAAAATTGATCCTGAACCTACATTGTTAAAAGCATCTCTAATGCAAAAACAACTAACAGCATGGGAGAATATATTCATATTGAAAAATAAAGCCAGAGTCTTCAACTTTGAGTTGCTCCAAAGAGACAACCTCAGCAAGAAATTCATGGAAAAGACACCAGAGTATGACAGCAGTGCAATCTTCAATACGACACCACATTCCAGCAGTTGGCATCAGGTTGACAATGACAAGCGAAACATGTTGCATTTGTAATAAGTAAATGATGTAGTATCAGTAAATTCTATTCACTTTACTATCTAGATATGTAGTACCTTTATTGATTTTTCAAATAAAAGATGATATGTGTTAGATTATGGACACAAACCAGATGGAAAATAGCCTTACTAATGGTTCAGACACAACTAGAATGTTTAGTTAGTTTTGAATGGTGCCTCTAAGAACCAGTCTTTTAGGCAATGTAGCACTCTTGCAGAGCCAATGAACTAAGAACTGACTGCACAGTGTTTTTTTACAGGTGTGTGGATACGTACTTCCGTGCTACTGTTGCAATCAAGGTCACGTTACTCATGCGACTTTGCTCTGGGTTTGCAGTATTTGGTTGGCAATAATATGGTCTAATTCAGTTATTACGAGTTATTTGTTATTTTGTGCTGCATTTAATCACAAAGTATATAATAGCTCAGTTATATACATTCTGCTAGGCTGTGTGTAATTAATTATGATTCATATGTGCTAATTCAGGTAGTTCATTGAGTGAAAATAAAATTTGCAGTAAGACTTCTTTGTTTAGAAGTTGCAAGCTGTACAACAATCCATATATTTAATAATACATTTCAGACCAGGAAATGTTCAATCTAAGAAATGTAAAAGCTAGTGTAGGGCTTTTACCGAAGAGACATTAACCACATCGGTTATTGTTTGGAAACTTCCTTCAAAAATCGCTTTGACAACTTTCTCAACAGGCAGGCATTTCTAATGGCTTTGTACGAAGAGCTACTAAATTGATGAAGTTAATACCATAAATTTGACGAGTAATGCCTATAAAAATAGTTTTAAAAATGCTGTATTGTTGCATTCACGTCATTCCAAGATAGCCACAGACGGCAACAAGCACCGATAATGCAAGCAGGAAAAACACAGCATAGCCAGTTCTTAGTTTATTGGCTCTCCCAGTATTATATACTATTCCCACTTAATGTAATTCAATGAAATACTGCCAATATATTATACATTGTTAGCCCTGGTACTAATTTTCATCTATTACAGGGTTATTGTTTCTGTTAAATATTAGTAATTTATGGTTTAATTCACATTTAAAATAATTTACATGAAAAAGAGGTTAAATTGGGTCATACATTAACAACTGCATGGCTAACTGTAACATCAGCAGAGAATCAATATTCAGTTTTTGTAATGAGTAAAGAGATGTTAATTAACAATAATGCTTATTAATCACTTGAAGACCTGTGAAGCATTAAGATCAGAAGAAACTACAGTTCAAAAGTATTGGAAAGCACGAATGCTAATGGCTTCATTGCCAGATGCAAGGCACTAGAAAACAACAACAACAACATAATGCTTATTAATAGTTCACTGGAGCAACAATGCAAAAAAGAGAAGAACAAAAAGGAATGGTTTTCAGAAAGTTTAGTGATCAGTTTAAATCTAATCCAGATCTGAATCCAGAATTTACTAGGAGAGTAGAGAATTTCATCTGTCAACTTCTACAGTTGTCACCTTTCAAAACTCACTTCACACCTACACAAAAAAGAAACACAATAATAAGGTATCCTAACAGCAAATCTCTTGGACAAGATCTTAGTCTGTGACATCAACGGCTCATCAAAGAGACGCTCGAGGTCAAGCCACCTCATAGCATTGCTTGTAAATATGTGGCCTGGGGACAATGGAGCAGTCAAAATATGACAATAAGCACAGCAGAACAAAGGATTTCCAGGCAGTTCAAGAAACTGTTCACATGCCAGGCTTGTTTATGTAGAGATGGATTACGAGAAAAATTCATCCTACATCATTCTTGACTATATAAGCGAATGCACTGTTACGAGAAGCCAGTCTTTAAGTGTTGAACAATACGTTGCAACTAGTTTTTCAGAGTTGAGTTAACAGTTAGTTTTTAAGTGTGTGCTGTGTACAGTCTATGTTGAGAGAGTATGAGCATGTATCATCAGAGACAGTTTTAGGCATTTGAGTGTCGTGTTGGAGTTGTTTGTTGTGTGAAGCAGTTTTTAGTGAGCATATTATCTAAGCCAGCTGTTTGTTAGATGCAGTAATAGAACTGTGAGCATTACCTGTGTCAAGGTTACGACAGGACAGAAGAGCTGTAAGTTGCAAGGCCATGACAAGTTAATTTAAATCAAAAAGGTGAGTCGATTAATAACACTACACAACACTTACTTATAATTTACCGGAACATGTTTCGAAGGCTTGACTTTCCTCCATTATCAACTGGACATCGACTGGTTCTCCCTGGTGTGGATGGCGATGTTTTCTCTGAGGTCTCCTCTGGTAGTGGTTCAAGGAGCTTGCTGAAGATATCTTTCTTGAGGATGTCGAAATTGAATACTGTTTCTATTTTGCAAAATGAAAATTTGTTCCCACGTGTTATTAATCTACTCACCTTTTTGGTTTAAACTGATTATTACAACACTGTTTTCAAACTTCCAAGAAAGAAGATACAGTGTCAAGTTGTTTGCATTAACAATAAAATAGAGGGCTGTGCTTTTGTGATTCAGTTTTAGAAGAGAAATAAAGTGGCACAAAAAGTAACTGTACTGGTCATGTGTCACAGTACAACCATTACTAAAAAACTTACCAAAGAAAGCACTACTGCAGTTCACTTACGTATAAAATGCTATTATTCGTTTATCATATTTCCCTCAAAAGTGGAAACACACTCTTATAATAATGATACCTAAACAAGACAGACAGAAAACATCAAACAAGCTATCAATCGATAAATCTTCATTCTATTTTCTCCAACACTTTTTAATGCATGCTTCTACCTCTCCTATTAACTGAAAAACAGTATTATACCTCCTTATTTAGATCACAACATTCGTCTGCAACAATTACATAGAATTATTGACACTGTACTTGACACCTATAAACAACAATCGGTTTGTTTAGGTGTTTTCCTGGACAGAAACGCATACATGCTGTGCATTAAGTAACTAACATTAGACAAATGGATATACAAATCTAATCTATCTAGCATTAGATGCAAATAGAGCTCAAAAAACTGAATGAAACCCTAGAGTGTATCATCTCTATTTAATTTTCTATTACTTATGTAAGATTAATTTGATTATTATTTATGCCAACAAACTTACTGTTGGTTTAAGAGGTAGAACTGGAACTTAAAAATTCAATGCCCCAACTGGGATTTGAACCACAGACCTTCCGCTTGCCAGCGGACGCTCTAACCACTGAGCTATTGTGACAAACTGCCAGAATGGCATTAAATTCTCAAGCCAGTTCGTATTTCTCCTGGTAAACCACAAAGGCAGTCTCACATCAGAGACATTCTGGTAGTTTGTCACAATAGCTCAGTGGTTAGAGTGTCCGCCCGGCAAGCGGAAGGTCTGTGGTTCAAATCCCAGTTGTGGCATTGAATTTTTAAGTTCCAGTTCTACCTCTTAAACTTTGCCCACACACGGCTTGTGTGTTTAAAAACACCAACAGTAAGTTTGTTGGCATAAATAAATAATAATTACTGTTGGTGTTTTTAAACACACAAGCCGTGTGTGGGCAATGTTTGAGAGGTAGAACTGGAACTTAAAAATTCAATGCCAATTCCAGTTCCACCTCTCAAACATTGCCCACACACGGCTTGTGTGTTTAAAAACACCAACAGTAAGTTTGTTGGCATAAATAAATAATAATTACCATCTGAAGGTTATTTAATCCTGGGACATAAAACACTTACAATAGTAAGTCACTGTTGGGGTAATTGTCTCTGATGTGAGACTGCCTTTGTGGCTTACCAGGAGAAATACGAACTGGTTTGAGAATTCAATGCAATTCTGGCAGATTGTCACAGTAGCTCAATGGTTTGAGCACCCTCCTGGAAGCAGAAGGTCTGTGGTTCAAATCCCAGCTGTGGCATTGAATTTGGTTGTTTAATTTGTTTAATTTGGTTGTTTAGCCCATGGACCAATAATGAACAGCTTCCTTTTGATAATTTACGCCTTCCAGTCAGTGTTGCCAACACAAATTCAGTTGCTGGTTTCAATGTTAAAATTCACAATTAAATATATCTTGGTATATAACCTGTTTGACCCAATTATTGATACAGTAACAATCGAACAATTAGTGTGCATACAGATTGTGTAAGAATGGCGGCAGCTATGAAACAAGTTAGGAAATCCTTAATTCAAGAAGTAGATGCAATAATAGAAAATTCTAAGCCGGAAAAGAGCAATATAACCTTAATCCTGTTTATTGACATACAACTGTAAAAACTAGGACTTCATTTTGTATAGTTACAAAGAGATTTAACAGTAAAGATATGATATTTATAATAATCGATTAAACTTCAGAAGACCTTGCTTGGCAAAAATACAACTAAGGTTATTTAATATATTCCATAAGTAGTTTGTTTTTAGCATTTTATTACCTTCTGCTCTTGTTTTATTTGCTAAAATAGTCAAAGCAAACCTAACTCGAGGTTTTGTTATTTCTTAGACTAAATCACTTGTGACTTACAGTTGCTCATGATTTTTTTGGATTAACACAAACTCTAGTTAGATTACTACGAAAAAGGTATTTTAAAACTGCTAAACAACTGGCAGATAAGTTATTATATTTATGTCACATTTTGTCCTCACCTCACCTCGCTAAATGCCCGCCTCAGTTCCCATTTATCACTGAAGATAGCACCATTGGTCTCCTGCTTCTGACATTCACAGCTGCCAACATATTACTAATAAATAGCTAATGAATTATTCACAGCTGCCAACATAACACAAATAAACACTGCTAAAACATGGTTGAATGTAACTGAGTGATCGACATTGTATCAGAGCATGATTCCTAGTCGCTATACTGCCTGTACACATAATTCCTTTACTGTACAACTAGCAAAAGTATACAATGAACACTGTTAATGACAGAATATTCATATAAGCTTAGGTTTCTGAACCATGGGAGGTTGGCTTAGGTTTAATTTTCTTTAATTACATTAGTTAGCAGCCAGTGGTTACACTGAAACAAATGGCAAAGCTCGCATATATTCCTTAATAATGCTTAGTATTGATTCTATATTTCATCTTAATATGACACTAGTTTCTCTTACATACAGGGTGATTCAAAACTATACACTTTCAATCTGATATATTTCCTGCACTATACATTGTACTCTAGTGCTGTCAAGTATATGTAAAAGCTGATGATGTAAAATTGCAAATACTACCACTAGAGTGCTTTAGCGCTACGCTGTAGCATCAGCTGTTCCACATACATACTGCATCAGTTGTAAGAGAAATGGCTACCTGCAACACAAGATTTTCTCATTCGTGACTTCAGTAAAAGCGAGTATGTGATTCTGGTGCAGTGCGCATTTCTGTGTAAATTTAACACTGAACCTCCGAGGAAAAGCATTTATCATTGGAATAAGAATTTGATGAAACAGGCTCTCTGTGTACAGGTAAACATATAAGTACAAGGATAACCCCAAAACTAAGGTCTCCAAAGCACTGGGGTCGCAGGTAAACTGTTTGCGTGGATGTTGGCCATAGTGCTTCTTTCCTTTCCCTTCCACTCTCTACAGACACCACTACACATCCACTGGGGCTCTCAGTCTTGGCTTAGCAGCCAGTTGTAATGGAGCTCCTGTTAGCGACTACCACCAGTTGCGAAGTTTGCACAGTTATTCGGTTTTTGAGTGCAAAAGGGGTTAAACCAATTAAAATCCATTGACAATTAGTGAAAGCGTATGGAGAGTCTTGTATGGATGTCAAAAATGTCCACAAGTGTTGTAGAGAGTTTGCAGATGCTCGCACGGAAATTTACGAGGAAAGAAGCGGGAGACTGTCAATTTCCGACGAAACAATTGCAAAGGTTGAACAAATCGTGCTTTAAGATCGGCGCATCACTCTCGCTGAGCTCTGCATTGTTGTTCCTGAGATTTCTTGAAGCACCATTCACAGGACTTTGACTGAAAAGTTAAAATTTTGGAAGGTGTGTGCAAGATGGGTCCCAAGAATGCTGACAGAAGATCACAAAAGGCAATGCACTGAAAGTTCCTGCCAATTTCTTCAACGCTGTGCTGACGAAAACGACAACCTTTTGGATTCAATAGTCCCAGGTGATGAAACCTGAGCTTTCCACTTCACACACCAAGACAAAACAACAACCTCGTGAGTGGCGGCATTCCAGCTCACCCAAGCCACAAAAGTTCAAAACAGCACAATCTTCCGGTAAAGTCATGCCAACTGTATTTTGGGATTGAAAGGGGATATTGTTGGTTGACTTATGGATCCTGGGACAACAATCAATGCCAACAGGTATTGTCAGACATTAAGGAAACTTAGATGGGCAATTCAAAACTGAAGAAGAGGAATGTTGAGCAAGGGCATCAGCCTTCTCCACAATAACGCTCACCCCCACACTGCCCATCAAACTGTGGATTCTTGCATCAGTTTGAATGGGATATCACCCACCCACCCTATAGTCTGGACTTAGCACCCAGTGACTACCACTTGTTTCCTAAATTGAAAGAACGCTTGGCTGGAAGGCGCTTTAGTGACAATGACGAGGTGAAAGATGAGGTTCAACGCTTCTTCAATAGCATGGCAGTGGGCTGGTATGATATGGGCATACAAAAACTGCCAGTGTTTACAAAAATGCAGTGATTGAAATGGCAATTTTGTGGAAAAATAGAAAAATCTATGTGCCATTTGCTGTCAGTAAATGTTTATTTAAATTTTTAAAAAAATTGGAGACCTTAGTTTTGGGATTACCTTCATATATTGGAGAACATGTAGTGCATTCAAGCAAGTTTTGTAAGTAGGCCAATGTAAGCAACTTGTAGAGCAAGTAACGAACTTATACTATTGCAAACAACTGTCTGGTATGTGTTGAGACGCCCATTAGTGTACAAACAATAAGGTGAAGCATGTAGATTTTGTGACCATATGCTCCGAAACATGGAAGATGAATTGTTTCTGCCTTGTGTAATTTTAAGTGATGCTATGTTTATCTAAACGGGAAGGTCAACAGGCACAACATTCGGATATGGGGACTACAAAATCCTCATGTAACACTGATGCATGTACAGGACAATAACTTTTGTGCCAAATCACTAACAAAGGTTTACAGACCTTTCTTTTGTGAACAAAAGATAGTTATTGGAGGAACGTGTCTTAGCATGCTGCAAAACTGGTTTGCTCCTCAAATGAATAAAGATTCAGGAGATAACATTTTGCAGTACAGCTCCAGTCCATTGGCATCAGAACGTTTGACATTTCCTGAATGAATGTCTACCTCACAATGAATAAGCTGCACGCAGAAGGAAGACATGGCATTTCAGTTCTGGCCATCGAGGTCTCCTGATCTCACACTCTGCGGTTTCTTCTTGTGCGGGTTCATGAAAGATGCAGTTCATGTACTACCTCTTTCTACAGATTTGAATGACCTAAGAAATTGTATGTCAGCTACAGTGAATTCAGTGATGCAAAGCATTCTTCATCGAATACAGGATGAATTCAGCCATCTAGGTATTATCCAAGCAGATTTTGAATGTCTGAAAACCTCCATGTATGTGTAATAATCAAATGTAATTTACAGAATTAAAATACAACCTATAGTTCAGGAAATATAGCCAAATGAAACTGTGTCCATCTTCTTGAATCATCCTGTAAGTAATTGGCAATTAGGAAGAATAACAAGAATAAAACACATCAAATCTGCCAAACTATGTGATATTGCTTATCCAGCAACCATCTTCCTGCTCAGTAGCCAAGATGGTCACGTTTTGGTCCGTTACGCGATAATTTTCCTGTAAAAGAACACTACCTACAAAGTGTGGGTATGTGGTGGTTAAAGGTTTTTAGAGAGACACCTACTTCTGCCATTAATAACAACGTATTTATAACACAATCTTTCAACTTTTTCTCCACTTTTTAAACATGACCCTAGTATAACATCTTAGTTCAACTGAGAACTCAATGGTTTACTAGGGAATATTAAAGTTAATGGAGAGGATGGGAGGAGGGGAGAGAGAGGTATCTTCAATAATACCAGTCTAAACATGGCAATATAGTTTGCACTTAAGTGTACACATTTAGGGCTAGTTTCACCAATCAAGGTTAAAAATACTATATCTTGTTTGCTAACATAATATTAAAAGTCTTGTGTCGATCTGGGTGGCTCAGTTGGTTAGACGCTGGCCTACCGATCCCAAGGTCGCGGGTTCAAACCCGGCCCAGGCCGATGGTTTTTAAGTGTGCTTAAAAACGACAGCTCCATGTCAGTAGATTTACTGGCATGTAAAAGAACTCCTGCGGGACAAAATTCCGGCACACCGGCGACGCCGATGTGATCCTGGCAATTGACAGCGTCGTTAAACAACAAAATAAAAATAAAAAAAATTAAAAGTCTTGCATTTCATCACTATCTTCTTAATATCAAAGACAACTCAAACTAAATCTTTTGAGAAAATAATGACCAAACTACACAATTGCTGAATGAACAGTATGCACTTTTATCAGTAAAGCTACTATACTTGGTCACATTTTGATCTCGTCTCACTCCTGCCTCAGTTTCCATTATTATTGAAGATGGGATGTGCAGCATTCTTTGATTATATAACTATAAAAAATACACATATTAAGCCCCAATTAACACCAAAGCCTGTGCACTTCTTAACAGTGCTATGATTGAGTATTTATATATAAGTTCATGGGATGTTATATTAGAGTGACCCTTTTTTTACTTTCTCTACTGGTAAGTAGGGAAAGTATTGTATTCCACCCAAAAATTCGAAGTAGAGATTTCACCGGAAATACATGTTTTGAGGCCCCCTGAATCCAAAAAAAGCATTTTTAGAAAAAGGTCCGTGTGTGTGTCTGTGTGTCTGTCAGTCTGTGGACAGCATAGCTCAAAAACGAAAAGTCTGTTAAAAACCAAAGTTGGTATTTAAGTTTAATGTCATTCAAGGATGTGACACGAAGATTTTGAAGAAAATAGCCCCACCCTAAACTACCCTTTACATGGAAAATTTTTCGAAAATTTTGATTTTCTTGAAAATGGCTCTAACGATTTTGATTAAAATGTCATATGTTTGAGATATTTTTATGACAAATGAAATGCATATCTTGAATTTTCTGGCTATAGCCCCTGTAGTTGTATTTACTCTGGACGACTTTTGCATAACTGGTAAACCGTTAGAGATAGACCAAATAATACTATACAAAAAATGTAGATATTAAGAGGTAGAACTGGAACTTAAAAATTCAATGCCACAACTGGGATTTGAACCACAGACCTTCTGCTTGCCGGGCGGATGCTCTAACCACTGAGCTATTGTGACAAACTGCCAGAATGGCATTAAATTCTCAAGCCAGTTCGTAGATCTTGCTAAAATACACCATTTATGTCTCAATAAATTTTCTTGTAGGGTGAACCATTTCGGAGATATACCTTGTTATGTGTGTGAGTTTCGGAAAACTTGGAACTTTCGTGAAATGGGTCATCGTTGTTCATTTTTTTATATGTTACGTGCACAAAGAGAACGGAATCTCAAAGCTTTAAAAGATTTGACTATCGCACAAAGCCTACTGTATTCCAATATTCCCCTTGCACCTACAAGGAAATAAGCAATAAGATAATTTGTACAAATGTTTATTTTAACTAACACGAAGAAGATATAGAAATAAGAGTTTGTAAGAATGGTTAGTACAAGAGTAGAGAAAGTCATGTGAGTGTAACACATCAGATTTTTATATAAAAGCTTACGTTAAATGGTGACCAATCTCTACACCAAAGCACAATTGCTTTGCTTGTGTTTGTTCCTTAATAATGCTAAGCATGTACAGGTATTACATAGATACATCAGAAATTTCTGAGAAATTGGCATTTGCACTTCTTTATTAGTAATGAATACTGGCAAAAGACATCTACTCTTGCTATCAATAACAAGAGTACGGATCTAGCAGTGGAGGTGACCGGACATACAATGAAGGAAGTTACTGCAACCAAAGGGAAAAATGAGTTAAGCAACATGGCAGCTGAAGAGCAGATAAATGCAAAAGTTTTAGAGAGATAAAGTACCAGCAGAGAGATTCAAACAAGAGTGGATGAAATACGATAGGGGAAACAAATGGATAAGTTAAAACTGAAAATTCAAAACTTAAAAAGAACATTGCAAAGAATGGAAGACAAAAGCAGAAAATACAATGTTTCAGACGTTGAAGAAAAACATGGAGTGGAGGTATATCAGGATTTAAGAGATCTAGTAGTGAACAGATAGGAAATACATCTCAGAGGCTATAAGATTTGCAATGGATTTAGAATTTGCAAAATACCAGAGAAAAGAAATATTCTTGTAAAGTTTGCAAACACACAAACGGCTATATAAGAACTGAAACAGGCAAAAAATTGAGAGAACCAACTATTTATATCAACAAAGACTTAATGTATGCACAAAGGGCACAAATGAAGGAGTTAATTACTCAGCGAAGACAAGCAAGAAATGAAGGCAAGAGGGTATATATTAAAAGCTTCAAGC
Source organism: Tenodera sinensis (assembly GCA_030765045.1). NCBI lineage: Eukaryota > Metazoa > Arthropoda > Insecta > Mantodea > Mantidae > Tenodera > Tenodera sinensis. The sequence goes on from CM060970.1 coordinate 13,466,508, forward strand.
TGTGCACAGTTTTTTTTTTTTAGTTAACATCCTCCAATGTAATGAATGTCATATTGGATGGTGAATGAATGAAATGGGTGAAATGATGCTCAAATGAGCCTGAGGTCCATAGAGCTTTAAGTTACCTGACATATGTCTTCTCAGGATAAGGGAAAACCTCGAGAGAAAAAAAGAAAATCCTTATCTGGATAACTTACCCTAAGCGAAATTCGAACTCGCGACCTCTTGAACACGAGGCAGACACACTAACCATCACACTACAGAGGTAGGACAAGCTGTGCGCAGATGACCAAGCAGCATAGAGGAAGAACAGCCGAGCGACAGGCAGAGACAGGATCAGCAGACATTGCACAAAGAAAGACAGGGAAATGTTCAAGCATCAGCAGGAAGTACCTTAGAACAGATGACTACTCAATATTTGCAACACGTGTGCTTCCAGTAACAAGTACAATAAAGTCAAGTGTGAGCAAAAGCAAGGTGGGGACATGGTGGGATGCAGAGTGCAAAAGAAACAGGGGAAAGAGTCAAGGTAGGGATGACAACAGCAGATAGTCGGGAGGAAGCACTAAAAGTGTGAATTTAAGAATAGCTACAGAAAAAATGACAAATGAAATAGCTAAGAGAATAATGAGGGTGAGGAGCAAAGGGAGAACTAAGCAGGAGAAGAAAGAAAGGGATATTTTGCAGAGAGTAACAAGGTTAAAAAGTGCTTGGATACTTCATAAATGAGGAAGTGGAGGGTATTTATACACAGTGAAAGTAAGGTTATAGTGAAGTAGTATAACTGGAACAGTGAATATTAGTCAAGTGTGCAATAGAAATTGATTAATAAAAGTTATAACAGTGGAGGTGATAAGATAAGTTGAGAAAGAGGGAAAATGAATAGGGTTGTGAGGTGAAAGAAAACAGAAATAAAAATCTGATATGTTGCACTCACATGACTTTCTCTACTCTTGTACTAACCATTCTTACAAACTCTTATTCCTATATCTTCTTCGTCTTAGTTGAGATAAACATTTGTACAAATAATCTTATTGCTTATTTCCTTGTAGGTGCAAGGGGAATATGAGAATACAGTAGGCTTTCACCGATAGTCAAATCTTTTAAAACTTCAAGATTCTGCTCTCTTTGCACGATTAACATATAAAAATTGAATAACAATGTTATATTTGACAGAAATGTAAGTTCTCCAAAACTCACAGCAATAACAAGGCATATCTCCAAAATGGTTCACTCTACACAAAAAAAAAAAAAAAAAAAAAAAAAAAAGACAATTTGTGTATTTTCACAAGATCTATATTTTTTCTATAGTATGATTTGGTCTATCTCTAACGGTTTACCAGTTATGCAGAAGTTATCTAGAGTAAATATGACTACAGGAGCTATAGGCAGAAAATTCAAGACATACTTTTCACTTGTCATAAAAATATTTCAAACATATGGCATTTTAATCAAAATCACTATCCATTTTCAAGAAAATAAACATTTTTGAAAAATTTTCCATGTAAAGGGTAGTTTAGGGTGAATCAATTTTCTTCAAAATCTTCATGTTGCATCCTTGAAAGAGCTTAAACTTAAATACCAACTTTGGTTTTTAGTTCTCTACTGGCAAGTAGAGGAAGTATTGTATTCCACCCAAAAATTCGATGTCGTGATTTTCCCAGAAATATATGTTTTGAGGTCCCCTGAATCCAAAAAAAGCATTTTTGGAAAAAGGTCTGTGTGTGTGTGTCAGTCTGTGGACAGCATAACTAAGAAACGAAAAGTCAGTTAAAAAGTTGGTATTTAAGTTTAATATCTTTCAAGGATGTAACACGAAGATTTTGAAGAAAATAGCCCCACCCACCCGAAACTACCCTTTACATGGAAAATTTCTCTAAAATTTTGATTTTCTTGAAAATGGCTATAACGATTTTTATTAAAATTTCATATGTTTGAGTATTTTGATGACAAATGAAATGATTATCTTGAATTTTCCGACTATAGCTCCTGTAGTTGTATTTACTCTGGACGACTTTTGCATAACTGGTAAACCGTAGGAGATAGACCAAATCATACTATATAAAAAATGTAGATCTTGCTAAAATACACAATTTATGTCCCAATAAATTTTTTTGTAGAGTGAACCATTTCGGAGATATTCCTTGTTTTGTGTGTCAGTTTCAGAAAACTTAGAATTTTCGTGCAATGGAACATCGTTGTTCATTTTTACTTTCTATACTGGCAAGTAGGGGAAGTGTTGTATTACACCCAAAAATTTGATGTCGAGATTTCACCGGAAATATATGTTTTGAGGACCCCTGAAACCAAAAAAAGCATTTTTAGAAAAAGGTCCATGTGTGTGTCTGGCGTATCTTTGGACAGCATAACTCAAAAACGAAAAGTCGGTTAATAACCAAAGTTGGTATTTAAGTTTAATGTCTTTCAAGGATGCAGCATGAAGATTCTGAAGAAAATAGCCCCACCCACCCAAAACTACCCTTTACATGGAAAATTTCTCGAAAATTTTGATTTTCTTGAAAATGGCTCTAACGATTTTTATTAAAATTTCATATGTTTGAGATATTTTGATGGCAAATGAAATGATTATCTTGAATTTTCCGACTATAGCTCCTGTAGTTGTATTTACTTGGACGACTTTTGCATAACTGGTAAACCGTTAAGAGATAGACAAGATCATACTGTACAAAAATGTAGATCTTACTAAAATACACAATTTATGCCTCAATAAATTTTCTTATAGGGTGAACCATTTCGGAGATATTCCTCGTTATGTGTGTGAGTTTCTGAAAACTTATTCCGTGAAATGGAACATCGTTGTTCATTTTTTTATATGTAAAGTGTGCAAAGAGAACGGAATCTCAAAGCTTTAAAAGATTTGACTATCACACAAAGACTACTGTATTCTAATATTCCTCTTGTACCTACAAGGAAATAAGCAATAAGATAATTTGTACAAATGTTTATTTCAACTAACACGAAGGTGAGTGAGTGGATGTGTAGGGTTTAATGGCCCCGTCGATAATGAGCTCATTTGAGCCAACATGAAGAAGATATAGGAATAAGAATTTGTAAGAATGGTCAGTACGAGAGTAGAGAAAGTCATGTTAGTGCAACACATTAGATTTTTTAAATGACTTTTCATTTTTGAGTTATGCTGTCCACAGACTGACAAACAGACAGACACACACATGGACCTTCTTCTGATTCAGGAGACCTCAAAACATATATTTCAGGTGAAATCTTGACATCAAAGTTTTGGGTGGAATATAATACTTCCTCTACTACAAGTAGTAGAGAAAGTAAAAAAATAAAGGGTGGGAGCACAATAATTAGTGGAAAGGTAAACATGTGTAATGTGTATGTAAAGGGTAATTATAATGAAGGGCTACCCTAGTAGCAAATGGGCCAGGGTCCAGCTTAGGGGTAGGCCACAGGTGTAAGATTTGGTAATCAATAAATAATTCACTCATCAAAAACAAGGTATTCATAACACCACACTTCCAACTCCTCCACTTCTAAAACATGACACCAATATAACAACTTAGCTCTTTAGCCAATGCTTGCATCCCACTCTGTAGCAGACAACCACTATGTTCACGGACAATTACCACCTGAATTTCCTCATTGTTTGAGAATAGAACCTCACTGTCAACTAATAAATCTAGATGGAGGAATTAATGTTTCATCTTAAATAAATGGTATTATATAACTGGTTACTAACTGTAAAGGAGTTAAGAATGGCATTAAGAAGGTCTAATTACAGTAATTCTGAGACAACAGCTTGGTGGACAGTAACCATTTTCCAAACTCTAGCATTTGTTAAATGCCTTAGAATAACACAAGATTTAACACAATGTTACAGCTAACATTGTTACAAGAAACATTGATGTTAAATAATATTAACAGTTTTGAAATTGAAAATTGGTTGGTAAAACTAGCCCTAATTTTAATAAATGTTTGCTGTATATTTACTTGCATGTTGATATACAATCATGCATTTATGATCAGAGTAACTCACCTAAAGTATAAGCTAAAAATATATTTAAAGCAGCTACGGCCCACACCCATCTAGGAATGGGTTGAACGTCTGGAAATTCATCACTTGACGCGTAGAAGTCGTAGTCATAATAAGCAAAAATCAAAAAATTCACCACAGTGAACAGGAATCCCACAAATGTCAACACATTTGGTGCAACCCATTTTGGACACCACTGAAATCAGGACATAAAAACATTATGAATAATTAATTAAGAAAAACAATAGCAAGCACTACCTTGAACTAAAGCACATGTCATTATTGTTACAAAGCTAATTTTCAAGGTCATTACATATGTGGTAATAACAGCACTAACTTTTCTATTTGTTCTGAGTATGCTGACTTCAATCATATCATGTAGGAGACCAAGGCTCAATTCCACACCACATATTAACATTATTGCACCTTATAAGCTCTAAATGGATTAAATATGTTTTCAAATAATTGCAAGTTGACTGAAAAACATAACTATGTTTCTTATTTCCAAGTTACTGCCATGAATTGAGACTTTAAATCAATAGAGGTTCATGAGTACACATTTTGGAATCCAGCAGCCTGAAAGTGTGTAGTATATTCACTGCATAATAATTAAAACTATGAACAAATTGATACAGCTGCAGCTGGCTTTAATAATAATAATAATAATAATAATAATAATAATAATAATAATAATAATAATAATAATAATAATAATAATAATAATAATAATAATAATAATAATAATAATAATAATAATAATAATAATAATAATAATAATAATAACAACAATAACAATAACAATAACAACAACAATAATTTTATTTTTGTTTATATCAATTTACATAGGGCAAGATTGATGACAAAGTGTGACTGAAATTAATTACAAGTACTTTATAACTCATACACTATCAGTCATGCAAGTTTACAAATCTTCAGAACACAATACTTGTTATTAAATAATCTCTTAATTTATTTTCAAATACATTTCCTTTACACATTTGTAGGTGTTTAGGTAAAATGCTGTAATAATGAATCCCTGAAACAGATAGATCTTTTTTATTAATTTAGTATTATAGTAAGTAATTTTTATATCTTGATTTATTTCCCGATATATGTATCTAATCTTGAGTAAGCAAGCAATATAGTTCTGTACAAATATAATGAGTATATTATAACAATTTTAAACATTTCCCTACAACTTTGCTTCCTTTTTAGCTTATATATAACTCTTGTACATCGTTTTTGTAATATGAACAGCCTCTTGAGGTGAAAGTCTGCATTGGATCCCCATACATAACATGTGTATAGATTACCCTGTAATAGGTTCTGTTCTGTTTAAAACAACATTATCAATATATTTTGACAAATAACCAAGTATGCACCTTTATCCACTATTTTTGTGGACGTTATCTATACACTGTTTCCAATCCAGGTATGTATCCAAGCATATCCCAAGAAATAAGTGATTATTTGTCTTTATGATCTTATAATTATCGAATACTAATTGAAATTGTTGGGCATTATGCTTGTGTAGTAATTCAAACTTAATTACAGCAGTTTTACTTATATTATGTAGTTAAAATATTCAAAGACCTTAGCAGTAGCAACGACAGTTTCACTCAGTTCAGAGTCTGACTTGTCCCAACATTTGGTAGCACTACTATCACCAGCACAAGCAAAATCTGTCTTAAACAGAAATATTTCATGGTCCCATGAATTTAGGGTTGAAAAACATACTAAATTTCCTTTATTGAATGGAAAGTCATACGCGGACTATGGAAATCAAAGTACACCTTTTAATGGAAAATTTCTAGTTCCACAATGCAGAGCTTAGAAAATTTTAGGCACAAAACTACATCAATGAAGATGCTTTCAATTGCAATGTCAACATAGGCAGTGACGTGCAAACTGAAACAGACACAGTTGATGCAGAGTCTTAATTGAGAATATGCAAAGTCAGAAAAAAGAAGAGAAGGCAGAGGAAGATCAAGATGTACCTTAGTTGGAAGAAGAGCGCAAGCTAAAGACTTATTGGGATGCTGGCACAAGTTTAAAGGAACTGCAGCAATTTGCCCTATGGCAAAATGCCTCAGATATATTTGGTGTGATTTCTCAGGCTAAAATGTTGTGGAAAGTCGAGCAGTTAAGCAGCAATGTGTTCAAAAAACTCTCCTCGACTACTCAAATCATGTACAGCTAGTTTTTCTTTATTATGTTTTGGTGTGTATTATATACATATGTATTGCAGCAGAAGTATCTAAACACACACAAGAATGAAGTATGTACATTTTTATCTCATTCTATCCATTTATTTATGTTCATAGTTTAATTGTTTTAATAGCCTAGGCCTGCCTTCATTAAACGGAAATGTTCAACAATCCTGTTCAATTCTGCTGAAGACAGGTTTTACTCTAACAACAATAATAACAATAATAATAATCATCATCATAATAATACTAATAGTAATAACAATCATAATAATAACAATAATAATACTAACAACAACAACAACAACAATAATAATAATAATAATAATAATAATAATAATAATAATAATAATAATAATAATAATAATAACAACAACAACAACAACAAAATAAACAGCAACAACACATAGCTTATGTAGCTTATCTGTCAACAAAAAGTTTTTTTTAAATGTGCACATAATGAACTACAGCAGTTTAGGGCCAAAATGAAGTAATATGTTAAGTGAGAGTTAGGATGGTATGTGCATGTTATCTATGCCTGCTACAGTGACTCTTGTGGCACTATACTGCTCGCAAAAGTTAAACGCATGTGAACGCTGGCCAATGCTCAAGTGGAGCGCTGTTGCCAAGCGTAGTGCGTGTACCGGCAGAGGTTCTGCACATAAGAGCGTGTGAGATGCGTGTGCCACATTCGGCAGCGCTGGTGGGAGGGGCAAGCTTAGGATTCGCTGGAGTCTGGAGTACGGCCCGCCTCCATATGTCTTCAACTTTTGCGAGGATTCTAACACTGTGGAAACAGAGTGTAGGGATAGCTCTGCACATTAGTGTGCTTCATCAAGTGTGTGTGACCCATTAAATAAATTAAGTCATACCAGTTGCATGTGTACAAAAGTTGTTTAAAATCTGCACCAGTCAAGATGTGTTAGCAACCTGTTGAATTTAGAAGAGTAGTGTGGAGTATTTGAACATGATAGATTTAAATTACAACACATTATTTATGCCAACAAACTTACAGCTGATGCTCAGTGGTTAGGGTAGTTGTGCGTGAAGTGGAAGGTCTAGGGTTCAAATACCAGCTGAGGCATTGAATTTTTCAGTTCCGATTCTACCTCTCATACAACCCATATATCACATTTAATAACGTTCAAAGAAACAACAACCAATAAATCTACAATGGGTCAAAAGTTAGGGTGTTCCTGTCTCTATTTTAACATCCATGTACATCTGACTCCACTGGCAAACAGCATGCTTCTGGTGCCAATTTTCATCTGCTCACATGTCAATGAAGCCTCTGAAATTCAATTGTGATACCTTCAGACTTCTTTCCAGTAATTAAATCTTGATTCTTTTTTTGGTTTATCTGCTGTCATTTTCATATATTTATTTTTTGTTCATTCAACTTTAGTTGCAATTCTTTAGCTTTTCTTTCCAGTGCATTGTACAAGGCAGCTCATTTATTCAGAGTAGGTGGGGGTGAAGGTAATTTGGATTAATGCAAATCCAGATAGTGTGGAAACAAACTACTATATGAATGTGAACTGTAATGTACGATAATGAAAATTTGGATTGCTACAGAAGCAGAGAAAAGAATTAAACAGTGTCCAGATCAGATGTCTGTGCTATTAGGACTGCCATGAAAACTAAAGGAACAATCTGACACACTAGTTTCATTGTTCTGCATGCTAATAGTTGGTCATTTCATTATTATTAGCTAGAAGTGTTATCTGTGGTGCCAACATTACAAGCATACATTTATACGTATTTACCAAAGAATGCATACACTTCTATAATGGAAAACTAGGCAAAAGATTAATCCTGATAAACTGGAAGGCCAGATTAACAAGGGTCTTATAAGGAATGTTCTTGAGTATGCTACTGTAATCTTATTTAACCTGGTTTTATTTAAACAAAATAACAACTGAAGGTGTTGAATGTTAACAAATCCTTAATGAATATTCATGTATGTTATCTGTTTGAAATTTATAATGATTTAAGAGTAATTCGTATAGGAAGTCACCTGAAAATATATCATTGGTGGAATAATTTTCTAAAATGTGTACTAAATAACATAATGAAGGCACGAAAGGTTGGGAACACATCCCAAATTGATTGCTATGTGTACAGTTGTAAAAACAAATGAGTATTATACTTACCTCTACAACACGGTTCCAAAATGGGTGCATCACATAAATACTTAGCGGGCTCGTATCCAGCGCACTGTACTGTGGACACAAGAAAATCGCAGTTGCAGTAATTTGTTCTACAAATTAACTTATATAAACAACTAATGAAACAGCCTTTTATTTTCTTTGGTGTTTATTTGTAGCAGATATGGGAAATACTATGCATCAATAAAAAATGTGGTATCCAGAATTCACCAGAAATGAAAGTGTTGAGGTCCCCTGAAACTCCAGAAAAATAACTCTGGACAAATACAATTGCATGCATGTGTATAAACTTAGTATTTTCATGAAATTCCCTAAACTACCCTTTCAAAACTAAGTCTTTTGTTATTTTTCTTCTTCTTTGCTTCAAGGATTGGCAATAAATTACCTACTCCATCTTCAAATATTGTGATCCTGGGCACACATCTAAGTAGGCTCAAGGTCAGCCACGTCACACCACTACGTTGCTAAGCAATGTGCAACAACATCACCTAACAACACAACCTGTTCTCAGTTTGAAAAGCTTTGCAAAACATCAATTTCCAGAAAAATTGCCAGTACTTCCTCATTCTTAGCTATATAAATGAGTCGACACGGACAGAGAAATTACTGTTGGGTCAGATTTAGTGAGTTAGTAAAATCGTCAGAGTGAGTTGTGAACATTGCTTTGTGTCAAGTTTACAATAGAACAGAACAGCTGTGAGTTGTGATTCAGTTTTAAGGGAAATAAAGTGACTTTAAAAGTAACTGGACTTGTCATTTTGTTACAATATTTTCCAGCCATCTCTTTCTGGGCCTGCACGCAAATCTTCCCTCTGTCAGACTGTCATACTTGTTTCAGTAGTTTGTTCCTTCTACTTACACCCTCCCGCAGTCACATAAGACCTTTTAGTTTGTTGTTCAAATTACAGGACATGTACACAAAAATAAGTTTTTTCTACATTTTTGTTTGGCAGATATACTTGGGAACATATTTTCAAACTATTTTGTTTGTCTTCCACCTCTAATTTAATCTAAAAACCTTGGTGGTAATAAGTAAAATATAAACTACTATATAAAGAGAGTCAAGTGCATCAGCATAATCTCAAAAAATCTGATGTTTTGCACTCGCATGACTTTCTTTACTCTTGTACTACATTCTTACAACCTACATCATGTTAGCCGAAATAAACATTTGCAGAAATTACCTATTTCTTATTTCCTTGTAGGTGCAAGGGGAATATGGGAATACAGTAAGCTTTGAGTGATAGTCAATCTTTTAAAGCTTTGAGATACCATTCTCTTTGCATGTCTAACATAAAAAAATCTGATGTGTTGCACTCACATGACTTTCTCTACTCTTGTACTAACCATTCTTTAAACTCTTATTCCTATATCTTCTTCTTGTTAGTTAAGATAAACATTTCTACAAATTATCTTACTGCTTATTTCCTTGTAGGTACAAGGGGAATATTAGAATACAGTAGGCTTTGTGCGATAGTCAAATCTTTTAAAGCTTTGAGATCCCATTCTCTTTGCACACTACATATAAAAAAATGAACAACGAAGTTCTGTTTCACGAAAGTTTTTAAGTTTTCCGAAACTCACACACAAAACAAGGAATATCTCTGAAATGGTTCACCCTACAAGAAAATTACATATTATCAATGTTCAACATCTGAGATTATTTCAATGATTACAGACTATGCATGTATCATTACAATACAACAAACATGTATAACTTGGTACTCTGGGAATCTTTTTGTTTGCCCCCCTCCCCCATTTTGTTGCATATTGACATCAAGAGTTTTCATAAGGTTATTAAATAAGTATAGGCCAAAAGAGAACTTATAAATATTTGAAATCTCAGTTACTGTGACTCCAGTAATTACTTCATTTCCAAAGGATACTTATGGTCTGTACAACTTTCCAGAACTTGGAAGACTGTTGGGACAGGTTAACAAACTCAGATGTACGAGGGTTGCCCAGAAAGTAATGCACCACATTTTTTTCTCAACTGATAACAATGTCACTAACTTGAAATTTCAGGTATACATTATTTGAAGTTTTCGGAATGCACATGCAAATTTTCCATTTCCTCTGACAGAAAGTGTAGCTGCAGCAAAATTTCAAAATGGTGTCTGTAAGTGATGTACATTACAAGCAACATGTCATCATTGAATTTGTCGTTGTGGCGAATGAAACTGTAACATTAACAAACGTTTGTGTGAAGTCTCTGGAGCATCTGCAGTTGAGCTGAAGTATGGTTAGTTGCTGGGCACAGCGGGTGAGGCCTTCAGAGGGCAACTGTAAAGTCATGATCATTGTGAGGGCGTCAAGCTCATTGATCTGATGCCAAAAGGGAGCACCATTATTTCTGAAGCATACGTCAATGCATTAACCAAACTCAAGAAGTGCTTTCTGTGAATTCGGTGTCAAAATAACCCAAGCAGTTGCTTGATTCAACATGATAACACTCAGCCTCACACAAGTTTTAAGAACTTTCATTAAACAGGGTTGGACAGTGTTACCCCATCCACTTTACAGCCCTGACCTAGCTTCCACAGACTTTCACTTGTTTGGGCCATTACGGTATACCATTTATTGAAGAAATTTTGAGGATGACGAAGAGGGATTTGTACATTGAAAAAATGGATTTGTGACCAGAAGAAGAATTGGTACCGACAGGACATACACTCCTTGTATCTTACTGGGGAATGGCCATAGAGCTGGGAGGAGATTATGTGGAACAATAAGGAATGTAGAAGGATCATTCTTTCTTGTGTGTATTTTTCAGTGTGTAGAATAAATTATTGTTGAACAAAAAAAAAAATGTGGTGCACTACTTTCTGGGCAACCCTCATACATCTGCCAATATGACCAAGATGTTAAAGACAGTATATAAACGTGGAATGTAAAAAATTCATATGCATTCTGCAACTGAGACCTTGTGGGCTGATCAATTTAACTGTGTTCTTTTCATGGTTGCCTAGTTACTAAGATAAATACTGGAAATACTCGGTTGGGTAATTAATACCATGACCCAAAGTTCCATTGTATGTCTAAAACAATAGTAAATATGAAAATAGATAGTAATACCAAATGTTCTGTCATCAATCAACAGAAAGCCAATGTAAGGTAATAGACTGGACAGCACCCTTATACCAACTATCAGACACGTATAGAAGCTGAGGTACGGTTGCCTAGCACTAAGGAGCCTGTGGACATGAAGCTGCAATCTACTCATCATATATAGAAGCAGAGGTACAATTACCTTGCACTAAGTTCTCTATGAACCCATGTCAAAAGTACCAGCTGTCTGTCATATATAGAAGCAGGGTACCGTTACCTAGCACTAAGGTCTCTATGAACCCATGTCAAAAATACCATCTGTCTGTCGTGTACAGAAGCAGGGTACCGTTACCTAGTACTAAGGTGCCTGTGGACATGAAGCTGCCATCTGCTCATCATAAATAGAGGCAGAGGTACAGTTGCCTAGCACTAAGGCATATGTGATCATGTTTCAAATTGCCATTTGATTGCCATATATAGAAGTAGAGGTACAGTCATATAGCCTAAGGTCTCTATGGAAACATACTGAAGCCGCCATCTCCCCATCACATGCATAGAAGCAGAGGTATAGTTGCCTAGCACTAAGGCCTTTGTGGACACATGTCAAAGCTACTATCTACCTGTCATGTATAGAATGTTGAAGCTATCTGCCCGTTACATACACTACCATTCAAAAGTTTTCGATCACCTATCACAACTATGGGTTTGTGGCTAGAACAGGGATTTTGTTTTTAATAGTCTATCATATTGTCATTCAGATAATAAAACAAACAAAGTTATAAAAATTAGCAGTTTTGGAGAAGATTACATTCAAACAATTGAAATGGCATGGACATTTAAGAAGAATGCATGAAGATACAATACTGAATAATGTATTGGAATGGGTACCACCAAAAAATCAAAGGAGAGAATGGCCATCAATAACTTGAAAGGATAATGTCGCACAAACAATGAAGAGATTTAATTTGGAAGATGAACACTGCAACATCAGAGAAGAAAAAAACTGATTAAGTAAAAACTTAAACATATATATACTCAGGATCTCTGTATTTGACTGATTGTTTGCATAGAGGGATGCTCACGAGCAAGACCCAGACTTTTATGACACGTCATAATTTCTGTTTGTGCTTTCTTTTTTCATGGAAACTATAAGTGAAGCATGATTTTATCACCAGTGATAAAAATTATGCAATTCTCATGGGTCATATTTTGGCTTTTTAACGGTTTCTTGTAATTTTTCCTATTATAGTTATTTTTTCATATTTTTATATTTCTATTCCAGTTTCACTTATGTGCTTGCAGTCGTTCCAAAGATGATTTTTCACATCTCCTAATTCTTGTCTGTAATATTAGGTATTTTTTCCATTACAATGTCCATGCAAATAGCAGATCGTTCCTTTCTGATCGCCCTTCAAAATATGACATGTATTTCATTCTGTGCACAGCTGAGGGTTAGCTCTGGATTGAGCAATTAAATAAATTCAAAGTGCAACAGTAAAATTAATATTATTTATCTATTTTTGAGTGTGCAAGATTTTTAAAATAGATTTTCAATATAATGTCAATTTAAATTGCCTTACATTTTTGAAGATTTCGAAAATGCATGCAAAAAAGTTTAGACCATTTATCATATTTTCCAATTTTTTCAGTCATAAGTGCTTGCATATTTCTAACATTTTTAGGTAATAAACATGTGGAACCTGTTCGTAAGCCACTACAATGATGAGCCTTTACCTGAGATGTTTCCATTCGAATAGGCTCATTTCTTCAGCTATCTGTGTAGCAATAAGTTTGCATTGCTAACAATAAAAGTTCACATTAGTTTACAGCACATTGTGTGTATCTAGCAAGGGGTCAGAAGTGGGAAACTGTAATTGTAGCTCTGCATTAGGAAAGCTATTCTAATAGCACAATAGTAACAATAATTGATGCAGCCCAATCTACAATGGTGTTTACATTGTAGTGGTTCAAACTAACTGGTATCAGTGCAAGTGTTTCCTGATCTGGAAGACCCCAGTGACATTATTCAGGGAAGATCAGTTGTGAAAATCAGGGGACTGGTACTGCACTTGAAATTTGTGATGAGGTAAATGGTACATGACCAGCTTCAATTTTAGTCTTAATAGTGCAATGCTGTATTCGTAAACAAGATTTAAAAGGGTGCATAGCACCCAAAATACCTTTATTACACAAACAAAACAAGGTGAAAAGATTGCAATGGCCACCAGCAAAATAAAAACTGGAGCGTGCAGCTATTGGTTCAACGTGTTATTTACGATGAATCTCAGTTTGAAGTATTTGCAAGCCACTGTCGAATTTTTGTCCACTGACTCCGTGGAGAATGTGTGACGTCAATGGTGAAGTATGGTGCAGGGTCGGCTATGGTGTAGGGATATTTTGCAGGTAATGAAGTCGGATCTACTGAGAATTAATAGAGCATTAAAGAAGGAAGGATATCACAGGATACTGACCAAAAGTGAGTTCCATTGGTCATGAGTTTATTCTGCAGCAGGACAATGATCCCAAACATACGTCTAAATTGCACAGAGGGTATTTCATAGAAAAGAGAAATGTGAGGAACTGAAGAACATGATTTGGCTAAGTCAGTTACCTGAATTAAGAGCACTTGCCTGCTGTGCAAAGGGTCCTGGGTTTGATTCCCGGCAGGGGGTAGGATTATTCCTCACCCTTCCCTGAGTCTGGAAGTATACTGGTGGTGCCATGGCTGAGTGGTTAGACTGCTCACCTACCACCTAGATGGCACCGGCATGTGCTATTTGTGGTGAACAAAGCAGCATCTGGGCGGGTTTTCAACAGGTTCTCCGGTTTTCCCCGCTATTCATTCCAATTGCTCCATTATCATCCTCCCATCATCCATTTGGCCTGCATTTCATATCATCCTCTTCCTCACTATCATACCTGGTGCTTGGCTGACCACCTGCTTCCAGCTCTTTACTCTGTCTGGTCCAGAGGTCCCTCTGCTCCCCGACAGGCGTCTGACCCTAGGCACTGGCTTGTAAGTCCTAGGGGGTGTAAGTCCTACATAAGGGGAGGGTAATCAGGGAAAGAGGAACTCATGAACCTGACAGAGAGTTCAGAAAACTGTAGTCAATGTTGCAGATCTATGGAATAATTTACAGACATCTTGAACTGAAATATATACGAAATACTACAAAATCTTATCTGCCAAGAGTTTGTGGAGCTGTTCTGAGAGCAAAGAGTGGATACTTTGAAGAGGCTAAAGTCAAACCATATTGTATTTTACTTAATGATAGAGAAAAATATTTATTTTGTTGGTCTATTTAGGTTTTACAATGTGTTTGTACATTGAAATAAAGTATATAGTGTTTTTCACAGGTGATCAAAACTTTTGACTGGTAGTGTATAAAATCAGAGTTACACATGCCTAGCACTAAGACCTCTAGGCATGTGATGAAGCAAATTAGTATGTGGCAGGGATGAGACCTAGAAGATAAACTGTCCCTCACACACCAAGCCATGAGATATTTCCTTAAAGATCCGTCCACATAGTTAAAGCATGATATAAAATAGAAAACAAATTCATTCAGTGTATAAGCAAAGGTAAATTAAATGAAATCACAGTTTGAAGTTTCAAAAGCTACTGGTGCAACCAGTAATGTAACACATTATCTAAAGTCTGGAGCAAGGGAAAACTCTGTCACTCCTTCACAAAGCAGTTGGCAGGCCTGAATGTTAATTCATCTTCCTCAGCTGATGTTATCTGAAGGACCAGCCTATACCAAGGTTGGCCTACTTAAGCACAACAGGATTAAGGCTTGGAATGTGCTGTGGAAGCTAATCTCAAAATGTAGGTCTTGCTTATGAGACGACAACAGTCTCCTGCTATAATGTGAGTGCTGTTTACAGATTTATGACACAAATATCCAGCACTTTTATTCCTTTAAAAAAATTTACCATGTGATTTTGCTTCTTTTGCAAGGCATTATTTTGTCAAATTTGTGTAATACTTGTATAGTATTTGTATTGTGTAGTTTATTATTATACACCGTTTAAAATGTAACACACATCTTTTGATAGCAAAAAATCACTTCTCAGTTGCATAAAACACATATTGAAATATTGCTCTCCAATATTTTCAGAAGGTGCTTTTTCCATTGCTACTGTTTTTCTTTATTTTGCTGAAAAACATTCATATGCCAATCTTGACAATCTTCATCATGTCCATATAAACCAAAACTTGGACTTAAATTCAGCATCTACCAAGGCGCAACACAAACATTTTCAAGAAAATCCCTCCACCTCAGACAATGTTTTACATGGAACATTTTTCAAAAATCTTATTTTTTGAAAAATGGTCCAGTATTTTTTTTTTATTAAAATACCATATGTCTTAAGACATTTTCATGACAAATGAAATGTTATGTTGAATTTTCTGGGAATGCCTTTTGAAGTCTTCATTCTGGATGACTTCTGTATAACTGGTAAACCGTAAGAGATAAACAAAATCTTACTACACAAAAAATGTTGATCTTGTTAAAGCACACAATTTATGTCAAATACTTTTTTCTTGTGGAGTTAACTATTCCACAGATAATTGCATTTTAAACTACTAAACAATTTCTCAAATGGGAAATTATTCTTTGTTTTTTCTCCCTGGTGGCCATGCATAGAGAACAAAAATCCTAAGCCATCACATAGTGACAAGCTCTTATAAGATTTGGATATCACTCAGGCCTACTGTATTCCCATATTCCCATTCTATCTATACGGAACCACACCATTTCTAGAAATGTTTATCCTGTTTAACATGAAGTAGATACAAGAATAAGCATTTCTAAGAATAATTTGTACAAGAATGGATAGAGCAAGTCCTGCAACATTAGCATGCCCACTAAAGCCAAGTCATTGTATGAATATGAACACATGTACATGAATGGGATTAGAGCTGCACTTTGCTGGTTTCCTAGACTACAGTAAGTATCCTCCACATGGAAATTGATTGAACATGAGAAGTACTGCATATTAGAACTTTAATAACAATAGCCACAACAATGTTATGTGTTACATTCCCATGACTTTCTCCACCAGTATCATCTTTTATACCTCTTCTACAAACTATTTTTAGGGGAGCTTATTTTTCTATGTACTTCACGTTAATCAAGATAAATATATGCAGAAATAATTTCCACATACAGAGCATTCCTAGACTGGCCAGACCGCCAGACTGCGGCACTGCACAGGCCAAGGATTGGCACATTCGCTGCCAGAGTTACACGGGTATGGAACACTAATTACTGTACTAACTTGCATTAGGCTTACCCACATCACACCAGATGTTGAGACTGATGACCTTCAACATGAACACTTTCCCTATATCTCTGAAAACAACTGTGGTTTACTCGCAAAATTTCATTTTGACTGATTGCCTGTATTCTCTTGTGATATTGTCTTTCAGTTCCTTTAACATGTGCAGATTTAAGCGTACACCATATTCTTTAAGATTCCCCATAAATAAAAATCCCATGGAGATAGGTCAGGAGAATGAGGTGGTCACAATCCTCCACCAATTACTCTGTCTCCATTCCCACTTTGCAATTCGTACATAGAATCACCAGTAATGTGTGCCACAGCTGAATCCTGCTAAAACCAGCCACACAATTTTTCATTTCTTGCTAGTTGTGGAAAAAATTATTTAAAATAGAATTTATGTAAACATGTAAATCAACTGTTGTGTCATAAATATGAGACTGATTCTAACTGTGGAGACAAACTCCATGAATATGGTGCTTTTCAGTAGCCCATTATCAATAGTTCTGAGTAGAAACTGACCTTGAAGATAAAACCATGCTTCATCAGACAAGTTCAAGACAAGTCCATGTTGCCATTATGAACGAATTGCTAAAACCAATTGCAATAATTAACCCTACTTATAGGATCTTGTGATTGTAAAGCATGAACCTTTAAGTTTCAGAAGTTTCATTGCCACAAAAATGAACATCTTGGAAATGCTAACCTATTGTGGTAAATGTCTCAGCGATTTTCATTTATGGAGAACGTTAAAGAATAAAGCCTACATATTAAAAGAACTGAAGGACAAAATCACCAGAGAAACACAGGCAATCAGACAACATGAAATTTTGCAAGTAAACCAAATAGACTTGTTTTCAGAGTTATAGGGAATGTGTGTTGAAGGTCATCAATTTCAGCATCTGTTGTGATGTGGGTAAGCCTAATGCAAGTTAGTACAGCAGTTAGTGTTCTGTACCCATTACTTGCCAGTCCTTTACATGTAACACTGGTGTAGAATGTGCCAATCCTCGGCCAGCACAGTGCTGCTGCGGGGCAGTCCAGCTGATCTAAGAACACACTGTATAAGGCTAATAGTGGTACTACATGGTAGTGAGACCTGGACAATGACCCAAACCATGGAAGAAAAACTACTAATATTCAAAGGAAAAATATATGGAGTAATTAAAGTGAATGAAATACAGCGAAACAGGTATAACAAAGAATTCTACAACATATATAAAGATTATTTATTTATGCCAACAAACTTATTGTTGGTGTTTTTAAACACACAAACCGTGTGTGGGCAAAGTTTGAGAGGTAGAACTGGAACTTAAAAATTCAAACACAAACCATGTGTAGTTGAACTTTATAAACTAGTGTATAAACTTAGGCTTTCACAGCCGGTGTCCTGACTATTAGCTAGGTTTATCACTTTCAGGCTTGTAGGCCGTGATCTAGAAGGCATTGAAGATACTGACATTTTGCCAAGTGCTGCACTTGGCATCTTCAGAGTAAGATGATCTGTTGTCTGCACTGGTCAGAGTTTGAATGCGGAAGCAAACGACCATTGGCACTCTTATATAATGGGGGTGGGTGGGGCATTGTTGTGCTGGCTAAGGTGGTGATTGACTCACATCAGTTGGCAGGCCAGGTGTAGGCAGGGTCTTATTGCTGGTGTTGTTTGTGGCTGAAAGGTTATCTAAGATGGGTATCCATGCTTTCTGTACATGGAGTGCTTCTTCCTTCCGGTTGAAGTTGTCTCTGTGTTTGTAGATTGGTATGTCTGACTGTAAAGGGAAGCAATAGAAATCTACTAACACAGAGACAACTTCAACCGGAAGGAAGAAGCACTCCATGTACAGAAAGCATGGATGCTGCTCTTAGATAACCTTTCAGACACACACAACACCAGTAATAAAACACTGCCTATATCCAGCCCGCCAACGATGCGAGCCAATCACCAGCTCAGCCAGCACGACAATGCCCTGCCCACCCCCATTATATAGGAGTGCCAATGGTCATTTGCTTCCACATTCAAACTCTGACCAACGCAGACAACAGATCATCTTACCCTGAAGATGCCAAGCGCAGTACTTAGCAAAACGTCGTATCTTCAATGCCTTCTAGACCACGGCCTACTAGCCCAAAAGTGATAAACCTTTATAAATTAGAATAAAAAATAAAAACTTCAATGCCATAGCTGTGATTTGAACCACAGATCATCTGCTCTGTGGTACATGCATTTCATGCGCCTTATGTACAGAACCTCTGCGGTACACGCACTACGTTTGGCAACAGTACTCCACTTGAGCATTGGTTAGCGTTCATATGCCTTTAACTTTTGCAAACGGTTTAAGCTACCATGGCAACATGCTGGTATAGCCCTAAATTCTTCACATGATTCAAATTTTCCCAGTAGGCCACAAAAGAATCTTGTATTCCTGACACCTACTCCAATGGCGACTATCAAATTTAAGTACTTAAGCTCCAGGCTTTAAGATTTTTAATCAATAGTTTCCATACATCAGGCCAATCAATGATAACTGAATTTTCTAACACACAAAAATCATGTGTAGGTAAACTTTATAAGTTAAAATCAGAAACTAAAACTTCCATGCCATATTTGGCATTTGAACAGTGAATATTTTGGCTATTGATTCATAATGAATAAATATGAGGAATTTAAGGCTATGCCAGCATGTAGTCATGGCAATTCAGTGGTAAACAGCTGCCACACGTAGAACAGAAGACCGCAAGTGGTTCAAATCCCAGCTATGGCATTCAATTTTTTATTTCTGATTCTACCTTATAACATTTACAGATATAATTTCATTACACATTTGTTGTAGGTGCAAGAGGGATACAGGAGACTGAAGTGACAGTCAAGTGTTTACAAACTGATTGCTATACGCCAGTGTTAGAATACTGTACTCTTCCCATGACTGAATGATAACATGCTTCAACAAATAAACTATTGAAAAACCAATAACGAATATCTTGTATAATGGCTGATGACAAAAAAGTTATTTGAAAGAAATGATGGTTTTAAAGAAATCTACACTTTCTCTCTTATGGTCTATAAGCAACATTAAATACAAATTCCTTCAAAATGAAAAGTGATTCAGGGGTTCCTCACAGAAAACTCTAAGTGTGATTTTTTTAAAAGGAATATGTTAAAATATAATACTTGAATCAAAATTACTGTAATGATGTAAACAGTCATTGGGGAAAAAACCGGTTTGCTTTCTCTAGTAAATATTTTGCTGATATCGAGATTTCACTAGAAATACATATTTTCAGACTCCCTGAGTCTATAAGAGTGTTCTCCAACTTTCTGATGTGCTCGGGCACATTTAACTCATGCCTAAGGAGGCATGGGTGCCATCACAACCACCGTTAGGACAAGTACTCTTCTTTTGAGAGGAAAAGGGGAAAGCACTGGTTAAGCAAAGTAATGAACACAGCTTTAGGTGTGCAAAAACATATTTGATGGGTGTGTACTGGCAGGTGTCCATTCAGAAGGAAATAGTTTTGTCTTCAAATAAGAATTAATATTATAAATCATCGGAGTAAAAATTTACTCATGAAGGGTGCCAGAAAAATACATCACGATTGGACAGTGCTGCTCTATAAGAAGTGCTCTTAGAAAAAGGATAAGTAGATCTTTTTAAAAAATTTATTTATTTCGAATAACCTTGTTGATGGCACCAGCCATTTCCTCACATGTTCCTGCAGAGCCATCTCACTTGGTAAAAGTCATAAATGTTTTTTTGTTTTAAATTAACGTCCTCCAACGTAAGGTCATGTCGGACGGTATAAATGTTTCTATTTACTTACATATATAAAAAATAAAAAGTATATCTTGAATTTTCTGGGGATAACCTCTGAAGTCCTCTTCACTCTGAATGACTTTTGTATAATTGGTAAACCGTAAGAGATATACAAAATCTTACTACAGAAAAGTGTACATCAGGTTAAATCACAATTTATGTCAAATACACTTTTTTGTGGACTAAACCATTTCCAAGATATTCTTTATTATTTGTTTGAATTTTCCAATACTTTTACTTTACTCAAACAGGAATATGTTATTCGTTTTTTTTTATCACTTTGCCGTGTAAAGAGAATGGAATTTCAAAGCCTTCATTTAGCGACCAGCTTTAAAACATTTGACTATCACTCAAAGCCTACTGTATTCCCATATTCCCCTTGTACCTACAAGAAAATTAGCAATAACAATTTCTTCAAATGTCTATCACAATTGGCATGAAGTAAATAGAGGACTAAGAGTTTGTAAGAATGGTTAGTATGAGAGTAGAGAAAGTCATGTGAGTGCAACCATTAGATGTTTTTCTTAAATAATTATATAATTCACAGAAAAGTAAATTCATAGTGTCACTTAGAGATTGTTTTTAACATGATAAATTTAATTTAGCAATCTTCAATTATTATTGTTGGACAAAATGGGGCATTTATATTAGAAAATGTCATTCACAGAAAAAGTTATTTAAAAAAAAAACGGCAGAAGTATACACAAAGAAAGAAACCAAAATGGCTTGAGCGTAAAGAAGCCATATACCATACTTAACGGCAGTACAAAATTGTAGAGTAAAACTTCCCCGTAAAGATGAGGTAAAGTTTAGTTCTCTACTCCTAAGTGTTTATGAGTTAAGCAGCAAACAATTCACTGCACAAAATGGCAGATGAAGTTACATTTTAAAAATAAGTCTCAAATATCAAAATTGTGCCTACCATTATAAAATATGTATTGAATTAAGGACAAAATTTTAGTCTATAAGACTTTACAAAAACCAACAAATGTAATCTTCTGGTAATTTTCACCGTTTAGTCACCCCTTATGGTATGGAGACACTAAAAATCAGAGATAATTTTCTGCCCTAATGATACCTGACAGTTTTATACACTTCAGGATTGCAGCATAACTTTTGAGGCGCACATGACCTCATTCAGTTAAATGACCTAAGAACAGTTGTGAGAGACTATTAATGAACTCTGGGTTACATATATCTGATTTGGACAAATGCCAAAGCTTTTTATGTTCCAATTCTTACTTATCAGCTAATATCTCTCACAGAAAAATGGAAAATTTCATATGAAAGTAGTCACCAACCACAAATAAACTGCACGCTTAGTACGTTCAGATTTGAATGAGTGGTTTTTTTATTTTCTTTACTACTTACTTATAGTAGGTAGAGGAAATATTACATTCTAGTCAAAAATTTGATACAAAGATTTAACTGAAAATATATGTTTCATGGCTTCTTGAATGAAAAAAAAAATCTGCTGTGTTCAACTGAGGGTTTTGGCTGGAAAATTAAAACTATCGGTATTCAATTAACTCTTAAAAATTTTCTATGCTGGCTCCAAGTATGTTCTCCTGCAGTCACTTTTCTTTTACAACAGGAGATTCCTTTTGCTGATTGCATCCCCGTTGAGAGTCAGAATGTCACACAATCTGGCATTGGATCAAATTCACAAAGAGCATATCCAGTTAGATCACTGAATTGAATAAAACTTTTGGACAGTGCTCTTTGGAGATTGATGGTATAGATTGTATAGTTCCTAAGAATATCCAATAGTAACGTATTACATGGAATACTTCACAGCAAGCGCTTGTCTGTGGTTACAGTAATCCCATATTATGATAGACGTAAAAAATTGTATAAGTTGCACCCCTACAACTCTGCCTACTACTCCTGAGGCACTGTTACATGACAAATATATGAAAACATTTTAAATATCCTTCAACATAAAATTTTACATTTACTTGGTTTGCACAAGCAGCTGAAACAAATGTTTAGTCAAGTGGGTAAATTAACTCATTGCTTTCCTTTCAATTCTCTTACATAGAACGTGGCAAGAATAAATCTTTCTTCAATATTATCATCTCCCCTCCATTTTGTACTACAAGGTTATTTTCTAAGCAGTAAATTATTAGAATTTTATCCAAAAGGTAACCACCAATGGTCTTTTAGAGCAATGCATATCGCATGTTTCAGAACTTCCAGTACTCACTTCGGACAATTCTATAACTACCAGTACTGAGAACTGGTGACTACCAGCCCAACAAAAGCCCTGGTTCTATTCACATTATCTGCACTACTCACTCTTCTACAAAGCATTTTTAAAAAGTCAATTTTCTATTTACTTCTTAATAGAGATAAACTTTAATTACACATCCAACCATCAAACAATTTGTTGTAGATATATAATCCCTGAGAAAGCTTGCTAAGAATTATTATAGGCACAAGAGGTAGAGTCTGGTTACTCAACGCGTGTGCACTTTGGCTGCTTTCTTTGAGGAACCCGCTACCCACAACAATGAGTGTCATAAAGCCATCTCCATGCCAGAGAAAAGGGAAGCCCCTCCCCCTTGTCCTTTAAGACCAATAGCAACCCTGATTTTAAGGAACTGGCAGACACATGTTTACACCACATGGAGTCTCTGCCAGTTACTATTGGTCTTAAAGGACAAGGGGGAGGGGTTTCCCTTTTCCGGGGCACAGAGGTGGATTTATGACAGTCATTGTTGTGGGTAGCGCAAATTTCCTTTGTGATCCAACTGCACATGCATTGACTAAACAGACTACACAGATGGCTGAAGTGATAGACAAATGTTTAAAAAGTTGTTCACTATATGTTGGCTTTGGAACTCAAAAAATGTATGCAGTACTAGAAAACTCAAATAAATAATAATTAATATCTTAAAAATACCTAGTTGCTATAAAAAGTATTGGTGTATGTTAACGAAACTTTTTTGTGCATTTAATTTTTAGGTTTCCTCTTATGTTTTGCAAGAGTTATACAAAATTAATTCATAATGAGGAGGATATCACAGGTTATTCATAGAAAGCTCCAGTTCAAAATATACCTACATTTTATCTGTTGTTCAAATTTGTAAACAAAAGCTATTACACGCAAAGCCTAGTTTGGTTTTGAACAGGAGGGGAGTTCCTTAATCTTCATGTCCTACTGATGGAAGATGCTGAATTTAAATACAAATTTGGCACATGTCTAACATTTTATTTTTGTGTTATTATTTTTATAGTCTCAGTCTCACATACAGATATTTTACTAAAAATTCTTTTATTTATTTCGAGACCTGAAAAAGTGCATTTTGGGTGAAAGTTCGATATTGATTGAATCTTGGGTGTAAGAAAACAGTTCATCTACTATAGTGATAGTTGATAATTAAAGTAAAACCTACCCATCTTGGCTGCACCTATGCTTTCTGCATTGCGTTACAAACGAGCAGCTAGAAAAATGTATTCCTAAAGAAAGGAAAACAGCTAAACCTATTCTAGCATTGTCTAACCTAACCTAAATCCTAACCAAGTTCTCTGCATTTACACCTTCTTTTGAAAATCAAACAACGGCCTACACCGGATTAACGACGATATTACATGAATAAAATTATATAGAGCTGCAAATAAGTCCAACAAATATATAGTGTAACACGTGAGGTCCCCTTTCATGAAAGCAATGTAGAGGCAGCAGGGCCGCTAAGTGGGTTTCACAACTTATTTATTCTGAAAGTATTTTTCCACCTGCTGTTAGTAAGTTGCGTAACACAGAACACTTGTTTTATTCCTTGATTAATATAAAATGGACGACCTTGGCACAATTAAGCTGCTTAAACGAATCGTCAACCGTGTCAACATAACCAAATATATGTTCACTTCTAGCCTCACTTATCAATAAAAATTATATGATACTGTGATTAAAACCACACTATAAACATTTTTAATGCTTTAATGACCATTTACCTTATAGTTTTCAAACCCCGCTAAATGTTCTTGGGTGAGATAATTCACTTCCATTTTTCTTCGTATTTTACACCACTGTATGCGCTAAAACTTCACAATGATACATTCAAAAGGTGCTACAACTTTGGTTTACGTGACATTGTAAAAAAAGGTATTATTAATTAATCAACAACATTACAAAAACTGGTTACAGTCACCTCCTATACAGGGAGGCGTGCAGTAAATGTCAAATAACAACGAAATAAAAACACGTATACTGCGAGTGCGATTTAGAGATGGATCGTCGGAATCACTTCAAAGGAACGCTTCTCTCCAATCCGATTTCCGGAACTGGTACTTCCGATTCGTTCCTTAGGTTTTAATTCGGTTTGCCAATTGCTGTATTGTAGCGTAATGCCGCGCGTTTCGTTTTCTTAGTATGTATGACTATGATACAGTGAAACTCAAAATATATTTTGAGTGGAACTAATAGAGCAGTTACATTTATTGCTAGTATTTACGTTGAACGCGTTTCGTTTGGATCTACCATATATAGGTAACCAGTTCTCTATAATACGAATGTAAATAAACTTTGGTACAGTAATTGCAGAAGAGATTCCAATGGAAGAGCTGCCAGTAACAAAAATATGCCCTCCACCATCAGAACTGTGTGTCATCAAAAAGAATATTCCTTGCCCAGAAGGAGGCTGCAGCATCACTTTCTTTACATCATCTCAATTGGATATGCATCTCTTAAAACACCATAACAGGAACACCAGTAGGAAAAGCAAATATGGCAGAAATTGTCAGTTTCACTGCCCAGTTGAAAAATGTTCATATAACATTAATTCTACTATGTTTTTTAAATCCCTGAAATATTTGAAACAACATTACCTAAAAGTACATGCCAAAAAATCTTTCCATTGTATTAAATGCCAGAAAGGATTTGCAACTGAAGCAACAATGAAACATCACACAAAAAGCTGTGGTATTAAGTTCACTTGCTCATGCAGCAACACCTATGGGTCTTATGAAGCTCTCTTGACCCATGCAAAGAGAAAAACACACTTCTTTGATGAAAAGTATAAACTTTATGGAAAGGCACTGCCAGCTGAGGTTTCTAACAATGAGAATTTAGCATCCAATAGAGAT
Organism: Tenodera sinensis; assembly: GCA_030765045.1. Taxonomy (NCBI): domain Eukaryota; kingdom Metazoa; phylum Arthropoda; class Insecta; order Mantodea; family Mantidae; genus Tenodera; species Tenodera sinensis. The sequence goes on from CM060970.1 coordinate 13,492,138, forward strand.
TGTTCTACTCCGATAACAATAATTATACCTGTACATCTTCTTGCTGCAGTTGCACTTAGTGAGCTTTCAGGAAAATGTTCAGGAAGTACTACTGAAAAAGGAGTGCAGACTGATGCATGTGCAGTAGATTCCAAAAGATCACGAAAAGCATCTATCCCAACTAAGACTTGCAAAAGAGCAACTAAGCGGAGAATGTCTGCCCAGACTCAAACCGGAGTTGTAAAATGGAAACAACCAAAGATGAGTGCACAGACCCAAGCCAGTGAAAATAGCATTCTCATGAAAGCTATGCAGAATGCAGACATTTCTGTAACTTCAGAGAGCAAGTTTTCCCAATCAAAAAGTGCAATACCTGATGGAAGTGAGCAGCATAGAAAAAGTATCAGGTATCAGGATAATATGTATCACCTAAATGACCTGCAATTGGAAACATTAGATGAATTTTCTTCCACTGCAGATTTATCCTTGAGTGATAATATTAGCTCCTATAGAATTGGTATTGATGAAGGAATTCCAGACCTGTGGGCCCATCAGAAAAATTCTTCAGGTACGCAGACTAATCCTGTTGTAATGAAACTGAGGATTGATCAAGAGGAGTTGTTAAGCAACAGTATAACTCAAACTAATTTAAACTTTGCTCTTTTTGAAACAGAATCATGTAAAGTAAATGCTAATTTGGACTCTCAGACAAGTAACATACAAAGATACTTTGAGGATAATTCCAATAGCAGCTTTTTAACAGTAACTCAGGCTTCTATGAAAAACTTTGAGCAAGATATAGCAAGCACTTCTTGTCGAGAGAACACAACCACTTTAAAAACCTTAACAGATGAGCTAGGCTACTCAGCAACACAAATGGAGAACATTCTTGAGCCAAACCCTGTGGATGTCTTTGGGGCAAATCGCTCATGCAATACTGAAACTCAAACAGAAATAGAAATCACTAATCCATTCCTTGCAGAGTGTACTGATGGAGACACATCATTCATATTTAGCTCCAATATTGAAACACAAACAACTGAAGATTTTCCGTCTTTTGAACTTCCTTCCTCAAATATGTGTACTCAAACTTGTGATAATGTATTGTTCTCAGACTGGAGTTTGTAAATAATAAAACTCGGAGAGCTTGGTCTCAGTTTGCTACCTCAATAGAAACTCAAGACTACTCTCTCTGGATGTTTAAGCAATTCCGGCCTTAACAGCAGTAATAGCTGCTTTAACCTAAAAGAACCAACATGAGAAACTTATCACTTGGAAACACAAACGACATCGATGCATTTAAGACAGCTTATTGCACAATTATCCAAACAAGATGGTGATGCTCAACATTATTAAAATACTCAGTGCACAAGCTTTTTAGTGTAGTGTAATCAACTGAGCCATTTAAATCATTCCATATCTGTTATACTAGTCATTTTTTAATTCTTTAGTTTTTATGAACTTCATGATTTGATGGTAAATCTATGCAAATAACTATTTGAAATATAATTAAATTATATAAATAATTTTCTAAGCATTAAAAAATATAACAATTTCAAGCCTTCCAATTGTAAATGTTTGACAATATAGTTTCATTTAGTTGTAAGCTTTATATTCTTAAAATATATTGTTGATTCACACTACTGGAAACAATTTTGCCAAATGTTTCATTAAAAATAAAATTATAAATATGAATAACTCAGCCTTCATGATATTAAAGTAATTGGAGGATATTAACCTAAAGTGCAATATGCAAAAATAAAAAACGATGAAATTTAATGCAATAAACAAGAATAACTCTAATATGAGCTTAAGATAAATGTAACACCGGTGAGGAAGAAGTGCACAAATATTTAGGCATAATAGTAGATAACTGACTAAAATGGGTAGAACACATTAACCATATATGGAACATTATTAGTAAATCAGTTTTCTTATTAAGATATTTTTAGGGCATATGGGGATTTACATATTTTGAAATTTATTTGGGCTACATTTATTCTCGTATGTTGTATGGGATAGAAATTTGGGGCAGTTCTGCAAAAGCAGATTTGAACAGAGTATTTTAGTCTTCAAAAAAAGTGTATCAGACTTATATACAGTGGTGGCTCATGACATTGCAGTGGTGGGCAGTATGTCACCCTCTCCACTTTCTCTCTCTGATACACACACAATGTAGTTTCCCAGAACATTTAGTGGTAATTTGCAATTCATATAGTCTTTGAACTCTCATGTTTTGTCATTTTTTTGTTTAAATGACCAATATCATTAATTATCCAGGTGCCGTTTCTCTCATGTGCAAACAATAAACATGGAAAAGAAAAGTGCCATTGGTTACTTCACAAGCACTTCTGACAATGAAGTCATTAATCCTCTTGCTCTCCAATATTTTTCACTGATGGAAATATTGAAGAGACTTAGCAGTATGTATGCCACATGATTGGTTCTGTTGGTGTTATGGGGCTTCAGTTTTGTATTGTCTAGCACCGGCACCCAGGCTGTGTGTATATGTGATGTTTCTTTTTTCTATTGAAGTTGTCTTTATGTTTATGTATCTCAATTGCTTCTTGGTACAGCCGTGCTTGGTAGTATGCTGTATTTTCCAGAACAGTTCCCACAGCCACATAATAGTGATTGGTGCACAAACAACCAATAGGAGATGAGAGGCTCTATATATATATAATCACCTATATATAAGCTGGGCGCTTCATCAAGCCAGGAGTCATTCTCTGAAGTTGCAGTTTTGAGCGAAACGTCAGAAAATTCATTGACTGGACCATGGCCTACAAGCCCAAAATCTACCATCTACTGGAAACCAAGAGAATAATGCATGGACACCCTTGTTAAGAAAAACATCTTTACTATTTATTCTCTGTATGCCTGGGTCCAACTGGCATCACCTGTAATCCTATTTTCCAGTTGGGCTCAGGCTGAAGAGGGAAGCACAGTTTCTGAAGCATGTTTTGCTTTTAAATTTGAGTAAGTGAAGTTGGCGAAACAGGATGGCTTAGGCAATAATGTCTGTGGTCCACATTTGGGATGTTGCACATTCAATTCCTGCAGCTGACCTTGGGTTTTTTCAGGACCTTTACTCAGACGACTGCTGGGAAAGATAACCTTACATCCCCCAAATCACTCCTTTTCATTTCATTCTCTATCTGGTCTTTCTAGGTAGTGTCAGCAGGGTTGCCAATAAGATGTACTGCGGTGGAGCTTGTACCTTGGAAATACAGTGTTTGGCTGAGGGAAGGCACCGTGGTCGGTTGGCCACCTGCCAGGGGTACTGATTGATCAACTGGACCAGGCTTGGTGGTGGGCTCTCTCTGGCAACTTGGAACTCAGTCTGGCTGAAGAACTGCCTGCATCTTTAAGGGGCCCACCATAGTAGTTCTGCCTGTCATGCGTTCTGACCATCTGTAGGGTACTTTCATGTCAATCTTCCTCCTGGGGGTCTGACACAATAAGCCATCAGCTGACGTGCCGGAATCCCCTCCATGACAGACAAGACAAGACATGAAGTTAGTGCCACAAATCCAGCAAAACAATCTTTCACGTGTTGTTTCACTTTACTGTTTCCAACTTCCAGTCACAAAATCAATTCATGTTGATGCTGAAATGAAAATGTCCTGGTACATAAAAACTACACTTAACTACAAATGCATTGAACTAAGAAGTAAATAAACACAGTGCACCACCATTTCAGAGTTAACTGGGGTGACTTAGTGCTACACATGTGCTTAATAAGAAAACAATAAGGAAATAGCACTTAAAAATGTCACAAGATGGCAGTGGTACTTAAACACTAGGATTGTCCTTCACTAGTGGATGTAGCGTCAAGTGATGATGTACTCTTATAAGGTTAGAGGTATGACATGTTTAACTAGCATTTTTAGGCATCAAATAATGTCAAAAGAAAAGTTGGTTGCAGTATGTGACTGTTTGTTCCACTAAATTACAAACAAGAGCTTTGTTAACATTAAATTCACAAAGGAAACTGTCAAAAAACTCACATGAAGTCACCCCTGTTGATTGTAGCACATGTGTTTTTTCTTTTAGTGGCACCAACATAGAGATTGACATCAAAGCAATGAGGATGCATTATTGGCTATTGTGGCAACTTTGCAGATTAAATTGTATTTAATCATATTTATGTGGTTGTTTCCTTAGCACAGTGGTAACAGCTGCTGCCTACCAAGCAGGAGACCTGGGTTTGATTCCCAGTGTCAGTACGGGATTTTTTCCTGCTGGGAGACCTGCTATGGAGTTCATTCAGCCTTGTTAGGTACCCAAGGGGCCAATTGAGGAGCTTCTTGATTAAGAAGTAGCAGCCCCTGGTTGTGAAGACTAAATATACTGACTGGGAGTTACCAGGGTGCTAACCACATCCCACCCTCCAGTACTACACCTCACTCATGCTGCTTGTAGAGGGCAGAGGTGGGGGATGCACTGACCAGGTGGTAGGCCTGTGCCACAGGTTTTTAAATTACATTTACAGGTGTTATTTTTACCTCCTGATATTATATTTGGATTCTATGTAATTTTTAATACTAAAACTCACATATGGCCACAATTAGAATTTCATGCATGTTCTCAGTTATACTCACATTAATTTGACACATTTGCAAACAAAATATTAATCACTGTTACTATCATTTAATTTTTATTTCCATAGATACATATTTCTTTAACATAATAAACTTTTAATTCTCAAGGCTTAAAAGGCGTGGTCTGCTGGAGTTTTGAGGTCCAGACTTTTCTTCCACACCTGCAGTGGACATCATCGGTGGCATAGTCTGTCTTCTTGGTGAAGGTTCAGTTACAACAGAATCGTTGATGACTGGAGGTGCCATATTTATATGTGGGCTGCTTACAGGGTTTGGCTGGGCTTGAGCGGGAGGTGAGTTTAGACCACAGCTTTTAAGCCCAGAAGAAATCTCTAGCCTTAATTCTAATTCCGGCCGTGAAAGCTTCCGACTACTCATTTTAATTCTCAGTTCAGTAAATAGTTATGTTTTTATTATCATTTATAAATTCATTTTTTATTACATTATGACAATAATGATAACACTTAGGCAGACTTCCTCCTTTCCTAATACACAGAGTGGCAATGGAAATTTGTGATTCTGTATGTACACAAGGTTACTGACATGTAACCATGTTTACAACCGCTCAGATTCCCTTCTTCTCGCTTAGCCTAAGCTTGGAGGGCTGTTGATAGCAGCTGCAGACGATCGCTGGCTAGCAGAGGACCTGAACCGGTTAGGGCGCCTAGGTACCAGTCAGAGACTGTTGGCTGTGGTCTTGCTATCCCTCGTCTATCCTGCTTGTTTATAGTTACCTGTCCTGTAGCAGGTCGTTGCGGCTGCCGGCGAGCGGGAGTTGGAGCGGTGATCCCCGGGCGACTTTGAGCGCGAGTGGCGGCCTGCGCACTGCGATTTCTGAACTAATTTCATTATAGTGATATGACATCTCTAATGTCAAATATTTAGTTTCCATCCTCACTGTGAGTTTGTTCTGGATTTATAATGTTAGTGTTGTGTTCTTTACATTGAGATTAATTTCTTACGAACAAGTGTAAGGGAAATGTTGGAATGATATTTTCTTTGGACTTAGAAACACATTACGCCCATCACCCTTGTAGACAGGTACGAGCAGGCAACTCGACCTTTGAGACCACCTGGCATAACTGATAGATAAGCCATCCTGGGTTCATCCCACAGCAAGGAGCATGGGAGTCGGAAAACATTTGAAGCCATGCCTGTACTTCATCGCATAATGGTTGCACTTCGATTTATAGATAAGCAATTAGGGCTTAAGCATTTCTCTGCATAATCATTGCATTTATATTCCAAATGTTCACTATTGAGAAATATTGAAAGATAATATACAGCCACTGCAACCTATTAGTTTTACAGGACAGAGAGTACAGAGTATGTAGTCTATTCTAATATATTCCCTATTGTCGATGCTGTCAGTTTGCTATAGGTCATGCATTAGTTCTTGACGGTTGACATTTTTAAATGAGAGGTTAGATGCGAGTTACTTACTCACCTTTACGGGAATACTGACATACAGAAGCAGAAATGACAACCAGATGCTGTGTCTTGTTCTCATGTTTCTGCGCTCGAGAAGTACAGCAACTACAAAGCAAATTATAACACTTCCAGTGATGTCAGCCATATGTGCTACTCTATCAATCTCTGGGACTGTTTACACTTAATTTCTCGTGTTTCTTCTATTCTTGACATTTCTCCCCTCATGTACTTCGTCTGAATTGGCTTTTTCATCACCTCTCGTTAAAACACTGACAATGACTTGAACCCGTACTACACAAAACTTTGCAGTCAACTGTACTTTGTGTTTTCTTGGAAACATAACATAGGGAAGCAGAACTGTTTGTTACGTAATATAAACTATTTGCTGACCTGCTTATTAAGTGTAGGCTAGCTCACTGGATTTTCACTGAAGGTCATTCATCAAGAACTAACACGCAACCTATAACTGCCAAGATGATACCTAGCTCATCAATGAATCTGATTGGTTCAAGTACCTAACGCATAGGAATTAGCAGATGTGACTAACCAATAAGCTAAATGGAGCAGCAAGGGATATGAATCATTTGGTTAGAATGTGCCAAGTGAATAACTGTGTTATTCACTTGTCCATGTTGTGTTCATTTTTGCTCGTTTATAATTATTTTTTATATTTGCTATAGCAGGTGTTTGCATTGCAGTGTTGGCATCACTTTTGTTTCCCCTTCTTCCTCTCTCGTTTCTTTTCAACTGTGAACAGCATAACATGGCTGTGCTTCAATACGCTTGGACTCGCTCTTACTTCTGTTACTCTACATTAGTCGCTGAAAGTTAGCACAGCCAGTCTTAAATAATTTAGCCTTCAAAAATGGTCGCACTGCGTATTTTTACTTTATGAAGAAAGCATAAACTGTGCAATTATCACGTGATGAAATATGGCATTAATATCGTATTAATTTGGCTTTGAAAATCATCATATTCCTATTGCCCACTCTGTAAAGAAATAAATTTAATTGCACACTTAATAGATAGAACCATTCTTTCCTATTGGTTAAATGGATGTTACGTTCTGAACACCCGTGTTCCAAAAATAACTATATGTTTCTTAAGAATTTCAGCACCAGAAGATGTTCGCCTCTGATTTTTCTTTCCAGCAGAATGCTTGTGTGAAACCTCATCCTTTGAAAGATTTTCTGTATATCCTCAGGGCAGTTTTCTTTTATAACTACAAGGTAGAAAACTCCTCGTTGACTAAGAAGACCAGGAACACTTGGAAAAAGGCGGTCCATAACCTGGAAGAATACAGTTTCGGCAAATTATTGTTAATAATGTATTTTCCATTCTTTGATGTTTTAATAAAGTAACTAAAACATACAGCAGATTTATCTATATCCTCTACTATTGTGTGTATTGACTGAAATATAATACACAACCCTAAGTTTCTTGGGTAATGTTGCAGAATATGGGCTTAGGGACTGCGTAAGGTAGGGTGCCAATGTATGACAAATGAAAGTAGCGAGCGGTAGCAAAGCATCATTTGAATGACATTGGAATTGTGTAGATGGCAATGCGTAAAGATGAGAATGGAGATAACTTCCATCAATGTGTGTACATAGATGACATAGATATGAAGAATGCGAGAAACTCTATTCTTGTTCTTAATGACGAATTTCAGTAACTATAAGGAGGAGAATTCTATTTTACTTGTGCAGTAGGCCGTATAACTAGCCAGGAGGGCTTGGGGTGCTGACCACATCACACCCTCCAGTACTGCACCCAACCAAGGATGCCTGTAGTGTGCAGAGGTGGGGGACGCTGCGGCTGAGCGGCAAGTCTTGACCCTTCATGGGCTGTTGCACCAGGGGTTTAGTTTCAGTTTATACTTTCCCCAATTCAACCCAAAAGATCTCCCAAATGTAACACTGAGCACCACAATTACAGAATAAATGAGGATCCCTTTGTACTACAATCAAACAAATTAATTTATGAATCACATAGCCTGCAATAACTATGAAATCATAAGCTTATGTGGTTGTATAGCAGGTAGATAACCTTGTAACTGGAATTGTGTGTGTTAAAATGCACCAGAGAACATGCCAAGTTGTTTAGATAAGCAAATGTAAATATTGTATAAGATTGAGAGGTAGAACTGGAACTTAAAAATTGAATGCCACAGCTGGGATTTGAACCACAGACCCTCTGATTACCAGGCTTACATTGCCTACACATGGCTTGTGTGTTTAAAAACACCAACAGTAAGTTTGTTGGCATAAATAAATAATAATTGTATAAGATATTTTACTATCAAAATTGTAATTTTTTAATCAATGTCCCAAAACTATGCATATCAAAGGGAAATGTGTTCGTCGGTCATGGCTGTGTGATTGACACATGGTCGAATCAACGATTGGCCAATCAATCGCGGTTACTATGTCCTTAACCATAGAAACAAACAATTACCCCTGTAGAGAGGTTCATTTGTTCATATACATTTTACTGTTTGCTTTCTGGATAATGACTTTCTCGATATCAAAAGTCTAAATTCAATTTCTCATATTCCTCAATAAAACGCTTGATCATTAAAAATTTTTGTCATTCATATCTACAAGAAATAGAAACAAATGCCAAAGATAAAAAATGGATTACACTACTGTCCAATCCAGATATAATCCCCCAGAGACCAAGGAAAACAGCTGTTGCAGCCTTCCGACTATTGACAAATCATGACTGCTTAGCAAGTCATCTCTACAGAATAGGTATCTCAGCCTCACCAATATGTGTCCTGTGTAACGATCCAGCAGAAATGAATGAAGAACACTTGAAGACCTGTGAAGCATTAAGATCAGAAGAAACTACAGTTCAAAAGTATTGGAAAGCACGAATGCTAATGGCTTCATTGCCAGATGCAAGGCACTAGAAAACAACAACAACAACTTACTTGATATAAGAAAGAATTCAAACTGTGGAAGCGTATGTGTAAATAGGTTCGATTAAGGAAACCCGTGAAAATTTTGAGGTCAAGCTTCTGAGTACAGGACTGCCAGCAGAGTGTAATACAGAAATTAGTTAAAACATGGTGCACTGTGGGATCTATGCAGAATTTAAAATCAGAAAGAATTACTTCAGTTTGCACGCCATAAGTTATTGAGGACATTTGTCAAAAAATTACTCTACGCCCAAAGAATTATATTGGTGCTACAGGTGCTCGTAAGTCAGAGAAGTTGGCAGCAGATGTTAAAAGGTCTTGATTTTATGCCAAGTCATATGCAGGTAGTACAGCAATTACAATCAGAAATGTATAGAGTATTGCACATGCTGCCATCGATGTCGGGACTTTACGCCGGGTGTATCTGAATATGTTTAGACACACACAGCTGTGTATTGATGTTGCTTGGGGGCCACATTTAACATCTTCAGTAAATGACAAAAGGAAGCTTTAAGGTGTGGTGTAACAGCACACTGCTGACCAGCAGAAGTGTTCAGTCCCATGGAAACTCTTTCAAGTACATGTGTGCACCTTAACTGTCACAATGGACTTGTTTTAATTCAACTGTACTTTGGATTATCATGGTTCTACTGTACATGGTAGACAAAGTAAAATACTTAGTGAAGATATAAACTCAGTGCTAGTAACATCCTTTTAAAGCTAAAAAATGAAGATATTCCATAATATTTTTCTCTTCTAGATCCCTAGATTAGCATTGTGGTGGTTATTTTATGTTAGAAGATTTAGCAATGTAGTGATAAGTCATATCTTCAGGGCATTCAAGGTTCAGCAGATAAATGTTGGCGATTATTGCTTTGGTCAGCCCAATATCCCATGGATCCGCTTGCTTTGGCCGGCATTTATCAGATTGCATGTTCCTGTGGTGCAATATGGGCCAACGGAGAACACATAATTCAGTATAGGGAGGCTACTGTTCTTTCATCTATGCCGTACTACCATGCCAGACTACAACGTGAAGCCATAGAAATTTACAAACACCCAAACAATTTTAATAGAAAGGAAGAAGCTCTAAAACTGAATCCCCTGTGAGCGGCCCAGATATAAATACGGCACCTCCAGCCATTGATTCTGTTGTAACTGAACCTTTGCCGAGAAGACTCAGACCATGTCACTGATGATGTCCACCGCAGGTGTGGACGAAACGTCTGGACCTCTAACTCCAGCAGACCATGGCTTTTAAGCCTGGAAGAAATCTCTAGCTTTAATTCTAACTCTAGCCATGAAAGCTTCATACTACTTATGATTATTGATATATTTCCAATAAATATTCAGTATTTCACCAATTCAACTTTATTGTGATGAAATTGTACTAACATAACAAATTATCTTCACTCTTTCACAAGTGTGGAATATTTACGGTATGATAGCACGTGACAAATATCGACACGCGATATTTAGTAACGTACTTTGGCAATGCAATCCAATATTATCTGATTGCTGATAATACCCTGTTGTAATCGGTAGTGCAGATATAGGCCTGTCTTAGTTGACGTATATATTATTAGTCCCTATTGGGTTAATTGTTTATTCCTCTACCTAGCAACTGCAGCTACTGTTATTGATTAGTAATGTATCGATCGTAAGAGGTTATGGTCAACCTTGGGCATATTTCCTATGATTTGAATAGCTTTGAGATGCAAGTTGAGAAACATAACTTTGATAATTAAGGAAAATGAAGCTATTAACAGTGAAGCAACAAGATTCTAAAGTAAGAACAAATTAGAAACTAAAAACTTCACTTATCTTAGTAATGTTGCAAGTCCAACTTGAGTCAGTTTTGCAAAAAGAACTTGCAACATTACTAAGATAAGTGAAGTTTTTAGTTTCTAATTTGTTCTTACTTTAGAATAACTTTGATATTTACATTGTATATGAAGTTTACAGATATGTGGATACAACTTGACATATATACTGACATGAATTATCTCATTAATTCGCTTGGATATATAATTCCTGCCGCAGCTGTAACATTAATTTTACATAATTTTCAAAGAATCCTCAAGCTAAAGAAAACGCAGTCATGTCTCAAGGTGGTACACAAATATTACTTTAGGCATGTTAACTTACTTCTCGTCCTTGTAATCCACCAGCCCAGGCTCTTGCAAGAACGCCATCAGCTCCCTTCCCTGCCACTTCCTCTGACGGTGTTACCACATATGGTGGATTGAAGATAAGAACGTCAACAGCATTACTGGTCCGTAGTCCTGATATGAGATCCATGGTGACCACTTCTATGTTGACACCATTCTCTGTAGCTGTCCCCTTGGTCACATTGCTTGCTATGGGGTTCACATCTACTGCAAGGCAACGGCTGCTTGATCCCAGAGCCTTAGCAAGCGCTGCTATAATAACACCAGAACCACTCCCAACTTCGACACACAGTGATGGCTTCAAACCTTTGAGAAACGTCAAGTCTTTTTCCAGGGCATCTATGAGCAGAAAACTGTCTTCCGCTGGCTCATAGATATTCTCGTAGTCTTCCACTGACAAATGAGATAAACTTGGTGTGTCCATTATATTCCTTCTCTTAACAATTCAAAAAAAGGTTAGAAATATTGCCATATAAAAGTATATGAATTATGCTTGATTAAAATTAAGCCTTCTTTTAACTGAACAAGGAACTAGCAGTCTTGTTTTATACATAGAGTACTTCTGTGAGATGAATGAACGCTTGAAATTCATTGGATTGAAGGATTCCCAGCTTCAAGTGGTGTTGTGATTGGTGATGGCTCCATAAGAGCCTTTCTTCGAGATGTTTCTCGTGCTATCTGCTGATGGATTTTGTTTAGTCTTTCCTGAAAACAAATCCAAACAAGCTTATTAACTGTTTTTCACTATTCATTATTCCAAAATAGCTGCACATTATGTTGAACAATGTCTTTTATTGGGGCTATGTGTATCTATATGCTAAAATGTTAAAATAAAATTTAGTTTTTGTATATGCATCATGCCAGAAATGACAAAACATCTGACGTGAAAAATCACATGACTTTCTCTACCCATTACCCAAAGGTAATTCAGAACATTCAGGGTGTTCCCAGAAAATTCAAGATATACATTTCATTTTCCATGAAAATATCTTAAACATATGGTATTTTAATCAAAGCCTTTTGAGAAAATCAAAATGTGACATTCTTTCCTCTAGTGGCCCAATTCTTTAGTCCACTGTGAACTCAGTATACCATGTGCACTGAGGTCACAGATGCCAAAATGAGACTAACAAACACTGCTGACCCTAAAGGCTTGTTCACAACCACCCAGTAGCAGTAACTAGAACAGCAATCAGAATGGGAAGGCATGTTAACAATCAGCTTATCAACAGACAATGGAGGTCAGTATTGTGCATTGGGACTTCATTTGTTTCTAACTGACCAATGATATTTTTTTAGCTTGTGACTTGAGAGAGCTCTAGCGACTATTACATGGCACTGCCACCATGAATAATTCCTACAGTGAGAAGTCTAATATGTACAATACGAATTTAACATACCATGCCCGGAAATGTGAAAGTTAAAATTTAGCCAAGCCTTCTTTCCTATTCCTGGGGCTTGGGAAAGCCTCCTGTCAGTTGTAAATGCTCCCATTTAAATATATGTATTTCAACTTTCTCCTTTTGGTTATTGTTACCATTACCAGTGGTTGTGAATCAGCCTTATGCTGCAAACTTTAGCTGAGGATGGTTTTTATAAGAGCAGCGGAGCAACAAGAGCATAGCCAAAACATCACTATAGCTAAAGCCCAATGATCCAGGAAACAAGAGGATTTCACTTAGGTTGGCACTCTTATTCTTGTTGTGCAGTATCCTACACATATTCTTTGCTGCTCTCTTGATGCAATAATTTTACTATAAAAGAAAGGCCCCTAAATTGGAAGTGTAGATGGGCCAAATGACTTTGCCGAGGTAACATCTACTCCTTAAGCACTTTACAAGGTATTAACAAGGTACTCCCTTGTGGTTTACCATGAAAAATATGAACTGGTTTGAGAATTCAATGCCATTCTGGCAGTTTGTCACAGTAGCTCAATGGTTAGAGCAGCCACCTGGTTAGCGGAAGGTCTGTGGTTCAGATCCCAGCTGTGGCATTGAATTTTTAAGTTCCAGTTCTACCTCTCAAGGTACTCCCTGTTACTCTAATCACTATTTTTTGCCATTTCTAAAGTGTGTCAAATTGGGCCAGAGTAGTAAAACAAATGTCCAATACTAAGCTTGGTATTTAACCAACTTCACATCTTTAGGGTTATGCTGTTCACAGACACACACTTGGACGTTTTTGTAAAAATTCTCTTTTTGGGGGGTTCAGGGGTGATTTTGGTGAAATCCCAACATGGAATTTTTGTTTGGAATACAATACTTCCACTACTTACTATGCATAACTGAGAAAGTAAAAAGGAAAATGTTAAATGAATTTCATATTCATTTTCAGAACATCACATGACATTTGAGTTGTGAGAGGAGAGACAGAGGGAAAGACAGATCTCTGCAGTAATACTTTGTATAAATGGCTCAAGCACTGTTAGCACTTAGACTCATAGAGTAACTGATAGATGTAAATGTATTGCTTCCCTGCATGAAATAAAACTTACCTGAGCCGTTTGTAAAATGTTGCTCACTACAGTCACTTTCAGCTTTGCATTTATAAGCTTTCTAACATAGACGTCCAAGTCCAATGGGCACTGCTGGGCTTCAGAAATCTTCTTCAACTCTTCAGCTAACCCTTCAATTTGCTGCTTCAGCTCTACCTGACTAATCCTGACAATCAACAAAACATTTCATTATTGTGATGTCATTTGAATAAGAGGGCAAACTTCCGCAGACCAACTCTGTCAAAGAAAAAAATTATCCCAAAATATCCATTAGGCATGTATAAATAAGTACCCAAAATTCTAGATTCCAAAAATGCTTCAAACCGCCCCAAAAAATTCCCAAGTTCCATAAAAAACTGAAAATTTTACAGATAACACTCCTGGAAAAAGTAATTGAAATACAGTTTCTGTACACTTCGCCTCTTCTCTCCTCCTCTATACTCTTCTTGTCCCTCACCTTTCTCGACTTGTTCCCAAAACCTAAAAAACTAAGCTACACCTAACCTAACATGGTGCTCCCAAACATTACTAGCCATAACATAAACATCTTCTACTACAGGTGCCAAAATTGACAATAAATATCTTTCTCTGATGTAATATTGGGGAGCTTTTCAACTATGAGGAACACTCCAGAGTAACTTTTATGCCATTTCAATGCCATCTGATTAACTTTTGACAGGTTTGGTCTGTGGAAGTTTGGCCGAATAAGAAATGGGATTTGTGAAATTAAAGACACTCATATAAGAACACAAGTGGAATTTGCTATGTATTAGTCATGATGTACATGGGATATTACACATTCTTTGGGTTGTTTATGAATGATACATGGTGAGGATATTCCTGTGTTTTAATTATGTTAAACCCTGCGTGGACAATTCTACTTAGAAATCAAATGTTGAATTTCAGGTTGTTTCTGTGTTTGTAATTGGTTGCCTTATTGAGCCATTTAGGAAATCACATATTCAGACAGCATCTTAAACATATTATGCTCATTTTCATTGAGCTTAGGTTACCCATATTTGCAGCAATGATGCCAATATCAATAAATTATTAAACCTACAGAAAAAGGTCTTGAAAATGATCATTATTCAATGCATGTTGGCATACTATATTTAAAGATTTTAAAATTCGGACTGTAGTTAATCATTTTGTATACCACCCATACATGTTATCTTGAGTCCTGGAATCTAATGTAATGGTCTGAGTCAAATAGGCCTGTGGTTTGCCAAGTAAAAACTGAGCAACATTATCCTATATTTCACTCTACTGCACTATCTTTATTGCTGTTCTCTTGCATTATCATACTTTTGTGTTTAACCAACTCAAACAGTAATTTTAGGTACTAAACACCGGGCAAACTTTCGCAGACCAACCTGATGCAGATCCAGCATTGACATAGCAAACTCATGTAAATAGCAAGAGAAGGAACCATGTGTTTAGCTTTTACTTCAGCTGTTGGCTAATCTGAAAGAAACAATTGTGGAAATTACAACTCACTACCTTCTATGATATGATTCAAAGTACGACTGTGTAAAATGCATGGAAAGTCCTGCTGCCATCTGTGACTTCAAGATAAAGTGTGCGAGTTCATTTACATACATATGATGCTTGGTAATTACTAAGGCTACTTAACATTATCAAATATTTCATTATCATCCTACGTTATGACTCACAAATTATAGTCACTCATAATGCAAAGTTGACAAAATCCAAGAAATAGAATAACTATATTGGCATTAACATAATAGAGTACTCAGAGATGTCCATTCAACTTAGGTTTAAAATTGTTTTGAAAAGTTAGCTTGCTTTAAATCGATTTTAAATGAATGAATGCTTTTAAGCCAATACTGATAGTGTAGTTTAAAGCGGCCAGTTTTACATTTTTGTTTATGTTTTCATCATGTCATTTGTACCGTATTCATTTAATGACATGTTAATAAGTGCTTATGTTGCAGTTCTAAATCATCAACAAATGTTGAACATTTATCTCTTAGGTTAGGTATACTTACTCTTATTGGTAATAATACTGCATAACACCGTTTAGAAATACTAAAAGCTACTTGTCACAGAACACCTAGTAGTACTTGTGTCAGAAAACATATCAATTTTATTTGCTGAAGGTAGAATTTCCTGTCAATGAGGAAATTTACAAGGCTGATTTAACTTACCTAGTTGCCCGCACTCTCTCATCCAACTGATCTATTGTAGGTTTCAGCAAGCACATTAAACCTTCTGCCAAAGTATCCCTTGTAGGATTTTCACAAAAATCCTCAGTTTTATCATCTATAGACGTTGTTGTGCTTTCTGTATCCAAATCCATGATCTGTCACGCGATCTCCTATTATTTAAATCATGTTGGCCACAGTGGCAAACACTGCTGCCAACTGATTGTCAATCTTTTATTTTCAGCTTTGCCAATACACATTGGAGGTGAACAAAACGATTGTCCGGCTAAAAAAATATGTTAGGCTTTGTAACTGTTACAATATTATACTATAATATTATAATATATATTATTATAATACAATATAATATTGAATTCACTGGAGGGCAATTGAACTTGCAGCTATTCCAAAATTAGATGTAAACTGAGTGAAATTACGTTCAATTAGGCATAACTTGTTAAAGTTGGCAATTCTGCAGATAATTCCTTAGTGTACTTTAAAAATAATACCAGCTTCTAACTTTACTCATTAACTTATTATATATCAAATCGATCTATTTTCTTCTTATGTTCTGTGCTTATTACTTCTGCGGTCTCATTACTTTTCCCATCTAGTTCGTCCCAAACAAGCAAAAGATAACAGCGGATATTCTTAAATGTCTACATTACTTCTGAATGCAACGCAGGAGTACATAATATTGTTAGGAGGCAATTTTTACTGTAATATGAAGATCGGGAGAAATTGTGCCTACAGGTTCCTTGGAGGATGCTGAACTTGCATACCAAGTTTGGTATTTGGGCGACTTTTCGTCTTTGCGTTATGCTGTTCACAACACATACACACCTTTTTCTAAAACTGTTCTGTTTTAGATTTAGGGAATCCCAACTTCTGTATTTCCGATGAAATCTTGATATCGAATTTTTTGTTGGAATTTAATACTACCCCTACTTACAATACGTAGTAGAGAAAGTAAAATTTTGAATTTTTATATTTTTATTGTACTTAAACTTTCACTTTCATAATTCAAATTTTTTAACATTAGCAATTTTAAAGCCACATATGTATATTTAACCATTCTTTATCATATAGGTAAAACACCGCATTGAACTTAAAATCACAGTTTTGTCACATAATTTCCGACGTTTAGCATTTTTTCTGTTCAAAATGTTACTTGAGCTCAAATGAAACATTAAGAGAAATATAATAAAGCGTAGGGTCCAAGCAGCATTTCATGTTACCATATTAAAAAGTGACTAGGGTAAAGATGAGGCAGACGGGCCTTGCTAAGAATACATATTTAGTTTAATTTTCTTACCAATGTTAGTATCATTGTATGTTGAGAAGCTGTGTGTAAGTCAGACTTGTGTCGACATATAGGCTGGTGGAGAGGATACGTGATTAGCCCAAGTACAATCCAGCAACAGAAAAGAAACATCTGAGAAATAGTTGTCATTTAGTTACTTGAACTGTGAGATTCCATCCATTATACATATGACGTTTATGGAAAACGAAGGCGTTAAATGATTTTCTAGATAAATGCATGTGGCATCAAGGATTCATCTATCCGAGACGAAGTTAACTAGAGTAAATGTCTCCAGCCTATCTGTCTTCTGAGCTAGGTGCTCGTATTTTCTGTTTGACCACTCAGCGGGGCAAACGGACACGGCTCGGGTGGGGCAAAATGACAGTGCATTTTTCGTCTCATAATTTTATTAATTCAATACAACTTTTAATGTGCTTAGAGATGCGACTCATATCTAAATCATGGTTTGTATAATATTTATTGAAAGTAAATTCAGCTCCCTGTTCATTTTCACGTGAAAATAGAGAACCCGATGTTGAAAATTAGATTCTTGAATCTCAGTTTCAAGCTCCTTTGGAAAAGCCTCAAGAGGCAATCCCAAATTATGGCAACAACATAACAAGGCAAGACTCAAACGTCTACACCTTCAACAAGCTTTAAACTACCAAATACTCCTTCAATAGCTTCCTTGGATATTAAAAGTAAACGAAAATTCAGAAAACCTGAGGTTATAACAAGCCTAGCATTTTCTCGTGTAAATGATCTAAAAGCTAGGAAAACTGCCCACGCTGAAGAGGAAAAGGCAATAGCAGCCAAAGTCCGGACATTTAGAAGACTGGTAACGAGAACTGGAAAGTATATAATCGATCAGTTTATCAACAGAAAGCGAAGGTCGATATTGCACATTGGGAATTTGTTTCTAAGTGACCAATGATATTTTTTATCTTACTATGAGAGAGAGAGAGAGAGAGAGAGAGAGAGAGAGAGAGAGAGAGAGAGAAAGCGAGAGAGCGCTCTGGTGGCTGTTTCATTGCATGGCCCCCTTGAATAACTTTTACAGCAAAAATTCTAATACGCACAATATGAATCTAACTTGCTATGCCCGGCAGCGGGAACGAAAACGTTAAACCTTGGCCAAGTCATCTTTCCAGTTCCCGGTACCCGGGAAATCTTCCCGTCGGTTATGAGCATTTCCATTTGAAACTTTCTCGTTCTGATTATCGTTACTGTTACCGGTGGTTATCTACCAACCTTTAACCTAGTTAACTAATTGAAAAACAAGTACGCTCTGTACTATTCCTATTGAAAACCATTATTGTCATACACTCCCCTATCACTCAACTCCTAACTACTGGCAGTAATGCTCGTAGCTAATCGTACTAGTGGTACCTTATATAAATATGTATATACTTGCAAATACATTTAGAAAGAACGGCACCTGCGTTTGTCCCAACTTTGTTTTACTATTTCGATATTTCTGATTATCTCAAAAATAAAATGCGAGGGGAACGAAGGTGGCCACGACTACATAGCGATCTTCAATACAGTCCTCCTATTTTAAGGTAATTAATCAGTTTACTTGGCTCGGAGCGTGTTGATTTTTCCACTAAAACGTGCGAACAAAGTTGCCAAATTTTAATACGTTTTATTTACAATTACCTCAGTATATTTGTGTGTTGTGCGACTGCCGTAAAAGTTTACTTTCAGGCAGGGACACACAAGGTTAACAATGCATGTGCGGGTACTTGCGAAAATCTAAATGGTAACTGCTCTGCAATGGAAGAAGATGATCTGCTAACAGAAAATGTAACATATTTTTGGTTAAATCTACAAATCAATATAATTCCAGCATGAATAAATCTTTTACTAATGCCAGCAACAAAACAGATAAACATTCGAAAATGTGAAAAGCATCTGACGATCAAACTTCGAAAAAGAAGGTTATGAAACATTTTAAATCATCAATGTCCCAGATTAGCAAACCTCTGAGTGCAGTACGTTTTGTACATTTTCGGAATCCTCAACAAGCACCTCTCAATTGCATAAGGATAACAGTGCAACAAATGCATACATTTCTGTTATTCCTACGCAAAATAGATACAATATATTGACGGATAGTGCAGACGATAATGAAGCAGTCGATTATTCTGGGCATGCCAAAGATAAAATACCACAATTTGCCTATGCGGAATTGAAAATTATCAACTACTTATCCATAGCATACGTGGTCACTTACAATCAAAATTTCATACTGTACTAAGGGACAAATCTATAGAAGTTTTTACTTCTACAAGAGATGATTTTCGAGTTCTCAGGTCATATTTTGACTCCATTAATCATAAATATTTCAAACACAGGAATTCTAAAGTCAAAACCTTCTCTGTCATCGTTCGAAACTTACCCTATTCCCTCAGTAATGAAAAGTTTTCAGAGGCATTGCGAAAATTAAATTATCCTATTTGCAAAGTAAGAATATTACTATAGTCCATCCAGCGTTAGATCCAGATCTTGTATCCCTCCGCGATAAGCTGGTGTTCTCTAATGTTACTTCTTGGTAATGTTCATGAAAGCTGGGCAGGACCAAGGGAATTACATGCGTTTGTTGTGTAAGGTTTGCACAGGTTAGCTTAAGTGTTTAGCATTCGCGCAAACTTTGTGCTTATATCTAGTGCTGCACAGGTATTGTAGTCGTTAGCTTATAGCTAGTGCTTATTAAGTATGCTGTTGTTTAAAGTTATGTATTTGCGCTAGAAATTGTAGCTTTGTTAGTAAGTAGGTACTATTGATGTTGTGATGGTCCGGCTGAGTGCCGGCTGGTGTTGACGTCCTACAGGGTGGCCCACTATCACCGCGCACGTAGGACATTGGTGGAAGGCCCCTGATCTCCCGATCCGCCTTGGCTATCGCCTAGGACTTGAAGGGCTCTGTAGCAGGCTACGGTCTGAGACAAGGAAAAAGGAGTGAGTTCGATAACGGAATTTGTCTTGAGCCATAGTCTGTGTCAACGTGTACTAGTAGATTGTTCAAGAATTCCTCTACTTCTGTGTTGCTTTGTGTTAGATTTCTATCGGAAAGCGATATCTAGTGCTCGAGCATGCTTGTAAATTTCCATAGTGTCTATCCTAAATCTTACCAGTCTACTATACTGTGTATTAGAACGCAGAAGAATATCATTAACGTCTCACAATGCACTCGTTGCCAGAATTACGGGCATAGAGAAAGTTACTGTCAACTCGAGCCAAGCTGTGTCAGATGTCTGGGTAACCACATATTCTCTGATTACAGGATTTCTAAGACCACTCCCCCGAAATGCGTAAACTGTCACGAACAACATCCAACTAATTATAGAGGTTTTCCACACTACTTATATGTAAAAGAGCGTTCATGTCACTCACCTAACGGTTACCAAAAACAGGCACAGAACTCAACTAGAACTCTTCCCTCCTGTCTTTCAGAATTTCCTTCACTTTCTCAGCGGCCAACTTCCCGGAGAAGAAGACTCAAACTAACTTGCCGAAACACTCACCGCCACGTTCACAGCAACAGTTATGTCAACGCTGTGAACAACTCCATACAAAATCAACAATCAGATGAGCCATCTTCAACCACCTCCTTCCTTACCAATTTATTGCAGCAATTTTTGCTCAATATTGCCTCATTTTAAATTCTCATCTGCCAAAAATTCAAGAATTTCTTATTTTTCTTCCCTCAACATTTCAAAATGGCAGCACGTAATTATACCTCCATCTATCAACTAACCTTATTAAATTGGAATGATAACGATCTTAACCTCAAATGAGTGTCTCTTATTGCCTTTCTATCAATTTACTACAGAATGAAATCTTCTCTATTCCTGGATATAACATTTACCAAAACGACAGAATTGCCCTCATTTGCTGACATCCTAGACATAGGACTATGCAAAATATGTGTTTTCCAACGTGGTTACTGCTTTAAATGCCCTTGATTCGGACCATTGTTCAGCTCTAAATACATTTCAGTCATATTCATACTTAACAACACAACTACCACGCCTGATAAAACAGCTACATTGGGACCAACTTCAATCAAGACTAGAGACAACATTTAATCCAGCCTATTATCCAAACTATCCATCATATATTGATAATGCAGTTCAACACTTCACGGACACCATTTCTTCCTGTCAGACATTAAATAACCCGCGCACACCGTCTCTATTTACCCATGCACATCATGTATTTAATAAAACAAAAACACTGCATTCTAAAACAGGGGCAACGAGAAATAAAAAAAAATATTTTGTTGTTTAACGACGCTGTCAATTATTGCCAGGATAACATCAGCGTCGCCGGTGTGCCGGAATTTTGTCCCGCAGGAGTTCATTTACATGCCAGTAAATCTACTGACATGGAACTGTCGTTTTTAAGCACACTTAAAAACCATCGGTCTGGGCGGGGTTTGAACCCGCGACCTTGAGATCAGTAAGCCAGCGGCTAACCAACTGAGCCACCCAGAACGACAGGCAACCAGAAAGATAACCTTGCAAGTCAAATCCAATGTTAATGTGGTATACTTGTAATAGTTACTCATTAATTGTTAACGTTCTTTCTTATCTACTGCACGTGTTAGAGGCAATATTCTCAGTTTGTTATAGAGAGTTATTGTTAACGTGATTTAGCACTGCCTTGTATAGGAAGTATGCTGATTGGCCAAATAAATAAATAGGTAAGTAAACAAATAAATAAAAATGTAAGGTCCGATAAGGAATGCTGTATACTTTTATATAACGGGTAACTATAAGGAATGACTTATACGTCTACACAGTAAAACATACAACTTACCACAAATAACTTGTGTAGCATCATCCATTTCCCAGATATCCCCAATTATTGGTTTGAATTTTTCAACACTTGTGTTATGTTTTGTCAATATGCAGTTATATTTCTCTCAATGTTACGGAAGGATTATGAAATTTCAAGGACAGTTATACCAAGTAGCTTTAAAACATATTCTGCCGGTTTCATCTTATCTCCTAGTAGCTTCAATGAAATGTGAAATGAAATTGTTTCTGCAAATGTTTATATGCGTTAACATAAAGAATAAGCTTTGCTAACAATTATCTTGAGAAGCTATATCAAAATAAACGATAGTGGGTAGAGAAACTCATTTGAACAGGAAAATACATTTTTTACAAGAAATAGTGTCGAATTAAGCAATATTGGCAAGTGTCTTTATATATCGTGCGCTTTTCTTATCTACTAACGATTTCATGTGAGGAAACATAAGAAACACTTATGATGCTTTATAGATGTCATATGACAGTTTAACTTTAGAAAACAATGTATATTTCGAAGACGGCTAATGCTATAGAAAAAGTTATTCTAATTATCATTTATCGTCCAGTGAGTTTCTTCCTATCTATTACGGTTTACCAATTATACAAACGTCACCCAGAGTGAAGGGGACTTCTGAGTACATTCCCAGAAAATTCAAGATATAAATTTCCTTTGTCATTAAGATGTCTTAGAATATGGCAATTTAATCAAAATCGTTAATCATTTTTGAGAAAATAAAAAGTTTTGAAAAATATTCCATATAAAGGGTAGTTTAGCGATGAGGGAGTTTTTTTAAAAATATTTGTCACTTCCCTGGAAGATGTTAAACATGAACTTCAAGTTTGGTGTTTATATGACTTTTTGTTTTTGAGTTATGGTGTTCACAAACAGACAGTTGCATACACATCTTTTTCTGAAAATGTTATATTTGGATTCTGGGAGTCTCAAACTATATTTCCGGTAAAATCCCGATATCAAGCTTTTGGGTGGAATACAATACTTCCTCTACTTCTGTATGTAGTAAAGTGGAAAAAAGACAAATCCGGAAAAAAAAGTCTGTGTGCATGAACAACATAACTCACAAACGGAAGTTGGAAAGTCGGATAAGTACCGAAGTTATTCAACTGCAGTATCTTTGAGGAATGTGAAGCAAAGATTTTCAAAACTCCCCTTGTGCTCCAGAATACCATTCACATGGAAAACGTTTGGTTATTTTTTGTTTTCCGAAACATGGAAATAACGGCTTTGATTAAAATATCATATATTAAATATATTTACATGAAAAATAAAATGTAAGTAGTTGTATCTTGAATTTTCTGGAAATAGCGGGAAATAGCTTGTGAAGTGCTCTTCATTCGGAAGAAATTTTGTATAATCTTGTCTAGACGAAAACATACTGCACAGAAACTGCAGGTGTCTTAAAACACACAATTTGTTTCAACTAGGTGCCTTTTGTGGCATTATCCATTTCCGAGATATCCGCTATTAATGGTTCGAATGTTCTTTCAAGTCGTGTCGACATTCAGTTGTTTCTCGCAATGCCATGGAAAGAGAATGTAATTTTAAGACCAACATATAACGTTCAGTTGTTAAACATTTGAGTATCACTATTCCTTTCGTATTTATAAAGAAATGTGCAACCCAACTATTTCTGTAAAGCTTTATCTCAATTAAAATGAAGTTCATAGATAGAAAAACAAAGACGACGCAATAATTGTTTGTATACCAAAATAAACAATAGAGGGTAGAGAAAATCATATGGATATACCGACTCAGATTCTTAACTTCTCTACTACGTATAGTAAGTAGGGGAAGTAGGTATTGTATTCGACCCAAAACTTCGATATCGATTTCACCGGAAATATACGTTTTTTGGCCCCTGAATTTAAGAAAAGCATTTCTATAAATGGTCCGTGTGTGTGTGTGTGTGTGTGTGTGTGTGTGTGTGTGTGTGTGTGTGTGTGTGTGTGTGTGTGTGTGTGTGTGTGTGTGTATCTGTAAATAGCGCTACTTATATACGAAAAGTCTGTTATAAATAAAAGTTAGTGTTCAAGTTTAATACTCGTATTTCATGGATGTGGCACGAAGATTGTGAAGAAAATTCCTCCACCCTAAACTACCCTCCATATGGAAATTTGTTCGAACATTTTGATTTCCTCAAACATGGTTCTAACGAGGTTGATTAAAATGTGGTATGTTTAAGATATTTTTGCGACAAATAGAATGTATGTAGTCCAGTTTACTCTTGATGACATATGCATAACTGGTAAACCCAAGAGATAGACGAAATCTTACCGTATGAAAAATGTAGATCTTGCTAAAACACACAATTTATGTCAATTGATCTTTTTTGTGAAGCGAACCATTTCAGAGTTATTCCTTGTTATTTGTCAGAATTTTTCAATACTTACAGGCCGTTCCCAAATGGGAGGTGGTTATTCTTTTTCTATCTCTTGGGCCACACAAAGAAAACGGAATTTCAAAGTAATCATATAGCGACCACTCTTAAAACATCTGACTATTGCTTAAAGCAGTATTCCCTTTGTACCTACAAGAAAATTAGCAAAAGATAATTTCTACAAATGTTTATCGCGATTAACATGAAGTAGAGAGAGGAATAGGTGTTTGTGCAAGAGTAGAGAAAGTCATGTGAGTGCGACAGACTTTTAAATATTTGACTGCCATACTGGGGTCCTGTGTCCGTCTGTTTAGGTACAAAAGAGTTCGCATTGAACTATATGCGAGAAGTGAGAACATTTCACATATTCTTGTGAAGGTAAATTATACTGAGTAGGGAAAGTCGTATGATAGTAAGACAAATAAATTAAACGTTTTATATCCCCGGACTCGTTTAGTTCTTCATTCATGGTTCATAGGAAAGAAGAGAAGGGGAAGATGAAGACTGGTTATGATGAATGAACAATTCGACTGCAACATTCTAGAGCCCCTCGGTTCTCTCACCAAATCAGTTTAGCGTCGTCGCTCGCTTTCAGATTTATAACTGAGAGAAGCAATCGATGTGTAATTTCACTTCGGAGTCTCGACATTTCAAATGCGAACATCCGAGAATCAGGGCTGCAAAATGTGCATCTGATGGATTCCGGCTATTCTTATTCTCAAACGCTAGACCTTTAGTCTTTAGTCAAATCTCCTCTCAATATTCTTACATAAACAAAATACAAATCTAAAGCTACGTAAAATCTAAGGCGCTGTATTCAGACGGCTTTCTCTACTCACTCTTCTAAAACTATTTTGACCTAGTTATCGACGAGCCCTAAAACAACATTCACTCACCCATTCATTCACTAGCTCACTCATTCACTCACTTACCCATTGCCTCCCTCACCCATTCACTTATATTCTTGTAACTATTTCTTGTTAGTAAAGATAAACCTTAATTAGACATTTCGTTGTAGGTATAAGATGAGATTAGGTAACGGAGAGGACACCTAGCACCTCGACTGTGCGATTGGATGTTTTGTGTGCACGCCCCCGAGAGGGACGGATGAGATGAAGGAACCACAGGAAACGTATGGGCTAGAAGAGTGATCAACGCAGACGACAGAGAGGTGCAAAGTTTTACTGCGTTGATCACCCTACTGGGAGGCACTCAACAGCGGTGAGCTCCCTCACCCACTGGAAGGTAGCTCGGAGGCCACCACGGAAAAATCCGTTGTCAGAATCAGTGGCCACCAGGAATCGAACCCGGGACCTCCAGTATGCAAGCCTCAGTCATTTCCAGGATCCATCTCTCTGGGTGGGTTGTAGATATAGGGAGAAGATAATAACCTAAAGCTAGTTACTAGGTTCTCTTCCCTTTGCATGAACACGAAAAAGAAACAAAGAAAGAAAAAGAAAGGAGAGAAAGGAAGAAAAACGGGGATACCGATTTTCATTTAGAAGTATAAAGTACTTTGAATTCAAACTAATAAAGAAGAATCTGTCGAAAATAGTTAACGGCATATCTATTTATATATCACGTACGGAAAATAAGGTCATACGTAGTGGTTAGACTATCCAGGTTCAATTCCAGGGGACGGTATGTGGGTTCATGGTGGACTAAGTGAAGGGAGAGAGGAGTGAGGTGAAAGGATACGACAGCGGGGTCCCTAACAACTACAGATTTGAAATCCCCGGTGGTAGTTCTTACTCCGACTGCAGGCTATAGGTCCCCTAGGGACCGCGACTCGGAGACCTTCCCCGATCCGGAGGACGAGTATTTACAGGAAGTAACTACCAGGAGAAGGTGAAGTTAAGTGAAATGGAGGGACGTGAAATTTGGGGGATGAATAGAGGTATGTTTAATTGTGGCGAATGGACGATAGATGCGCAGTGGTTTACGGACGAGTTCACTTTAGTATTTCTAAGACACAGGGGTGTCATGTTAGCATCTCTCCGACTTCCGTGCAGTCAACATCGGGAATAGACGTGAGTAAGTACAGTGTCCGCTCGCATTATTAGCAGTTTCTTGTTTATTTCCAGGAAAGAGAGATACGTAATTATCCTTCCCAGCATTCTCCTAGCCACCCGGGGAAACCCCCTGGGTCAGGAAGAACGGCCACGCACGGGGATCGAACCCACAACCTCCCGAATGCGATCCTCGCACGTTACCGCGGAGCCATCTCGCTCGGTATGAAGGAAGCATTGACCCTAGCAATACCAGATGCGGATATAGATGGCAGTGCTTATTATGAGCGCTCCATTTTAAATAAGTTGTGACTGAAAATATGGGCGAGCATACCGAGGGAATTTCAATCGGAGTTGCTAGTTGCAAAATCTCGGCAGCAATATATTGCATATGTTCAAAGTAATGAGTGTTTCTGCTGGGATCAAGAAGTAGCATTGATTTATTTACACGAAGAATCAGAGACACTGGGAACTTTCTCACTATAGCTGAAATAATCAATGATTAAAACTTACTTTATATTTAAAAGGAAATATGTAAACTTTATGATTATTGACCTATATTTCTTCTTTTATGATCGAGACTTTTGTTTAAACCCAGTTAAAGTTGGTATTATTGGTCATTGTCACGTGGAATTTGCTTATTATGTCCTTAAAGTATTATTTTTCGGCGTAATAACGGTCCCACAAACATCTTACTTAACGGAAATTAACTGTCCTTCCACACAATACCTGAGTAAGACAAACAATTCAAAGACACAGCCGGGATTTGAACCATGGATCTTCCTGGCTCCGTCCGGTTGCTCTAAATACTGAGCTACCATGGCAACGTGCCGACGCGGCATTAAATTCCTCAACAGACTGGTGTAGTTTAAGTATTGAAAACTTCAGACAAATAATACGGAATATTTCGAAAACGATATCTACATTTTTGCACAGTAAGATTTTGTCTATCATTTACGGTTTACCTACCAGTAATACAAAAGTAATTCAGAATGAAAGGGACTTCTGAGGACATTCCTAGAAAATTCAAGATAGATATTTCATTTATCATAAAATATCTTAAACATATACTATTTTAATGAAAATCGTTACAGCCATTTTTGATAAAATCAAACATTTTGAAAGATGTTGCATGAAAAGGGTAGTCTGGGTTGGGGGAATTTTCTTTTCTGAGTTACCTATGCTGTCCACAGGCGCACACCCGCGGACATCCAGAGAATGAGACAGACAGACAGATAGACAGACAGATGCACGCACAACACACGGACCCTTTGTAAAATGCTTTTCTAATTCACAATGTCAAAACATATATTTCTGGTGAAATCTCGATATAGAGTTTTTGAGCGGAATGCAGTACTATACGTAGTAGAGTAATAAGGAATAGTGGGTAGAGAAATTCATGTGAAGGTAACAATCAAATTTCCTTCATATGCTAAGTTATTAGTTGCTAAGTGGTTGACATGCAGAAGCACGGAATTTCAAAGATATCACAGAGCGACCCAATATTGAATGTTTGACCATCACCTTAACTTTATTCCCCTTACACCTACAAGCAAGTTAACAAATATGTATCTCTATCAACACGAGGTATATACAGGGATGAGTATTTGTACGAGTGGTTGGTACAGGAGTAGAGAAAGTCATGTGAATACAAAGTTCATTTTTACTAAATATTTCGGAGAAATATTGAACTTTT
This sequence comes from Tenodera sinensis, assembly GCA_030765045.1. NCBI lineage: Eukaryota > Metazoa > Arthropoda > Insecta > Mantodea > Mantidae > Tenodera > Tenodera sinensis. The sequence continues at coordinate 13,520,128 of CM060970.1, forward strand.
GGGTGGAATACAATAACTAGTAGTGAAAGTAAAACTGCAGTTTCCAGCTGTTTGGAATTTTGGATCTATACAAGTTTACTTAGAGTTTCTGCTGTTGCTTTAGATGATTTTCGTGAGTGTGTTTTCGAGGTTAGTTCAAATGGGAAAAAAAAAGAGAGAGAGAGAGAGAGAGTCAGAATACGGTTGAAGAGGAACACAGGAGCTTTCTTTAAGCGTGGGTCTTGTCACTCTCATGAATTATGTGGAATAAAGATATTTGTGTCCGCTATCAAACTTCGGTGTGCGATTCCGCAGGAAGCTTCTCTGGAGCAAGGGGAGTACCCGACGGTGGTCCTGAAGAAGATAAGGATACTGTTTCCGAAAGGTCATTTAGGAGATAGCACGTCGCGTCCCCGGGATCAATGAGCCCCACATTTTCATTCCAGTAATGCGATTCAGCGAGAGATGCGCGCGCACACAGCGGACGGCGCAGCAGTATTTGCAACGAGAGTTGCCGCGGCTGTCAGGCAGTTCCGCTGTCGCATGCTGGCGGGCCGTGCGCGTTCAATTGTTTTCAGTTTAACCTCCCGCCACAACTGAAATGACATGTGATAATTTTTGTTTGCAATAATGAACCATATCGCGTAGCAATACACCGCACTGTTGTTGTCTGGAACTTTCGTTGTTGTATAATGATTGCTTGGTGAACAGCAGACAGAGAACAGCAGCAGCATGGCCACACCACCTGACAGTCCGATGGACGAGGCTCTCTTCGAGCTGGAGCCATCCAGAGTGCCCAAACATCGCCCCGTAGCGCTGGAAGATCTCTGCAGACAGACCAAGTTCACAAGACAGGAAATTCGGGTCATGTACCGGGGATTCAAACAGGTACGTCAACAGTTAGTTGTGCAATGGCCACCTGCGCCTCAAACAGGTGTGTCTAGAGTGTGATCTGAAACCGTTAAGGTGTACAAGTAGATGTGCACTAGTTAGCCGGACCTCAAACAGGTGTGTCCAGTGTGATCTGTAACAGTTAGGATGTCCAGGTAGATGTGTACTGGTCAGATGAGCCTCAAACAGGTGTGTACAGTGTGATCTGTAACAGTTAGGATGTCCAGGTAGATGTGTACTGGTCAGATGAGCCTCAAACAGGTGTGTCCAGTGGGATCTGTAACAGTTAGGATGTCCAGGTAGATGTGTACTGGTCAGATGAGCCTCAAACAGGTGTGTCCAGTGTGATCTGTAACAGTTAGGATGTCCAGGTAGATGTGCACTGGTCAGATGAGTGTCAAACAGGTGTGTCCAGTGTGATCTGTAACAGTTAGGATGTCCAGGTAGATGTGCACTGGTCAGATCAGTCACAAACAGGTGTGTCCAGTGTGATCTGTAACAGTTAGGATGTCCAAGTAGATGTGCACTAGTCACATCAGTCACAAACAGGTGTGTCCAGTGTGATCTGTAACAGTTAGGATGTCCAAGTAGATATGTACTGGTGAGATCAGTCTCAAACAGGTGTGTCCAGTGTGATCTGTAACAGTTAGGATGTCCAAGTAGATATGTACTGGTGAGATCAGTCTCAAACAGGTGTGTCCAGTGTGATCTGTAACAGTTAGGATGTCCAGGTAGATGTGCACTGGTCAGATCAGTCACAAACAGGTGTGTCCAGTGTGATCTGTAACAGTTAGGATGTCCAAGTAGATGTGCACTGGTGAGATGACCCTCAAACAGGTGTGTCCAGTGTGGTCTGTAACAGTTAGGATGTCCAGGTAGATGTGTACTGGTGAGATGACCCTCAAACAGGTGTGTCCAGTGTGATCTGTAACAGTTAGGATGTCCAAGTAGATGTGCACTGGTCAGATCAGTCACAAACAGGTGTGTCCAGTGTGATCTGTAACAGTTAGGATGTCCAAGTAGATGTGTACTGGTGAGATCAGTCTCAAACAGGTGTGTGCAGTGTGATCTGTAACAGTTAGGATGTCCAGGTAGATGTGTACTGGTCAGATCAGTCTCAAACAGGTGTGTCCAGTGTGATATGTAACAGTTAGGATGTCCAGGTAGATGTGTACTGGTCAGATGAGCCTCAAACAGGTGTGTCCAGTGTGATCTGTAACAGTTAGGATGTCCAAGTAGATGTGTACTGGTGAGATCAGTCTCAAACAGGTGTGTCCAGTGTGGTCTGTAACAGTTAGGATGTCCAAGTAGATGTGTACTGGTGAGATCAGTCTCAAACAGGTGTGTCCAGTGTGATCTGTAACAGTTAGGATGTCCAGGTAGATGTGTACTGGTCAGATGAGCCTCAAACAGGTGTGTCCAGTGTGATATGTAACAGTTAGGATGTCCAGGTAGATGTGTACTGGTCAGATGAGCCTCAAACAGGTGTGTCCAGTGTGATCTGTAACAGTTAGGATGTCCAGGTAGATGTGTACTGGTCAGATGAGCCTCAAACAGGTGTGTCCAGTGTGATCTGTAACAGTTAGGATGTCCAGGTAGATGTGTACTGGTCAGATGAGCCTCAAACAGGTGTGTCCAGTGTGATCTGTAACAGTTAGGATGTCCAGGTAGATGTGTACTGGTCAGATGAGCCTCAAACAGGTGTGTACAGTGTGATCTGTAACAGTTAGGATGTCCAGGTAGATGTGTACTGGTGAGATCAGTCTCAAACAGGTGTGTCCAGTGTGGTCTGTAACAGTTAGGATGTCCAAGTAGATGTGTACTGGTGAGATGACCCTCAAACAGGTGTGTCCAGTGTGATCTGTAACAGTTAGGATGTCCAGGTAGATGTGTACTGGTGAGATCAGTCTCAAACAGGTGTGTCCAGTGTGGTCTGTAACAGTTAGGATGTCCAAGTAGATGTGTACTGGTGAGATGACCCTCAAACAGGTGTGTCCAGTGTGATCTGTAACAGTTAGGATGTCCAGGTAGATGTGTACTGGTGAGATCAGTCTCAAACAGGTGTGTCCAGTGTGGTCTGTAACAGTTAGGATGTCCAGGTAGATGTGCACTGGTCAGATGAGTGTCAAACAGGTGTGTACAGTGTGGTCTGTAACAGTTAGGATGTCCAGGTAGATGTGCACTGGTCAGATGAGTGTCAAACAGGTGTGTCCAGTGTGATATGTAACAGTTAGGATGTCCAGGTAGATGTGCACTGGTGAGATGAGTGTCAAACAGGTGTGTCCAGTGTGATATGTAACAGTTAGGATGTCCAGGTAGATGTGCACTGGTGAGATGAGTGTCAAACAGGTGTGTACAGTGTGATCTGTAACAGTTAGGATGTCCAGGTAGATGTGTACTGGTCAGATGAGTGTCAAACAGGTGTATCCAGTGTGATCTGTAACAGTTAGGATGTCCAGGTAGATGTGTACTGGTGAGATCAGTCTCAAACAGGTGTGTACAGTGTGATCTGTAACAGTTAGGATGTCCAAGTAGATGTGTACTGGTGAGATCAGTCTCAAACAGGTGTGTCCAGTGTGGTCTGTAACAGTTAGGATGTCCAAGTAGATGTGTACTGGTGAGATCAGTCTCAAACAGGTGTGTCCAGTGTGGTCTGTAACAGTTAGGATGTCCAAGTAGATGTGCACTGGTGAGATGACCCTCAAACAGGTGTGTCCAGTGTGGTCTGTAACAGTTAGGATGTCCAGGTAGATGTGTACTGGTGAGATGACCCTCAAACAGGTGTGTCCAGTGTGATCTGTAACAGTTAGGATGTCCAAGTAGATGTGCACTGGTCAGATCAGTCACAAACAGGTGTGTCCAGTGTGATCTGTAACAGTTAGGATGTCCAAGTAGATGTGTACTGGTGAGATCAGTCTCAAACAGGTGTGTGCAGTGTGATCTGTAACAGTTAGGATGTCCAGGTAGATGTGTACTGGTCAGATCAGTCTCAAACAGGTGTGTCCAGTGTGATATGTAACAGTTAGGATGTCCAGGTAGATGTGTACTGGTCAGATGAGCCTCAAACAGGTGTGTCCAGTGTGATCTGTAACAGTTAGGATGTCCAAGTAGATGTGTACTGGTGAGATCAGTCTCAAACAGGTGTGTCCAGTGTGGTCTGTAACAGTTAGGATGTCCAAGTAGATGTGTACTGGTGAGATCAGTCTCAAACAGGTGTGTCCAGTGTGATCTGTAACAGTTAGGATGTCCAGGTAGATGTGTACTGGTCAGATGAGCCTCAAACAGGTGTGTCCAGTGTGATATGTAACAGTTAGGATGTCCAGGTAGATGTGTACTGGTCAGATGAGCCTCAAACAGGTGTGTCCAGTGTGATCTGTAACAGTTAGGATGTCCAGGTAGATGTGTACTGGTCAGATGAGCCTCAAACAGGTGTGTCCAGTGTGATCTGTAACAGTTAGGATGTCCAGGTAGATGTGTACTGGTCAGATGAGCCTCAAACAGGTGTGTCCAGTGTGATCTGTAACAGTTAGGATGTCCAGGTAGATGTGTACTGGTCAGATGAGCCTCAAACAGGTGTGTCCAGTGTGATCTGTAACAGTTAGGATGTCCAAGTAGATGTGTACTGGTGAGATCAGTCTCAAACAGGTGTGTCCAGTGTGGTCTGTAACAGTTAGGATGTCCAAGTAGATGTGTACTGGTGAGATCTGTCTCAAACAGGTGTTTCCAGTGTGATCTGTAACAGTTAGGATGTCCAGGTAGATGTGTACTGGTGAGATGACCCTCAAACAGGTGTGTCCAGTGTGATCTGTAACAGTTAGGATGTCCAGGTAGATGTGTACTGGTGAGATCAGTCTCAAACAGGTGTGTCCAGTGTGGTCTGTAACAGTTAGGATGTCCAAGTAGATGTGTACTGGTGAGATGACCCTCAAACAGGTGTGTCCAGTGTGATCTGTAACAGTTAGGATGTCCAGGTAGATGTGTACTGGTGAGATCAGTCTCAAACAGGTGTGTCCAGTGTGGTCTGTAACAGTTAGGATGTCCAAGTAGATGTGTACTGGTGAGATGACCCTCAAACAGGTGTGTCCAGTGTGATCTGTAACAGTTAGGATGTCCAGGTAGATGTGTACTGGTGAGATCAGTCTCAAACAGGTGTGTCCAGTGTGGTCTGTAACAGTTAGGATGTCCAGGTAGATGTGCACTGGTCAGATGAGTGTCAAACAGGTGTGTACAGTGTGGTCTGTAACAGTTAGGATGTCCAGGTAGATGTGCACTGGTCAGATGAGTGTCAAACAGGTGTGTCCAGTGTGATATGTAACAGTTAGGATGTCCAGGTAGATGTGCACTGGTGAGATGAGTGTCAAACAGGTGTGTCCAGTGTGATATGTAACAGTTAGGATGTCCAGGTAGATGTGCACTGGTGAGATGAGTGTCAAACAGGTGTGTACAGTGTGATCTGTAACAGTTAGGATGTCCAGGTAGATGTGCACTGGTCAGATGAGTGTCAAACAGCTGTGTTCACTGGTATACTCCGCCTTAAACAATGCTCATATCGGTGGCCTTTTATGTTTGGCGCATATTGACAATAGTGTTAACTTGGACAGTAGCTTTCTTAAGTTTGTACATTAGATCGCACACAAACATTTGCACTTTGAGACTCTGGGGAAGATAGGAATAATATAGGCTACAGAAAAATTCCCACCCCCAGCCGAGAATCAAACTCAGGACCAGTCGCACAGAAGGCGATGCTCTACCGACTGAGATATTCTTCCTAAACCTATAAAAATGTGTAAATACGTAACGAAAGTCTATCTCGAGTAAGAAGAAATACATAAATGGAAGAATAAGCCTTTGTATGAATAAACTGAGTGGAGAAAGTTATGTGAATTCAGTAAGATTTTTTGTCTCTTGTACATTCCTACAACTGAAGTGGAAAGACATTAATTCTGCGAAATCTATATAGGAAAATAAGGGTTTGCATCAGTAGTTTGTAGAAAAGTGGGTAGAGAAAGTTATATGAATGTGACGCATCATATTTCTTTCGTTCTTAAAATAGTGAGATTCATATTTGCAGAGCTTGTAATAGTTCTAGTAAACAAGAATTGCTTCGCGCTAGGCGTGTATTAATAGGCCAGAACACTGACCACTCGATACGTCATAACCAAAGACGAGAATTCCATGCGCTATAAAATTCCAAAGTACCCATGCGTTCGCGCACTATCCAACTAAAATATATGCATACTCAAGTGAAAAATACATTTTTGCAATACTCGATACGTAAGCTAATCATTACGAACACATATTTTGTAGTGTAAGCTAAGTTTACAATTCATTTATCAATTACCATGGCAACAAGGCTAGAACTGGTCTTACGGTACCAGGAGGAAATGACGTAACTAATACTTATGGTACCAGAGGAAATGACGTCACATCCAACAGCATACTAACCTAAAAATAAGTTATTAATGAATCCTTATCAAAATCTGCCAATAAAACTGTCTCACTGGTATAACTGTTAACATTTTATCAAAGCACCACTTTCGGAAAGCATCGTAAGCTTCAACATGTCTCTGTTTCGACTTGGCGGTAAAAGTGATGCACATGGTAGATCCGCAGCTTCTTCAATAGCAATGTCGCTCATTTTTATAGCATTTTACTGCTTAATAATAACTATCAAAAGTCGAAACATTCTATTTGGCTACATAACCTAGAAACCAAGACACGTGCTAGTTCAAGTAAATCTGTTGCGAAATTCATTAACAAAAGAGTGGATAAGAAGGCTTTTCCCAAATAATTTAGATGTAGCTTTTCATTTGTTCACATAGAGAATTCATTTTTTTCATACTGTTAAATAAAATATGGAAAAGTAATTTTGATTTATTTTTTTGAAGTATGCAATTGGCTAACCACGAACTGTAAGTTACTTATCAGATCTCCAATGCTTGGGAATACTCAGCCCCACGGGCCTCGTATTGCCAAAATGCATTCTCGACCTAATGAGTATCACTTACAGTTCATAGTGCGCAATATATTATAAAATATTTACTATCATTTGTTACTCAGCCGCGGTACCTGGGTACCTGACTTAGAAGGCTAAATTTCCATTGTCACAAAATCGAAGGCTTTCCGCTGGTTATTGTGGAATATTCAGTCCATAATAAATGGCTTCCTAATAATTTATGCCTTCCGGTCAATGTTGCCAACACAAATTCAGTTATCGGTTTTAATGTTAAAATTCGCAATTAAGCATGTTGTTTCACCGAAATATCGATATGTAACAATCGTGGTTCTTATTTAACCTTGTTTATTGACATACAACTGTTAAAATTAGGACTTTATTTTGTATAGTTACAAAGAGATTTAACAGAATTAATCCATTAAACTTCAGAAGGCCTCGCTTGATAAAAATACAACTAAGATTATTAAATGCAGAGAGACCCAAAAGCATTAAAATGAGCATTTAAACTGAAAATGTCTTATACAGGTGCCCCCCCCCCCACAAAAAAAAGAACACCGAAAACGCTTAGTATGTTCTATGGGATGGCAAACTGATTGGTTTTCAAATAGGAACCCCTGTCCTGAAATGCACGGTTTGGACGCTGTAGCGCATCGAAGTGTGATGTTATGTGTTCACAGTTCGTCAATAAACCCAACATAGAGTTGTCTACATTACAAAGGGGCTTCGAACTGTGTACCTCCTACGTCATTGCAAACCCTATATCGGCGGTGCTAAGCCTCATACACATGACCCAATACCTGCGATTGTTTTTGAAGTTTTTCATCGCTCCGTGGCCTTGAACCACAAGGTCCTTCACTGACGTCACAGAACTGCCATACTCTTCATACAACTCCACAGAAAAGTCAAGAGGTCAGATCTGGCGACCGTGTTGGCCATGGAACTGGTTCACCTTTACCAATCGATTGATTTGAATATACGACGTTGAGGTGATTCCGCACGTTTACATCAAAATGTGCTGGAGCTCATGTCGGCCATTTCTGCAGCCGTGTACTGGTACATATCGCAGTGCTAACAAAACGTTACTGTGCTGGAAACTACACAAGTAACGCAGTAGAATGCGCACCAAGAACTTTATGGAGGGATTTAGTGCAGGTGTAGGAATTTTTTTATGTTCAGCTCGTTCATCCCAGTACACAGATGGCTAAAAGATTGCATACCTTTCATATTAAGATAGCAAAACGAATGTTAACAAATTGTCGTAACCGTTGCTTCTCAAACTTCGACGCTTGTATTTGGAATCAGAAAGTAATGGAATGGATATGTACACAGTTTGGGCTCGTATGTCCAATGATCCTATTGCATGGAATTCTCGTCTCTTGTCATAACGATGTTGAAGATTTGCAATGCAGCGATATGTGTGTGTGTGTGTGTGTGTGTGTGTGTGTGTGTGAGTGTGTGTGTGTCTTGCACATTTGCTCTTACTGCATCTATATCGTTGACCTTCCACCTTTTTCAACGTGACTGCATGCGTAATGTATTTCAAGAGGCAGCCAAGAAACCCTACCACTTATGGCAGGTCAGGGAGAGAACATTACTAAACTTTTGTGTTGAGAAGCTACAAGTCGATAAATGCATTTTCATCACGTTCTCTGAATTTCTACCAAGTTGTACTTTGGAAGCATACTGATATGTGAATTCCTACTAGTACAAAATAGGCTTCAGAAATTTGGTCATAGCAAGGATTAAAACAAGTATTTCGTCTTTGGAAGGTGCAGAGGTTAAATACAAAGTTCGGTATTGACCCGAATGTGCGTTTTAGGCTATACAGCTCACACACACACACACACACACACACACACACACACACACACACACACACACACACACACACACACACACACACACACACGCACACGCACACACATCTTTTTGTAAAAATCTGATGTGTTGCACTCACATGACTTTCTCTACTCTTGTTCTAACCATTCTTACAAACTCGTATTCCTGTATCTTCGTGTTAGTTGAGATAAACCTTTGTAGAAATTATCTTATTGCTTACTTCCTTGTAGGTACAAGGGGAATATTAGAATACAGTAGGCTTTGAGTGATAGTCAAATCTTTTAAAGCTCTGAGATCCCGTTCTTTTTGCACACTTAACATATAAAAATTAAACAACGATGTTCCATTTCACAAAAGTTTTAAGTTTCTCGAAACTGACACCAATAACAAGCACTATCTCCGAAATGGTTCACTCTACCGAAAATTGTACTCAGACATAAATTGTGTGCTTTAGTGAGATCTACATTTTTTGTAGAGTAAGATTTTGTCTATCTCTAACAGTTTACTAATTATTCAAAAGTCATCCAGAGTAAACAGGACTAAATATGCTATAAGTCAGAAAATTCAAAATATACATTTAATTTAACATACAAATATCTTAAACATATGACATTTTAATTAAAATCGATAGGGCCATTTTCGAGAAAAAAAAATGTTCTAAAATTTTTCCATGTAAAGGGTAGTTTAGGGTGGAAGAATTTTCTTCAAAATCTTCATGGCGCATTGTTAAAAATACTAAACTTAAATACCAACTTTGATTTGTAACCGTCTTTTCGTTTTTCAGTTATGCTATTCTCTCTCTCTCTATCTCTCTCTCTCTCTCTCACACACACACACACACACACACACACACACACACACACACACACACACACACACACACACACAGGCCTTTTTCTAAAAATGCTTTTTTTTGGATTCAGGGGGTCTTAAAACGTATTTCCGGTGAAATATCGACAGAACTTTTGGGTGGGATGCAATACTTCCTCTACTTACTATACGTAGTAGAGAAAGTAAAAAATGTGTTTTTATCCAGGGTACCTCAAAACATGTATTTCCGGTGAAATATCGATATTGAATTTTTGCGTGTAACACTTTATTCTCTGTCTACTATGTACTGGTGGAGGAATTGAAAATGTCTTGCACAGGATGTAATCTTCAAAACAAAGAATTTACTTGAAATGCAGTGTTTTGCTGTTAACACGTTTCCGAGGTGTCCATTATTACTTGTTTCAATTTTTCAATCTTTTTTCATTTACTTAAAGTGCTGTCACTATTCAGTTGTTTCTCACGATCGCATAGAAAGAGTGTGCAATTTACAGACCATGATACAGCGATATCTGACTATCGAGTCTATCTTCTATATCTACAACGAAATGGATGTCAATATCTCCACAAAGGTTAATAACTCGAGTAAATGAAGCAGAGAGAGTAATAAACTGATGTAAGAATATTTTATAGAAGGTATATAAAAGTAAACTATAGTGGGCACCGAAACCCATGTGAGTGTAGCATATCAGCATTTCTTTGTTTGAGGTTTAATAATTCAACGCGTATTTGATTTAAAAGTGTTTCTTATTAATGAAACGTTTTAATGCTAGACGTTAATAATAAAATTGATTATAAAGAACTATACTTTTAACATCTGCGGTCATATTGGCGGCTTTTCTTTGGAACAATTGTTCATCGACAATATGTTCACACGCTTAGCTTTCTTTTAATATTTAGTATAACTTTGGATTATTACATTAAATTCAAACACACGCTCACACTCCCAATCATTTCCAGACTCTGGGGAGGATGGGGAACAATCCTATCTGGAGAAAAATTACCACTTTCCAGCCGATAATCGAACCCGAGACCTGGAACTAAAGCTTAGCGTACTAATCACCACACCACAGAGGCAGTTAACTCGGTTTTGGTTTTCTGTAAATTATTTTCTTGTAAAGTTAGGTTAATTTTTTGTTAAAGTAACTATTTAGCACATGTTCCGATAATCAAAGCCTTCCTGACAATTTATGCCTTCCGGTCAGTGTTACCAACACAAATTCAGTTGCCGGTTTCAATGTTAAAGTTCACAAATATATCTCCGCTAATAACTTCTTTGATCAGACTATCGATAAACTAACAATCATACGATTAGTGTGCATAGAAGTAGTGTTGGGGTTGTTGACATTTCAAGCTGGGCGAAAATCTGCTGAAAAAGTTGGACTGCACCCAGAAAGAAGAAACATAACCAATCACTCCAGTAGATCAACAATTGTAGGACTCCAGGAACAAGAACTAATACAGGTAACAGGTTATTCTAACACATCAACCCTCAAATTAATGAAGAGAATCATTCTAGAATAATCAATACATTGTGGAATCCAGAGCTTACAAGAAAATTTACATCAACAAATTCCATTACACTCTCTGTAAGAGTACATCTGTTTATTGCAAAAGAAAGAAATTCCAAAAGCTTTTAATTTTAATAATTGTGCGTTTCGATGTTCCCCATTAAATTTTGTTCACTGAGGTTACAAACTGACTATAAATAAACAATAAATAAATAAAAACCATGTTCTTGCGCTCTATATTACATAACTTAAATTTATTCTTAGTTTATATTACATAACCTTGTTTATTGTTAAAACTAGGACCCCATTTGTATAGTTCCAAAGAGATTTAACAGCAAAGATATATCTATAATAATAATCTATTAAGCTACAGAAGGCATTGTTTGGCTAAAATGCAACTAAGGTTATTTGATATATTCCATAAGTATTTTGTTTTTAGAGTTTCATTATCTTCTCTTCTTGTATTATTCGTTAAAACAATCAAATCAAATCTAACTCGAGGTTGTGTTATTCCTTAGACAAAATCACTCGTGACTTGCAGTCGTTCGTCATGTTTTTGGGAACAACATAACCTCTTGTTGGATTACTTATAAGCTAGGCATTATAAATAATTAAAACAGGCAGGCAAAAAGGTATTATAAATAGCTAAAATAAGGAGGAAAAAAGGCATAAATACTAAACATGCAATAAAAGGAAACTAGAAAACCCATTTATTTAATAGTTTACACCATTCAATAACTCGATCGTCATATTTTAAAGAACTTTAAGTTTTAAACAAAATGCCAGTGTTGTGACACAAAAATGAAATATTTTTTTTTTAAAAAAAGACTTGTGTATTGCAATGTCTTATTTGTTTCACATGACAACCAAATGCTTTTTTAAGTTCTCTGGGGTCGTGTCGAGTCTCCTGTCATTTTTCATATAGCAAAATGACCTCTCAACATCTACAGAGGTTATTGGAGCTACTCTAAAACATAGCATCTTTGTAGGATCCATTTCAACTGCAACAGAATTGCCACCTTGTAGAATTTTTAAGATGTTTCTAAGTTTATCCAGATGTATAATGATAAATAATGAAATAAAGGCAACAAAAAGCATTTATTTCGTAAAATAGACATTTATATTTAAAAACGCACCCCGTGCCAGATCTCCCAGAGAAGATAAAATCCCCATGTTGGTACCGGGGATCGAACTCGGGTCCTTCACGTCAGAGGTAAGCGCGTTACCAACTGCGCTACGGAGCCGGCAAAAATCACTTTTAACCGGTTTTGTCTAGTACTGTTAATTTAAACTGTAAACCGCTTCCAGCGGGGCTGTGTAATATCAACATTGAAGAGTTAAACAATGTACGCTAAATTAACTGCTTCGGACTGATACCAGATGACCCAGTTCAACTTAATGGCTGATCAAGCTTCTTTCATGTTCAGATACCGACGTGGCTTGGAACCTGGTGCTTCCTCTTCAAACAGAATTAAGGCTTCAGGGCATCAACCTCTGTTCTCAGTAAAAATCAGCGTTATAATTAAGAAAATTCAAGATATACATACATTTTATTGTATTTTAATTATCTTAAATGGTTTTTGAATTTCGCTACTACGTATAGTAAGTAGTAGAGGTATTCTATTCTACCCAAAAATTCGATTTCATCAGAAATATATGTTTTGAGGCCCCATGAATCTAAACAGGCATTTTTAGAAAAAAGTAGATGTGTGTCAACGTGTATCTGAGAATAGCATAACTGAGAAACGAAAAGACGGTTAAAAATCTAAGATTTGATATTTTTAACGATGTGACATGAATATTTTGAAGAAAATTCTGCCACCCTAAAGTTGAAACGTATATTTTCAATTTTCTATAGCCTGTGTAGTCCAGTTACTCTAAATGACTGTGTAATGCGATATTTAACGGAATTGCTTATTATTATAATAAAAGAAGCAATGATATATATTATTTTCTTCAAAATCTTCGTATCGCATTCTTGAAAGACATTAAACCTAAATACCAACATTGGTTTTTAACCAACTTTTCGTTTTTGAGTTATGCTGTCCACAGACACACATGGACCTTTTTCTAAAAATGCTTTTTTTGAATTCAGGGGGTCTCAAAACATATTTCCGGTGAAATTTCAACATCGAATTTTTGCCTGGAATACAATACTTCCCCTACTTACAGTAGAAAAAGGAAAAAGAGTGATAAGGATTTGAATATTTGGTAACATTAAAATGCACGTATTTTTTAAACATGCGATAGGACATTTAAAATGGTGTTCGTAGGACAATTATGCATTTTTTGTATTCGCGTATAACTATCTCAGTTATTTGATAGAATTATGTACAGTAAATAAAGATTCTTGACTTTGATGAAGATTCAGTCATACATATATATATATATATATATATATATATATATATATATATATATATATATATATATATATATATATATATATATATATTATTTAAATCTTTAAGTTTTAACTTTCGATACAATCTCACACGACCGTTGCACTCTGACCTGCAGCCGTTGCAGTAGGAGTATGTCGAAGTAGTTGCCCACTCATCAGGGGTAATATAGTGTCACCGCGCCCGCCGCATCTAATTGCCGACAGCAGCAGTGTCACCCATCGCATTATTGTCGGCGCTACCGCAAAGGAGCCGAAGGAAAGAGACAGAGAATGGCCGCATTGTTGGGGCGCTTGCCGAAAGAGAGAAAAGGATAGATTCTTCTGGTGTCTTCTACTTTGTATCTCGCCGCAATAAGTGAACGTTCCTGAAGCTTCCAGAATAGTGCCTGGGAGATATAAATAGCGGTAAAGTGTGAGAAGAGACAGTCAGACGTAAGTGAAGGTTGAGTAGTCGTGCCGACGGAGACGGACAGACGATGTGAAGCGTTGTGCCGACGGAGAAGAGTTAGTTCTTTGTGTTACGAATTCGGAGCCGTGCTGTTGGAGAATCGGAAAAGACTTTCTTGTTGTTGCAACGAGTGTACAAAGTTACTGTTTACGGAAATAAAAGTGTTTATCTCGACTACATCTGTCTACTTTACTTCACACCCGCACCAACAAAAGTTACACTGGTGTCAGAAGTGGGATCCGTCGAATTGCTTCTAGTTTCATTACATCGTCAGAAGTTGCAACGTTAGAACCAAGATGGAGGGAGATTCGGAAACCAGGATGATGGCAATGATGAAAGAATTATTTGCCAAAATGGAAACGTCATACGACAACCTCGTTGCCAAAGTGAAGACGGCAAACGACAACCTCTTTGCCGAGCTGAAAGAAGAAATAAAGACGAGACACAACCTCGCTGCCGAGCTGAAAGAGATGAAGACGGCAAACGTCAACCTCGTTGCCAAAATGAAGACGAGAAACGACAACCTCGCTGCCGAGCTGAAAGAGATGAAGACGGAGCTATCGGCGAAAATTGACGGCGAACTGATTGGCGTGACGGAAGACGTGAAAGAACTCGGCGAACTGATTGGCGTGACGGAAGGCGTGGAAGAACTCGGCGAAAAGGTGGAAGACCTCTGCCAGCATGTGGACGTCGTGGAGGACGACGGGGAACGTCTTGGCGCCCTGGTAGTAAGAGTTGACGAGAGCGTCAAAGTACTGGATGCCAGGGGCAGACGGAATAGCACAGACCCGGGGAGGGAGCACCTAGTGGCCGAGGCGACAGTTGCGCCCGTTTCAGATAACGAAAGTGTACGTCTCGGGGAAGACAAAGGGGCAGTTCAGAGACGTCGTCGAGGATCCTCTGGAGGAGTGTGTCGGGTACGTAACCAACCAGGATACGACGTGCAGGACGATCAGCAGGGAAGCGCACAAGCAAACGAGCATCACGCGAGAACCGACTTGGCGTGTGACATGGGGGGACCGTCGGAGCCATCCAATCACCTGACGCATAGTGCCGTGAACGGAAGAATGGTGGACATCATCGTGGACGGCAGGATACAGGAGAGGCCGTGCCGAGCACGAGTGAACACGAGTGCAGCGGTGGACGCGACTCGCGCGGATGTGGTGGGGTTTGTTGCCGGACCCATCGGAAGCAAGGTGGCTGCGAAGGTGCGCCAGAGAGGTCGGCGGACATGGTACCCAGTGAGCCGTTTCCAAGTGCGCAGGATGGCCCGTCAACACACCAGGAAGAAGGGCAACTGGACGAGGGACCGTCAAGACCGGCGGTACTGTTGCAGAATTTCGAAGCAGGATGGCATACATCGTCCTACCTGGACCAAGGGACACTATCCAACAGCGATACCTAGGATCGTGCCTCCTGGAGAAGAGGTTCGATGGGTTAATCCACCGGGGCGCAAGGGAGATGCCGCAGTGATAGTGCTGGTCGGGACGACCAGCTCTGAGGAGGGAGCAGTGTCACCGCGCCCGCCGCATCTAATTGCCGACAGCAGCAGTGTCACCCATCGCATTATTGTCGGCGCTACCGCAAAGGAGCCGAAGGAAAGAGACAGAGAATGGCCGCATTGTTGGGGCGCTTGCCGAAAGAGAGAAAAGGATAGATTCTTCTGGTGTCTTCTACTTTGTATCTCGCCGCAATAAGTGAACGTTCCTGAAGCTTCCAGAATAGTGCCTGGGAGATATAAATAGCGGTAAAGTGTGAGAAGAGACAGTCAGACGTAAGTGAAGGTTGAGTAGTCGTGCCGACGGAGACGGACAGACGATGTGAAGCGTTGTGCCGACGGAGAAGAGTTAGTTCTTTGTGTTACGAGTTCGGAGCCGTGCTGTTGGAGAATCGGAAAAGACTTTCTTGTTGTTGCAACGAGTGTACAAAGTTACTGTTTACGGAAATAAAAGTGTTTATCTCGACTACATCTGTCTACTTTACTTCACACCCGCACCAACAAAAGTTACAATATACTTTTAGCCCGAGTATGCCACAGTCCCGCAGTACGAGTATGCCGAAGTAGTTGCCGACTCATCAGGGGTAATATATACTTTTAGCCCGAGTATGCCACAGTCCCGCAGTACGAGTATGCCGAAGTAGTTGCCGACTCATCAGGGGTAATATATACTTTTAGCCCGAGTATGCCACAGTCCCGCAGTACGAGTATGCCGAAGTAGTTGCCGACCCATCAGGGGTATTATGGACTTCAGCTTTGGTTTTGCGGGTTATAATTATTCCTATGTTGTTAATGTTTGACCAACGACTATGGTGGACACACATGTAGATAGTCATATGGGCGTTTATAGGCACTACCCAAAATTGAGTACTTAATTCTGTGAAGTGCAGCGGAATTTTTAATTCTAAGGTAGTCTTCTGTCAAAGATAATCTGCGGAACTTTTACATGCAGTAAGACTTAGATATATGTCAAGGTTATGTGCGAATTATTCACTTGTGTTATCTAGTAATTAACTCGTGTTTGGAATGCACGCGGAAACTGAGCGATTTGAAGTGCATAACGTCTCTCTCTCTCTCTCTCTCTCTCTCTCTCTCTCTCTCTCTATCTCTCTGCGTCAGCAATTTACCTCATTAAATCCAACTGCCAAGCTGAAGCAATTAAAGGAAAGCGTGGGTGTAAAGCCGTTGGGCTTCGAACGACTTGCAATGTCAAGTGCAGCTGTTTACCTGTAGATGGCAGGTGCAATTGCAAACACAACAAACACTTCAGTGACAACCAATTTACTTTCTTTGTCGCTTACCTGTGGTGGAATGACGAAGTATTCTTATCCGTAAAAGTATTTACAAATATATACGTTTTGAGATTCCGTGGAACAAAACCCAAATATTTAGAAAAAGGTTTGCACCGGGTGTATTTTCCTGTCAACATTATAACTCAAAAACTGAACGTCACATAAAAACATCTATACTTGATTCAGAAACTGTTAGGTAATATATCAGGAAAATCGTCTTCCCCGTCGAAAATATGGACTATGAAACTGCGGTACATAACATCGATAGCAGAATCAACTTTTGCACAAAGAATAGAACAAAAAGTTCGGCGACTGTTGGAAATAAGTTAAGGGTGTTCTTTAGGAAGGCAAAACCTTATCAGCACTTGAGAATAAACTGAGATAGCAATTTTCTGCTCCTCCATGGGGAAATTACGCATAGCTGGTGGATACAGGAAAATTAACCAATCACTGCACAGTATAACGGTGCGCTCTGTCGCAATTATGAAGCGCTACGGCCCTACACCGTCATTTGTTTGATCATTACATTTTTTAAACTCGCTCTCAAGCTCCCGGATGTGCAGTAGTCAAATGGAGGGGGGAGGGGGTATTTAATCTAGCTACACGATAATTTCAGAGGACAATGTAATACGCATGCGTGCCATTTTGCTCGGGATTACAGTGTTACGTTTCGGAGCACTCTTCTGGAAATGGAATTTGTGTCGTTACATCTAGTCCATGAGGCAAACATTTGTCAGTGTCTTAAAGGATAAAACAACCACAAACCTTGCTTATGTATATGAAGAACTTGAAAACTTTGACCAATAATTTAAGAATAAATTAGAATATCAATTTTTGTCACACGCATTCTAAGCTTTAAGAATATATATGAGTGAAATTTCACAAAAATAGAGAAAAAACAAACTTTCAAAATTTTAATGCCATAAAAGAAGACATTCTTGCCTCCAGGCAACATTTTAAACGCCCTACTGCATGTTTAAATGTCGCACGGAATTTAATGAGAGTTATTCATTCAAAGCTTTTCTGGCTGTTTTCTGGGTATTGATATTGTGATAATTTAACAATTCAACGAATCCCACTTCTGACACCATGTGACAAAAACGACAAAAGTTAGACCAGTTACTTTTCTATCACTTTTATTTTCTTCAAAACTTTTGTACTTAAACCTTCTTCACTTCGACGCGGCGTATCTTTCACAACGACAGCCCCACTCTTCCTTCTACTGCTTCCTCGCCTCCTTATATAGCGAGGATGACTTTAAATGGAGCTTTCTCGGCTTCCACGTCACATGCACCTCGAAGTTTCTTGTGTTGCCGCTTGATTATTGCTAGTCACGTGCTTGCTCGCGTGAGCGATGCGGGAAGCTCGACCGTGAGCGCCTTTGATACACACTGCGCCTGGTATGTGGTGTGAAGTAGTTTAGCCCGAGCGTCTTTTGCTGTGCACCGTGCCCGGCGTCACAATATTTTCGGCATTTTTCTTCTTGTGAAACGTTCCTTGTGGAACAGTTTTTGTACTGTACTAATAAAATTCGTTACACAATACATAACAAATAAAAATTGCCCTAGATTTTGTCATGTGTGTCCAACCATATATTTTTAATTTTCAAAGAAAATTTTCAAACACAAAAGCTACAATTTTTGGGTGAAAAGGAAGGCTATATTTGTACGTTTAAAAATTAAGCCTAAGCTGAAGAGGACAGAGGAAAACCTAGGGCAATTTAAAAGAAGTAGATGTATTTTGAGCCTATGGTTAAAATATTAGATCAAAATTTAAAATAGTTTGTCGGTGGGAACTTTCTGGTGACGTAACAAAAAATAAACAAATCTGATCATAAGTTTTAAAATATTAGAGTAAAATGGATAAAAGTTAGGTAGTCACATGTTTGCAATACATTACACCTATGGTATAAATTTAAAAACCATGAGTTCAAAATGCCATAAGTTGTCATCCAGAAGAAATTGCGGATTCACTCAGTTTTCACTGTTACTTAATGAACTAGTTTACCTCTCGCCGATAGTTCGCTTGGCCCTCTGTGACTTCACTAATTTGAACTAGTTGAATTCCCACTCTCACTTCACTTTCTTTCGCGATGTAGGGACGTAATTTAACGCGTCTGACGCAGCCGGACGAGTCACTCTCTGGGGAGTCGAACACAAGACTTCTCTAATTCCGCATCACATTACAGAAGTTCGCCAGATATCCTCACTTGCCACTTCTCACTTCCGAAAGCTCTCGCTTATATATCTATTGACACTTTCCAGAACGTTCGAGATGTCATGTAGAAGGTTCTATTTCTCTGACAGTAGCACCTATCGTGCTTATTCAAGGCGAGCGCGCGACTTATCTGTTTACATTCCGACTTTGCGGCGCCGACCTCCCAATAACCTTGCAAAGTCACAATGTCGGTTAGTTTATAGTTTAGAGAGTAATAAAATAAATGAAATTGTCAACAGTGTTAGTGTATGTAACATCAGTGTTTAAGTATTAACTCAATTAATATAGAACAGATTTTCTCTCGTCTCATTGCTCTCATTACTCGATACTACCACTCAATAACATAATACTGTAACGGCGGCCGGCAGCAGAGACACTCAAAGTGAAGCTACCTCACACCACTGCGCTACGAGTAAACAAGGTGACAATTAGCGAGGCAGAACAAGCTAATCCAGAAAATTGTTCAAGCTGTTCACGTTGCGGGCTCGTTTATAAGAAGTTTCCAAAAAAGTGTATTTTCCAGAGAATTCGCCTGGCATTTAAAATGAAGTCACTTGTTAAGTATTTAATACGACAGCTGTCAACAGTGAGTTTTAAGTATATGTACAGTCAGTGTTAAGAGATATTGTGTATCGTCAGAGACAGTTGTAGACATTCAATCATCGCGTCGGAGTTGTTTGTTATGTGAAGTAGTTTTTACTTAGGCGTGTTTTTGAGTGAGTGTATCGTTGGAAGTAGTTTATGACACAGAGAATGGAACTGAAAGACAGTGAAGTACGTATTAAGGTTACGATAGAACAGAACAACCATGAAAACAACCTAATGAAAATCAGTAAAACCAACAATAAAAAAAGAAATAAAAACTATGTTCTCAAACAATTGTTACTCAATTCAAAGCCCCCGTTACATTCACATGCGTTTTTCTACGCCTTCTTCAACAGACTTCTTACAGGCGCTTATTCCTCTAAGTTAATCATGTTAACGATTTTAATCAAAATCGTTATCGAGAAAATCAAAGCTTTCGAAAAGGTTCCCATGTAAAGGATAAATTAGAGTGGAGGTATCTTTTTCAAAATATTTGTGTCGCATCCTTGAAAGATATTAAACCGACTTATATTTAACCGACTTTTCGTTTTTGAGTTACGGTGCTCAGACACACACACAGACACACACACACACACACACACACACACACACACACACACACACACACACACACACACACACACACACACACACAGGGACCGTTTTCTAAATTTTTTCTTTTTTTATCTCGACATCGAATTTTTGGATGGAGTACAATACTTCCTGTACCTACTATACGTAGTAGAGAAAGTAAAAATAGTAACGAAACTGAAAAGTATATTATATTATATTATTATTATATTATATTATTCAGTATAGCGAACCCTTTAAAGAGACCAAGAGTTCTCTAACTCGGAATGCCTGACCCAGTTCAGGAGAATCGCACCAATCAGGGAAAAAGAAATAATTATTTTCACTGTAGGAAAAGAAAATTGGGTGGTTCTCTTATAAGGAAGAGGCAGTTAATTATAATTTCAAATGTGGTTGTTATGTTTGGTGGAAAAGAAGTCCTTCCCTTTATACAATTCTCACTGATAATAAAAATATTTCAATTCTTGTGAAGTGTTGAAAAGCTTCGAAGCGTTTCAGATCGATAAGGCGGTGGGACTTGGAGAGAGAGAGAGAGAGAGAGAGAGAGAGAGAGAGAGAGAGAGAGAGAGAGAGAGAGAGAGGGCCGTGGTTTTCATATCCGAGCTACAAGTGCAGCTTCGTAAAATACATTCATTTACATTTATAGTGTTGCAGGTCTCGCTGTTAAAAATCACACGACTTTCTTTGCCCTTTCTTCTCTTTCTGTTTCATATTAATCCAGGTACATTGCACATTTAGTTATAGATACAGAGGGAATAGCGATCGTTAAATGTTGAAGTTGAAAAATTAGAAATATTAATAATGTATATTTTGGAAATGAGTTTGCCCCCAAAAAAGTTAATGTAAATAATTGCTATATTCGAAAGAGAGCTACATTTTTGTTAATACATTTTCGTCTGCCCTTGAACCTTTACCAGTCGTCTAAGATTATATAGGCA
Source organism: Tenodera sinensis (assembly GCA_030765045.1). Classification (NCBI taxonomy): domain Eukaryota; kingdom Metazoa; phylum Arthropoda; class Insecta; order Mantodea; family Mantidae; genus Tenodera; species Tenodera sinensis. The sequence continues at coordinate 13,541,105 of CM060970.1, forward strand.
ACATTTCCTCTCGGAATAAAGAGGAAATCGCAGGTTATTTTCATATAAGTATTTGCACATTTGCGAGCGAGCACTAGACGAAAACACAGAGTCAATGTGTCGGACAGTGACCCACAACAGACCTGTTCCACTTCCAGTGTTTTGCTGCCAATTGGCAATGTCTTAAGACTCGATGTGCTCAACCCCCACCATCTTATACAACATGCTACATCTGGAATAAAAGAACGAAAGCAATATCTGCATTGCACTTTCAAACTCTGCATAGTTTAGAAATCAGGCATTGTTTTCCTTACAGTATGTGACTCGTTGCCAAGAAAGTAAGGTTAGAATCACGGTACAACAGTGCTTCCTGTCTTATAACATAGGGAAAACGTTTAAGAATTGTTATTTGTGCGAGTTTAATCTTTTACACCGTGGAGGCTCTTAGGACGTAGAGGATTATTCAAAAATTAGAATAATACAAGCAAAATAAAATACACTAACTTTTAATAAATTCTCGGGCACGTCACATTTGATATCTTTAAACGAACATTCTACAAAAAGAAACAATCATATGAGAAAGATTATGACAAATTATATGAGTGGAGAAGGTTAAAACAATCTCCAATGTTTGTTTGTAGTTCAAGTTTGCAGCTAGATTTCACTGATTTAACCAAGAACGGAAGGTTAGGTTAACAGAAAAGCAAAAGTAAGTTATTTTAATAACAGAAAGAATATTTATAGTAACTGATGTTAGTATATTGATTAATAAAGAATTAGATTGTTAGTTTATTATGCATTGCATATACATAATCGTTTCCATTGTCAAATGAAGTAACATTGAATCAAAATGAAGATATTACAGCAGGTTTTGAAATTTGTAGGTTAAGACGGAATTAGAATGGAATCGATTCCAAATGCATATGTTTCAACAGGTTTATTACGTCATTGCTGCTAAGTAACCGTGCATTCTGTCATTAACAACATATTTGTAATGCTAGGATTGTTTCGGACTGAAAACTAACCTAAAAAAGATGAATCTTTAGGACTTGTTCTTTAACACAGGGCATCTAGGTATACATAGAATAAAATCACAATCAAAAATTTGTGTTATCTTTCGATTGTGGATGAAGAATTATTGATAACGTGCACAATTAGCTACATCGAAGCAAAATTAGCATTTTCAACATTTAAATTGTCTCTAACATTAACGCATGAAGTATTGCATTCCATCCAAAAAATGCTGAATCAAGATTTCAGTGTAAATGCATGCTTTGAGGTGGATACCCCGGAAAAAATTATAAAAAGATCGAAGTGTGTGTATGTGTGAAGTGACCCTTGTGACCCTTCAGCGAAATGTGTAAAGTAAATATTTCTCAGTATAATTATGTCGAAGTATGCATTCGTAGGAATGGAACAGTTTGTGAAAGAGAGGAAATTTATGTGAATGTAACACTAAGATATTTTCAGAGAAATGCTCGTCATTCAACTGTTGTTTTAGAGAGAACTAGAGAATGTGGGCGTGGCCTTAACCTGTATAGAGCTATGCCAACTGTTTATTTTGTTGAGCTAAATGTAGCAGAGGTTTCTTGTTTTATAAATACGGAGTTGTGTTGCCTGGGCGACATTTTCCTGTGACCACGTCGCTGTGACGTGCCAACAATGGGAGGGCTATACTGCAGTGATATACTGCCCAATATGCAATTATGTATTACCGTGCTGTCAGCGGTCATGAATAGCTAACATGATGCAACCAGCAGGACAGGAAGCATAATATCAGACGTCACGTGGACTGTGTCTTGATTTTGATGTAGGAATCACAACAGTGGGCGTTACAATACAGTGGCGGACTGTCAACTGTGTTCTGATACGGGTATCATAACAGTAAACCTTACAATACACTGTGAATTGTGTTCTAAAACAGGAATCATAACAGTGGGCGTTACAATACAGTGGCGGACTGTCAACTGTGTTCTGATACGGGTATCATAACAGTAAACCTTACAATACAGTAGGCGGACTGTGAAATGTGTTCTGATGCGGGCATCATAACAATAGACCTTACAATACAGCGGCGGATTGTGAATAGTGTTCCGATATGGAAATCATAACCGTGCGCCTTACAATACAGTGGCGAACTATGTGTTACGTTCTGACACATGTGTATAACCTAAACTAGTATTCGAAGTGACTCTAATAATGCCATTGAAAGAAACCTCGCGGTCTCAAATGGTGCAATGGTCTTGGTTAATAATTGACGTATTCCCCCCAAAGTGAGGTTTATTTGATATTATCAACTGAGTTTCTGTTATAACAACAATATAGAATAGAAAGAGATATAATTCTTGGGTTTAGTTTTCATAATGAATATATTTTAGGTTATTTTTTATAGAATGTGAAGTTTTCTGGTCAAATCTTTGCGACATAGTATTTAAATTCGTATTTTATTTACGAAATAGTTCAGATAAATATCATGTGACGGTCTGACTCTCGCTCCGGTGTGTGTGTGTGTGTGTGTGTGTGTGTGTGTGTGTGTGTGTGTGTGTGTGTGTGTGTGTGTGTGAACACCGTAGGTAAAAAACGAAAAGTCGCTTAAAACAAAGTTGGTGTTAAACGACTTTCAAGGATGCGACGTGAAGATTTTGAAGAAAATCCCTCCGCCCTAAACTACCTTTTGCATGGAAACTTTTCTGAAAATTTTAATTTTCTCAAAAATGGCTCTGAAGCGATGTCACAGTATTTAAGTGACTTATGATGTTCGCACACACAGAGTATGTAATTTTTGGATGGAGTGCTATATTTTCTCTACCCTCAATGTAAGTAATGGAGAAGGTAATGAGACATATGAAAGAAAGGCATTTAGAAAAATGCTCTTCTAGGTTCCAGGTTGACGCTTGTAACATTAAAGATGTCCACACAAGCTGCAGTATGTATGTACGAAGATTGAAGAAGAGCGTGTTACAACTAATCAGATTTTCTTTTGTTTGCGTGCAAGCATTCGTAGTGCTTCTGTCGCAGATACATAAAAATCTTACTATTGTCTGGTATGACGTAACAGTGAGTAGCGTCAAAACAAATATCAACTGACTATCTTGTGTTCTGGCTGGATCAACAGAAAATAGTGTGAATGTAATACGCTGCATTTCTATTTCAGTCATAGAAAATTGTATTAATTGTATGCTGAAAGACGAGTAGAGAAGGATATATGAATGTGTTATGTAAAAGAAAAGTGAGTAGAGGAAACATGTGAAAGTAATATATTGTATAGTAAAATGGATTAAATCTATCACTTATTAAATCTGTTGACTTTAAATGTTTGTAATTCTGGCAGTTATCACATAATCGATAAAAGACAAACTTTGTGATAAATTTTAACGTTTTTCTAACTTACTTCAGAAGAAACAAAAAAAATTGTTTTTTCATGGTATACAAACGACGGTCGGTGCAATACAAAGGGGTTTCTAGATCCTTCGAGGAGTCTCCGTCAGCCGGCTTGTTTGTAGGATTCGAGAAAGATCTGGCTACGTCATCACCGGTATAAAAGCTTACGGAGCGCGTTGAAGTAGATAGATTTTGAGTCAGTGAGTAGGAGACAGCTGTGTGTGATACTGTCGTCGTAAAAGATACGTCGCGTTGAGGTGAAGAAGCTTTAATGAGCGTTGAGTGATTGTATGGTCGGAGTTACTGTATGAGAGACAGAGAAAGTGAAGAAAGGAAGTGAAAGGACGAGAAGAAAATAATTGTGAGTTGTAATATTACGAAATACTCTCCCCCTTAAGAGATACGGGGAAACTGTATGGAGCTAGAGGAAAGAACCGTGGAGCGAAGTAACGTTGGCATTTGGGAAAAGGTGTTGATTCTGTTCAGTTTACTCTGTGACGTAAGCGATAAATCACGCTGTAAGCCCAGCCTTAGTCAGGTGGATTTGAATGTCAAGAGTATGCACATTGATTTTGTGAGGAGTTAGTTATGATAAGCTGCAATTTATTTCATGCATTATGTAAACAGCCTGCGGGATACCAGCAAGTGGGATTATCAACACGCCGCAACCCCGCGGTCAACCCTCAGTGCAAGTAAACTCGACTCACTGAAGCTTCAAGGGAGCGTTGCGCTGTTTGGTCATCCCTAGCTGTTGGAGGAAGCAAGGGTTCTGTCAGCTCAAAGGTCTTATCTACCAACGCAACAAGGGAGCGACCGCCTTTTGAATAATTGATGGAGGATCAAGGAAGAAATAACTCTGCACCTTTAGCACAGGGCATTTATTCCATTGAAATACTTATGTCAGACGATACGTTTGCTAACTTAATTAAGGATTAATTACGTGAAAGCAATGGTTTGCTTACATTTGGTTATAATCATCTATTCAATAATTGTTTCGCATACCGTTCGAATGTTATAAAAATTGAAGATCTGAAAAATAAGATTTCCCGTGTTAGATGGAGTCCGGAAAGAAGGAGAAAAAGAATAAGGATCTGTCATTAAAATGGAGAAACTGTTCCAAGAGGTTAGAAATCACTGATATGACCTTGGGTGTTAAAGGTGGCACATAAATTCAACATTGAAAGATCTTTGCCTTGGGTAGATAAGTTGATTAATTAATGTTTGTATTGTAATGCTAATGGGTAGAGAAACATAAACACACAACAATTACATGATATATAATAACGCCATCTTCCTCAATCTCGCCAATAAGGCACGTAAAGGCTCAACGTGTCTGAAAATGGAAGCATATTTCTCGCTGACAGCGTTGCTATAGCAACCTATTCTAAAACAAGCGAATGCCCACCGGATGCTTCCCGTCCTGCAATTTGGAGGCTTTTAAGCAAATGAAACACTTACTAGCATCGGTTAAGTAAAGGTGTAATCTGTGACGTCATCGCGCAGGGGCGTACAGTGTTGCCAACATTGGGAGAGAGGTATTGTGAAGCAAGCTTTTTAGGAATACGTTTTAATAGGTGTATAAAGCTAAACGAGAGTGTACAGAGGAAATCATGTGAAGGTAACACATGTGTGAAGTTCAGTAGGTCAGAGTGAAAAAGGGAACAATGTTCAGAGCCCAGTGACCTTGTAGAGACCTGTGGAACACGCTATTACCTACATAAAACATTCATGAGCAGCGACTAACCAGGATAAAATCAACATTAATAGACCGTCATGTAACTAGGAGACGGAAATTGTTTGTTATCGTCATATCGATTGTGGGTTCTCCTCGATCATTACGCAGCTTAATTACCAGGACCTTGCAGCAGTTGTTGGTCTGGAAATGACGTAACTATTGGGACATCATAATGCTCCACAGATTTTACTATGTACGACGCAACTTGTGTTCTACGAGCATATGTACTACTGAGACGAAGGGCCAAGGCTTGCCCCCAGGCCGCTGCGTCTCCCACCTCTCCACACTAGACGGTCATGACTGGGGTTTTACTATACAGACGCCCAAGCACAAGCTCCATCTAGGGTGAAATGTCGATATTTTGCAGAGAGAGGGACAGTTAACTGGGTGGGTGTACCTATAATGGTAAAAGTTTGGTGTGGGTGGGTCGTAAATTCGCTGCTCAGCTATAAAGAAGGAACAGGTGTGCGGAGAGAATCAAGGAAATGAGCCAGAAAGTCACACCGTTATGGTTGGCTGTAAAAAACATCCTCAGGAAACGCCGCTGAAATTCTTCTTTTGTCTCTTCTTTCCTCGGCCCCACGTTCACAATAGTCATCTAATAATTTGATTTTGGGAAAGGCTTTTATTTTTATTGGGGGGCGAGCTTTTAATTTGGTAGCAGCGCAGGAAGCCCCTAAAGGGAGCTCTCTGGGGGCCTTTTGACTTCAGGAGGAAGTTGTGCTTCTTTTTCTGTGTTAAGAACAAAACATATTAGCGGTTGGTTTTTGGGCCGGACATTTAGACATCCTGCACTCAAGGCGGTAGGTACGTAGGTAATTACGCACAATTTCGCAACACAGGATGTTTCTGTCATCAAGGGAGAAGAGGTGTGGGAAGGCCAAGTGTGAGTGAATGAAGAACCGATTGACAAACTCCGTGAACGTTTTGAACGGAGCCCAACAAATCTGATGTGTTACACTCACATGACTTTCTCTACTCTTGTACTAACCATTCTTACCAACTCTTATTCCTATATCTTCTTCGTGTTAGTTGAGATAAACATTTCTACAAACTATCTTATTTTTTATTTCCTTGTAGATAGAAGGGGAATATTAGAATACACTAGGCTTTGAGCGATATGGCACCAAGTAGGCGTCCAGACGAACGCGATCTCCCACGCCTATCAGAAATTACTGCCCCGCCGAGTCGAACCCAATCCCGACAACTCCTTGACAGGAGGGATTCAAATATTCAGCCCTGCGTACTTATTTCCTCTAGGAAAGCAAATTAAGGTAAGAAAATTCTTGATAGAAGAGAAACAACCCCATAATTCGCCTTGCCAACCCTGGAAAATCACAAAAAACGTACGGTCAGATCCCAGGAATCGAAGCCAGGTCCTCGCACTTTACTGCAGGGCACATAAGAGGCCAGATGGCGTTAGAGCATGGCATGTTTAAACAATGCTAATTTGTGTGTTACTGCATTAGAACTGCGAGTTAATGAGCACTAGTAATTGTTCTGTCGATTGACACAATTCTCCTCCTGCTCCGGGAAAATAAACTATCAACAAGTAAGGACGTGTTTCATCTCGTTTCACAAATGTCAACACACAGGGACACCCATAAATATGTTAACTGTTTCTATTTCTATAAAACAATGTCTTCTTCAACATTCATCCTATATTTAAAAGCTAGCATACCGAAAATATATGTTTTGACACCCCTAAAAAAAAACATTTTTACAAAAAGGTCCGTGTGTGTGTCTTTGTGTGTGTGTGTGTGTCAGTCTGTGGACAACATAACTCAAAAACGAAAAGTAGGATAAAAACCAAAGTTGGTATTTAGGTTTAACGTCTTTCAGGGATGCGACATGAAGATTTTGAAGAAAATAGTGCCACCGTAAACTACCCTTTACATGGAAATTTTTTCGAAAATTTTTATTTTCTTGAAAACGGTTCTAACGATTTTGATTAAAATGCCATATGTTTGAGATATTTTTGTGACAAATGAAATGCATATTTTGAATTTTCTGGCTATAGCCTATGTAGTCCTGTTTATTCTGGATGACTTTTGAATAACTCGCAAACCGTAAGAGATAGATAAAATCTTACTGTACAAAAGGTGTAAATGTATAAGCACACAATTTATCTCAAACATACATAAATATGTATATATTTCTTTTCTTTGAGTTAATTATTTTAATTATTCGTTTGGATTTTGCTATACATATACTTATTTCAAAATTGGAAGCTGTTATTCATTTGTTTTCTTTTCCTGGCCATACAGAGAGAACCGAATGTCAAATCAATCACATAGCAAGTAGCTTTAAAACATTTGACTATCACTCAGGGCCTACTGCATTCCCATATTCCCCCTGTACTTACAAGAAAACAGCAAATGTTATTAGGGGACCTCAAAACACGTATTACCGATGTAGAATATCAGGGTGGGATGCAATGCTTCCTCTCTAGAGAGGTTTTAGCAACAATGCGGTTAGTCAGTAGTCATGGCCTCCTATATATAACGCAAAAGGGCGGAGATGTTTGCTTGCTTGGTTGGCAAAGTTTAGCTTTACAAAAGTCGCCGAGGCCGCTGTTGACAGATTTAGAAATAAATGAATCCCAATTTCCGTGGGAGCTGTCGTCCAGTAATGAACACACTCCATGTACGCAGTGTTGCCAAATTAACGTCTACTTACTACGTAGATTAAACATTTAAGGGAAGTGGTAAGCCCGAAATAATAAAAAATGTCATTTATCATTTTCATTAGAGTTTTCTGATATTTTCTGAACAAGCATGGCGAATTTTCTCAGCAACCATTAGGGGTAGAGTTTTGAAAATCTGCAAACGTCTTTTTGATATAAAATTACACATACTGACTTAGAATTATAATATAACTCACTATTTGAATGTAATACCCATATTTCCCTGACAAAATTGTATAAATTTTACATTTTCATTTTTATTCATCTTGAAAAAGGAAAGGGATGAGGCGAAGTGAGACCGGGGGCTTGTCAGCGAGCGGGGCCAGCGAAGCCCAGAGACGCACAGAAGTCCCTAATAGTTAGAGATATCGACACCTGGCGCACAACGGAGTGATTCCAAGGAGAAGGCGTCGAGGTGACACTTGTGGCCCGGGTAGCAACTTCTAGGGAGAGCCAGGAAAGAGGTTCCAGAGCGCAAACATCTGTGCCACCTGTCTGCATTCGCCAGAACGTATCGCGCTACCAAGCAAACCTTAAAGATGACAAGGAAGGGAAACGAGAAACTAAGGGGAAGAAAGTCGTGGAGAAGAGATTAATACAATCCAGCATTCGCCTGAGTGACATGGGGAAAACCAAAATAAGTGTGCGTAGTTACAGGCCTCGAACCTGCGACCTCCCGAATGCGGGTCACAGACGTCACCGCCTGAGCCATCCCGCTCGGCCTATTGACAGTTATTCTAATTTTGTGGTAGCAATAAACCCTATTTTCCACAAAATATTTTCTTCTGTTTACTTATTAAATAATTTTTGAGGTGAAAGTATAAGAGCGGGGATAATGAAATTTGCCATAGGTGTTCCCCACAGTCTGGCATATATGTCTGATTTTGTTCAAAGGAATTCACTGGACAATAGTTGAGAAATATAGGATTACTTTGTCCAGGGTGTTCTTGGCAAAGCTCCACACTTCCCGCTTCCCTTAACAGGTAGCTCCTGGCCCTGAGTTACTATAGAAATAGACAAAATACTTGCAAGTATTCACGACCCTGCGCGTATCTGCACTAAAGACCCGTTCGCCGACCGGACGGTATGCTGTAGCATACGAAAACAATAGCTATTTTGTGCTGTTTTTCGTCTAGACTCTTCCTCCGTATTCACTTTCGAGCATTGCACTTACAGAACTCTCTCATTTTGTGAGGCACTATATGAGGAACTCGCTCGTGCCCAGAGACGAAGTTATTTTAGTGGATTTTGTGGTGAAGTGTTGTGTTTTAGTGAACTGTGGAGTTACTTAAACGTTTACGAAGCGTTCAGTGGACAGCGTCTGTGTATCGTGCCAAGTGCAGTTCAGTCCGAGTTGTAATCTGACAGTTCTTTATTGTGATTCGATTCAACGGTTGTTGTGTTGCTCTGAGATTGTACAAAAGTGATCTACGAGTAAGTGTAATGTTAGCGCAACGCTGACAAGAAGGCAATAAACAGTAACTGGTGTTTTCTCCTTTGTTACAGTATTATGTTTCTTTCCCTACCACTACTAGCATTTACTACGTCATTTATATATTTACAAAATCCAGCGGAAATACAAATGCGAGTGGTGATTCAAGATAGGGCCTATTTGTGTATCTGACAGACGAATACGTGGAACAGAGAATATCAATAAACTCATCTGCATGTTGGAAATATCCACTTGTGCAAACCGCGCTGCAACACTACGTGGGACTTGGAAATATTTTGCTCTTTTAAAGCGCTCATTTTTTCCATGCCTGTGCAACTAAGACATTTCAGGAAATGTATAGTTCTACAGTAAAACCTGACATATTGTGTTGTTATTTAAGTATTCAGCTGCAATTCCCTAGGCACCTACATACTCCAGCATAAAATAACGAGCCGAGCAACTGCGCCAACTGGAGCAGAACCGCTACAAATGTGACGGAGAACGTTATTCTCTTGTTAATCATGATTCCCCGTGGAGTAGAATTTGCATCTACCTTTAAACTTATACAATACAATTTCGTATTCTGCATAACATTTTCTGTGTAACAAGGTTGAGAAAATTAGTAGGACTCCCGGGTACTGAGGTAATATTTAAGTTGAGAGAAAGTAGTTGGGCAAGTGTGCCTGAGGGGGCCGTGCGTGTACTACAGGCTGTTCCTCAATGTTTGTCGCTAATAGGGACGTAATGAGAGACAGAGAGAGAAGGGAGGGGGGAGCCTGCTGCCTCGGTCCAGATTTAATTTTCTGCTTCAGAGAGCTCGATATGCAAGCGGAACTTCCTAACTTCTTTTGTTTCTTCCCAATAAATCGGGAGGAAAAGTTATTAAGAGTTTTGTTCTTCTTCCCGGGGGATATGCCCTCTTGACTTTTCCTTCACGGGGTATGTAAAATGTCCTTCAGTCAAATTCACATGCTTTAGGGTAAGAATGGAGCAAACAGGCACTCGCTAACAATGTTGGTAGCACTGTGTACCGAGCGGGACAACGTCTGTGGCCCACATACTAGACGTCGCGCGTAATAAAGAAGCTCGGTGTTAACTACCTCACGCCACTGCTTGCAAATACGCGGCCCGGCGACAATGGAGCGTTCAGAACAAATCTATTTTTATTTGCTGTTCACGTGTCGAGTTCGTTTACAAAATGTGCCGACAAAAGGTATATTTTATACAGAATTCACTGCAACTTCGCTTGGAGTATAAAAAGTGAGTAAGCACGGCAGACGAGCAGTGTGTATTATGTACAGTCAGAGGTGGAACAGCTTTTTAGTGAGTGAATCGTCGGAGTTGCTTGTCGAGCCGTTTTAGCGTTTGATGTCAAGGTTACGAGATAACACAACTGTTGTGTGTTGCAAGTTCTCGACGAGTTGAATATTATGTTAACAACGATAAAACACACCTATGATTTGTGATTCAGTTTTGGAACAGAAATAAAGTGAGAAAAGAAGTAACTGAACTTGTAATTTGTCACAGTGGTGTCAGAAGTGGGATTTGTTACATTGTCAATTTATCACAATACTTATTTGTTTAACTCTGACATTTTATTAGATTTCAGGGTTTTTCTGATGGAATATCGAAATAAAACTTTGTTTACACATCAGAGAGTATAATAGCTAATTATAAAAATAAAATTTTAACCATTTTAACTGACATCTCTCCTTAAAAATTTGCATAAAATTTGGCATCCATATTATACAGTAAACTGTTATTACAGCATTAACTGAATGAAACGGAAACTGTTTGTTTTAGAAAGTTCACAAGCCTACGCAGTGAGTAACAATGAGCTAAGTTTTGGGGCATGCTGTACTTGTAAAAAAATCGATGTGGGGAGTGACAACGAGCAGCAAGGGTGCTGCGTTGTGATACATCAATAACAGCACAGGCATGTGCATATTCATCATCACAGCTGAGAGATTCTCAACGCCACTTGCTCTCTGCGCTTTTCCATACCTAACCTAAATGACGAAAATCAAATGAAAATTACATTTTTAGTTTTTATACACTCTTATAATTTACAATGATCTCTTTAATTTTATATATTACAACGTTGCCCATAATTTATGGCGAGAGTCAGCCATATTTGACATTTGAACAGCGGCTCTATTGCGTCAAATTACGTTACGCATCTGTTAGCATTGTGCAGCTAGATTCTCCAAACTGATTATTACATACCAAAAGCAGAAAAGGTGACAATTTTTTTCGCGAAGGAAGGCTATCATTGGTTGAAATTTGAAATAGTTATGCACCTGATTGGTTGATTTCAAACCACTCACGTATGAGTGGAAAAATAATGATAATTATCTCTGTACGTGCGTCCATTTCAAATACAATAGTTTGTGTAGGTACAAGGTAATTAGTAAAGTAAGAACTGTGGCAAGTATGACGTGTGCAGGAGAAAGAGGTGCATGTTAGTTAACTGCCAAGAGATAAAGAAGAGGGAACATCCCTAATTAGCTAATTGGCAGGAAAAAGGGGCCGACGTAAACAGCCCATTGTCTTGCTCCAAGAGTTCTTGGGGGCGTTGTGATAACTTTATCTTATTCGTTAATCTTTTCCACACCGCGGCGCTAGTGCTGCTCATAGCGGAATTATTCTGACTAGTATTCGCTCAATCCTCAGGTCCACAATAATTTAAAAGTGAGGCATTCCCTCACTTATATATAAAGAATAATATATAACAAATAAATAAATAAAAACACCGTGAAGATACTATGTAAAACGACTGTTGAAGAACCAAACATAACACAGGAAGAAAGGCGAGTAGAGAAAACCCTGTGAATGTAGTACGCTGCACAATAAAACGGGTAACATTAAGAAACAGATGTGCCAATTTGCATGGTGATAGATCAACCAGTGTAGGGCTTTATCAATTTCACACGTACCAACATATATTTTATATCTAATATGTTCCTTAAGGTCGTGTCCATAGCGGGAGACACGGGTTCGATTTCCGATACCGGGATGGATATTTTCTCTAGCTGGAACACCTGGTTCGGGGTGAACTCAGCCTCGTTAGGTCCCTCAGGGACAAATTGAGGAGCTACTTGCTAGAGAAGTAGCGACTTCTGGTTGGGAAGAGCGTCGGCCAGGAGGGACCGGGGCGCTGACCACGTCCCATCCTGCAGTACTGCACCCCACTCATAACGCCCGTGACGGACGCTAAGCGTTGGCATGGAGATGGCTGTTGCCATATTCCTTACTTATGAAACAGCCCATATATAAAATTAAGTACGAAATTGCAATTAACGAGAGAGGAAGAAGCCAAAACCGAGTTTCTTTTTTTCCAGTTTTTGTCATGTACTCCCCCCTATTACGTTTCTAGATGCTATATTGTGTTTTGGAAAGCCGTAGTCAGAAGGAAACAAAAGAAGTGTCGCATTGCATTTGTTTCTTGGTTGTCGCTGCGGGTGCGGCCCCTCAGGTGTTTGTAGCCGTCTCTTAATTACCCTAACTTCACAATGCACTTCACGCCAGCCAACCAGCCAGCCAGCCAGCCAGCCATTTCTCCGTCTTACAAACGGAACCTGTCCGATGTCCTTACAGTTCGTGTGCAGGATGGCTATTATACAAGTACAGTAAGGTCCCGTTAATAGGGCTGAGGGTACTTCGCATTTGGGGTAACTCGAACTACACCAAGCACCATCTCATATGTTGAACTCACATGACTTTCTCTACTCTTGTACTTACCATTCTGACAAACTCTTATTCTTATATCCTCTTCATGTTAGTTGAGATAAACATCTGTACAACTTATCTTATTACTTATTTCCTTATAGGTACAATATGAATATTAGAATACAGTAGGCTTTGAGCGATACTCAAATATTTTAAAGCTTTGAGATTCCGTTCTCTTTGCACACTTAACATATAAAAAATTGAACAACGATGTTCCATTTCACGAAAGTTTTGAAGTTTTCCGAAACTGACACAAATTACAAGGAATATCTCTGGAATGGTTCACTGTACCAAAAAATTTATTCAGATATAAATTGTGTATTTTAGCAAGATCTACATTTTTTGTATAGTAAGATTTTGTCTATCTCTTACGGTTTACCAGTTATGCAAAAGTCGTCCAGAGTAAACACGACTACATAGGCTATAGCCAGAAAATTCAAGATATACATTTCATTTGTCATCAAAATATCTCAAACATATGCCACTTTGATCAAAATCTTTAGTCATTTTCAAGAAAATCTAAATTTTCGAAAAATTTTCCATTTAAAGGGTAGTGTAGGATGGAGCTATTGTCCTCAAAATCTTCGTGTCACATCCCTAAAAGACATTAAACTTAAATACCAATTTTGGTTTTTAACCGACTTTTCGTTTTTGAGTTATGCTGTCCACGTACTGACAGACACACACGAACGTTCTTTTAAAAATGATTTTTTTTATTCAGGGGTTGTCAAAACATATATTTCCGGTGAAATCTCGACATCGAATTTTTGGGTAGAATACAATACTTCGCCTACTTACCAGAATAAAGTGCTTCTCCTACCTAACATTAAAAGTCACGTGATAAAGACAAGTTTTGTAAGATGCAGTAGTCGGTTCCAAAATGTCTCTTCCAGAATACAAATTGCTCTGGTCCAAGCAATAAATCTTGGATGTCTCCATTTAAAGGAGTCATATCTTATCGAGGGCACTTCATCTTTGGCCCGATCACTTTGGCAACTGCCCATGTGCTCCGCCTGGCGCGGCGCGTATTGTTGTCATGGGAACTGTTAGACGTCAGGAAATAACGGCAATAGAGAAAGTGAGATCATATCGCTCTCTCATCAACATTCCTATCTGCACTGGGATAGGGGAGGGGGAGCAATCATGAAATATGTGCAATATAAAATAGCTTACTTCCGGAAATGCACGGTTTGGACGCTGAAGAGCGCCAAAGTTTTAGAATGAGCGGTTGTGACAATTTAACATTTGTTTTGCGATCTTAATACGGAAGGTATGCAACCCTTTAGTCATCTGTGTACAGGGATGAACGACCTGAGCATAACAACATTCCTGTACATGCGCTAAATTCCTCATTAGAGTCCTTGGTGCGCATCCTACTGCGTTACTTGTGTAGTTTCACGTTTTTTAACACCAGTGTGACACGTACCAGTACACAGTTGCTGAAATGGACGACATGAGCTCCAGCATACTTTGATGTAAATGTGCGGAATCACCTCAACGTCGCATTTTCAAATCCATGGATTGGTAGAGGTGGACCAGCTCCATGGCCAACACAGTCACCGGATCTGACACTTCTGGACTATTATCTGTGCAATTGTGTGAAGAGTATGGCAGTCCTGTGACGTCAGTGAAGGACCTTATGGCTCAAGTCCACGGAGCGATGAAAAACTTCAAAGACAACCGCACGTATTGGGTCATGTGCATGACGCTGACCACCGCCGATATATACCTTACAATTATGACAGAAAATGACCCATAGCAACTCTTATCTATATATCTATAAAGTATGTATCAAAAAACTTATTCAAATATGATGTAAGCCACTTTTTAAATATTACTGAATTTATTTTACTAAGTTATTAAAATGCATCATAATAACTTCACAGTCGGTACACATCTTAATTTTTACCACTCTTATAAACTTTGAAAATATTATGATAAATGACAGTGTGACAGTCCCACTCCTGACACCAGAGTCAAAAATTGAAAAGTCCGGTTACTTTTTCTTTGTCACTTTAGTTTTGGTTTTAAAATTAGTTTGCATGTGAAACAAGGTATTCCACGACAGCAGCCAATGGAAGAGTTGCAGCTCATTGTTATGCGACTAACGCTACCGGAGCTGCAGGAGATGACTCTTAAGGAGGAGTAATGCCGGGGCTGTTAAAGATCCAGTATTTGACCAAACGCACGCACGCACGCACACACAGACACACACACACGCACACACACACACACACCTGTTTGATCATAAACTTTATGTGGGGTCGTGTTTAATGTGCACATAAACCAAATGTAACGATCGTGTCCATTTACTTGTGTAGTAAAAACGCCCGCCTTCATCAATACTGCCACAGTTTGTATACCCAGGACAATACTCTTTAAGGGTATTCACTAATAAAATGCCTAGTTTCACTTGTGGGTTCACAAGTGTTCATAACATAAAATACACAAGTTATGTCCAGATAAATTTTTGATAGAGTGAACCATTTCAGAGATATTTCTTTTTATTTGTATCAGTTTAGGAAAACTGGGCACTGGCTTGTAAGTCTTACACAAGGGGAGGGTAAACATAAGAGTACAGGCGTGTGCTTCTGTCTGTCCGTGTGGCCTGTAAGCAGCATAAATCAAAACTGAAAAGTTGGTAAAACACCAAAGTTGATGGTTTAGTTCAGCATCTTTGTGACATGATGATTTTTAAGAAAATTCCCTGCACCAGATTATCCTTTACCTAGAGCAGTTTTTGAGAATGTTGATTTTGATTAAAATATTACATATTTAAAATACTTCCATAATAAATATATATCTTGAATTTTCTAGAAATGATCTCATAAGTCCTCTTCATCCTAAATCAATTTTATATAATTGATAAACTGTAAGAGACACACAAAATCTTACTACACAGAAAATTTAAATCTAGTTAAAAACACACAGTGTATGTCAAATGCACTTTTGTGGAGTGAGCGGTTTCCGAGATATTCCCTGTTTTTTGTTTTAGTTTTCCAACACTTATTTGTTTTTTTTTTAATTTGAAGTCATTCGTTTTTTTCCTGCAAATAGAACCTAATTGCAAAGCTATCACATAGTGACTAGATCGTGAAATGTGTAACTATCACTTAAAGCCTATTGTATTCTCATGTTCCTCTTTACACCTACAGGAAAATTAGCAATAAAGTAATTTCTGACAATGTAACTTCGGCGACATTCGTAAGAACTCGTCCACACTGCCGAGTGGGACTTAGCCGAAATTCTGACCAAGTGCTCGCGGGACCTTTTCTAAAGAATATCCCACCGTTTGTGTCAGCTTTAACCTCATTATTTGATGCAAATCTTCATCCTTCAAGTCCGGCAACAAAAAGCAATCGCTGAAAAACAAATTCGTTGACTATGGAGGCTGTGTAAAGACGGTCGTGCAGCAATTTCACACTTATGTGGTCGCGCCATATTGCGAGGAGAAATTTCATGTCCCCATTAAACTGAAAAGCATCCTTCAATTGCTGCAATAATACTCCTGCCCTTCTGGAGAGAATGCATCGTATCAGGAAAAACCCATAAAAACAGCTGTGACATCTCCTACCATATTATTAATGCACTTTCGGCTATTGCCAGTCACTTTTGGGCTGTTCCTTCGCCCCTGGCGTGGTGGTAAATCCACTACGAAAATCCTCAAAAATACATTTCCTGCGTAATCTCAACATCGAATTTTTGGGTCGAATACGATACTTCCCCTACTTAATATACGTAGTAAAGAAAGTAAAAACGTTTCCTACGAAAGTTGTTCATTTTGAGGAGCCTTATAGTACGTTATTTGACCCACACTACCACTGACGCCACCTCCGGTTATGAATGTTTCATCAAATCAAGCTAAAGTGAAATCCCAAATGTGCTCTGGTTATAAACCTGTTTGTCTCAAACTTTAAAAGCCGTACTTTGTGAAATAAAATGTTATTACGGGTGTTCTAGTTAAGTCTGTTTATGGCTGTCATGTCTGAAGGTTGGTAACGCTGTGTCTCACCTTGACCCTGTTTCGTCACGACCTTACATTCATGGAGCCGTCGTATATTGTTATGTTCCCGCTGCCATGACAACGGCGAACACGACAATCCCACTGTCACACGAAATTATGACATTTAGGAATTTGGTAAATAGGTTAATGGGTGACATGATACGAGCACGTCATGTCCTTATGAAAACCTGCCGATCAGTGACGTCACATTTAGGAGAGCATACCGCCGGCGGCAATTAAGATGCCGAACTGGTAAGTAGGGGAAGTATTGTATTCAACTCAAAAATTTGATGTCGAGATTTCACCGGAAGTATGTTTTGAGGCCCCCTGAATCCAAGAAAAGCATTTTTAGAAAAATGATAGTTGCGCCTTCAAGGGCGACATTATTGATGTTATTGTTATGTTGGCCTAGATACAATGATATAGGGAGAACATTGAATTTAATTTAACCACTTTCACTTGTGACCGTCGTTTTTAATTTTTCTAAGCTCGAACTAGTTGTTATTTAGTTGAACATGACATCGATAGTTTCGCTTTCCGCTGCATGGTAATGTGCGCAGATGACAAATTATTCATTGCTACATGTGGATGTTTTGATTGATGGATATAATACGGCCCATAAAGCTCACTAACTCGCCTACTTACTCACACTCACTCTTTCACTGACTCACTGTCACTCACTCACTCCTTTATGAGTTATCATCTCAAACGTGTATTTCCAGTGAAATCTGATAAAGTTTGAAATGTCATACTTCCTCTAGTACTAGGGAAAGTAAAAACCTTCATTTGAATGGATGAAAGAGGAATATTTGAGGAGGAGGCGGAGGAGGAGGAGGCGGAGGACAGCTGCAGCAGCCCGACCTGGAGTGTTAATGGCTTGTCTGTACACGATTGTATCAACACCAGGAAAGGGAGGGGAGGGGCGCGGGTGTAATTACTGCCACCACTTAGCACTATTGACCGATCTGGAAGTGCGAGTCGACCCTGATCCGGTCGATTCCCGCAACCCAATCTAATTAATCTAGCTCCAAAAGAAACCATCTGCCATGGAAAACAAATGACATCTGCAAACTGCTGCTGCAGATTCCTAACAAAAGACGCTTCATTCTGTCCATCAAGCGGAGTGAAAGTGAGAGAGAGAGAGAGAGAGAGAGAGAGAGAGAGAGAGAGAGAGAGAGAGAGAGAGAGAGAGGCGAAGTGCTCTCATCCTAGGATTTATAAATATCTCTGTTATTATTGTTATGTCATTAGTGTTCATTACCTGCACTATAATTATTGTGGTCCCAGGTGTAATTAGTGCACGTGTTGTCAAAGTTAGACATACATATAGTGACTCGCACTTTGTGGATAGCTGGCGTATCCTTCAGCGCTAGCCGACGCATAATTGGTTTGGAGAAAGATGGGAGCAATTGCCACCGGCTAAAGAAACACCTATAGCATAGATGGGGAGAACTGACACAATGTGTCTTTTCCCCTACATTGGAGTTTCAACTCCATCCGCCCTGGTACACACCGGCTAGCTACCAGGTGACGCCTCCACTGTTATCTATCTACCTCAGAGAACCGCTCAAAATACTTCAAAGTCGAATGGGAAAATTAGAATTTCTGTGTTCCTACTAAGGAAAAGGGCTTCGAGTTCGCTATGCCAACAGAAAATGTACTTAACGTAACCACAACCACGTAATCACAAAAGCAATGTATCATTTTATATTCGGTACCACCACTGCACACCTTGAAACTTACCTTGTTTGGAAAGAGGTGTATACAAGTAAAGACAGGTGGTATATATCTGAAATCTCGACATCGAATTTTTGGATGGAATACAATACTTCCTCTACTTACCAGTAGAGAAAGTAAAAATTAGAGGTACCGTAAAAAAAATATGGAAATGTACTGTTATATTTTCATATAATGATGATGAGTATATTTAAAAGGAGGTATACAGATACTATATTCAATAGATCGTGAGAAAACAGGGCATTTATGTCGCTATTCTGATGATGGTAATATACGGTTTTACGACTTCCCATAAAGATGGGAACGCAAACATGGAATGAAAAGGAAATTATGGAGAGATAATCAACCGTGTTAGATGTGACTTGCATCAGATTGGGCGGTCGAGTACAGAAGGTAAGTAAGAATAGTTTTACAAGAGATAGGCACATAGGACGTTGTTGCACTGCCGGGAAGAGCCAGTGAACCGCAAAATACTGGATTTGCCGGAGAGGAAAGAAAAAATGTTCATTGCAGAAAATGCGTGCTCAATAACAGAAGGAAGGAGGGATGGGTGTCAGAAGGGTCGAATGACGTGGAAATGGATCCGCCCGTCTGTCTGTCTGTCTATCTGTCTGTCTATCTGCCTGCCTGCCGCACAAAATTACTTTCTTTTCCGGTTCGCCTCGTCGTCAACTTACCGCAATACATTCATTAAACTGTCAAAACTTTCAATGTACCTACTCAGTCAGTTTGCAATTCATTGCGCATGCTCACTAGCTTCCTGCGTAACGCCAAGGGCCAGCGAGGTCGCGGGTTCAGTACCAACCGATCTAACTTCATTATTTCCTACCGCTATGGATATTCATACCCATACAAACTTACAAGTACATAAATAAATCACAAAACAACGCTTCAGTCGCGCGTTATAAGATTCTGCGGTATATCGAAATGTGAGGTTAGAAGTAACAAAAATCGATCCCGCGGAAGTGATGGGAAACATTCGTGCAATAATAAATTACAGTACATTGTAAAGTATGTAATTTACCGTAAAGTACGCCACTTGTAAATGCAATTCCACACAGTTATGCTAGGAGTGATCTTCAATACAGCACATACACACATACAATCACGCTGTGCGCAGTTTACACTAACATAACCTAATTGTCTTCAACAACATAATTCACTTGTTTTTAATGTTACTGCAGTTTTACTGGTGGTGGTGTTTTTTTTTTAACATTAGCGGTGTTGATGTTACGTGGCTTTCTAAGGCCGGATTTACGCATCCAATAAAAAGTTAAACAGCCTCAATTGTAACTTTTTAAGCAGTAATTTTAAAATACGCCATTTCCATTTCTTTTGTGAAATCTGTGATTAAGGGTATTAGATGCCATTAGTTTGAATTCAACTCATTTCTTTCTCTCTCTCTCTCTCTCTCTCTCTCTCTCTCTCTCTTTCTTTCTTTTTTCTTTCTTTCTCTCTCTTTCTTTCTTTCTCTCTCTCTCTCTTTCTCTATTTCCCTTCCTTCCTTGCTTCCTTTGAAGTCGCTATAGTAAACCTGAGGAGCCTTACTCCGAAAGTGCGAATACAGAAGTCTATTCCTTGCTTAACTGCAGTAGAAGGAACCGGGTTTCCCTTTGTTTTTCTCTGTTTCCCACCTTCGTGGTGGCAAAGGGAGGGGAAATAGGGAAATGTCTTCACACCTGGTGAGTACACTTTGTCAGGCCTGCGCTAGAGCGTGTCTTAGGCGCTCCGCCGCGCAGAAGATCGCGGATTCGAGTTCCATCTTGGGCGGCCGTGCTTTTTTGCTGTCTCTCTGTATGCTTGTATAGATGTGCGACTGTACTAGTAGGTGTGTGCGTGTGTGTGAACCTAATAAAAGTGGAATCAATTATCTGGATGACTAAATGGTCTTTTGTGACCGAGGGTCAATATGGTTGTGTACGAAAAACAGGAAAATATTTGACTATCGCTTTTGTCTCCTGTGTCCGTCTTGTGGCTACAACGAAATACGTAATGCACCTATTTCTCCGTAGGCTTATCTCCAGTTATTTTCATTCTTAACTAACATATAATAATATATTATTATAGAGGCTTCCTTTTTAAATGGGGTATCTGCTACAGTAATACGTTCCGAATCGGTGTGACTGTTACACATGAGCTGAAATGAGCACAAATATGAGTCGATTGAAGTGATATCGGTGTTGTGTAAACGGTGCTGGATTGTTCTGCCATAAAACAGAGTCCCCTTTCTTCTGTGTGCTAAAGTAAACCAGGAAATGGTGTAAATATCGTCCCACGTCGACTAGGCAGGCAGGCACATTGGGAACTCGAGAACTAAACTGTTTATACGGCCTTGAACACGCTCTCTGCGGTTCTAAGCTTTTTATAGCCACAAGTTGTACCACTGCCTTTCTCATCGATCTGTACGCATCAACCACAATACAGGGAGTTGAGAAAGCATAGCCGATTGTATCCATCATCCATCGTAATCTATTGTCACGTTGCCATTGAAGAGGTAGACAACGCTCAATACCGTGCGACGGGCAATTCCGGAACTACAGGGTAAACCAGAAGCAATCATTAGTTTTGTTATTCTATGGTCGTGAAACAGTTTTGCCAGTAAAACGAATCAGTCTGTGTAAACATTTGATTATATTTGTGGAATACTTATTACTATTTGTGATTTTAGGCCAGAGTTGTATAAAAACAAAAAGGAAATGAAGAATAACGTAACGAATTGTGTGAGATATTTGGTACAATATCATAAAGATAGAAACTTTGTGGTTTGTGTGTTGGTTGGGTAATCTCAAAAACGAATCAACCGATCCTGAACACTGAAGCTGTTATTCAGGTAATTTTATCTTTGGATGTATTTATAAAAATAGAAATTTTATTTGTAACCTTTTCATCTGGTGTAGCCGATCTATCTGAGTAAACACTTCTGTAATAATGTAAAACACAAAGTTAAAAATACGTTCCTACGGTGATACTTTCCATTAGCCCATGAAACAATATTTCACTTGGTTGGTACCTAACCTCTAAGAACTCCATTCCCATTTTAATTTTCAGAACCTTGTCCATGCGACTTAGTAACTGCACCCAATTTCTGAACATAGCATATTTTGAGCTAATTGTTCGGTTGCTGAATTAAAGCACTAGAATCTTAGCCACATTGCTTTACACTAATTGGTTTTCCTTAACATGAAACTCACTGACGACTCCTTCATGTCAAAATGAATGTTGCTTCTTCCATTATACATTGATTTTAACATCACTATTTACTGCGGATTACTTCTATAATATATCACTAATATTTTATTATAAAATTCTTAATATGTATTGTCGGGCAATAATTGCAATATCGCGCCATTGAAAAGCACAATTTGTTCTGACGCACATGAGAGTATAAAAGACGTTGTAATTCAATTTTATAAATGTTAAAAGATTAAAAACCATTTACAAAGACCTTGTACTTGAATATGAACACGTTAGACTAATATAAGAACATGGTTTTTACGAAAAAGGACTTGATTTAATTGAGAATACCATAGAGTAGAAAATAGTTGTTGTTACTACATAGAATATACATGTAAAATAACACAAAAGCGACGGGTATTTCATTCCAAGCAATATACATAGTCACGATTTAACAATCATTACAAGCGAAATGAAAGAGAACCCAATCTGCTTATGGGATGCTACTGTGATATTAATGCTAAGGTGGTTAAATAACTCGTGTAAGAACGTTCTTCTGTGTTACTTTCTGTTATAATCAACATCATTAGCACGGTATATTAAATAATCGTATAAAGAGAGAACATTGTATCCAGCTAGTATTAGAAATTATCGCCGTCTCTATTCTCTCTCTCTAGTCCTCCGTGATGTAGGTGGCGAAGTCGCGGGTTCAAACCCGGCAGAAGGCAATGGATGTTTTCGGATATAAAAATACTTGGCAGGTTTCCTTTGTAAGGGAAGTAAAGCCGGTGGTCCCTTGCCATAGATTTACAGGCCCTAAAAGAAATTTAAGAGACTGTTTAATAAAATTAAATGGTCTTTCATTCCCAATATAGAATAGGATTTAATTTAATTTAATTAAAATTTAATTAATTTAATTTAATCTATTACATTTTACTTAAGAAATAGTATAAATAAATTGCAGTCATAGTTTCATGAGATAAATTCGTAACATCTCGTGGGACCATTTATAGTAATACCACGAGAGTGTTTCATATGACATTTTTGGAATCCCAAATATAAAACTGTCTCGTAATATTCCGCGAAATAATTAATAATTCATTTATTTAACACTAATATTAATAGGGATTTACAAGTAAACAACTTACAGTAATATTCATACATTAGCTAAGATTTATTTTCACAGTTGGTACCACTGATCCAGTAGACTGTTCCCAAGGTCGTGTCAAACATGTCGACTGCACGTGTTCAAAATACAGTATCCAGAACATTTGGCAACGTGCGTGATAAACAACTAAAACACACAGCACGATTCTAACTGATAACCACATTCATGTTCTGACAACATTAAAAACCCTTGCAAGGCTTGGCAAATATACTCAAATCAATACAACTAAAGTCAATTCATTTGTTCAAAACTGCTCCTACATTCAAATATACTGATTTCAAACGAAAATTTAACAAAAAGGAAGAAAATTATCTGTCATTATTGCACAGGCTGTGACGTCATTGACTGTACGCTGTGACCACAGCAGTTATATGCCCTAGAACCCGTTTACTACGTCATCTTCAAGTGTCAAAATACATCTTAATTTCTTTTAACACGAAGAAGATATAGGAATAAGAGTTTGTAAGAATGGTTAGTAGAAGAGTAGAGAAAGTCATGTGAGTGCAACACATATTTCTTTTTTTCTGATGGTCATATAACGAGCATGGAAGTGAGTGGGAAGACTCAGAAAAGATCGCCTTTCGGCCGAAGTGTTAAGTTTCCGTCCGCAAGTTGTCATAGTCAAGGAGCATGCGTTTCAAAGCTATCACATAGCGAACAGTTTTTTAAAAATCTGACTATCCTTTAGCCTACTATATTCTTCCAATATGTATACAAGGAAATGTGAAAACGTGTACTGTAAGTTTGTCTCTATTAACAAAAGTAGAAAAGTGAGTAGAGGAAGCAGTGGGAATGTTGTATTGTATTTGGTTTCGCAAATTCTAAACACATTAGAAAATGAGCTTGGCGGCGACGGATGACGTCACAGCGCCGCTCCATCAGGTAAACATGGACGAACAAAAATTAACGAGGCTGGTCTTCCACACAAAGCGGACAGATAAATTTTCTTTGGCTCATGAATATATCAACACATGGCGAGGCGAGACGGTCTAAAAGCCTAGACCCTGTCTGGAATAAAACATCACAGCACGGCCAAAAAAATCTCTTCATTTCATTAGCGCCGTCATCTTTGTACCTTTCGTTATCGTATATATAAAATACCCCAAACTCATTGCCTTTGTACTGAAAACAAATCTACATATATTAGCTGGTTCCGTATTTCGGTCGATAGAGTACCTGTCGGATGTGCGACAGGTCCCGGCTTCGACTCCTGGCTGGGCAAATGGGAAGTTTTCTCTAGCAAATATTCTTGCTAGTATGGGTTTAAGCTAACAGCTCGGAATTCACAAATATCAAATTTAGAGAAATATGAGGCGTATTTTTATAGTAAGTAAGTAAAGTTTATATATTCTGCCGCTGCAGCGCTGTAGTCGAGATTTTGACCATGGGCGATCACTTCCTCCATTGTTTAGGAAGCCAGACGCAGCTGTGAGCGAGTCACCTTGTTCTTTCCTATTGTTTGAGCGTTTCAAATGTTCAAAACAATCGAACGATCCCCCGACCGTGAAGTCAGATCAATGATTCGTTTTTTGAATACGAGACATGTTATGTTAGTAAACATTCATCTCCAATTGAAAGTGAAATACGTCTCGTACAAAAATGGTTTGATGAGTAAACACTTTAATAGTGCAGCTAGGAAGTCTGGCAGAATATAAAATACGGGCCATTCCGCGAAATGTTGTTCCAATTCTGATGTTGAAGAAGTCGGTCCATATGGGGCAAGGCAGGTATTGAATTCGCTTAACAGGAAATATGTAATCCAGGAAATTACAAACTGGCCCGGATCTGGCTCGACAGCCTCTCTATTGTTGTTTATTTAACTGGAATAAATGCAGACAAGCAGTGGCACGTAGCTTCATTCACCACCACTCATTACCAGGTGAGATGAGATACCTAGGTACGTAAATATATGAAATTTAGGGCAAGAAGAAGAAGAAGAGAAGCAGCGAGCTTTGAGGCAACACTTCACGCTACGGTTGACATTATCTGTCACCACTACCTAACTTGACATAACACGGAACAGATTAAATTATGCTTTGATATTCCGTCCTGCTGCATTCCTCCTCCTCTTCTTCTCTCTATAGTATGTCACGTATACAAACAAATGCATTGCAATTAAGCCTATCATACTAGATTTCACCCTAAATATATGTTTTCACTGAATAAACAAAACGCTTTACGGTAAAGCTCCTTGCACGTCTGTGCATGGAAAACACAACTCAAAAACTAAAAACCTGACCTACACCAAAGTTGGTATTTTAAACACATCATCTTGCAAGGAATACTTCCCGAGACGTACAAAATAATTTATCATATTTTTGGTCACCGATGTCGAAATTCCAAAAATAGCACAATTATCTCAGTATTTGTTTACTAGGAACTCTATATGATTATTCTACTGACACGTTTCAAACAGCAACAACAATAATAACAACAATAACAACAACCTCAAAGACTGCAAAATAATTTACTTTAAAACAAAATTTGACTCGATTAAACTTACTTTCCTCTTCTTTCTGTACTTACAAGAAAATACGTAATAAAGGCTTTTGTACAAATGTCTACCTCAACATTAGGTACATAGAAGGGAAGTTTTTTAAAGAATATTTTATATAAGAGTGACTAGAGAAAGTCATGTGAGTGGACACATATATTTTGAAGGGGGGGTGGGGGGGTAAACTTCATCTGCATTAATGTAAACTGGATAGAGATATGTCTATGTAAGATTTAGCGCCTGGGGCCGCCGTGAAGGGCAGGCAACTTCTCTGGCGCGTGTGTGTGCGCGTGTAGCCTATGCTGACGGGGGTAGTGACTGGTGGATATGGTGAAGTTTATGGAGGAAATTAATGTATTTACCGAGAGAGATGGTTCCGCGATAATGAAACTCGCATTCGGCAGGTCCCGGGTTCGATTCCTAGCACTCTAACCACGGGTTTTTGTGTGGTTTTCCCTGGTCGGCAAGGCGAATTCTGGGGATCTTCTCTCTACCGTTTCCTCTCATTTCATCTCGCTCTCGTTCTGAACGTCGCCGCCGAGCGTCCTTTGGCCGAGTGTTGGTCAAGCCGTGGCAATGTTAGGTAATGTTTCCCTGGCCACGGGTACACACCACGCGGCGAACAAACACTGAAAAGTGAACAAGGCAGAACAAAGAGTTTTGAGAACGTTACACAAGCTTCCACTGCCGGCTTGTTTGTGGAAGCGTCGAGAAAAAGGGTAAATTTCCAGAAAAATTCATGCTACGTCATTCTAGCCTCTAAAAGGCTTGTGGCACGATGATAGAAGGGCAGGTTTAGAGACAAAGGGAAGAGTAGTAGTTGTATGTGATGGAATCGTGACAGAAAAAGAATCAGGTCTTTGTCATTTGTCACACTAACTTTGCACGTCTCTATCGTCAGCGCCGGCCGGCCCTGTAACCCAATAGGTCTCCTGTAGTTCCTTCAGTTTATCCGTTCCTACCATATGTGGTATTTAACCAACTTATCATACTTGAGTTATGCTTTTTTTCCTACTTTTAACTCTAACACCCTTTAACCTGGTAGGACATATCGAACGATGAATAAATGGATGAAATCATGCTCAAATGTCCAAAGAGCTTAAAGCTATCCGATATTTAACTACTCTGGATAACGAAGAACCCTTGACAAAATCTTATCCAGATAACTCACTCTAACCGAGATTCGAAGTCGGCATCTCGTAAATATAAGATGAGAGGCGAGCTAGATTATGTTCTTTTACATCCAGATAGACTTAAACTTAGTTTACAACCACCCGGCAACGGTAACGAGAACGTACACTATTGATGAGCTTATCGACAGAAATTGGATGTTGATATTGGGCATGGGAAATTCATTTGTTACTAATGGAATTTTTCTTGCTTGCGACTAGAGAGCTCTAGGGGCTGTTTCATGGCACGGTCGCTTTCAATAATTAGCACAGCAAAACTTTCAATATGGACAATATGCAGTGCCCGGTAACGGGAACGAAGAAGTTAAAATTTCACCAAGTCTTATTTCCCGTTCCCGAAAAATTCCTGTCGGTTGTGACCATTCCCATTTGAAATGTGTGTGTGTGTGTGTGTGTGTGTGTGTGTGTGTGTGTGTGTGTGTGTGTGTGTGTGTGTGTGTGTGTGCGTGCGTCAGTTTGTGGACAGCATAACTCAAAGACGAAAAGTGGGTTAAAAACCAAAGTTGGTATTTACGTTTATCGTCTTTCAGGGATGCGACACGAAGATTTTGAAGAAAATAGCCTCATCCTAAACTAGCTTTTACATGGAAAATTTTGATTTTCTTGAAAATGGCTCCAACCATTTTGATTAAAATGTCATATGTTTAAGATATTTGTATGACATATAAAATGTATATCTTGAATTTTCTGGCTATAGCCCCTGTAGTGTATGCACTCTGGACGACTTTTGCATAACTGGTAAACAGTTAGAGATAGATCAAATCATACCATACAAAAAATGTAGATCTTGTTAAATACACAACTAATGTCTAAATAAATTTTCTTACAGGGTGAACCATTTCGGAGATATTCCTTGTTATGTGTGTGAGTTTCGGAAAACTTAGAACTTTCGTGAAATGGATCATCGTTGTTCATTTTTTACACATATTAAGTGTGGAAAGAGAACGGAATATGAAAACTTAAATAGTTCTGGCTATCGCTCAAAGTCTATTGTATTCTAATATTCCCCTTGTACCTACAAGGAAATAAGCAATAAGATAATTTCTGCAAATGTTTATCTCAAATAACACGAATAATATTTTGTAAGAATGGTTAGTACAAGAGTAGAGAAAGTCATGTGAGTGCAACACATCACATTTTTGTGTTCTCTACCACATACGGCCACATACCTACGGCCTGTTTTGAGATCAGCGTATTTCACCATAAATACGCGTTTTGAGGTCCCCTAAATTAAAAATGCTTTTTAGGAAACAGTCGTGTGTGTGAGTGTGTGAGTGTGTGTGTGTGTGTGTGAGTGAGTGTGTGTGTGTGTGTGTGTCTGTGTGTATTTCTGCACTAAGTGTAAAAAACACTTGCTCCCCTCAGTGGTGAACACATGCTGGAGCCTCTAGGGATGAAATTCCGCAGACCACAACAGGGAGCAGGCTGAGAGCTAATTTCTCCCTGCTGCTGCACATACACTGTTATTCTATAAATAAATCTTGCGGTACAAAAACATGCATTTCCCTTGAGCGGTCGTAAATATCAGCATTGTTGCATACAACACAGTTTCCGTCGCTACTGCTTTAATCTAGAGCAAAATTTATGTCAAGTAAGCCATAAACTTCCCACAGATGAGTGAAAAACTAGACATGCGAGTGCAGTGGAAAGTAACCACGGTTCAACATCAGATATACGACTCTGGTATTCTACCCTCGCACCCGAGGTTTCATTGGCAACACTCCAATCAAGTATTAAAATAATATTTTGCAAACAGGTAAACTGTAAGTAGACCATATCTTCCCCTTAAAAATCACATGACTTTCTCTACCCTTGTGCTATTCATTCTTACTAACTCTTATTCTTCTATCTTCTTTGTGTTAGTTGAGATAAACATATGCAGAAATTACCTTTTTGCTTATTTCCTTGTAGGTACAAGGGGAATATGGGAATACAGTAGACTTCAAGGGATAGTCAAATCGTTTCAGCTTTGAAATCCCGCTCTATTAGCACGCTAAACATATAAAAAATAAACAACGATCTGGCATTTTACGAAAGTTTTGTTTTCCTAAACTGACACAAATAAATCTCCGAAATGGTTCACTCTACAGAAAAATTTGTTCAGTCATAAATTGTGTATTTCAGCAAGATCTTCATTTGGTCTATAGTAAGATTTGGACCATCTCTTACGGTTTAGCAGTTATGCAAAAGTCATGCAGAGTAAATAGCACTTCGTGGGCTATAGCCAGAAAATTCAAGATATACATTTCGTTTCTCATAAAAACATCTCAAACATATGGTATTTTAATCAAAATAGAGTCATTTTGAAGACAATCAAAATTTTCGAAAAACTTTCTATGTAAGGGGTAGTTTAGAGTGGGGCTATTTTATTCAAAATCTTGGTGTCGCATCTTTGATGATATAACTAACCCATATGACCAATCAAAGAGCTGTGTCGTGTACGACTTAGACGAATTTAGCGTCCAGACATGACTCATTTCTTTTTGTTTACAAATGTTTATTTGCTCTTAGAAATGTGTATTGAAATGAAACCCATTTCGATACAGATTTTCATTTCGACACTGATTCTCATTTCGACACAGGTTCTAATTTCTACACAGGTTGTAATTTCGATACAGTTTCTCATTTCGACACAGGTTGTAATTTCGATACAGGTTCTAATTTCGACACAGGTTGTAATTTCGATACAGGTTCTAATTTCGACACAGGTTGTAATTTCGATGCAGGTTCTCATTTCGACACAGGTTGTAATTTCGATACAGGTTCTAATTTCGACACAGGTTGTAATTTCGATACAGGTTCTAATTTCGACACAGGTTGTAATTTCGATACAGGTTCTGATTTCGACACAGGTTGTAATTTCGATACAGGTTCTCATTTCGACACAGGTTGTAATTTCGATACAGGTTCTAATTTCGACACAGGTTGTAATTTCGATACAGGTTCTAATTTCGACACAGGTTGTAATTTCGATACAGGTTCTCATTTCGACACAGGTTCTCATTTCGATACAGGTTCTAATTTCGACACAGGTTGTCATTTCGATACAGGTTCTCATTTCGATACACATTTTTATTTTGATAAAATTTTTTATTTCAATACATATTTGCGCACATGTCTGTTCACATTTTACAAACATTTAGTACGAAAGACTTTAAAAACACAAAATGTAACCTTGGTAATATACACATTTTAAGGTGCATTTGCAGATGTAGTACCTGGTAATGATTCCTTATGAAACAGTTAAATTAGATGGTAAATTTATATTTGTTTGAGTGCAAGAGAATATGAAATAAAACTATTTCTAAGGCCACTTAAGAGTAGTTTTTGAAGAATAGCTACAAAAGTCATATGAATGCTACACATCCAATTTTGTATACGTTACTGACGATGTTGGAATGGTTTCTTTAAAAGCTATTACGCTTCAGTATGTTATCGCGTGTATTTTCACGGAAATCTTGAAAGATAGTTTTTGTTGGGCTAGAGTAATAAGCTGTATAGTTGGTAATTGTGAAACGTAAGGTATTTGGTCAGAGCAGAGAGAGAGAGAGACAGACAGATAGACAGACCAATCGCTACTCGGCTATTTGACGTCGTCGCGTCAGATGGAGTTGCAATTTCCAATTCCGTTCCGTTCTGCCTCAAAATCAATTTCCCATAACACGTGTACCCTGGGGAACGAATGCCTGCTTTTAATTATTCACGTTGAGCTTTGCATAAACACACGTACCACACACACACTCACTCACACACTCTCTCACACATACACACTCACACACACTCACACACACACACTCACACACACAGACACACACACTCACACACACACTCTCACACACACTCATACACACTCTCACACACACACACTCACACACAGTCATACACACACTCACACACACACTCACACACACAGACACACACTCACACACACACTCATACACACTCTCTCACACACACACACACTCACACACACACTCTCACACACACACACTCACACACACGCACACACACACTCACACAGACACATAACCATACTCACACACACACTCATACACACTCTCACACACACACACACTCATACACACTCTCACACACACTCACACACACAGACAAGACGATGGAATTCAAATTATTTATGACAAGATACCTAAATCTACCATTATATCACAAATTAATGAAAGAATAGTACAACAGTGGCAGAATAGGTGGGACCAAACTACAAAAGGGCCTATAACAAAGCCGTTTTTTCCCTCCGTCAAAGAAAGACTGAAATTAAAACTACCAATTGCCCCCTGCTTTACAGCATTAATAACAGGACACGGAAAGACCAAATCATACCTGCACAAATTCAAAATAACAGATGACCCCACATGTCCCTGTAATAAAGGACAATAAACAGTACAACATATAATTTATGAATGTCAAGAAACACAAAAACAACGAATAAAGCTGAAAGAAGATATTAAGAAGAATGGAGGCAGCTGGCCAGTCACTACACATCAATTAGCAACAAAGCATTTGAAGGCTTTCAAAGAATTCTGCATCGCACTATGAGAAATGAACTATACAGTGAAAAAAGAGAAGATACGAGTTTACCAAACATCAGTAACAATTACTAAAACTGTGGAATATTAAAGTGATCAAGCAAAGGACAAAACAATTGAGTGAAATTAATGCATGTAATATTACTTTGTAATGGGGCATGCTGCCTAATTTCAATAAAGAGTGTTATTGAAAAAAAAACACACTCACACACACTCACACACACACTCATACACACTCACACACACACTCACACACACACTCACTCACTCACACACACACACTCACACACACCACACACACACTCACACACACACTCACACACACCACACACACACTCACACACACAGTCACACACACTCACACAGACACACACACACTCATACACACTCTCACACACACACTCACACTCACACACACACTCTCACACTCACACTCTCACACTCACACACACACTCACACACACTCTCTCACACACACTCACACACACTCTCACACACACTCACACACACTCTCACACACAGTCTCACACTCACACACACTCACACACATACTCTCACACACACTCACACACACTCACACACACACTCTCACACTCACACACACTCATACACACTCTCACACACACTCATACACACACTCACACACAGACACCCTCACACACACTCACACACACACACACTCACACACACTCACACACACACTCACACACACTCTCACACACACACACTCATACACACTCACACACAGTCACACACACACACACTCACACACACACTCACACTCACACACAGACTCACACACACTCACACACAGACTCACACACACTCACACACAGACACTCACACACACACACTCACACACAGACACTTACACACTCACTCTCTCATACACTCATTCACTCACACTCACACATTCACACACATACACTCACTCACACACACACTCACTCACACACACACTCATTCACTCACACATTCACACACACTCACAATTCACACATACACACTCACTCACACACTTATTCACTCACTCACACACTCACAGACACTCACACATTCACACACACTCACTCACACACTTATTCACTCACTCACACACTCACAGACACTCACATATTCACACACACTCACTCACACACTCATTCACTCACTCACACACACTCACATTCACACACACACTCACTCAAACACTCATTCACTCACTCACTCACACACACTCACACATTCACACACACTCACTCACACACACACTCACACACACTCACTCACACACACACTCATTCACTCACACACTCACACACACACTCACACACTCTCACACACACTCACACACACTCACACACAGTCACACACAATCACACACACAATCACACACACAGTCACACACACACTCACACACACTCACACATACACACACTCACACATACTCACACACACACTCACACACACACTCCGTCCGTTCCATCTCTGTAATGTACACAGTGTTTAGTTATAGGGAGAATACCAAACATTCTATATAGTAGATCCCGCACCACAGGAATGGGATACGATGTTTGGTATCTCTACTATATTTTAGTGGTGGTGTCTCATGACTTGTGGGGTACAGAGAAATCAACAACAGTTGATTATTTAAATAATCGAAAGCGGAGAAACAATCTGTATGTTAGAGTCGTAGCGTGCCAGTGCGGAAAAGTGGCCAGGATTGGATCGCATGTGGGATGGCGACCGCATGTGGGATTTGTGGTGGACAAAGCGGCGCAAGACCGGGTTTCCTCCCCCGTCATCTCATTCCGCCGGTGCTCCATCTTAATTTCATATACCATCAGTGTCACTGCCTGCCGTAGGCAGTAACAGCGACCGTTAAACACTGCAGAGAAAAATAGATTTGTATACTTAACTAGAAAAAAGTTAATGACATATAAGCAAAATCAACAACTAAAATAAATATTATTTATTTATGCCAACAAATTTACTGTTGGTGTCTTTAAACATACAAGCCGTGCCTGGGCAATGTTTGAGAGGTAGAGTTAGAACTTAAAAATTCAATGCCACAGCTAGGATTTGAACCACAGACCCTCAGCTTAACAGACGGGTGCTCTAACCGTTAAGCTACTGTGACAACTTACCAGAATGACATTGCGGTAACTGTCTCCTTTGCGAGACTGCCTTTGTGGTTTACCGGGAGAAATACGAATTGGTTGGAGAATTCTTGAGTCCACCTCTTATCTTTGTCTGTTTGCCCCTACACGCTTACTTTCATTAACACCAACGATACGTAACATATTTATCATTGGCGTCCATCTTACTATTGGGGACTGCCGGGTCATGTCAAACTAACTTTTGTACAGATGTAACTTGAATGTTTGAAGAATGCAATGCATGTATTTACGTAATAACAGCGTTAGACGTTTAAAGTTCTTGTTGCACCCAGGTACTCAAATACGGATATCTTGAAAAGGACTAATGCAACAAAATAACTTATTTTAAATAAACTATTGGTTTTACTGAGTTACTCTGATAACCCTCTTCATGTGAAGAACTTAAGCTCACCAGGCCTGGATCAGACACAGATCAGCCCTAAGCCTCGTATGGGAGTGAATTATATGAAATACTGGTGAAACAGATGAAAGGAAAGATAATGATGGAGCAGCTGGTGGAGTGGAGCAAATCGTCCAGCACAAATCCGACATATGGTTCTTTGGGATCGAACCCGGGCCACATTATTGACAGACAAGCTGTGTAACCACTCGGCCATGGAGCCGTTATGTTTGTTTTAAAGGGATCTAAGTTTCCTTTATAGCAATTTTTTGCTATACAAAATCACGTGAAACTGCTTCGAAATTTCTACAATTTTTTCCCATAAATGGTATTTTGTGATAGAGGACTTTCTTGGAGTATTTTAGGAAGACATTGAACTTAAATGCCAATTTTGGTATTCTTTCATCTTTTGGTTTTGAGCTATACCGTTTAAATACATGCGCGTTTTTCTGGATACGTTTACCTAAATTAAGTGAAGACAGCACTTTTTACATTAAACACATACCTACATATAAAACTTGTTTATAAACTCTAGATATATCTTAACATCCTGCGACATACTCTGTTTGGACGCTTCCTGCAGTCATCTATGTTCTCTACACTGAAACTATCACTAAGTTTCCATGGGTAATTGAAATCTATTTCAGTCCAGTCCCATTGTCATTACGATCCGCGTTTCCGTGTTGAATTCAATTCGGAATGACATCAGTTTGGATACACAAGGCTGAACCATAAAAAATCGAACTTTTATACTAGTCTTTTAATTTATATAGGCGAACCTATAAAAATGTGTGTGTCAGTCTGCGTGTCAGTCTGTGGGCAGCATAACTCAAAAACGAAAAGTCGATTAAAAACCAAAGTTTGTATTTAAGTTTAATGTCTTTCAAGGATGCGACACGAAGATTTTGAAGAAAATAGCCCCACCCTAAACTAACGTTCACATAGACAATTTTTCGAAAATTTTTATTTTCTTGAAAATGGCTCTAACGATTTTGATTAAAATGTCATATGTTTAAGATATTTTTATGACAAATGAAATGTGTATCTTGAATTTTCTGGCTATAGCCCCTGTAGTCGTATTTACTCTGGATGACTTTTGCATAATTGGTAAACCGTTAGAGATAGACCAAATCATACTGTACAAAAAATGTAGATCTTGCTAAAATACACAATTTATGTCTTAATAAATTTTCTTGTAAAGTGAACCATTTCGGAGATATTCCTTGTTATGTCTGTGAGTTTCGGAAAACTTAAAACTTTCGTGAAAAGGAACATCGTTGTTCATTTTTTATATCTTAAGTTCGCAAAGAGAACACAATCTCAAAACTTGAAAAGATTTCACTATCGCACAAAGCCTACTGTATTGTAATATTCCCTTTTTACCTACAAGGAAATAAGCAATAACATAATTTGTTCAAATGTTTATCTTAACACGAAGAAGATATAGGAATAAGAGTTTGTAAGAATGGTCAGTACAAGAGTAGAGAAATTCATGTGAGTGCAACACGATCGTGTAAAAACAATATAGAGCACCCACAGTAGAGTTTTGTAAGCTTCTTTCTCTCTCTCTCTCTCTCTCTCTCTCTCTCTCTCTCTCTCTCAGAATCCTTGCCTACAACACTCATGACCTTGTACACGACATACCTTGACATCTTTCAAAATAGATGAGCCCGTGAAAGTGGCTGTGCCAAGTGGAACCAACGACAAGGAGAACGTTACAAATGTCACTTTAATTAATTAACTCTTTTTGTAGTCAGGTGCATAAGGAGTTACAATAATTTGTAACACTCCCACTGTTAAAGAATTTCTTACTGTAATGTGTGTTTATACTTTATTATAACACTAACTGAAATACCCGACGTTGTCCGTGGTTTGATGATTTATCACTACAACATTTACACTTAGGTTGTACTTGCCCAATAGCCTTGTGTTTCTTTGTCACTAACTGAAATACCCGACGTTGTCCGTGGTTTGATGATTTATCACTACAACATTTAGACTTAGGTTGTACTTGTCCAATAGTCTGGTGTTTCTTTGTTACTAACTGAAATACCCGAGGTTGTCCGTGGTTTGATGATTTATCACTACAACATTTAGACTTAGGTTGTACTTGTCCAATAGCCTTGTGTTTCTTTATTACTAACTGAAATACCCGACGTTGTCCATGGTTTGATGATTTATCACTACAACATTTAGACTTAGGTTGCACTTGTCCAATAGCCTTGTGTTTCTTTGTTACTAACTGAAATACCCGACGTTGCCCGTGGTTTGATGATTTATCACTACAACATATAGACTTAGGTTGTACTTGCCAATAGCCTTGTGTTTCTTTGTTACTAACTGAAATACCCGACGTTGTCCATGGTTTGATGATTTATCACTACAACATATAGACTTAGGTTGTACTTGCCAATAGCCTTGTGTTTCTTTGTTACTAACTGAAATACCCGACGTTGTCCATGGTTTGATGATTTATCACTACAATATTTAGACTTAGGTTGTACTTGTCCAGTATCCTTGTATTTTTGTAGTCAGGTGCACAAGGAGTTACAATAATTTGTAACACTCCCACTGTTAAAGAATTTCTTACTGTAATGTATGGTTATACTTTATTATAACACTAACTGAAATACCCGACGTTGCCCGTGGTTTGATGATTTATCACTACAACATATAGACTTAGGTTGTACTTGTCCAATAGCCTTGTGTTTCTTTGTTACTAACTGAAATACCCGACGTTGTCCATGGTTTGATGATTTATCACTACAACATTTAGACTTAGGTTGTACTTGCCAATAGCCTTGTGTTTCTTTGTTACTAACTGAAATACCCGACGTTGTCCATGGTTTGATGATTTATCACTACAACATTTAGACTTAGGTTGTACTTGTCCAGAATCCTTGTGTTTCTTTGTTACTAACTGAAATACCCGACGTTGTCCATGGTTTGATGATTTATCACTACAACATTTAGACTTAGGTTGTACTTGTCCAATAGCCTTGTGTTTCTTTGTTACTAACTGAAATACCCGACGTTGTCCATGGTTTGATGATTTATCACTACAACATTTAGACTTAGGTTACACTTGTCCAATAGCCTTGTGTTTCTTTATTACTAACTGAAATACCCGACGTTGTCCGTGGTTTGATGATTTATCACTACAACATTTAGACTTAGGTTGTACTTGTTCAATAGCCTTGTATTTCTTTGTTACTAACTGAAGTACCCGACGTTGTCCGTGGTTTGATGATTTATCACTACAACATTTACACTTAGGTTGCACTTGTCCAATAGCCTTGTGTTTCTTTGTTACTAACTGAAATACCCGACGATGTCCGTGGTTTGATGATTTATCACTACAACATTTAGACTTAGGTTGTACTTGTCCAATAGCCTTGTGTTTCTTTGTTACTAACTGAAATACCTGACGTCCGTGGTTTGATGATTTATCACTACAACATTTAGAGTTAGGTTGTACTTGTTCAATAGCCTTGTGTTTCTTTGTTACTAACTGAAATACCCGACGTTGTCCGTGGTTTGATGATTTATCACTGCAACATTTAGACTTAGGTTGTACTTGTCCAATAGTCTAGTGTTTCTTTGTTACTAACTGAAATACCCGACGTTGTCCATGGTTTGATGATTTATCACTACAACATTTAGACTTAGGTTGCACTTGTCCAATAGCCTTGTGTTTCTTTGTTACTAACTGAAATACCCGACGTTGTCCGTGGTTTGATGATTTATCACTACAACATTTAGACTTAGGTTGTAGTTGTTCAATAGCCTTGTGTTTCTTTGGAAATATTAAAACAAATATTAATTAATACAGCCCAGCAGGAACACACTGTGCATAAACACTTTCGAACAACCACAAATGCTACAGGAAGAAAAGCGAGTAGAGAAAATGATGTAAGTGTAATACATTGCAGATCTATTTTAATCATATAGAAAATTGTATGAATTGATTGTAAAAGAGTGAGCAGAGAAATACATATGAATGTTTTACAGAAAACTAAACTGAGTAGAGAAATCCATGTGAATGTAATACGTTACATTGAACTTCCCTGTTCTAGCGCTATCGTGGTGTCACGGTTTCACATCGCATTTCCAAGGTTCACATTTCCCGCCAATACTCGGGAGGCTGCTTGCAATGGCATCGCCGCTTAGCTAAGCCGACTGTACTATTTCAATATCCTTAGATTGTGAGTTTAGGTTACAGTATGCGTTACTGGAGAACTCAGATGTACTTATTTGTGGTATGTCTTTATGTTTACACTCACGAGCCGCGCGGCTCCGTGATGTGTGTTTGTTTATGTACTGAACCAATGAACGTAAAACCTGCAGTGTTGCCAGCTTGTTTTCAATAAAACTAAAATATCTCCGTAGGAAATGGTCAGAGACAAAAAGGTAAGATACAAAATGTGTTCCAAATACGGAGATCTATGACTTCTCTTCCATCCTGTACATATACAGGGTGTTCTAAAAACATCGACAACAGTATGTTGTGTGGGATTGCGAAGTGATTGGTGAAGAGTGTTGACGAAAGGTCCTGGTTTAGAGTTTGAAAGTATCATTGGTGCGAGCCTCTAAAAGGGTTGCCAACGGTAAACATCAAATCGGTTGAGTATTACGACGAGAAAACAAATAACCTAAAATAACCAAACTATAACAACAATATTGAGTGAATAAATTATATTTAATTTATAGAAAATCTAACAGTTATCAGCATGTATTAAAGCGTAGATAAGCACCTTCTTACTTAAAATCAACACTTCATTAGTTTATTACAATAAATGTAAAAGTTTACGTGCTGACAGCCCACTACTGTGCCGCGGTACACCGGTTCATTTTATGATCATTTCGCGCTATATTGTAATATGTGGGAAGTCACCATCGCTGGGACTAGTGTGCAAGTACTGCAGCTGTGAGGAAACTAGCGCCGAGTTATACAACGGTCCACCTACCACAGGAACGACTGACTACTGATAAAAATATCGATGTGGTGTGCGTCAAATGATTAAAGAAGATAATTCACCTACGCCCGCCCTCCGCCCAGATTCCAGCATCCTTGGGATCCTTGCTGCAGCTGCCAGCAATCTGCATGTGTTCCACATAATTTCACGCAAAATCCGGGAACCTGTTGATTCTAACAAGCCAAAGCTGTAAAAAATTCTAATGTGTTACATTTACATTACTTTCTCCACCCATTCTTCAATGAACTATTATTACAGAAACTTATTGCTCTACTTCATGTCGATCGAGATTAATATTTGTAGAAATGCTTTTATTAAATGTTTTACTATACATACAACAGAAATATAGGAATACAGTAGGCTTTAAGTGATAGTAAATGTTTTAAGAGCCAGTCGCTATGTGAGAGCGTTCACATTCTATTCTCTTTGCATGACTGTGAATTAAAAATAAATAGTTACCTATTTCCATTTGAGATAACAATATGTATTTCGAAATTCAAACCAATAACAATATACAGGATGTCCCAAAATTAAACCGACAAATTTTGGGAACTGATACAGAACATTATTTTAAACACTTTTTGTTAATTAAAGTTTTTTGCTGCGGTTCTTCGTTTAAGCGCTAGACGAGTTAATGTCACAGATTACTGCCTTCCACCCAGTTTAAGTATTTACGGCATAATCAACAATGCAAATTAAAGCGCGTCTCACCCTTAGAAGACACTACAGCTTAAAGGGAGTGCAATGTTGCAACATGTAGTACATGTGTGCTATATTTCATCCTCGAACCGCAAATCATGTAAGAAGGGACTCAGAGTGGCTCTTGAGAAATTTGGTGGGGTATCATCACCGTGACAAAATTATATTCAACGTGGCTGATTTGCACTATTCCATCATATTGCGTTAACCTAGCGTTTTGTGTTCTGCCGCCTTTTTTGCTTTCTTTTTCGTGGCGTTCTTAGAGGTCCTTTCATTAGTTCCTTTTTAATCCTATCCAGCTCCCAAAGTTTGTCGGTCTAATTTTGGGACACACCATATATCCTAAATATTTCGGAAATGATTAACTCTATCAAAAAAGTATGGACATAAATTGTATGCTTTATCAGAGCTACATTTTTGTGTGGTAAAATTTCGTCTATCTCTTATAGTTTAGCAGTTATTAAAAAGTCATAGAGAGTGAAGAAGACCTCATAGAACATTCTCAAAAAATTCAACGTGTTTTGCGTGTGATTGTGCTTAACACTAACAAGGCATTAAAAAACAGAAACTCCTCGGACGAACCAAGCAACAAAATTGGGCAATGGGTTAAAGCCATCTGCACTTTCTCTGATGATCCTGTCAGGTTTTCTATGGGAGAGTTTCCATTCCGATCTTTTCTTGTTTATCTTTACGACGTCAAGGAGCGTCCTCTGGTTTAACCTTCTTTTGTGAACATATTTTTAGTGTGTTAAAATAAGTGACGCTATAATCTGTCACACTACCTTAGCATAAAAGCAATAGTAAACAATTCTGTGTATAGGTAGATACACCATGGTATCTGATTTGAACTCGCTCTTCGCAGTTGAGCCAACTTTGGAGTATATAGTCTCGCTATAGTAAAGCGAAGAAATCGCTAAGTGATCGCAAAAGATTATTTAACTGAATGTAATGCAGGGTGTTTCAAAAGTGTCCGATATTGCAACAGGAGTTGCGATTGGTCAAAACTAAAATAAATGTTTCTATGAACATATGTCTGGTGTTGAGATATTATTAGACACATAGCCCGAGTATCCTACAGTTCCGCAGTACAGGTATGCCGTAGTAGTTGCCGAACCATCAGGGGTAACGTGCAGTTTTAGTCCCGGGAAACCACGGAACGCTAGGACGGGAATGAATCCTACACGAAACATCATCTTCGTCATCAAGTCCTCTTTATTTTAAATGTCTTAAGAACAAACCATCACTATATGATCCATCTGCACGAAGCTCTGGCCACTTGTGCTTTAGGTACAAGTGCACATTACAACTCACAATATTAAAAAGTCACCCCTATTCTTATTTTCAACTAGCACTCATGGATTGTACCAACAGCTGTAAGGAATTCATGTGGCTGGTGGCCGCTTGGCAAGCTCTGGTATAGAGATGAAGACCCCCAGCACACGTTAGGGACCCTCGTGTCGGCTCGCACTCTCACAGCTGTAGTATATCCAGTATCCTTCCATCCCTTCCCCTCAGGTGTCTGACATATAATAGCCAGCTTGGGCTTAGTGTGGACTCCCCTCCGTATTTCCTGTACCTCTCTAACCCACTGTATCCTTATTTACCTACGGCGAAATGTGTAATGAAAGTTTCTCTTGATTAACAAAAATAGAGAGATACAAATAAATATTTGACTCTGACAATTGCACGGATCATATGACTCAATTACTTAATGGCAACTTCCAGAAGAGGGACTTAGCACCTCGACTGAAAGGCGATCTTTTGTGCCTATGTTCCTGACGGGGCACCCCGGGA
Source organism: Tenodera sinensis (assembly GCA_030765045.1). Classification (NCBI taxonomy): domain Eukaryota; kingdom Metazoa; phylum Arthropoda; class Insecta; order Mantodea; family Mantidae; genus Tenodera; species Tenodera sinensis. The sequence continues at coordinate 13,582,364 of CM060970.1, forward strand.
AGATGGATAACGCCAATGGATACGAAGGATGGTCGTAACGTTGAAGGGACAGAGCAGAGGGCCGGGTCCCTACATTTTCACAGTGAGAGGCATCCCGGGGGAGGCTGGCTGAGCCCGGTTCTTTTCCCACCCCTTTGGCTTCATACTTCCAAGGAGGCGCGGGACTCCGAAACCGGCTCCCGTGCCCACTCGGGCTTGTACCATGCAATGAGGGGCCTCTCAATCCAGAGGATGATATTTCCAGGGTACATTTGTATCCTCTGCCGTGTTGCTGCCGCGGCGCCATCCGACGCATCCTACCCAGGATGAACGGTGAAATGAATGATATGGAGAAAGCGATGTGAGTGGTCTATCCCGAGCGGTAGTCACGATGCAGTCCCAGCAGTGGTACCAATAGTGGGGATAAAAATGTTGCTGCTCCTTGCTCGCTTACGCGGAGAGTGAAAGTGAGTGAGGTGGAGCAAGGTGGTGATAGCACCGCTCGCTCTGGTCCGGGCAGACACCGCTCCTGACGTCACACGTTCAGGATCGATACAGCCAGCCCCCGGGATGCTTGGAGCATGTACAGCACACCCCACTTTTGGGCGCGTTTCATAGCACGCTCTAGCTCGCACTGCGCTCTCCACCTGCTCTCATAGCTCTCAAAAACTCACCAAATCAAAATCGTTGCATTTTACAGAGGAACAGAAAACTTGATAAATTGAAGTCATTGACACAGAATTCTATTCCATGAAGTAGAGTAATTTTTATTTTCTGATCTTTATTTCTTAAATCAGATATTGCAATTTTAGCGCACTTATTGGAAATTACGTTTCGAACCTTATACATTTCAAAACTCAGTAACGTACAATTTTTAAATTCTCTACTATGTATACTAAGTAACAGTATTGTACTCCATCCAAAAACTCGATATCGAGATTTTGCCGGAAATATACGTTTACAACCCCCTAAATAAAAAAGGCATTTTTAGAAAAACATCCATGTGTGTGCGAGTGTGTGTGTGTGTGTGTGTGTGTGTGTGTGTGTGTGTGTGTGTGTGTGCGCGCGCGCGCGCGCGTGTGTGTGAACAGCATAACTAAAAAACCAGAAGTCGTTTAAAAACAAAACTGATACGAAGATTCTGAAGAAAATTCCTCCACTCCAAACATGAAAAAGTTCGAAAATTTTGATTTTCTCGAAAATTTCTCTAGCGATTTTGATTAAAATACCATATGTATAAGATGTTTTCATAAAAAATAAAACGTTTATCTTAAATTTACTGCGAATAACATGTGAAGCTATCTTCACTGGAAAGGAATTTTGTATAATCTTGTGTAACTCGTAAACGTCAAGTGATAGACCATAATGCACTAAAAAAAATTAGATCTATATAAAACACAATTTATTTAAAATAATTTATTTGTGGCATAAGACTGTTTCCGAAATATTCCACTGGACCAGTCGATAAACAGTTCTTTCACGTGAAGAAAAGGAAAGAGTAGGTATATAATTTTATGACCAGCACACATCATCCAGTTGTTAAACATTTCACTATCGATATTTCTTTTATATCTACAAAAATATGTCATGTGGATATTTTTGTAAAGATTTATGTGAACTTTCGCAAGAATAATTTGTACGCCCACTATTAAGCGACAGAGGAAGGGAAAGTCATGGAAAATTAACACACGAAGTTTCTTATTATGGAATTAGGAATGCACCAGCTAAAAATGTTTATACCAGTTTTCTGTTGTTTATACTGTTATTGCCTATTACCACAGACTACACACGCTAGTTCAACTGCCTCTCACCGCACGTAAGATAAAACACGCCACTGACCTCTCTATGGCTAGAATCGCGCCGTGGAGTTCTGCAACTGTTTTAACGCACGAAGCATTATCTACTTACGCCGACGCCGAATGAAGTGGGCCACCTGGTATAATTGCTGTAAACTTTATGTAAATTTTATTACTAACAAACACAAGATAACCCGCGTCTGTGGTGTGCGGATAGCGTGTCTACCTCACATTGAAGAGGTACCCAGTTCAAGTCTCGGTTAGGGTGAGTTATCCGAATAAGGTTTCTCTTGGGTTTACCCTTATACTGAGAAGATAGGTATGCGATAACATTAAGCACTATGGAACCTGGGCTTATTTGACTATAATTTCACCCATTTCATTGGTTCATCGTCCCATATGATCTAAGTTAAAGCACGTTAAATTTAAAAACAAAACAAGGAACAAATAACACATCTTAAAAATGCAGTTTCCCTTTCTCCACCACTTGTCTACCTGTAGTAAGCAACTACATTCCCCCCACCCCCAAAAAAATCGCTTCGTGGTTTTACCATGATATGAGATTCTTTGAAACCCTAAAAAGTATTTAAAAAATAAACCGAGCACGCATGTGTATCTCTGAACACCAGCCCTCGTAGCTCCGCCGCTCAGAGGGTCGTGGGCTCGAGTCCCTTCTCGGGCATGGTTGTTTGTGTGTGTGGAAATCTGTGTGTATGTGACAGAATAAACACAATGAAAACGAAAAACCCAACAAAAAATTATGACAAAAACAAACTTCAGAACGATGCAGCACGAAGCTTTGCAAGAAATTATCTCATAGCTAACCAACTTTTACATAAAAGGGAATTTTCATATGATTAAAAAATATGCTCAGTTAATGGCGTTATCAATTGCCAGCTACGCTTAAAAGACCGTCACATTAGGATTTTATCTGAGATATTGGAGTATCAAATAAAAGGTAACGTATATTCAATTTCTTGTAAATGATATGCAAAAACTTGCTTATCATTTTATTTTGCAGATAGTACACTACACGTTTTGAAGCTACGGCTTGAGTCTTCCTACTCAGTTTTTTAACAGAATTACGAGTCCTAAATTTTAGCTACTGTACAAAGACTCACCTTATATTCAGGAGGTTCAGGGTTCGATATCCGTTGGACTGGCCATCCTGAGCTAGCAAGATCTAGTATTTTAACAAGATCTACATCTTTTGTACAGTATGATTTGGTCTATCTCTAATGCTTTACCAGTTATGCAAAAGTCGGCCAGAGTAAATACGACTAAAGCGACTATAGCCAGAAAATCAAGATATACACTTCATTTGACATAAAAATATCTAAAACATATGGCATTTTATTCAAAATCGTTAGAGCCATTTTCAAGAAAATTAAAATTTTCAAAAAATTTTCTATGTAAAGGGTAGTTTAGGGTGAGGCTAATTTCTTCAAAATCTTCGTGATGCATCCTTGAAAGACATTAAACTTAAACAAAAACTTTGGTTTTTGACATACTTTTCGTTTTTGAGTTATGTTGTCCACAGACTGACACAAACACACACACACACACACACACACACACACACACACACACACACACACACACACACACACTCACACACGGACGGACGTTTTTCTAAAAATGCTTTTTTTTTACTCAGGGGGTCTCAAAACATATTTTCGGTGAAATATGGACATCGTATTTTTGGATGGAATACAATACTTCCTCTACTTACCAGTAGAGAAAGTAAAAAATATTTTTATAAAAAGGTCTGTGTGTGTGTTAAACACCAAACCTGTGTGTCTCAAATCTAAAAGTAGTAAAGCCGGTGGTCCCGTGCAGTACATTTATAGTACATAAAAGAATCTCAAGCCTGATAAAGAGGTCTCAGAGAAAACTAAAGTTGTCTTTCACTCTCAGTATAGAATGGGACGCCGAGAACAGCAGTACTTTAAAGACACTCCGTGAATAAAATGTAATTTATTTACTTTGACGAGCAAAGTCAATAGACTTTTATTATTGGTAATATCAAGGAAAGAGAATGGAGTTTCTAAAGTGAACCACTATCATGAAACTATTTCGCCAAAGATGTGTCTCGATTAAATTAAATTGATGAAGATAGAAATAATAATCGTTCATAGAAAACTGGGAAGAGAAAGTCATGTAGATATATTAAACTCTCATATCATGAAGCATAGTCCCAGGAGCTTCTCCTGTAAGAAGCAAGGTTTTCGATCGACCTTGGCCGGGAACGAACCAGCAATATTTGGGAACGGAAGCTGGCGCGACGTTGGGGAGCATTTAACCCGGGCGTGGCACAATAATTAAACTCTTGGGGGCGTAGCTAAGTGTGCAAGGAAGGTATTTCGGTAATCGCCTTTCACAGCAATGTATGAGGATCGTGGCATACCGCGTCCACAATTAACCAATATCCTATAATGTATGGACAGACCTACTCAACGAAATTATAAAATATGTTGAAGCAGCAATTGCGATCCATTCACTAGGACTTCTTCTTTTCCTGATTACCCTCCCCTTATGTAGGACTTACAAGCCAGTGCCTAGAGTCAGACGTCTGTCGGGGAACACAGGTACCTATGTACCGGACAGAGTGAAGTGGTCAGTATGAGAGTGAGGAAGTGATTACCCTCCCCTTATGTAGGAGTTACAAGCCAGTGTCTAGAGTCAGACGTCTGTCAGGGAGCACAGGAACCTCTGTACCAGACAGAGTGAAGTGGTCAGTATGAGAGTGAGGAAGTGATTACCCTCCCCTTATGTAGGACTTACAAGCCAGTGTCTAGAGTCAGACGTCTGTCAGGGAGCACAGGAACCTCTGTACCAGACAGAGTGAAGTGGTCAGTATGAGAGTGAGGAAGTGATTACCCTCCCCTTATGTAGGACTTACAAGTCAGTGTCTAGGGTCAGACGTCTGTCAGGGAACACAGGAACCTATGTACCAGACAGAGTGAAGTGGTCAGTATGAGAGTGAGGAAGTGATTACCCTCCCCTTATGTAGGACTTACAAGCCAGTGTCTAGAGTCAGACGTCTGTCAGGGAGCACAGGAACCTCTGTACCAGACAGAGTGAAGTGGTCAGTATGAGAGTGAGGAAGTGATTACCCTCCCCTTATGTAGGACTTACAAGTCAGTGTCTAGGGTCAGACGTCTGTCAGGGAACACAGGAACCTATGTACCAGACAGAGTGAAGTGGTCAGTATGAGAGTGAGGAAGTGATTACCCTCCCCTTATGTAGGACTTACAAGCCAGTGTCTAGGGTCAGACGTCTGTCAGGGAACACAGGAACCTATGTACCAGACAGAGTGAAGTGGTCAGTATGAGAGTGAGGAAGTGATTACCCTCCCCTTATGTAGGAGTTACAAGCCAGTGTCTAGGGTCAGACGTCTCTCAGGGAACACAGGAACCTATGTACCAGACAGAGTGAAGTGGTCAGTATGAGAGTGAGGAAGTGATTACCCTCCCCTTATGTAGGACTTACAAGCCAGTGTCTAGGGTCAGACGTCTGTCAGGGAACACAGGAACCTATGTACCAGACAGAGTGAAGTGGTCAGTATGAGAGTGAGGAAGTGATTACCCTCCCCTTATGTAGCACTTACAAGCCAGTGTCTAGGGTCAGACGTCTGTCAGGGAACACAGGAACCTATGTACCGGACAGAGTGAAGTGGTCAGTATGAGAGTGAGGAAGTGATTACCCTCCCCTTATGTAGGACTTACAAGCCAGTGTCTAGAGTCAGACACCTGTCGGGGAACACAGGAACCTATGTACCGGACAGAGTGAAGTGGTCAGTATGAGAGTGAGGAAGTGATTACCCTCCCCTTATGTAGGACTTACAAGCCAGTGTCTAGAGTCAGACGCCTGTCGGGGAACACAGGAACCTATGTACCGGACAGAGTGAAGTGGTCAGTATGAGAGTGAGGAAGTGATTACCCTCCCCTTATGTAGGACTTACAAGTCAGTGTCTAGAGTCAGACGTCTGTCAGGGAACACAGGAACCTATGTACCAGACAGAGTGAAGTGGTCAGTATGAGAGTGAGGAAGTGATTACCCTCCCCTTATGTAGGACTTACAAGCCAGAGCCTAGAGTCAGACATCTGTCGGGGAACACAGGTACCTATGTACCGGACAGAGTGAAGTGGTCAGTATGAGAGTGAGGAAGTGATTACCCTCCCCTTATGTAGGACTTACAAGCCAGTGTCTAGGGTCAGACGTCTGTCAGGTAACACAGGAACCTATGTACCAGACAGAGTGAAGTGGTCAGTATGAGAGTGAGGAAGTGATTACCCTCCCCTTATGTAGGACTTACAAGTTAGTGTCTAGGGTCAGACGTCTGTCAGGGAACACAGGAACCTATGTACCAGACAGAGTGAAGTGGTCAGTATGAGAGTGAGGAAGTGATTACCCTCCCCTTATGTAGGACTTACAAGCCAGTGTCTAGGGTCAGACGTCTGTCAGGGAACACAGGAACCTATGTACCAGACAGAGTGAAGTGGTCAGTATGAGAGTGAGGAAGTTATTACCCTCCCCTTATGTAGGACTTACAAGCCAGTGTCTAGGGTCAGACGTCTGTCAGGGAACACAGGAACCTATGTACCAGACAGAGTGAAGTGGTCAGTATGAGAGTGAGGAAGTGATTACCCTCCCCTTATGTAGGACTTACAAGCCAGAGCCTAGAGTCAGACGTCTGTCGGGGAACACAGGTACCTATGTACCGGACAGAGTGAAGTGGTCAGTATGAGAGTGAGGAAGTGATTACCCTCCCCTTATGTAGGACTTACAAGCCAGTGTCTAGGGTCAGACGTCTGTCAGGTAACACAGGAACCTATGTACCAGACAGAGTGAAGTGGTCAGTATGAGAGTGAGGAAGTGATTACCCTCCCCTTATGTAGGACTTACAAGTTAGTGTCTAGGGTCAGACGTCTGTCAGGGAACACAGGAACCTATGTACCAGACAGAGTGAAGTGGTCAGTATGAGAGTGAGGAAGTGATTACCCTCCCCTTATGTAGGACTTACAAGCCAGTGTCTAGGGTCAGACGTCTGTCAGGGAACACAGGAACCTATGTACCAGACAGAGTGAAGTGGTCAGTATGAGAGTGAGGAAGTGATTACCCTCCCCTTATGTAGGACTTACAAGCCAGTGTCTAGGGTCAGACGTCTGTCAGGGAACACAGGAACCTATGTACCAGACAGAGTGAAGTGGTCAGTATGAGAGTGAGGAAGTGATTACCCTCCCCTTATGTAGGACTTACAAGCCAGTGTCTAGGGTCAGACGTCTGTCAGGGAACACAGGAACCTATGTACCGGACAGAGTGAAGTGGTCAGTATGAGAGTGAGGAAGTGATTACCCTCCCCTTATGTAGGACTTACAAGCCAGTGTCTAGAGTCAGACGCCTGTCGGGGAACACAGGAACCTATGTACCGGACAGAGTGAAGTGGTCAGTATGAGAGTGAGGAAGTAATTACCCTCCCCTTATGTAGGACTTACAAGCCAGTGTCTAGAGTCAGACGCCTGTCGGGGAACACAGGAACCTATGTACCGGACAGAGTGAAGTGGTCAGTATGAGAGTGAGGAAGTGATTACCCTCCCCTTATGTAGGACTTACAAGTCAGTGTCTAGAGTCAGACGTCTGTCAGGGAACACAGGAACCTATGTACCAGACAGAGTGAAGTGGTCAGTATGAGAGTGAGGAAGTGATTACCCTCACCTTATGTAGGACTTACAAGTCAGTGTCTAGAGTCAGACGTCTGTCAGGGAACACAGGAACCTATGTACCAGACAGAGTGAAGTGGTCAGTATGAGAGTGAGGAAGTGATTACCCTCACCTTATGTAGGACTTACAAGTCAGTGTCTAGGGTCAGACGTCTGTCAGGGAACACAGGAACCTATGTACCAGACAGAGTGAAGTGGTCAGTATGAGAGTGAGGAAGTGATTACCCTCACCTTATGTAGGACTTACAAGTCAGTGTCTAGAGTCAGACGTCTGTCAGGGAACACAGGAACCTATGTACCAGACAGAGTGAAGTGGTCAGTATGAGAGTGAGGAAGTGATTACCCTCACCTTATGTAGGACTTACAAGCCAGTGTCTAGGGTCAGACGTCTGTCAGGGAACACAGGAACCTATGTACCAGACAGAGTGAAGTGGTCAGTAGGAGAGTGAGGAAGTGATTACCCTCCCCTTATGTAGGACTTACAAGCCAGTGTCTAGGGTCAGACGTCTGTCAGGGAACACAGGAACCTATGTACCAGACAGAGTGAAGTGGTCAGTATGAGAGTGAGGAAGTGATTACCCTCCCCTTATGTAGGACTTACAAGTCAGTGTCTAGGGTCAGACGCCTGTCAGGGAACACAGGAACCTATGTACCAGACAGAGTGAAGTGGTCAGTATGAGAGTGAGGAAGTGATTACCCTCCCCTTATGTAGAACTTACAAGTCAGTGTCTAGGGTCAGACGTCTGTCAGGGAACACAGGAACCTATGTACCAGACAGAGTGAAGTGGTCAGTATGAGAGTGAGGAAGTGGTTACCCTCCCCTTATGTAGTACTTACAAGTCAGTGTCTAGGGTCAAATGCCTGTCAGGGAACACAGGAACCTATGTACCAGACAGAGTGAAGTGGTCAGTATGAGAGTGAGGAAGTGATTACCCTCCCCTTATGTAGGACTTACAAGTCAGTGTCTAGGGTCAGACGTCTGTCAGGGAACACAGGAACCTATGTACCAGACAGAGTGAAGTGGTCAGTATGAGAGTGAGGAAGTGATTACCCTCCCCTTATGTAGAACTTACAAGCCAGTGCCTAGGGTCAGACGTCTGTCAGAGAACACAGGAACCTATGTACCAGACAGAGTGAAGTGGTCAGTATGAGAGTGAGGAAGTGATTACCCTCCCCTTATGTAGAACTTACAAGCCAGTATCTGGAGTCAGACGTCTGTCAGGGAACACAGGAACCTATGTACCAGACAGAGTGAAGTGGTCAGTATGAGAGTGAGGAAGTGATTACCCTCCCCTTATGTAGGACTTACAAGCCAGTGTCTAGGGTCAGACGTCTGTCAGGGAACACAGGAACCTATGTACCAGACAGAGTGAAGTGGTCAGTATGAGAGTGAGGAAGTGATTACCCTCCCCTTATGTAGGACTTACAAGCCAGTGTCTAGGGTCAGACGTCTGTCAGGGAACACAGGAACCTATGTACCAGACAGAGTGAAGTGGTCAGTATGAGAGTGAGGAAGTGATTACCCTCCCCTTATGTAGGACTTACAAGCCAGTGTCTAGGGTCAGATGTCTGTCAGGGAACACAGGAACCTATGTACCAGACAGAGTGAAGTGGTCAGTATGAGAGTGAGGAAGTGATTACCCTCCCCTTATGTAGGACTTACAAGCCAGTGTCTAGGGTCAGACGTCTGTCAGGGAACACAGGAACCTATGTACCAGACAGAGTGAAGTGGTCAGTATGAGAGTGAGGAAGTGATTACCCTCCCCTTATGTAGAACTTACAAGCCAGTATCTGGAGTCAGACGTCTGTCAGGGAACACAGGAACCTATGTACCAGACAGGGTGAAGTGAGGAGGTAGGAGATTGAGCAAGAGGATGATATGAAATGTAGGCGAAATGCATGATTTGAAAGGTGATAATGGAGAAATTGGTGGAATAAGAGGTGGGGAACAGTGGAGAACCCGGAGAAAACCCGCCCTGACTCTGTTTCGTCCACCACGAATACCACGTGCGGGTGCCTGGGAATGTATATGGACCGTATAGGTGGTAGGTGAACGGTCTAACCACTCGGCCCCGGCGCCGCCTTCACTAAGACTTATAGCGCACAATACAGATACATTTCATTCATCCTTTCATCTACTTGGTATATTTCAGTGTATAAAGTCCTGTCCCCTCTAGGGCCCTTGAAGGCGGCGCTCTGTGACAACCAACGGGGGAGAGTTAAGTGGACCTCAAAATGTATACTTCAGGTGAAACCTGGATGTTGAATTTTTGAACCGGATAGAATAGTTTCTTCTCTACCTTAAATTTATGCAAGCCTATGTGGAAATTTCCCTCTAAAACAATTTACTGAATAATTTTTCCCCACTCAATACTCAATTCAGACTGTACTATCTTAATCAAACTGGTTCCCATGTAACTGTTTGTTTCCTTTGTTCTCAGGTATGGACGTCATTGCAGAGGTAGCAGATGACAGACAATAGCCAATGTTTATTACGTCACGGTTTTTTCACCAAACAGGTATTTAGCATGTTTATAGGGATAATCAGCTGAATGCGGTATTATGACAATAGATGAAACTTTGTGAAAAATTGTAGTTAAAGGTGTCATCTCTTGCTAAGTGTGCTATGTCTATAATCTCAACAGTTGGCATTACTACCGTTTTTCTAGTTACTATTTCATAGCAGTTCAAAACATAGTCCCACAAGTCCAAGCTCTTTTCTCGTTCTATTGCGCGTCGAACTCAGGACTCTCCTCTCTATATGTACCTTCAATTAATTGCCGCAAAGCATTCTTTATACATATATCCAAGCAGCGGTATTTTAGGAGATACACATAAGATATTCTGGAGATTTCTACAGGCGTCCCGATAGGTGTTCAGTACAATTAAGTTCACAACGCCCCCTTGGTCTGTCTAACCAACTATAACTGAGTCAACCCGAAACCACAAACCCTGTCCAATTTGAGAGTACAACAACCACAGCCAGCCGATACAGATAAAAGGCCTAAGCTCTCCTTCACTCTCCTTTATAAAATCATAGTTCCAGTTTTACTTTCTCTGCTGTATTCCACCCAAAAATTCGATGTCGAGATTTCTCCGGAAATATATGTTTTGAGGCCCCATGAATTAAAAAAGCATTTTAGAAACAGGTCCGTGTATGTCAATCTGTGGACAGCATAACTCAAAAACGAAAAGTCGAATAAAACCCAAAGTTAGTATTTAAGTTTAATGTCTTTCAAGGATGTGACACGAATATTTTGAACAAAATAGCCCTACCCTAAACTACCCTTTACATAGAAAATTTTTCGAACATTTTGATTTTCTTGAAAATGGCTCTAAAGATTTTGATTAAAATGCCGTATGTTTGAGATATTTGTATAACAATTGAAATGTATATTTTGAATTTTCTGGCTATAGCCTATGTAGTCCTGTTTACTCTGCATGACTTTTGAACATCTGGTATAAAGTAAGAGGTAGACAAAATTTTACTATTCAGAAGATGTAAATGTCGCTAAACACAATTTATATCCAATTTTTTTTTTTTTTTTTTTTTTTTTTTTTTTTTTTTGTAGAGTGAACTATTTCGGAGATATTCCTTGTTAGTTGTGTCAATTTTGGAAAACTAAACTTTCGTGTAATACATCATTGTTCATCCAAAAAACGCATTTTTAGGAAAACGTCCGTGTGTGTGTGTGTGTGTGTGTGTGTGTGTGTGTGTGTGTGTGTGTGTGTGTGTATGTGTCTGTCAGCCTGTGGACAGCATAACTGAAAAACGCAATTCCGGCGGAGGGTCTGTGGTTCAAATCCCAGCTGTGGCACTGAAGTTTTAAGTTCCAGTTCTACCTCTCAAACATTGCCCACACACGGCTTGTGTGTTTAAAAACAACAACAGTAAGCTTGTTGGCATAAATACATAATAAGAGAACTGTGTGTTTGTTTAAAACTTTTAGAAGAAAATAAAGTGGTAGAAAAGTAACTGGACTGGATTTCGTGACAATGGTGTCAGGAGTGGGATTCGTCCAATTGTCAAACTGTTACAATATGTCTATTCATTTTCATTCAGCAGTCCAGTTTCCACAGTCTTGCAATTTCCTCGCTATCGAAATTAAAAGAAAGCAATTTAACGGAGTTAGTTGTTAGAAGAGCGTGTCTCTGTTTTGTGTTATCAGATGTTGTAAACATTTGACCTGCACCAATCACCGAGTTTTCACAAGACTCAGTTACTGGGTCACCATGAGCAGTTTCTGAAGCCAAGTGTTGCTTCTTTTTCCCCAGAGATTCGCCGTGTGAGCGTGTCAAGATTTAAGTCGGGCCAATTAAAATTAATGGTCTTGTTATCCAGCATTTTTTCCTCTCTCAGTCGGAAACAAGGACCTGTTTTCATGTGGCAAATGGGAGAAAACGACCGACCAAACGGAAACAACGCATCTCGTCAAAGTAAACCACCACTCTCCCATCTGAGGCAAGTTGCACTATACACATCCTGGGCAATAACACTGTACCTACCTCTGGGAAACTGTTTCAACCTCCTCACAATTGTAGAGGAAGAAAACTCAAACTCTGTACTTAACCTACTTGTGTAAGGAACGAAATATCTACCCGGTGGTAAACACGTTGATGCGGCTTATTCTTGCTAACTTTTTAACAAATTACTATTTCATACACAGTGCGCTAAATTATCATATGCGAATTATCACCTGTTCATTCTTTTGTTTGGTACAAATTATCACAATACTGCATCAAGCCTTAGATCTGGACGTTATATCCCTCCGCGGTAACCTCGTTTTCGAATCAGCTGCGACTAACACAAGAAACAAACGCCACACGTGAACACTATTCTTATTAATATTATTTATTAATTTATGTTAATCAAAAGTTTAAAACTGTGTTTGATTATCATACATCTTGAAAACACACATAAAATCGCCAATATTTAAGGTACTATATTTTGTGGTGTGCGCGTATCGCGGGTTAACTGCTAACTGCCTTGTGTTTTACATCAAGTTGGGACCTAACACTGGAGCCGTTATATAGATCATTCTTTTGTTTAGTACGTATCGTCAACTGTATCCCATAAATGACAGAAAAACAGTTTATTACACAACAATGGTTTAAGTCAAAATAATGCTCCATTTCAATTTGAGAAATGTGTTTTTAACAATTATTCTTTTAGTAATTAATGTACTTGTCCAGAGGAAACGTTATTTCTTAAAGTTAAAAATGAAGTGAGGTTTATTTGAGGTTATCAACTAGTTCTCTGTTATAACAACAGAAGATCGAAATGCATGTACGACGTCACGACGTACCAACACAACACTCACGCACTCACTGACTGACTTATGTCTGTAACTCAACTCTAAAACTCCCACACTATTCTTCTCAAGTATTCTTATACACTGCAGATGATGTCACACGAACTTCTACACATACACACGCGAGCGCGCGCGCGGAAATGACTAACTAGAAGTCTCGAGATGTTTCCCGAAATCTCTTTCGCCTCTGCCGCTTCGATTGTTTACAGTCACGTACACACAGCAGTCGCGCAAGGCAGCCTGACCTTTATCGTCTTTGCTCGCTCGCTGGCACGGCATGTGATACGAAATAACTTACCCCGTCTCTGAGGCGAGCCCCACGACACAATGATTTAGGATATTAAAATAGAAATTATTATTTTCTGGTCAGATATACTATTTAAATTCATATTTTATTTATGAAATAGTGCTGAAGAATATCATTCGGCGGTTTGATATTACTTGTCTTAAATCTTCAAACCACGGCAACGCTGATATTTCTGTTAATAATCATGATGATGACGATGATGATAATAATAATAATAATAATGATAATGATGATGACGATAACGATAATAATAATAATAATAATAATAATAATAATAATAATAATAATAATAATAATAATAATAATAATAATAATAATAATAATAAGAAGAAGAAGAAGAAGAAGAAGAAGAAGAATATTAAACATAATAAATATGGCACGCGACTCTGACAATGACAGATGGACACGTTCTCGTTATGTTTGCAGGAAGGGATAAATCCGCGTGTTTATTTATGAGCCTGGATGTGCAGGAAGCAGTGTTATTTCAGTATCCGTAACGCGGTCGCGGTGTTCGTGTTGGTATTGAATCACTCTATTGTTTTCTGCTCTATGCTACAGATCAAAGGCCATCGCTGTTTCCTACGGCTCTTGATAAACCAATTCACAGCGATATTAAGGCACGCGAGTCAAACTTGCTTTGGTTTGCGAGAAGTTAAGTGTAAACTTGTTGCAAAGTTCATACAATCATTGCTAAATATACAAAACAGTCGATGTAAACATTTACATTCCTGGTTTTCATTACATAGTCACGTGACTTTCTCTAACTACTAGCCCTTGTATAGAACTTCTACTAATGTGTTCTTAAAAAGCTTTAAAAGTGATTGTTATAACGGTATAAATCGTGCCAAATCACGCTATTTTTGGCATCAGTGCCACAAAATGAATAACGTAATTACCATAGCAACAGCACAGCAATGATACCATTTCCTCCAACGTGTCTGTAAGAAAAGCTGAAATCGTCAAATACAAGAAACATCTCATTCTCCATCTACAAAAGTTTTTATAATCTTTTCGTAAACATATTTTGATTTTTCTGGAATTAATAAACTATCAGCACTTCGTTCAAAATGTCAAGTAGAATAAATGCAATTGTTTTATCATTGCCTTCCATTTTGCTGTACAACTGTTGAAACAATTGAAACATCTCCTTAGCAACTATATTACATCATACATCTGTGAACTCTAATACATTGTAATGTTTCATTTATCACATTTGTTAATTATTTTTATGCATTTTAATGGTAAAATTAGCATACAAACAGACATCTCCGACGATTCACTCACTAAAACTGGCTTCTCATATACTTACTCGGTTAGATAACCAAGAATGACGAAGGACTGCGTGTTTACAAGCCAACACCGACCGTTCACAGACTGTCAAAGTGCTGTGCACTGTTAGGACCCATTCCAGGCCGGAAGGATTGCAGTAATTTTCTTCTTGTTTAACACGGCTGGTAAATGATATTATCCCATCAAGTAATGAGACTCACCGTTAATTCCCGTGGGAAAATAGCTGGAGGGAGTCGTGATCCCGACTTGACAGTCAGATAATCCCAGCTTTAACACCAATCAGCTGAGCAGCTGCCGTGCGTCGTCGATGTGCCTTAGGCCGGCGGCAGAGTTGAATTTTATTGTGCCGTGCCCTGTTTACTCTCTGTTTACATCGCTTTTCCCATACGAGGTTCCTTGTGAAGGCGTGGATATACGTCAATGTGTGTGTGTGTGAGTGTGTGTGAGTGTGTGTGTGAGTGTGTTTGTGTGTGAATGTGTGTGTGTGTTTGTGTGTTTGTGTGTGTGTGTGTGAGTGTGTGTTTGTGTGTGTGTGAATGTGTGTGTGTGTGAGTGTGTGTGTGAGTGTGTGTTTGTGTGTGTGTGAGTGTGTGTGTGTTTGTGTGTGTGTTTGTGTGTGTGTGAGTGTGTGTTTGTGTGTGTGTGTTTGTGTGTGTGTGTTTGTGTGTGTGTGTGTGTTTGTGTGTGTGTGAATGTGTGTGTGTTTGAGTGTATGTGAGTGTGTGTGTGTGTGTGTTTGTGTGTGTGTGAGTGTGTGTGTGAGTGTGTGTTTGTGTGTCTGTGAATGTGTGTGTGAGTGTGTGTGTGTGTGTGTGTGAATGTGTGTGTGAGTGTGTGTGTGAATGTGTGTGTGTGTGTGAGTGTGTGTGAGTGTGTGTGTGAATGTGTGTGTGAATGTGTGTGTGTGAGTGTGTGTTTGTGTGTGTGTGTGAGTGTGTGTGTGTGTTTGTGTGTGTGTGTGTGTGTTTGTGTGTGTGTGTTTGTGTGTGTGTGAATGTGTGTGTGTGTGAGTGTGTGTGTGTGTGTGTGTTTGTGTGTGTGAGTGTGTGTGTGAGTGTGTGTTTGTGTGTGTGTGAATGTGTGTGTGAGTGTGTGTGTGAATGTGTGTGTGTGTGAGTGTGTGTGAGTGTGTGTGTGTGTGAGTGTGTGTGTGAGTGTGTGTTTGTGTGTGTGAGTGTGTGTGTGTTTGTGTGTGTGTGTTTGTGTGTGTGTGAGTGTGTGTTTGTGTGTGTGTGTGTTTGTGTGTGTGTTTGTGTGTGTGTGTTTGTGTGTGTGTTTGTGTGTGTGTGAATGTGTGTGTGTGTGAGTGTGTGTGAGTGTGTGTGTGTGTTTGTGTGTGTGTGTTTGTGTGTGTGTGTGTGTGTGAATGTGTGTGTGTGTGAGTGTGTGTTTGTGTGTGTGAGTGTGTGTGTGTTTGTGTGTGTGTGTTTGTGTGTGTGTGTGTGTGAATGTGTGTGTGTGTGTGAGTGTGTGTGTGAGTGTGTGTTTGTGTGTGTGTGAGTGTGTGTGTGTTTGTGTGTGTGTGTTTGTGTGTGTGTGTTTGTGTGTGTGTGTGAGTGTGTGTTTGTGTTTGTGTGTGTGTGTTTGTGTGTGTGTGTGCGCTTAGTACTGCTTCAGGTATCTCGCTTGCAGTTCACTTTTCTTTAATGTCACTACGTATTATTTTGTTACAAGCAGGGTGAGCAGATGAAGGTATTGTGACAAAACCACAAAATCACTCCAGTTACTTTTTATCACTTTAGTTTTCTTCTAAACTTTAACGCAAAGTTGATGTTAACAGTCTATAATGTTTCATGATATTACAACTGACAACTGTTTTCCTCTTGTAGTCTTGACTCAGTCCTTTCGCTGTTTCTCTTGACTTTCTTTGACTCTCCGAAGATACAATCACTCAACAATCATTAAGACTTCTTCACTTCGACGCGAGGTATCTTTCATGACAGTAACATACACACACGCACAAACACACACACAGCTTTCTCGCGCTCACACACTGACCGACTCAAATGTGTAACCGTAACTCGTCTAGCTCGTTTGCTCGTGTCCTTATATAGTGGGAATGACGTCACACGGTCATTTCTGAAACTGCTACAAGCACGTCGGCTGCCGGATGCCTCTCGGAGGTTCCAGCAATCCTTTGTTAACCGCCGCGCTCATTGCTGTTAGTCACGTATAGACAAATAGTCGCGCGATGAACGCCCTTCTTTGCTCGCCGGCCTGGTATGCGGTGTGAAGTATCTTAGCCCCGACCGTCCTTTGTTGTTCGTCCTTTCAGCAAGCTTCACGTCATCAGTTCCACATCACTACACACTATCAAACCTTGAAGCACACTTGAAAGATGAGAGGGAAACGGAAATGGGAGAAAAGAAACCACTTCGGCATTCCCTACCGATCAGGGAAAACCACAGAAGCCCATGTGAAAGCGAACAGAACCGACGTTTAAGCTACAACATGCTATTCTACTAGGAAAACTACAGTAGTCTACTCTTACTTATGACAGTCTACGGTAGTTTTACAACTCTAGTCACACGACACACCATACCGGAGCTGTCTCGCTCGGTGTAAGTGATGATGACAATAATGGTAGCGGCAGAATATAAAACGAGATGATAAATTCGATATTATCTCTGGATTAAGTTTGTCCGCGTTTCTTCTTTATGTAATGTTTTTATCTTTCCTTGAAGCCAATCTCATTTTCCCTCAGTGTGCGTTTCGTTTTCATTTGGCGGCAGAACGGATATTATAGGACCCCCGGAGGGAACCTTCACAATGGGCCCATAGCCACTACCCGCTATAGTCGATAAAGTCAAGGCCTAAAGGACCTGCGTGCCGAAAGAAAGGAGGTACTTGGGGTTGCGCTCTACGTATAGAACAAAAGAGTATCGCGCCATTGTCGAGATTCCCTTCTCGGGAGTCATTTGTTTTCATCGTCCATTCGGCGCCCGGCAGTAACAATGGTATCGATTGTTTGCAGCGTTCGATAGCACAAGGGGGTGTATCGTACTTGAAGAATAGTGCAACAAGGTTTTCCATTGCGCTGAATTCAGAGCGTGGCAGCGCCAGCTCGTTAGTTATGTTTACCTTCTCAGCAACAGAACACAGGCGGCAAGTAGCATTGCAACGTCCAATTACAACAAACAGCACAAAAATCTGAGATATTTGATCATTTGTATGTTATTTATAGGCGACCCTGGGACTGAAAGATGACCAAAATGTTATCAAATTAAGTAGGGAAAGGAGGAGGAGATATGGCTCATGGTCATCAGCGCCCTTGTGGACAATTCATGGCAAAAGTAAATTAAAGATAAAAGTACTAGCAAAAGGGAAAATACATATACGTACATAAACATATAACAAAGAGTGGCAAAAACCAACATTTAAATAAAATGACAAAGATGTTATAAGAGTATAGGGACTAGGTATCTAAAGTTCCAAAATGTCAAACTCATGTTGCACTAAGCTAAAAACTTAAAAACTCTATCAACCGCTGTTTTATCCTCCGCTAAGATATCTGCAAGTCTGGCAGGCAGTTGCAGAGAATCCGGAAGGTGCGCTAGACAGGAACACGTGACGGACTGGCAAAAGATTGTCACACAGTGGACATAGAGGGGCAAGGTCCCATTTAAATAGGTAACCATGCGCTGGCCTATTCGCAACCAGGCCAAGCTAACCTCCTCGCGGCGAGATATGCGAGAGGAAGTTAGGCATTCTTTCACTTCTCTAAGCTTATTACCGCGGAGAGCTGACCACTCGTGCCAGCACGACAGCACCGCTCTCCGCTCTTCAAGCCTAAAGTCTTCCGAAGTAACACGTGAGATGGTAATACTGGGTTCTGTAGTTGCCCTCTTTGCTGCCAAAGATGCGTTCTGCGTCTCACACATGAGGCCGCGCCGTGGCCGAAGGGTTAGACCATTCGCCCTTTAACAAGAGGTCTGGACTCGTTCTCAGGCAACGCATGTGGGATTTTTGGTGGAGAAAGTGGCAGAGGGGTATGTTTCCTCAGATATTTCCGGTTTTCCCCGCCATATGATCCAACGGTGCCCCGTGTATAATCAGTGTCACCGCCTGCAGTGCCGCATGTAGTAAAACCGGGCGTAAAACACTACCAAACTATGTCCAGATGTTTTTTTTTTTTTTTTTTTTTTTTTTTTTTTTCTGCACAGTGAACCATTTCGGAGATATTCCTTGTTACTTGTGCGAGTTTTGGAAAACTTAAACTTTCGTCAACTGGAACGTAATTATTGATTTCTATATGTTAGCCGTGGAAATTTGAAATGATTATATGTGAATATCTGAGAGTGAATAAGTAACTAGATGTTTACGTTTAAGATGGGGTGAAAGATGCAGTGTGAACATGTGCAGTAAGAAGTAGGGTGAGGGGTTTAGCTAATTACCACAAGTGGTGTTCAAGTTTGTTTGTTTAGCGACGCCTTTCTACCCCGAGGAAACCAACTTCCTTCTACTCTGGTCATCGTTTTCAGCCAACTCATCGTCTTCGTTAATTACGCATTTCAACAACACGTGAGGCAAAAAGTGCTTCCTTTCCTTGTGAACAGATCAGCCGTTTAATGCTCTGGTGTTCAGGACAAACAAGTGACCATACCTACGTACAGCCGTCACCTGTCTGTATACCTGCAGCTGGCTGCGTCCACACATAAAACCTTACTCACACGTGAAATGAATAAATACCATTTATCACTTTACGTGCTTATCGAAATTGATTAATCTAACCAAATACTGTTACAACTTTCTAATGGTTTGGCTCAGTTTATAGAGATTATTAAACCTACTCCATCTGTTCTCAAACATGAACAACATGCGTCTTAAGGAGGGACGTATTTTATGACTTTTTAATCTGAAACAAAATCTCTACTCTTGTACTAACCATTCTTACAAACCCTTATTCCTCTATCTTCTTCGTGTTAGTTGAGATAAACATATGCGAACACAGTAGGCTTTGAGCGATAGTCAAATCTTTTAAAGCTTGGAGATCCCGTTCTCAATGGCTAACATATAAAAAATGAATCACGATCTTCATTTCTAGAAAGTACGTATAAGTATTGTAAAAATAACACAAACAACAAGGAATACCTGCGAAATGGTTCACTGTACAAAAAAGTTTATTTGGACATAAATTGTGTCACCTACATTTTATGCACAGTAAGATTTCGTTTATCTCTTACGGTTTATGAGTTATGCAAAACTCATCAAGAGTAAGCAGCTATAGTCAGAAAATTCAAGATATACACTTCATTTGCCATAAAATATGTCGAACATATGGCATTTTAATCAAAATCGTTACAGCCATTTTCAAGAAACTAAAAGTTTTACAAACAAGTTTCATGTAAAGGGTAATTTAGGGTGCAGGAATTTTCTTATTTAATATTGATAATAAAATAATAATAATAATAATAATAATAATAATAATAATAATAATAATAATAATAATAATAATAATAATAATAATAATAATAATAATAATAATAATAATAATAATAATAATAATAATAATAATAATAATAATAATAATAATAATAATAATAATAATAATAATAATAATAATAATAATAATAATAATAATAATAATAATAATAATAATAATAATAATAATAATAATAATAATAATAATAATAATAATAATAATAATAATAATAATAATAATAATAATAATAATAATAATAATAATAATAATAATAATAATAATAATAATAATAATAATAATAATAATAATAATAATAATAATAATAATAATAATAATAATAATAATAATAATAATAATAATAATAATAATAATAATAATAATAATAATAATAATAATAATAATAATAATAATAATAATAATAATAATAATAATAATAATAATAATAATAATAATAATAATAATAATAATAATAATAATAATAATAATAATAATAAATTGCGTAGGTAGTAGAAGAGACGCTAACCGCGCGCGCCGGCCGGTTTGCGTGCGCGCCAGTCCAGACCATGTTTGTTTGCACTTAGTGTTGTTGAATAAACGTAGCTAAGACAGAATTCTGGTGTATGTTACGATCGTGTTGTGATATCGCTGACAGGTCGACCAAACTTTACTTCTCCGATCAGATCCGGATTTCACAGATACCAACCTACCGTCGTAAAAGGGATCAATGCACCGACGTCACTTGAGACCCGGCTTTTAGGGGTGCAAAACACCACCTGCCTACCTGCTTTTTAGACACTTTTCACGATACATTAAGCATAAATTGCTTCAAAATATTAATAACAATAAAAGTAACAATAATAATAGTAATAATAAATAATACCTATTTCTCTTTCCTTTAGTCCTTTCCAGTTCGGTTTGTTTATTATGTATTCCTTAACATTCCACATTAATATAATATGAAAATATCTTCTGAAATATAAAAAACAGTGGCTTTCAAGAGTTCTCATCCAGTTCGGTAAAACACAATATCAAAAAAAAAAAAAAAAAAAACATAGAACAAGTGACAAAATTTAATTTTCTAGGCTGCGAAATATCATACACAATGAAAACAGATATAAACAATAAACTAAATAAGTTTCATTATATAACAGAAACAGTAAACGGAACTTTTCAAAATAAAGGAAGAAAAGACTCTATAATGAAATAATACAAGAGGAAGGCAGCTTACACAATTATGCATCTGAAACATGGAGAACACTCAACTAAAATACAAACTGCAGAAATGAGATTCCTCAGATGAACATTCTCTCAAAGTGACGTGACCGACGCAACATCAAACATTAGGAGTACTTCCAGCACGGAAGTTCGGCGCTTAACGACCCATAGATGCTCCATGCCAACGCAACATTATTTCTTACCTCATATCTGTTAATTGTATGACAGCGGCAGTCGGCGACCAGCACCGAGGAAACGTACAGGCAAAACAAAACGCAGTCGGTTCGGAGACTTTTGGATCACCCGTTGCTTGCTAACAAAGAAGAATAAGTTTACATAGTTGAAGTAGAGGTTTTGCATATAATATCATGTAGCAAACACAAAACAAAGTTTCAGTTTCACGTGAGAAAACACACAACAGCAACACTTGCCTTGCTACAGCATGCAAATCTTGCAGTGTATGTGTTGGGGGGGGGGGGGGGGCAGGAGGCCGTATTTCTCTGGTACAAATGTTTTCTAGGAAATGGAATTTCTCTGAGAGAGAGAGGGTGTTTACTTTCCCTACTACATATAGTAAGTAGAGGAAGTATTGTTCCACCCATAAATTCGATGTCGAGATTTCACCGGAAATACGTTTTGAGACCCCCTGAATCCAAAAAACTATCTTTAGAAAACGGTCAAATAATTTTTTTGTAGAGTAAACCATTTCGGAGATATTTCTTGTTATTTATATGAATTTTGAATACTTTCGTCAAATGGAACATCATTATTCATTTTTCTTATACCTAACTTAGCCGTGGAAAGAGAACGGAATCTTAAAGTTTTAAAATATCTGGCTATCGCTGAAAGCCTACTGTATTCCCATATTCCCCTTGTACCTACAAGAAAATAAGCAATAAGAAAGTCATGTGTGTGTGCAACACATCAGATTTTTCTTCTAAAACTTGAAGTACAAACGCAGTTCTCTTTTACCAAAATCTACAGATCTTCGTGACGTTACAACTTAGAGCTGCTTTGTCTCTGTAACTTTGACACAACTTTCTGCCTTTGTGCTCGCTGTCTAACAAACTGCTGCTTTCAACGATCAGACACGTTCAACACTCACTAAAACTGCTTCACTTCAAGACTTCAAGAGAATGTATCGATGTCAAAACTTTCGGCACATACGGTTCTCTCAGGACGAACATATACGTTTGATTTTCGTTGCTTTTACACACAAATTTTATTAGAACTGACTAAAAGTTACGCATTCTTGCAATGTGACGTCAGCCACGCAACATCAAACATAAGGAATACTTCCAGGACCAAAGCTCGGCGCTAGAACTTGGCTCCCTTTTTGTTTGTGACGCACTCGTCCGCCAAGTAGTGTGAGGTAGCTTACCTTAAGTACTTTCGACTTGCTGCCGCGGCCGGCGTCACATTATCATTATTGTTGTCCATTAGCTTTCTGTGGTTCCATCGCATCATCTATTGCTCCTGGAGAATGGTAACTATAATAGATTCATGTTGGTCGTAGTGTACGAGGTGTCCCCCTACGTTTTGTGGCCAAGCAAAGGAACAAATTTTAAAGACAACACATACCAACCGGCTTTTAAAAGTATCACAAGTAACATCATAAGTCTTACCTAAGCGATAAATTATAGAGAGGAATAAGAGTGAGACCATCGAATGTTTATCTGGACTATTTCATAAATAAAATATTAATTTAACTACTATATCGCAAAGATTTGACAAGAGAATGTTAAATTTTATAAAGAAAAATAACCTAAATATATTTATTTCGATTACTGTATTTCGAGTGAGTCAGTGAGCCAGTGTGTCGAGTTTAAGGGCCCGTCGACAACTTGGTCATTAGGGCCCCCGTATTTCGAGCAACTCAGTACTGTCAACTGAGAAAAACGAAATCCAGGAATTACATGCATTTGGATCTTCTCTTGTTGTTATAACAGAAAACCACTTCATTATCTCAAATAAATTTTACTTTATTTTTAACATTAACAAATAAGCTTTCTTCTGATAAGAATACGTTAATTATTAAAAAGACAGTCCCAAATTGAAATTGATTACTATTTTGACTGTTAATCGATTGTAATGAGTAATAAATTGTTCTTCAGCGATTTATGGGATACAGTTGGCTACAGTGACTAAACAAATGAATGATCAGGTGATAACTCATATATGATAATTTAAAGCCTATATAGTAAAACAATTTCTACAAATCTTATATTATTTAAACGAGCAATTCTTGTATATATATTCCGCGTAACTTGGAAACGGCTCTAACGATTTCCATCAAATTTTGTATTCAGATAGGGTTTTACTTTTTAAGTTCATCTACATAGGTGTAATTCCCGAAAAAACGCGATTTTACCTAAAAAATAATATTTTTTCCCGCTTCTACAGTGCAATTCTTCTATATATATTCCCGGTATTTCAGAAACGGCTCTAAACATTTGGTTACATTTTTGTATGTAGGCATATTATATTCACAGTGTTTTCTCTACCCACTTTTAGGTAACACATTCACATCTCTTTCTCTACACACTCTTCTATAAACAATTTTCCATAAAAACTTGATTTTACACCAAAGAAACATGTTTATCCCCAGTTTTAAAACAAGTCATACCATATTCTGTATGTTTGAAATAGAAATGCTACTAAATTCACACTGTTTTCTCCTCGCACTTTTAGGTAACACATTCAAATCTCTTTCTCTACCCACTCTTATACAAAGAAAAAAGACAATCTTCCGTATGTTTGAAATACAAATGCTACATATTATATTCATACTGTTTTCTCTACTCTTCTACAAATAAGTCGTACGATTTTCTGCATCTTTGAAATAGAGATGCTGCATATTACATTCACGGCGGTTTCTCTACTCATTCTTCTTTAAACAATTTTGCATAAAAACGTAATTTTACACCAAAAATCATTTTTATCCACACTTTTAAAATAAGTCATAGCATGTTCTGCATGTTTAAAACAGGAATGCTATTACATTCACACTGTTTTCTCCTCTCACTTTCAGTCTCTACTCCCTCTTCTACAAAGAAAAAATACAATCTTCCGTATGTTTGAAATACAAATGCTACATATTATATTCATACTGTTTTCTCTACTTACTTTTAGGTAAGACATTCACACCTCTTTCTACTCACTCTTCTACAAATAAGTCATACAGTTTTCTGTATGTTTGAAATAGAAATGCTGCAAATTACATTCACAGTGTTTTCTCTACTCACTTTTAGGTAACACATTCATATATCTTTCTCTGCTCACTCTTCTACAAATAAGTCATACAATTTTCTGCATGTTTGAAATAGAAATGCTACTTATTACATTCACACTGTTTTCTCTACTTACTTTGGGTAACTCATTCATAACTGTTCCGCTACTCACTCTTCTAGAAATAAGTCATACAATTTCAGGTCTATCTAAGTATATTCTCCCACAAAATAAAGAGCAAAAAGGATTTCACAAAAACAAAGGCGATAAACGCCGAGCGAAGTTCGGTCACCCAGGTACTGTTTGTATTAATTAAGATGAAGTAGATAAAGAATAAGGTTATGTAAGAACGTAGAAGAGTGTGTAGAGAAAGATGGTGTTTTTTATTTTCGCCCCAAAAGCTGAATGACGATACATAAAGGTTAATGACAGCTGACATTTGCTGTCTAAAGGTCTGGGATTGATATTTCGATGATGGACAGGGCGGCATCTATCCCACGGGAACGTGGTGGTCCTGCGTGTTTGGGATGTTCGTGTTACGTGCCTACCTACTTGCCTGATTAATTGCTTGACCTTTTAAGGGACGCTCTTGGGACCAGGAAACACCTTACACAAAGGGGAACACTTACTTACAAACAACTGCAGCACAGCACACGCGCTTTCCTCTCAAAACAAAATGTGAGACTTTGAAAGCTGACCCTCTTATGTTTAATTAATAAACAGCAACAGTTCCCAACATGGGCGTGCATAAATTTGTTCTGTCTGCAAAAAATAAAGAGGAATATCTCCGCAATGGTTCACCCTATAAGAAAATGTATTGAGACATAAATTGTGTATTTTTGGAAGATCTACATTTTTTGTATAGTATGATTTGGTCTATCTCTAACGGTTATGCAAAAGTCGTCTAGAGTAAATACGTCAAAAGGAGCTATAGCGAGAAAATTCAAGATCTACATTTCATTTGTCATAAAAATATCTCAAACATATGACATTTTAATCAAAATCGTTTGAGGCATTTTCAAGAAAATCAACAGTTTCGAAAAAATTTCCATTTAAAGGGTAGTTTATGGTGGGGCTATTTTCTTCAAAATCTTCGTGTTGCATCCTTAAAAGACTTGAATACCAACCTTGGCTTTTAAGCGACTTTTCGTTTTTGACTTATGCTGTCCAGAGACACACATACACACACACAGACAGAGAGAGAGAGAGAGAGAGAGAGAGAGAAAGAGAGAGAGAAAGAAAGAGAGAGAGAGAGAAAGAAGAAGATGAGTGAATGTTAATATTGGACACACCTAGAAGCACCTATCTCACACCGCTATCTGCAGAAGTAAATGTTTCATAAGCTGCAGCGAGCTGCTACAAAATATGGCGCCCAACGCGGGGCAAGATTAACTAAAAGATCAACATTTCATTAATTCAAAACCGCCACAATACACACATACCTATAATAGAAACGCTTCAGCACTTATTCCTTTGTATGTTACATTCATATGATTTTACCAACTCAGTTTTACTTTATCACCGAGCGAGATGTTTCCCCGGTGACGTGTAACTCGCAATCCTGAGGTCGCGGGTTTGATTCCCATTTACCTCGGATATGTGGTTTTTCTGTTTGATAGACGAATTCTCAAACATGCACAATTTTCAAAATTTTTCATATCATCGCTGCTAACGTTTTTGACTAAAATATACAAATTTAAGACATTTTTACTACAAATAGATCACCACCTGACATTAATTATTATTAAATTATTATCAATCCTAATCAAGCTTCTAACTCCAATTCATTGAGATCGATAGTATTACACGCGTCGAGTACTGTTTGAGTATTTATTAATTGAAATTCCTTTGTAAGTCAATTTAGCTTAACGGAATGGCTGATCAAAATTAATATTCGCATATGTAATTACATTGTACTTAACAAATGTTATTGTGCGGAGCTGTACTAGTGCCATTACTTTCTTTAGAATGGTCGTATTTTTCCATGGTTACGATGTAAGTAGAGAGAGAGCAATTCGCGAGTGGTAATAATTTAGACGGTTCTAATAAACTAGATCTGGCGCCAGCAACACAAAGTGGCATGTAAAATGTATCAGTACGAGAGTTGAATCCAGGCCACGTCTTTTAGTTTTGCAAGCGTTTTATGGTACAACAGAGAACATGCCCTCTGTAATAATAAAAGTGTTTATTGCATGACTTGTGCCCTACCTGCAGCTGGGTCAGGCGGGTTAGTTCACTCTTAGACCGACCATGTCTATTATTGTAAGCAACAATGCAGATATGTGCTGCTACAAATTATAAATAACTCAATGTTAACTTGAGGATGGGGGCTGAAAGGCGATCTTTTGTGCCTATGCCGCCCCCCCCCCCGGGGGGAATGGATCCTAAGGGCGGCCAGAATGTTGCAATGACAGAACAGGTGGTAGAGCCCCTACACTTGTCCAGTCAGAAACTTCCCGGCGGAGGCCGGGTTACCTCCCCTTGCCCCTCATACTTGTATCATCCCATGGGAGCGCGGAAATCAGTAGTTCGCCTTCCAATCCGGTGGACGAGATTTCCCACGCTGTGCTCATTTCAGATTTTCTTACAGGCACATTGGAGAAAATTATGCTGTGACTGATATCTTGTCACAGTAATTAAGTAATTTATTTTCTGGCAATTTCGCACGATTTATGTCGTCATAATAAGCCGTTTTAATGTTAAGATTGCATGAGTGAAATGTTTGAATGGAATGCAGTACTTGCTGTGTCAGTACCTGCAGGTGCTTGACTGGGTATTGCCGAATGTAGGCTATTGAGACAGGAGTTTCACAAACAGGGCCGCGTGACAAAGCTGCTCATATAGACCCAATATGGCGGATAGTGTATAAAGTAAGCTCTCTTCTGTGTTACTATGGCAACCCTCTCGGTCGATGGACAAACGCAGAAATGTGCAGTGGGAAGCCATAAGTACGACGACGTTGACGACGACAGTTTTTTGTTCTCCTCCCCCTCGGGAGAGACGCTGCAAAGAATACTCTTCTCGTGGTGGTTCGTATTTTTATTGTGTTTGTTTTAAAGAGTCGCTCCATCAGCCATAATTCAAGATGAAGCTCCCAGAAAAGTAATCAAGATTATTACTTGGCGAGCAAATCTACTTCCCTTTGCTACACAAGCATTTATATACTACGTAACAGCATACTCATTAATAAAGTATAAAGTGAATATAAAAACACAACAAAACTTGCAAACTTCAGTTGTAACCGGAGTACAAAAATCTGATGTGTTGCACTCACATGACTTTCTCTACTCTTGTACTAACAATTCTTACAAACTCTTATTCCTATATCTTCTTCGTGTTAGTTGAGATAAACATTTGTACAAATTATCTTATTGCTTATTTCCTTGTAGGTACAAGGGGAATATTAGAATACAGTAGACACAATTCAGGCGAAGTAGACGAAGGAGATGGATATGCAACAAATACAAACAAATTAAGTGTAAACAGTTACGGAGTTTGAGAGAGTAATACATATGGCTGACGTCACTGAAAGTGTGATAATTTTCTTTGTAATTGTTGTAATTTTTGAGCGCAGAAACATGAGATCAAAGTACACATCATCTGATTGTTGTCTCTACTTATGTGTGCCAGTGTTCCTGTAAAGGTGACTCGCATCTAACGTCTCAAGCTATACCAAATCCTACTATCTCAACATCCACTTCAGTTTGCATTACCGACAACCGGAGATTGCTTAGATAGATTCACACGCGACTTGGAATCGCAAAGTAACCAACCCAGCATTCGTCTGAGCCAGTTTGCTCGATAACTTCGGTAGAGCTTCAAATCCAAGTATCGTACCGCTACAATAGGAATAAAGTAGATGTATGCGGTATTGGTTTTAATAGATGACGTAGAACGTCGCCAGAGGGCATCGTTGTGTAGGCTAGCATTTGTTTAATACTATGTCCTGTTACTGTATTGTGTAAATATTCATGTAGGTACGAGAGGAAAGAAGGGCATTATTGCCACTAGAGAGTAACAGGTGTGCTAACAAAGTGATCGATCGCTGTCAGTCCAGCTGTTTGCTGACTGACCTGCTTCTTCAAGAGATATCACAACTAGCAGATCACTTCACAGCAGCTCGACTTCCGACATCTTAGGTTCACCACATGTTCCCCGCGCCAAGCCATTACCTACGCAACAGAACACTCACTCTGTAAGGATATGCTCTGCTTAACGGGTGAGTTGAGGAGCCCTAGGAGGCCAGAGGTCGCGGGAGTTCCTAGATTTATGACCCGGTCATACCGGCTGGCTGCTCAGTGAAGGCTTCCCTCTGGTAGAACCGGTGAGTACATAAGGTGCCGTATGTAGCAAAAGCGGGCGTTAAACACTACAAAGAAGGGACCACAGCCTTACACAGCGTTTCCATATTACCAAATGAAGATATAGAAAACTGTAAAAATAGGTTCTAGCCTAAAATTAGGTAGTATAGGACGACATTTTGGAACATTGATTACTATACAGACAACTTTTAGCTAAGCTGCGAGGTCTGGTCATTGATGACAATGATTGAGATGGGAATAGCACCGTCCCGTCCGGACTATAGTATCGATCGACCTGGGCAGGTGTAACCTCCCTGACACTGAGACCCTCGCCCATCTCGACCTCGATTCGCCGGATCCACACTGGGATAGTACCTACGCATTTCCGCATCTTTTACCAGAGAGAGAGAGAGAGAGACAGACAGAACCAATCTTCAAATTCTGTGTGATCCCCTCTGAGCGTCGCACGTGGAAATAATCAAGCTGCTTGAGAGGATGGCATTTTCAACTTGGAATCGTGATTTCATTTATTTCAATTAATTTCCCTCGCAGCTCTAATAAAGTTTACTACGGATATTAAATAGAGGAAGTACTGTATTCGTCCCAAAAATGCGATGCCCAGATTTGACCGGAAATATGTTTTGAGACCCCTGAATAAAATTAAAAAAAAAAAAAAAATTAGAAAAAGTCAGCGCGTGTGTGTGTGTATGTGTGTGTTTGTGTGTGTGTGTGTGTGTGTGTGTGTGTGTGTGTGTGTGTGTGTGTGTGTGTGTGAACAACATATCACAAAAACGAAAATTCGGTTAAAAACCTAAGTTGGTAATATCTTTCAAGAAGTCGACACGAAGATTTTCAAGTAAATTACTCCACCCTAAACTACCTTTTACATCGAAAAGCTTTCGAAAATTTTTATTTTCTCAAAAATTACTCTAACCTTTTGATTAAAAAGCCATATATTTAAGATATATTAATGGCAAATGAAATGTATATTTTTAATTTTCTGGCTTTAGTCCATGTAGTCCTGTTTACTCTTGATGAATTGTGCACAGCTAGTAAACCATAGAGATGGACCAAATCTTGCTGTACAAAAAATGTAATCTCCTTAAAATAACTAATTTATGTCAAATGATATTTTTGTAAAGTGGACCATTTTGGGGATATTCCATGTCACTCAAGGAGCAAAAGGACACCTTTACTTGGTCTGTCGAAGGGAACAGACGCAAAATGATAATAGTAAAGCTTATTTGTGTATAATTGTGTGAATACTGTTACTTGGTTTCTGAATTACATAATAATACACGTGTATTGGTGAGTAGAAAACATCTCAAGTGAAATCAGTGAAAAATTGATGGTTTATTAAAAGAGGTTATTATCAAAATCTGTGTACTTTCAAGATCACTCACGCGTACCAGAAAGAGCAAAATCTCATAGTTTCTATCGGCGGCAAAGGGCTGATTCAACGGAACTTAGAGATATTATTAAAGGCAGAAAGCAATATTCCTTTAGGTCTCCCAGCGGGAGAAAATCCCCAAGCAGATACTAGGAATCGAACCCGGGTTCGCCACTTGGTAAACAGCAGCGCCACCACCGCGCTAAGGAGGCGACATATTTCTGTAAACCTTTTTTTGAGTTAAGGAAATCTGGAATTGAAATTTGAATGCTCTATATTTTTATAGTTATGAAATCAATACTTTGCACATTTAAGGTTATGTTTAACCTACAACACAAACACACAGCACAATCTGTGTTATCGTTTTGAGGGAATTAATTATTCAATTTATACACAATGCGAAAATGCCTTAATACTCAAAATACTCCAAGCACATTAAAAATTAAAAAATCTGATGTGTTGCACTCACATAACTTTCTCTACTCTTGTACTAACTATTCTTACAAACTCTTGTTCCTATATCTTCTTCGTGTTGGTTAAGATAAACATTAGTACAACTTATCTTATTGCTTATTTCCTTGTAGGTACAAGGGGAATATTAGAATACAGTAGGCTTTGTGCGATAGTCAAATCTTTTAAAGATTTGAGATTCCGTTCTCTTTGCACACTTAACATATAAAAAAATGAACAACGATGTTCCATTTCACGAAAGTTTTGTTTTCCGAAACTGACACAAATAACAACGAATATCTCCGAAATGATTCACTCCACAAAAAAAAAAAAAAAAAAAAATTGACATAAATGCTGTATTTTAGCAACATCTGCATTTTTGTATAGTAAGATTTTGTCTATCTCTTACGGTTTACGAGTTATTCAAAAGTCATCCAGAGTAAACAGGACTACATAGACTATAGCCAGAAACATACATTTCCGGTGAAATCTCGACATCGAATTTTTGGGTGGAATACAATACTTCCTCTACTTACCAGTAGAGAAAATAAAAATGGCGGAATCCAAGTGCCAACCGATAACTGAAGGTTTCGGGAACACGTATATTCATGAAACTAAAATAGTCAATTTGATAATTTTTAGGACATTTTTCAGTCCCAGAGTCTCTTAAGGTGCATTAGATAGAATCTAAGCTTTTCCAAGAATAGTTTTGGAAGAGATGGTAGAGAAAGTAATGTGAGAGTCAATGAATTATTCTGGTCCATAAGCATTTATCATTGTTAAGGTATGTGGCACGTTGTGTCGCATAATGACCTGTTGTGGTGCCTTTGTCCAATTAGCATTAAGTCTGCGCAGCTTTTAATTATACAAGAATGTGGCTCAGGGAGAACTCTCAAACAGAGAACAACCTGCTAAATTGGATTCTGGGACCTTACTTCTCACGTTATTTGACTAATGAGCTCATCTTCACATACACATAATAAAACCGAGCCGTGTGCAATTCACATTCCGGGATCCCGGGTTCGTTTCCCGGTGATAGCTCACTCCTGGTTTCCCCTGGTCATATGCGAATGCTGGGACGGGTTCTGTTCCATGTAGGACCAGGCGTCGGTGTCGGCGGGTTGCGGCTAAGCGGTTGATGTGCGCGGCGCCAATCAGTGTCCACCTTCGCCTGCCCCACCGTGGGTGTCTGATACTTTCGCTCTGGAAACCTTAGGCACCCCACTTGTGGCTCGCATTCGCGGAATTGCGGCCGACTTTCCTCGATTTGGGTTTTTTTTCGAGAGGGGGGGGGGGGGTTTCTCGGGTAAGTCAGACGAATACTGGAAAGATAATTACCTTACATCCCCCGAATCACTTCCCCTGATTACCTTCTCTCTCCATGTGGTATTTCTGGGTTGTAAGAGTCATACCATAGGAAGAAAAGCGACTAGAGAAAATCCTGTGAATATACTTGCATTTCGATTTCGATAATATAGAAAGGTGTATTAATTGTTTGTAGAAGACTGAGAAGATAAATAGGATTGAATGTGTTATGCAAACGAAAATAAGCACAGAAAACCGGGTGAATGTAATAGGTTACATTTGTATTTCAAACGTATAGCAAATTATCTTATATATTTAAACGAGCAATTCTTGTATATAGATTTATTCCGCGCAACTTGGAAACGGCTCTAACGATTTTGATCAAATTTTGTAATCAGAGAGGGTTTTGCTTTTCAAGTTCATCTAGATAGGCGTAATTCCCGAAAAAACGCGATTTTACTTAAAAAATAACATTTTTTTATTTTCGCTTCTACAGTGCAATTCTTGTATATATATATTCCCCGTATTTCAGAAACGGCTCTAAAGGTTTGGTTAAATTTTTGTATACATGCATATTACTTTCACAGTGTTTTCTCTACTCACTTTTAGGTAACACATTCACATCTCTTTCTATACACAATGTTCCATAAAAAGTGTGAATTTGCACCAAAAAAAAACACTTTTATCCCCACTTTTAAAATTAGTCATACCATGTTCTGTATGTTTGAAACAGAATTGCCATTACATTCACACTGTTTTCTGCTCTCACTTTTAGGTAACACATTCACATCTCTTTCTCTATTCACTCTTCTGTAAACAATTTTCCATAAAAAGTGTGACTTTGCACCAAAAACACTTTTATCCCCACTTTTAAAATTAGTCATACCATGTTCTGTATGTTTGAAACAGAAGTGCTATTACATTCACACTGTTTTCTCCTCTAAATATTAGGTGATACATTCACATCTCTTTCTCTACTCATTCTTCTACAAATAAGTCATGCAATTTTCTGTATGTTTGAAATAGAGATGTTGCATATTATATTCACAACGGTTTCTCTACTTACTTTTAGGTAACACATTCACATCTCTTTCTCTACTCACTCTTCTGTAAACAATTTTCCATAAAAAGCGTGATTTTGCACCGAAAAACACGTTTATCCCCACTTTTAAAATAACTCAAACCATGTTCTGTATGTTTGAAATAGAAGTGCTATTACATTCACACTGTTTTCTCCTCTCACTATTAGGTGATACATTCACATCTCTTTCTCTACTCATTCTTCTACAAATAAGTCATGCAATTTTCTGTATGTTTGAAATAGAGATGTTGCATATTATATTCACAACGGTTTCTCTACTTACTTTTAGGTAACACATTCACATCTCTTTCTCTATTCACTCTTCTGTAAACAATTTTCCATAAAAAGTGTGACTTTGCACCAAAAAACACTTTTATCCCCACTTTTAAAATTAGTCATACCATGTTCTTTATGTTTTAAATAGAAATGCTGTTACATTCACACTGTTTTCTCCTTTCACTATTAGGTATCACGTTCACATCTCTTTCTATACTCTTCTATAAAGAAGTCATGCAATTTTCTGTATGTTTGAAATAGAAATGCTACATATTATATTCATACTGTTTTCTCTACTCACTCTTAAGTAACACATTCACATCTCTCTCTACTCACTCTTCTACAAATAAGTCATACAATTTCCTGCATGTTTGAAATAGAAATGCCACGTATTACATTCATACTGTTTTCTCTACTTGCTTTTGGGTAACACACTCATAACTGTTTCTCTACTTACTCTTCTAGAAATAAGTCATACAATTTTGTGCATGTTTGATATAGAAATGCTGTATGTTACATTCACAGTGTTTACTCTACTCACTTTTGGATAACACCTTCACATGTCTTTCTCCACTCGCTCTTCTACAAACAATTCATATCATCTATACAACTTGAATGTTTGTATATATCTAACTGTTAATCTCGCAAACTGCTTAACCGATCACCGCGAAATTCGGCACGTATATGTATTTTTTTCATGGAGAGTTTTTATGGTAACAATTTTACTACACAATATATTACTTTCAAATGGTTTTCTACTCGCTTTTCTTTTACGTAGCGCATTCATGTATCCTCTGTTTGCCCGTCAACATACAATTCATATAATATTCTAGGATTGAAATATAAATGCAGCGTATTACATTCACACGATTTCCTCTACTGATTCTTGCTTTACGAGACACAATCAGTCAGTCTTCTTTCGCTATTCGCCCTTCAACATATAATTCATACAATTTGCTATATGTTTTAAACAAATACAACGTATTACATTCATACTACTTTCTGTACTCACTTTTGTTTTACGTAACAATTCACATGTTATTCCTTATGGTTTATCAACTTCATACATACCAACGCCTATACATATCTTATGTTGAAGAGTGATTAAATTCCAAAACGGGTTGACCGATTGCCAATAAAAGTGACATATCTAATTTTTTTCACGGCCAAGGTTTTTATGCCATCCATTTTACCACGCAATGTATTACGTTCACATGGTTTTCTCTACTCCCTTTTCTTTTACCTAACATACTACTCCCTCTTCTTTTCCTGTCGGTCTGGGTGGCTCAGTTGGTTAGACGCTGGCCTACTGTTCCCAAGGTCGCGGGTTCAAATCCGGCCCAGGCCGATAGTTTTTAAGTGTGCTTAAAAACGACAGCTCCATGTCAGTAGATTTACTGGCATGTAAAAGAACTCCTGCGGGACAAAATTCTGGCACACCGGTGACGCTGATGTGATCCTGGCAATTGACAGCGTCGTTAAACAACAAAATAAAACATACATTTTTCCATACACTTGAAATATAAGTGCAACGTATAATATTCACACGGTTTTTCTACTCATTTTTCTTTAGTAAAACACAATCACATTTCTTTCACTACTCCCGCTTCGACGAACAATTACGAACAATTCATACAGTTTTCTATATGTTTGAAACATAAATGCGTAGTACATTCACATGGCTTTATCAACTAGCTTTTCTTCCTGTAGTATTTGTTATTCTTCAATATTGCTTTTGCTTAGTGTCGCTCCGGTGTTTTAATAAAAAATAAAGAAATAGTTAAAAAAGTAAAGTAATCACAATTGGTGTCAGGAGTGCGACGAAAAGCACGATATGGAACAGTTGATGAAACAAATGTTAGCCAAGATGGACATAATGGGAAATGAAATGAATTCCGGAATGCGGCAGAGGAAACAAATATGAAAATCGAATTGGAAAAATGTAAACTACGGAATAGAAAATATGGGAACAAAAATGGAAGGTAAATTGAAAATGTAAACTCCGAAACGGAAAAGATGAAGACGGGAATTCCAATATGAAGACAGGTCTATCGGAGAATACTAACGAGCGACTGGCCGGGGTAAAGGAAACCATGGAAGAACTCGATGGAAGTATGAAGGACCTCGGCCAACGTGTTAATGCCCTGGAGTCAATCGCAGCAGCAAAGAGCTGAACTCCATAATGGAACAAATGCTCGACGAAAACGTAAAACTGGGTGGATATCTATGGGGGAGGCCTGCTTTCAGCAGTACACGTTTTACAGCTGAAATGATGGTGTTTATGAAATATTTTTATGTATTTCTATATCTCTTGTATATCGGACATTACTCTTAACAATTGCGACAAGTAGTTTTATTTAGTTAACGTTTTGCCTTTCAGGTTTATCTAAATAAGTATCTTCTCCCACAAAAAACAAGGTTTCACAAAAACAGAGGCGAAAAACGCCGAGCGAAGGTCGGTCGCCCAGGTACTATGAATTATATGCATAAGTGAGAATAGAGAAAAAATGTGTTTCGTAAAAGAAAAGTGAGCATAAAAAACTGTGTGAATATAATACGTTGTATAGTAAAACGGATAGCATAAAAACCTCCTCCATGATAAAAAAAAAATTCAGATTTGCCAATTTTCATCGCATTCCAACGGATGGTATAGCAGCCCATAAGGGACAAACAAACAAATATTCATTTTTATTTTTACCTATAAATAAAAATTGTGTGGTAAACTATTTTTAAGATATGCCTTGTTTAATCATTCAAATATTTAGTTTTCTCAGTTGTTAAGTCGTTATTCGTTTGTTTCCCTTGGTAATGCAAACCCAGTATAGTTCGTAAAGAGTGGACAGATAGTGGTATGAAATGCGACGCATGAGATTTTGCTCCGTTGTTTTTATAATCCATGGGCGGCAATTATCATTTTGTGATTTTGATTTCACTCGGGCGGGCGACCCAAATGTTTTTCCGATATCACAATTACGTCCGTGCACAAGGGCGCCATTACCCAGCGTGCATATCATAAATAATTCCAACTAATAGGATGACCTGGACCAACTGTGCGGACGATAAGCAATAAAATACCTACACACGCTCGGCTGCCTAAACAACTTGACGGGCAAAAATACTGTAAAAAATATCAATCCGACTCCCACATCCTTTCCTCTTAGTCAATATAGCCAAATGACATCGTAAATTTTGAAAAACAACTAAAAAATTCTAATGTGCCACATTCAGTAATCATTCTTTACGTATATTTTTAAAAAGCTTATTTTTCTTTATGTTAATCGATGTAAAGATTTACAGAAATGCTTTTATTACATAGAACTGTTCCAGTGGCCACAGTACAAACGACGATCGAGATGAGGTACCTCACACCACTATGTAGCTAGAGAACGTGCGGCCGGTAAACAAGGACAATACTTCATTAGTAGGTATTGTTTTAATTTTTATATTACACTATGTGAAAGTTTTCATCATTTATCAATAATAAAATGTATCTGTTGATTTTTCTGAAAATTGTATGAATTGCGTGTTGGTGGAGTAGAGAAGAATATGTGAGTGTGTTATGTAAAAGAAAAGCGAATAGCGAAAACCACATGAATGTAATACATAACTAGACTTGGGAGAAAATCTCACATGGACGTTACGCGGACTACGCATCGACGGTAGAGTGCGGGGGATGTTGTGATTGGCATGTAAACAAAAGAGGTAGGAAGGTCACTGTCAATAACGCACCGTGCACTTCACGCCACAGTTCCACTTTGTCATTGGAAGAGACTGCACACCCTCGCATACGACCTCCCCCCCCCCCCTGTGACGTAAAAGTTCCATAGTTCAGTTATGTTTACGCAGATATCTTTATCACTGAGGGTTTCCCCCATGTCTGTACATAACATAAAAAGTTTTTCCATGAAAAACAGTTAAAGTGCCAATTTTTTGACGGAGGTCATTCCTACAAAGAGTATGGAATTGGATAGCCAGGATACAGTGACCCTGTTTTTAAACATTTTAACCTTGTGTGTGTGTGTGTGTGTGTGTGTGTGTGTGTGTGTGTGTGTGTGTGTGTGTGTGTGTGTGTGTGTGTTTTATATGCAATTACCATGAAGAGTAGCTTGTAGCCGAACCGTTAAGCTTGATCGCAGCGCGGTATTGTAAGTTATTGTGGAATATATTAGGGGAAGAAGAGGTTTATGGTGCGGAAGGCACGCACGTGATTAAAGTGCACCTTATGAATGATACAACAAGTGCACATAAATACTGTCCTCGTATCCATTGGTGCTTGGGCCTGCTACATGCGCAGAAACAACCTCAACTCTTTTTAATTCAAGACGATACTTGCTCCTTCAACATCTTATGTTCTTCGCCTACACCATTTACATTTCCCTAAAGGGTTTGTTATGGGTTGTTGTCTGTTTCTTGCTCTGGTAATCCTTATTGGTCCTTCACTCCTTATTTGAACGTTTATTATCGATGCATCTTTTCTTCTATCATCTGTCAAATTCCCAAGTGCTATACGTGATATAATCAGAAAAAGAAAGTCTAAATACATCATGTATTCAAATCGAATGGAATTCCGGGGCCCTAAAACGAGAAAAAAGCTCGGCCAAGTTTTAACTTTCTCGTTTCCTTTACCAGGCACGGCATGCCTGGTCACTTCTCACTTCACTCAGTTTTCACCAATAACCTGGTTTATCTTTCAGTGAGAATTGGCTTAACTCACAGTATCACTTCATTAATGTGAGTTAGTTCAATGTTCACTATCAGTTCACTTTCTTCACGTCGCAATAAAATACGCCAGACGTGGCCTCTTCTTCCGGACGGTTCACTCGCTGAAGAGTCGAACAAAAGACGTCTTTATTCTCTTGCACTATTAGCACTCACTGCAAGTTGGCACAATTATCGCAAACTCACTCGGAGAACAGCACTTTTCATCAAAGAAACGCACTGCACTACGTCCGGAGCAATGACGGAAATCTGTATTGGAAGACACGAGACATAGCTGCAGTAGATACAAAAACATTATATTCTGACCAAAAGTTCCAAATAGAAATTTAACCGAAGATAATGCACTTTAAGGTGTTCTTTCCTTCTCGGAATACCCTCCACTTACACCCCACCTCGGCTAGGAACATTAACTTTCCTTTAACTTTATGTGTATCTGTTGTACAGATACTTATTCTATTTACTTAATGTGTATTCATTCAAGCAGAGTTACATGTGCGCTGCATGCCGAGGACGCAGTTGATACGTTTCTATAAATGACTACAGGAATTGTGTCCAATTTGCCAGGAATGTTGAGCTGTATAAGCGGACTAGTTTTTTCCACTCTTACTTGCCCATCAGCAAATGTCCGTAATGGGAAGTACCCACACGCGATGTTGGTGCAACAACGTGCAAGACTGGAATATCACTGACTGCGCCGTCTAATAGCCAACTTCCTCCACCCTTCCTTCTTCTAGAGCGCAACTAGTGTTATACTCCATACATATATGTACAACTGCAAATTAGAAATTTTTAACTAATACTGCTAGCTTTTTCAAATGTATAACATAGGTATAATGTGGCACAAGCATTTTACAATCTAAATTTTACTCAATTTGTTCAAATAGTTTAGAAATTATGATCAATTTTTTACTTTCTCTATTACGTATAGTAAGTAGAGGAAGTATTGTATTTCACCTAAAAATGAGATGTCGAGATTACACTCGAAATATATGTTTTGAGATCCCCTGAATAAAAAAAAACAAAACATTTTTTTTAAAAAGGTCCGTGTGTGTGTGTGTGTGCGTGCGTGCGTGTGTGTGCGTGTGTGTGTGTGTGTGTGGACTCACAAACGAAAAGTCGGTTAAAAACCAAAGTTACAATTTAAGTTTAATATATTTTAAGGATGCGACACAAAGATTTTGAAGAAAATAGCTGCACCCTAAACTACCCTTTACATAGAAAGATTTTATTTTTTTGAAAATGGTTCTAACGATTCTGATTAAAATGCCATATGTTTGAGATATTTTTACGACAAATGAAACATACTCGTATATCTTGAATTTTCTCGCTACAGCCCATGCAGTCCTGTTTACTCTGGATGACTTTTGAATAACTCGTAAAGCGATAGAGATAGACCAAATCTTAGTGCACAAAAAATGTAGATATTATTAAAACACATAATTTATGTCCCAATAATTCTTTTTTAGTGTGAAGCATTTCGGAGATATTCCTTGTTATTTGTGTGAATTTTGGAATACTTCAACTTTCGTCAAATAGAAGATTGTTATTAATTTTTTTTTATATCTTAGCCGCGTAAAGAGAATGGAATTTACAAGCTTTAAAACATTTGACTATCAGTCAAAGCCTACTGTATTGTAATATTCCACTTACGCCTATAAGGAAATAACCAATAGAATGATTTGTACAAATGTTAACTGCACTAACATGAAGAAGATAAAGGAATAAGAGTTTGTAATAACAGTTGGTGCAAGAGTAGAAAAGGTAATGTGAGTGCTGGGTGCTTGAGATTTTATTTCGCCCTGTAACTCTATATCGTATGTTCACCTTAAATATTAGTTATCATCTGATATATGAGAATGTTGGGGTAACCTCTTGCGTCGATTGCTTCCACACACGTCCTGTGCACTCCCGAACCCGCGGTTCTACACCGTGGTACTGGCGGCGGGCGGGCGGGTGGGCGAGTGTCAATTGATAAGGGCGTATTTCCGCTTCCCCTTCACTGTCAAATATTACAATACAGTAGACTTTGTGCGATACTCAAATCTTTTAAAGCTTTGAGATCCCTTTCTCTTTGCACGCTTAACTGTATAAAAAATGAACAACGATGTGGCATTTCAAGAAAATTTGTTTTTCGAAACTGACACAAATAACAAGGAATATCTCCGAAATGCTTCACACTACCAAAAAAAAAAAAAAAAAAAAAATTAGGCATAAATTATGTGTTTTAGCGAGATCTACATTTTTGTAGAGTAAGATTTTGTCTATCTGTTACGATTTACGGCTTACTCAATAGTCTTCTAGAGTAAACAGGACTACATAGGCTATATCCAGAAAATTCAAAATATACATTTCATTTGTTACACAAATATCTTTAACACGTGGCATTTTACTCAAAATCGTTAGAGTCATTTTCAAGGAAATCAAAATTTTCGAAACATTTTCCATGTAAATGGGAGCTAAGCGTGGGGCTATTTTCTTGAAAATCTTCGTGTCGCATCCTTGAAAGACATTAAACTTAAATATTAACTTTGGTTTTTAACCGACTTTTCGTTTGCGAGTTATGCTGTCCACAGACTGACAGACACACACAGACCTTTTTCTAAAAATGCTTTTTTGGATTCAGGGGGTCTCAAAACATATTTCCGGTGAATCTCGACACCGAAGTTTTTGGGGAATAGAATACTTCCTCTGCTTACCAGTAGAGAGAGAGAGAGAGAGAGAGAGAGAGAGAGAGAGTAATAAATAACGACGTCCCATTTTAAAACAGTCTATTAATTATTGCAAAAATTTGACAAAAAACAAGGAATATCTCCGAAATGGTTCATTTCACAATAAAAGAACTGTATATTTTTGGAATAGGTACATACACTTTTTTGTATCTATAGTAAAATTTGGTCTATATCTTAGGGCTTACCATTTATGCAAGTAAAAAACGTATCAGTAGAACAAAAGCTTTTATATGAAAAGTAGAAAAGTGAGTGGAAAGTGTCGTGAGAATGCAATTGTTTGTTTTGCTTTGTATGAAGCCCATGTTGTTATAGTTGGTTTGTGGAGAGCCATGGATCGGTATTACATGCAAGTAAGTGATGGATCAAGGAGGGCTTCTGCAGCGCAAGAGTCCAGTCCCGGTATGTGAACCGAACCTCTGCAGTCAACGGAATATGTACCTACCTTGTGCTAGTACACCAAACGAAGTGCTTGGAAAGAACAATAGACTGCACATTGGAACGGCAGCAGGGGCTGGTGGGAGACAGTTCCAATATATCCTAACACCACGAGTCCTTAAATATCGTTTCATTCGCCCCGCGTAAGCACCATTTTGTACCTATGAGACTCAAAGTAATTTTTATCAGCCTTCTCGATGGACCTCAGGGCGCGGTACAGATCAGCACCTTGCAAGGATGATTAAATTCCGTTTCCTCTTTAAAAACGTATTAATTGTTCCTTTATATCACAAATAATAACACAAACATTCTGGATTGGCGTGTTTTATCTCATGCGCTGCGGGGTTCACACTACCCGAACACGGACTTCGCCAATCCAAGCTGTTGAACAAGCAGACAATTGAATATCAGTCTTTGCCGACTATAACAGCTATTTACAACTTTAGGAGGCCTTTCCACTGACCCTATAATTTTGCATTCAATCACTTCAGGAGGCTTATGCAAAAAACTATCGCCTCAACATTCACAGAACATGTCCTATTTCACTGTCCTATGTCTAAATGTCGTATTTAATTCCTGCACCGTCAGCCGTCTCTTTAGTCTCTGTGGTTTATTGTTGTCAGGCAACAATTTAATTGCACCTTGAGGAATAGAAAGCATGTCAGAATTTGAGTATGCAAATAATTTAAAATACCTATTTTTCCCTTTTTAAAGTAGGGCCATAGCACGGCGGTGCTACCCCCGGAGCCACCCCCCCCCCCCCCCCGCTCTGAATAGTTTCATAAACTGTACAGAAATTAATTAAGTTCTCGTCGCTGTTTAAAAAGCCAGCCGCACCACGTCAGCTAGTATTTAATTAATCAAAGTGGCACGTAACAATATTGATTTCTACCATTTGAGAAATATTTCCTTGTTCAACGTCCTAGAGTAGCTTGGCGAAAGCTTCATCTGTGTTTTTTATGTATACTAATGCTGCTTTTCAAGTACCATGGGTTTTGTTCATTTTCTCATTTTGAGAGTCGAGATTTAACTAGTGTAACCTGGGATTTAAACCAGCAACGTGCTAAGACATTCTATCTCCATGGTCATCTAGGTCAGAATGAAATTTTTATATCAGGAATAGAGAAACGCTGCAATTGTAACATCAATTGTTAATACAGAGGTGTGATTTGAACGAGATGGTTTGTGTTTGGCAGTTCCTTACTGAATAGAAACAGTATCTCCCGTGTACACCACAGGGCTGCTTGGTCGACGGGTCGTTCATCGCCCTCTCGAGTCTTCAAGCATGTAGGGACTTCTGTGGCTTCTAGACTCCTGTGTTTATGCTCCTAATCCCCATACATGCACATGGGTCCCAACGCGCGAGGTGTTCCTCACCGTTGTATAACCTACCTATACTTCCTCATCAACACCCTTAATATTTCTGTTTAAACTAAATTATAATTATTTAGACTAAGAGGTTATAAAATAAAAATTCCCTGGCATAAAACGACATTTTTGCTCTATTTTTTTAATATCTCTACCCACCCAAAAACTCCGCGTAGAGATTTAACGGGACGTAGATGTTTTCGGGATCTAAATAAAAACATACATTTTTACAAAAGTGCCTGTGTATTTGCGAGCACGCGCGAGTGTATACGAACAATATATGAATGACCCAATTATAAAAAATGAGCATTTTCGTTGTTGTCTTGTTAAGGCAGTGCAGTAAACTTTTCAAATCTGTGAGGCACGAGAACTCTGAATCGCTCAACAATCATAAAGAACGATAATGAATATGGAATAACATACAAAAGGCTCGTTCGCTCAGGGAGCATTTATGAACGAGCGAGCGATGGTAATAACCCGCATCAAAGCAACTAAATGAGTCCCCAGTGATTACCATTACAAATGCAACTTTGGTTTTTGAAGTGGTGATGCAAATTTGGAAGAGTGCTGAGCTAATGATGATGTGAATAATTATTAACTAAAGTGGCAACTTGACGTGCAACGTTGAACTAAATAGTACCATAGACCAGGACCATCGCGACTGCACGAATAGTGACGTCAGGAAAAGCAACCCGCCACGCACATGACGCACGGTTCGAAGGAGAGTGTGTGAAAGCTGTAGAGGTAGTGCAAAGGAACTTCAACACAATTTACATTTACACATGCTTATATATATAATGAAACTGAAAAATGCAATGCCATAGCCGGGATTTGAACCATGGATCTTCCGGTCTCCGCCCGACTGCATTGAATTTTTCAGTCTCGCTCTACGCTTTCAAATTTCGTATTTATTCAATTTTTAATTTTCGAGTTATACTTAGTATGTTTCCAAGGGAAATTCAAATCGATTTCAGTTCTCATTCCGGATCCAATACTGCATGGAAACGTGGATTCAAATCAAACCGATTCCTGCATCCAATCCTGTTAGAATTGGCATTGGATGAAAATTCTCTTGCATGGAAATCCTACTGGATTCAAAACGATTTGAATCCCTCCAACATGTTAACTTCTACTGTACTCTTTATAACACGCTGCACGCTCGTAAATTTTTCATAGTGAAAGTGGTGTAATAAAACAACAACAACAAAGCCACATCTATTATTATTATTATTATTATTATTATTATTATTATTATTATTATTATTATTATTATTATTATTATTATTATTATTATTATTATTATTATTATTATTATTATTATTATTATTATTATTATTATTATTATTATTATTATTAATTATTATTATTATTATTAATTATTATTATTATTATTATTATTATTATTATTATTATTATTATTATTATTATTATTATTATTATTATTATTATTATTATTATTATTATTATTATTAATTATTAATTATTAATTATTATTAATTATTATTTATTATTATTATTATTATTATTATTATTATTATTATTATTATTATTATTATTATTATTATTATTATTATTATTATTATAAACATTCACTAACCTCAAAACCCTTAAAATATACAAAAAAATAAAAAATAAAAATAAAAAAATAAATAAAATCTGAAAACTTCCATCCCGGGACCTAATTCCTTACACCCGGACGTAGCTTCCAAATCCCATACATTTATTAATAAACTATAAAAAATATACAAATCTACAAACAATTTTTCCGATAAGAAAAATAAAATAAAATATATATAAAAATATAATTTAATAAAATAAAATAAGCCACCAGTTCAAATACAGAATAAATATACAAATAATACTGGTAACCAGCATTAAAATTAACTGGTATCCAGTTAATCCTCTACTAAACATAAAAAGAAAAACACTTTAATTTATAAACTTACAATTCTATAATACAAATACCGGTAACCGATATTACAAATATTGGTATCCAGTATCTAAAAAAGAACAATTTTTACAACTAATTAAATCAATTAAAATATAAAAATACAAAAATTACACACAATTCTCCATAAAATTTCAAATTATTCCAAAACATTTCTCTAAATTCATAAAATTAACCAACCACTAATTTCAACTAACTAACAATTTTCAAAACAAAATTTATTATTCTTTCAAATTCTTAAAACCCATAAGCTAAAAATTTAAATTATACAAAATTTAAATTTAAATTTTAAACTTTTAAAAACCAAAATTTTAAAACCATAAATATATAACAAAAACATTTAAATATTAACTAACATTAGTACACAATTAATAACAATAAATAATATCAAAAATATCAACATTATTAATTTTTAAACTTAATCATTTAAAAATATTTGATAATATAAATTTTCAACTTTTAAATTAAAATTTTAATATTTCAATTTTTTTTAAAAAATTACCACAAAACCTCAAACATAATTTAAGTTCAATACCTAAATAACAACAAAAATTTCAAATTATTCCTAAACATTTCTCTAAATTCATAAAATTAACCAACCACTAATTTCAACTAACTAACAGTTTTCAAAACAAAATTTATTATTCTTTCAAATTCTAAAAACCATAAGCTAAAAATTTAAATT
Organism: Tenodera sinensis; assembly: GCA_030765045.1. Classification (NCBI taxonomy): domain Eukaryota; kingdom Metazoa; phylum Arthropoda; class Insecta; order Mantodea; family Mantidae; genus Tenodera; species Tenodera sinensis. Next base: position 13,627,323 of record CM060970.1, read on the forward strand.
ATACAAAATTTCAATTTCAATTTTAAACTTTTAACATTTTAAAAACCAAAATTTTAAAACTATAAATATATAACAAAAATATTTAAATTTATATATTTAAATATAGTAAATTTAAATTTATATTAAATGTATTATATTAAATTTAAATTTTGTTTAAATTTACATATTTATATTTTTATTTAATTATTTATTTATACAAAAAACATATTTTTCATAGGTTGGCCAACAGAAACCAGTAACAAAATAACACGCGGCGTAAAAGCCCTTTCCTGGCCGAGGTCCACCGCACGACCGCTGCGTCCTCCACCTCTTCCCAACACAGGCGTCATGAGTAGTGTATTACAAGGCTGAGTGCACTGCGGACTAGGTGTCCCAGTGGGAGAAAATCCCGTACCGCTAAGCATAAACCAAGTGACCAGCTTGAATTATTTATGTTTGAACCTGCCGTATCCAAATCGATCTCAATTCGGATTGAATTCAACATGAAAAGACAGATCGTATTGAGAATGAAATTGAACTCGAATTGATTCGAATTCCCCATGGAAATGTAGTGATTTTTTTTTTTTTTTTTTTTTTTGGTGCAATTCCATTGGATACGAAAAGTTTGTTCAAAAATGTTTACCGTGGGGACACTGGATTAATATGATGACGTTAAGTAAATCAGTCTTTTGGTTGAAATCTACAGGATTTAGGAATTGCCTTAAATTAAGTGCATTACGAGAGTATTCCAGGCATGTCGGAGCTATAAACTCGAGTTAACTGTGTGTGGATAACAGGGTTGGTTATCTTATATTTCGCCAGGAAACAAGGGGGAGGAGCGGAGATTTTCCCCTTGGATCCTCCTGTTTAACAAAACAGAATGTTAGCAGTCGGAATGAAACCATAGGAATGGTGCATTATTGACTCAGCCGAAACCGCTCCGATTTCCCAAAGGAAGAATTTCAACAAGACTTCTTGCTTTTCAACCCACTCACTCAATGCTGCGGGATTCCACAACTTCAAATATATCAGTGCACATGGCTTATAATATCTACATAACCTCTCAACGAGTAGTATACAGTTTAAATAACACATGTTATTGGGACAAGTTTACACATGTTCTCTTTTAATAATGGCTGTTGCAATGTAAGTCTCTTTTTAGAATATTTTAAAATATTTTTATGCAGCTTATAGGCCTTCAAATTCCAAATCCTATTATTGATTTTAGAAGACTTATAATTGCTAGTGTATAAGTTTTAAGCGTTATTTCCCAAAACAATACGACGTGACTGGTATTGTTGAAGTTGGCTGATCTGTTTGTTGGTGTTTCTGTTGCAGGAATGCCCTGAAGGTGTGGTACACGAAGACTCGTTCAAAGATATATACGCCAAGTTCTTCCCTCATGGAAGTGAGTATTATCATCATGGGTTTTGTTCCCCGTAGTAGCAGATTAGATCTTAAGATTTATTTCCCTTGTCTTCGCGAGGTTAACAGAAAACAATGAGGGCAGCCGGTAAGCAGGTCAGGCAGGCAGGCTCAGGCTCTGTTTACGCCGCCCCCTTCTAATTTCTCCCGGGACGAGATCCCAAACTTCGGAAAACCCTAACAAAATCTCCAATCTTCCTCCTACTCCTCCTCCTGATACGGAACAAGCTCCGTGGTTCTTTTCCAACTAATCATGTGTGGTGAAACCAGTGGCGGATCCACAAACATACTAACCATTCAGTTAAAAATACAGCACTTTACTTTCTCTCAAACTTTATCTGCAGTATTTCTCCTTTTTTTAAAATTCATTCTTACCAACTCGCCTACTTACCAACAATGTTGTCTCCGCGGTCTCTAGACCTCAATCTGCCTAAAGTTCCCTTTAAGAAACCGGAATTTTCAATATCTCATAATGTACTTTATTTCAATATTTCTAGACTTCTGTTCCTTATATAAAAATTAAATTGCGAATGAAATTACGGAAGTTTATTATAATTGCATAATATATATATATACACACACACACACACATACACACACACAGCCACATAATTTAAACTGGCCATAAAAAAGATCATAACTGATAACATAATTCTGAGAAATATATGGAATATCTAACACTTGCGGGCCCTAATGACCTAGTTGTCGACGACGGGCCCTTAAACCAAACTCACTCACTCACTCACTCACTCATTCACTCACTCTAATCCTTGCGATAAATTTTGCTTTAACAATATTCAAGCATAATCCTTGTATATTTATAGAACAATAAACAATGTCAATTCTTAATTCCTAATTTAAATGTACCTAAATATTTCTGACCACATTCAAGAGGGGAAAAAAATCTGAATTTTTGTACTTTTTTATTTTCTCTACTGGTAAGTCGAGGAATTATTGTATTCCACTCAAAAATTCGATATTGAGATATGTTTTCAGACCCCCTGAATCCAAAAAGAAAACATTTTTAGAAAAAGATCCGTGTGTGTGTGTGTGTGTGTGTGTGTGTGTGTGTGTGTGTGTGTGTGCGCGCGCGCGCGCCTGTCTGGTGTCTGTCAACCTGTGGACAGCATAACTCAAAAACGAAACTTCGGTTAAAAACCAAAGTTGGTATTTAAGGATGCGACACTAAGATTTTGAAGAAAATTGCCCCAAACTAACCTATCCCTTACATGGAAAATTTTGATTTTCTTGAAAATGGCTCTAACGATTTTGATTAAAATGCCATATGTTTAAGATATTTGTACCACAAATGAAATGTTTATCTTGAATTTTCTGGCTATAGCCCATGTAGTCCTGTTTACTCTGGATGGCCTTTGAGTAACTCGTAAGCCGTAAGAGATAGACCAAATCTTAATACACAAAAATGCAGATCTCGCTAAAACACAATGTATGTCTGAATAATTTTTTTTTCCCAGAGTAAACCATTTCGGAGAAATTCCTTGTTATTTGTGTCAGTTTCAGAAAACTTAAAACCTTCGTGAAATGGAACATCGTTGTTCATTTTGTTATATGTTAAGCGAGCAAAGAGGACTGGATCTCAAAGCTCTAAAAGATTTGAGTATCGCACAAAGTCTACTGGATTCTAATATTCCCCTTGTACCTACAAGGAAATAAGCAATAAGATAAGCCCCCGTTGGGGGGGGGGCGTCGTGGAGGAAGATAGCGAAGCAGTTATGAGTGTTGAGCGATTGTACCGTCAGAGTTAGTGTTTTGAGAGACATATACATAAAGGAGTGAGTCAAAGCTACGAGAAGAAAACAGTTGTCACTTGTAATTTCACAAACACTGTAGACTGTGTTAACGTCAGTAAAAGAGAACTGTGTTGTGCATAGACTTGGAAAAGAATAACGTGAGAAAAGTAACTAGACTGAACCTTGGTCACAGTGGGATCTGTCGAGTAATGAAGCTTGGTCACCTTGTATGAAGAAAGTTGGTGTGTTTTCCTTCTCAGGCCGAGTTACACGCCTATGGAAATGCAAAAGTTGAAGTGAAAGGCAAGAGAACTAGAAATGGAAGCGGCTCGTGCCAACTGCATCACCTTGGAAGCGTGCCTATAAACTTGTGTACAAGTAGATAACACCGTTCTTTTGTCTGCAACACAACAACAAACTTGAGAATAAATCACGATTATCTGCTTGCTTGTACAACAGGACTCTATTCCGGTTTCTGTCGCTTCAGACTGGAAGCAATCGGATTTTCTCTGAATGGCCTGTTATTCCGAGAGAAACTTTGTCCTTCGTCTGTGCAATTTATTTAGCTGGAAACTTGCTTTTACTGCGGACCAGCAGTCAATGGTGACGTCATTGTTCATTATTTCTGATGTGATGCGGCGGCAGTCTCCCAGTGTACCGCGTCCTTTTCGCTAAGTGAACAATTCTGTATTACATTCCTATAGTTTTCTCTATCCACTCTTCTAAAAATTATTCTTGCAAAACATTACTTTCTCTACTACGTATAGTAATTAGAGGAGCTATTGTATTCCTCCCAAAAATTCTATGTCGAGAGTTCGCCATAACTATGTTTCGAGGCCCCGTGAAAAAAAAAAAAATAGAAAAAGATGTGTGCGTGGTGTGCATGTGTCTGTCAGTCTGTGGACAGCATAACTCAAAAACGAAAAGTCGGTTAAAAACCAAATTTGCTATTTAAGTTTAACGTCTTTCAAACATGCGACACAAACATTTTGAAGAAAATTGCTCCACCCTAAATTACCCATTACCTGGAAAATTTTTCAAACTTCTTGATTTTCTTGAAAAGACCCGTCCGCCGCCCGCACAATAGAGCATACGGGAACAATAGCCATTGTATGGCGGTGCGGTGTCTGGACTGTTCTCTCACAGCCACTCCCGATTACTCTGCTTCCAGAACATTTCCATTGACTAAAGTACTATATAAGGGACCTGCTTGTGCCCGAAGAGGGATAGAAGTTAAAGAGTAGAAGTTGTTCCTGTCGTTCGTGTAGTGAAGTGTTGGAGGGAGAAAAAACGTATACGAAGCGTTCAGTGGACAGCGCCTGTGAAGCGGTTCAGTGCGAGCGTAATCTCATAGTTCTTTATTGTGATTCGATTCACAGTTGTTCTGTGCTCTGAGTTTGTACAAAAGTGATCTAAGGGTAACGTTAGCACAATGTTATCTGACTAGAAGGCAATAAAGTGTGGTTAACACTAACTGCTGTTCTCTCGTTTGTTACAATACAAAAAATGTAGATCTCGCTAAAACACACAGTTTATGTCTAAATACATTTTTTTTTTTTTTTTTTTTTTTTTTTTTTGTACAGTGAACCATTGCGGAGACATTCCTTGTTATTTATGTATGTTTTGGAGAGCATACTTCTGTCAAATGGAACATGGTTATTCATTTTTTATATATTAGCCGTACAAAGAAAGATTTGACTATCGCTCAAAGCCTACTGTATTCTAATATTCCCTTTGCATCTACAAGGAAATAAGCAATAAGATAATTTGTACAAATGTTTATCTTAACTAACACGAAGATATAGGAATAAGAGTTTGTAAGAATGGTTAGTACAAGAGTAGAGAAAGTCATGTGAGTGCAACACATCAGATTCTTTACCTTATTTCTAATTCTTTGCATGCTAGAAATCATATTTCCTCTTCTCCAAACATCCATTTCTATTGCTAATAATTTCGTTTTTTCTCTTTGCTGGCCAAATTTCCGAACCATATTGTATTAATTTCTTAATTATGGAATCGTAAATACACTGGTGTTTTCTTTTGGCATTAATGCAGTGGCGGCTTGTTTTTTTTTTTTTTTTTTTTTTTTTTTTTTTTTTTTTTTTTTTTTTTTTTACCGTACCAGTAATTATTCACGTAAGTAACGAATGTCCCACCAGTTGATAATATAATTCTAACTATTGGACAGACCGCGTCGCTGGCTGTGCCAATTTGCAAGTAAATGTTTTATGACCGGAGGTTTGAGTGTGAGGAATGAAAAACGAGCCTCCGGGTTTGAAAATTTAATATCTCTAATTACATTTGTGTTTAGCCATTGTTTTTGCTGTTCATATTTCATTTCTGGAGGATACATTTGGAAGTTTGGCATAAAATAGTAGTATAGCTAAATCGAGTCAAGAATAAATACCTACTGGTTTAGGATCTGAAGCTTTCACGACGATAATTATTGCCAGCCGTGCGATGTTGATAAAGTTGCTTGGCGGGCTTTCGGCCATATAAGTGATATCGCTTCCTGAAGAAGGCATAGAGTGAACAAGGCCGAAAGCCCGCCGAGCAACTTTATCTACATCGCACGGCTGATGACCCGAGAAGCTCTTATTAATAAATATTGGTTATTTATAGTAATACAAAACGAAAACGCTAAATACAGATGGAAATTTTCTTGATTATTCCAGTCATGTCGAATTATCACCTCTTAGTTGTGGTATTATCACTTTGGCCCGACAACAATGGAGCCGTCAGAACAAAGAGTATGAGCGCGGAAGAAGTAAGCGATTGCAGACTGTTCGAGAAACTTTCGACTGCCGGTTTATTTACGATAAGTTCGAGAAAAGTGTGCATTTTCCAGACAACTTGTCGGCACTCGGCCTGGATCATTGCGAGTAAGTAAGCCAGTGTTGAAGCAGGTTTTCAGAGTTGAGTTTTAGCAGTTAGTTTTTAAGTGTCATATACTGTCAGTATTGAAAAAAAATTTGAGTATGTATCATCATCAGAGAGAGACAGCTTTGGTCATTTAACCGTAGCGCCGGAGAGGTTTGTTGTGTGTTGCAGTTTTTACTGTTTGAATCGTCGAACCCAGCTGTTTTTAGAGAGAGAGAGAGAGAGTAATAGAACTGAAAGACATTGGTGTGTGTGTGTGTGTGTGTGTGTGTGTGTGTGTGTGTGTGTGTGTGTGTGTGTGTGTGTCAAGGTTACGATAGAACAAAACAACTGTGACGAATTGTAGATTGTGTTAACAGAAAACTGTGTTTTGTGAGTCAGTTTCAGAACAGAAATAAAGTGGCAGAAAAAATAACTGTACTTATCACTTGTGGCAATATATAATGAAAGTTAATCTCGATTAACAAGAAATAGGTATAAGAATAAGGTTTTATAAGAAGATTTGTGCCCAAAGTTGCAGCGCTCTTGTTTCTACGGACCACCCGGGGCCCACTAAGTGGCTGTACGGAGACGTGTCCCGGAAGATTAACGGGGTGTAGCAGCCCTTGTTGTGATGAATGGGAGTGTGTGGCAGCTTTTGTCTCCAAACACCGCAGTAATATTTTACCTCAAACTCACTCCAATTAACAGTTTACTTCATTGCATCAAGCCCAGTTTTACGGTTTACCAGTTATGTAAAAGACCAATTGGTTTTAACCAATTTTCGTTTTATTTTCTGTACTGGTAAGTAGAGGAAGTATTCTATTCCACCCAAAAATTCGATAAGTTTTCACCGGAAATATATGTTTTGAGACCCCCTGAATCCAATCTTGCGCTCGCAAGAAATATGCGGCATCATAGCAAACGTTTAATTGTATAAGTATGTTTTAATAGCTACAAAATGCGTATTACCGTGACCGATTTTGTGTTACTAGTTGCATTTTCTTATGTGTAGACATCCATTCATTGATCATTTGAGTTAGAGACAGCACTTTACTTCATACGTTTCGGGATTCTAAAGTACTTTCTTGGAAATGCAGAAATAATTGGTTCATGCGCAACACGAGGCTGTGATCGTGAAACACGAGAAGCACAAGTTCACGTTTTCCTGGAGTAAAGCGTTATTTTGCAATTCATTCCGGGAATCGAGCACGTTACAGCCAAAACCAATAGAACGCCCGCCTTGACAAAAAAAACGACACGCGATATCACGTATTCAGCTTAAATATCTCATGTTGTGCTAGAGGTTCAATGATCCCATTTACCACTAACATCGCAAGGATATTTGTGAAAAAGTGCCTTTTCTACGGCAGAGAAACACGCCATTTATAATTCAACTGTGGAGATGTCACGAGAAACACGAAGGTTCTTCCCAGATAACAAACAACAAAAAAGAAGACATCATTTTTAACCCAACATTCTCTCTCTCAAGATGTCAGTTGTATTATTAATACATTATATGTATTCTACATCCCGTATGTCTCTAGCCTTGCGGTAGTAGTACAGAGTGCGGTGACGTCACACACTGAGCTGACGTCACACCGGCGGGTGCGTGGCTTGGTAGCAGAGTGGACAGTGTTAAAACTACGATGTAGTGGAAATGACACATTGTGTCGGTTCTCCCCATCTACATATATTCTATACAAAACCTCCAAATCTTAACTTGAATAACCACATGTACTTGTATAGGTATATCTAGGCACAGATAGAAAAGCTCTGTGTTATCGTACGAGATTTTCTAAAACGCCGCGTAGTTTAAAATAACCGAGAAAAGCAGTTTGCTTTAGAATGTGTACATATATAATCCCACAAAGTAGGCTTTAATTACGGAGAGATTTGAGCGGAGCGCAGGGTGGTTTATTTCGACTGGCGAGAGATGAGTAAACAAAGCTTGGCATTAACCATGTGTGGCTAAGGATTCATAAGGCCGGGAAAACGAACCAAGCTCATAGGATTAAATGTTTGCCTGTTCACTTCTTCTACTGATTACACCGCTAGGTCCGTCCACATTTAAAAGCCAGTGTTTTATCAACTTAAAGCGCTTTTATCAAGAATTTTCCAGCTTCAGATACTCAAACGTTTACTTAATGAATTCTCTGATGGTTTTACGTCAGGATATTAACTTGTACACGGCGATTAATTTTTATTGCCGATTCCATCTAACTTTAACGATTCTTTAAACTTATTTTAAATCACGTTTAAAATAGTTATATTTCATCAACGTTAACTGTTATTTAAGGTGAGATTAAACGCCTTATTAGGCTAATGTTAAATTCGCTAAATTGATTGTCCATAATCGCGAAAAGAACTACTTAAGATATCACAGTGAAATGTTTACAGAATCAAACTTCATTTTTATCCATTAAGTTTCTTTATTAAAGGAAATGTGAAATGTTCTCAAGCTTACTACTTTTTAATTACAATTTATCAGCATATATTTTTAAAAAAATGTTATTGAACATTTACAGTACTTCGAAGCTAATTTTATCACAAGTAATGTCATAAGAAGTCTGATGTAACCGATAAATTCTCGAGCGAAGTGAGAGTCATAACATCGAATGATATTTATCTGGATATTTAATAAATTAAATATGAATTTATGTCAGAAAGATTTGAACACAAAATGTTAAAGTACATTAAACAACGTAAAATACATTCATCACGATTAGTGTAGCTCGACTTACTCAGTACTACCAACTGAGAAAAACGGAACCCAAGAATTACATGAATTTCGATCTTCTCTTGCTTTTATAACAGAAAAGCTGTTAATAATCTCCAATAAAATAATATAACCTCTCTTTTGGAAAAATACACCAATTATTAAAAGAAGAATTGTTAAAAACACAGTTTTCAAATCAAAATGGAGTGCTTTTTTGATTGTTAATCGATTGTAATGTGTAATAAATTGTTTTTCTGTGATTTATGGGATACAGTTGGCGATACTGACTAAACAAAAGAATGACTAGTGATAATTTATACAAAACAGTAGAATAACCAGGTGATAATACGTATATGATAACTTAACTATGTATGGACTAGGTATTCCTTAAATTTAATTTAGCTATCTTCAGTATTTCTAAGAAAACGGGTTCATTATTTATACCAGAAAATGTCATTCATAGGAAAAATGAAGAAAATAAATTCGGTATATTTACAAATAAAGAAATCACTTGGCTTGAGCATACCTAAGCTGCAATATTTAACAGTGGTACCAATTTGTAGACTAAAAGTTCCCCTAAACATACCATAAACTTGATCTTTACGCTATAAAGTGTGCAAGAGTTTATTGTCCCTTTATATCACATATAAATAACACAAATATTCTGGATTGGCGTCCTTTCTCTAAAGCGCTACGGGGTTCACACTACCCGAACACGGACTATGTGTATTTGTGAGTTCGTAATCTTCTTCTATTTTTACCCCTACTTCACAATCTACATGTTTGTTCTCTGTGTTGTTAATCCTGTTAACTTTTACAGCACAGTGTTCTTCCAATAAAACACTAGGCATATGCCAAAACTTTTCAAATTATACTCGGACTTCGCGATTTCCAAGCTGTTGAACAAGCAGACAATTGAATATCAATTTTTGCCGACTATAATCGCTATTTACAACTTTAGGAGGCCTTTCCGCTGCCCCTATAATTTTGCATTTAATCACTACAGGGGGCTTATGCAGAAAATATCGCCTCAAAATCTTGAAACAATTACACAATTCAGAAGTAGAAAGAGTGATTGACAATAACTACTATGACTATGCGTTTAAGCAGAAAATTAAGACAGAATTTAAAAGATTACATAAGGTGGGCATAAGGGCCCGCGCCTTATGTGCTTGTATCTCCAAGGTAGGGAGTGTCGAAGTGAGGAGAGACAAAGGAGCCAGGGTGGGGTACATACCAGTTCCAGATTGAAGCTCCCCGGTGGCGTACAGTACAACCAGAGAACATCATTTCCCTGCCATCCAGCCTCTAGACACGTTGCAACCCTGAAACAACCAAACGGATAAAGCTTGAAACGAAATGAGAAATGAAGTAAAATGGAAGGAGAAGAATTTCGGAGGGGGGGGTGAAAGGAACCTTCGCAGCATGGGCCTAGCGACCTGAAAGGCCGCTGTGGTGATCGAACCCGCGATTTCCTGAATGCGACTCACAGGCACCAATACAATAACATAAGAAACACGATTTACAAAGTTGTACCTAGGTTGAAGTAATGTTGTGATTTTCGGCGAGGAGTAAATGGATAAATGGATGGAGTTTGTTATTTCTCCAGAGCTGACGAACGACCTACACTGGATCACTAACAAGCAGAGACTTTATCTGATAAAATCGCAACCTTATTATAAGAGAAACGACGTCGTTAGTGAATATCCGAGACATTGCTAACTTATTGCTCAATATAAAATACGTGGCATATAAATAGAATGTACAAAATGTTTCGTTATTTTAGTAATGTTCAAAACGGATATAATTAATTGGATGAATATAATTAACAATATATCTTTAATTTTCTACAAAAAGTTTTAATTCCTCTCTACTATGAATACATAAATGTTTTATAAGTTTACGTAACAAGGGATAAACAAAACCTTGTGCATAAAATATGTACATCTCGTTAAAACACACATTTTATGTCAGATAGAGTTGTTTGTGGCATTAGCCATTTCTGAGATATTCATTACACTGTATTTGAATTTTCCAATGCTTATAGTGGTACTGAGATTTTTAGCTAGTATATTTCTGACGCTGCAGCCACAACTTGGAAGATCAGGTGTTTATTTGTGAGTTTCCTTTTCCTAAAAGGGTATTTTCCGCTGTAACTAGAAAGCCCCGTCTGCCCTGCCCTGCCCTGCTTGTTTGGTCCACGGAATGTATTTCATTTCCCTGCAGTCACTCATAGCTGGGAGGTACCCTCTATCCGCCCCCTTGGAGCACGCCCTTCATGCACTTTCAAATGTTAAATTCCATTATTTTGTTTGTTGTGATATGGAAAAAGTATGCAAGGATACAAGATCATCTATCAAAATATATAAATAATGAAACTATTTCTACATAGGGACAATTGAACAACTGTTAACATTAAATAACAAATATTAAAGAGGCAGAGATCTACAAATATTCAGGCAAGACAATTTATAAAGATCGTGCAATGGAAACAAGAATTGAGAACGTAAGCACTGAAGGCAGTAAACGGATATCCCTACTCGATGCAACAGACAATCACGAAAAGAAAACAGCAGTAGGTAAGTTAATGATTCAATAGTTAACAAAATAATACAATATGATGTAGAAATTTCGCCAGTTAAAAGAAGAGAGGAAAGGAAATTATTAGCAACAGAAATGGATTTTTGGAGAAGAGCAAATGGAACTTGTATAGGAATTTTCACGTCATGAAAACCACTGAAGTACCACATGTGGTTTTTTATCATCTCCAACACAAGAGGACCACGTTTGTAAGCGCTGCGAACATTTACCTTTAAGTGCTGATTCATGGATGTCTTGGTTCTGGAAATGTTCTATATGTATATAAAACTAATTACGTTATTTCCTTCTTTTTCTTCTTCTTCTTCCTCCTCTTCCTCTTCTTCCTCTTCTTCCTCCTCTTCCTCTTCTTCTTCCTCCTCTTCCTCTTCTTCTTCCTCCTCTTCCTCTTCTTCTTCTTCCTCCTCTTCCTCTTCTTCTTCCTCCTCTTCCTCTTCTTCTTCTTCCTCCTCTTCCTCTTCTTCTTCCTCCTCTTCTTCTTCCTCCTCTTCTTCTTCCTCCTCTTCTTCTTCCTCCTCTTCCTCTTCTTCTTCTTCCTCTTCTTCCTCCTCTTCTTCTTCCTCCTCTTCTTCTTCCTCCTCTTCCTCTTCTTCTTCCTCCTCTTCCTCTTCTTCTTCTTCCTCCTGTTCCTCTTCTTCTTCCTCCTCTTCTTCTTCCTCCTCTTCTTCTTCCTCTTCTTCTTCCTCCTCTTCCTCTTCCTCTTCTTCTTCCTCTTCCTCTTCCTCCTCCTCTTCCTCTTAGTCCTCTTCTTCCTCCTCTTCCTCTTCCTCGTCTTCCTCTTCTTCCTCCTCCTCGTCTTCCTCCTCCTCTTCCTCGTCTTCCTCGTCTTCCTCTTCTTCCTCCTCTTCCTCTTCTTCTTCCTCTTCCTCCTCTTTCTCTTCTTCCTCCTCTTCTTCGTCCTCCTCTTCTTCCTCCTCTTCCTCTTCCTTCCTCTTCTTCTTCCTCCTCTTCCTCTTTTTCTTCCTCTTCCTCTTCTTCTTCCTCCTCTTCCTCTTCTTCCTCCTCTTCTTCTTCCTCCTCTTCCTCGTCTTCCTCTTCTTCCTCTCTTCCTCTTTTTCTTCCTCTTCATCCTCTTCCTCTTCTTCTTCTTACTCCTCTTCCTCTTCTTCCTCCTCTTCTTCTTCCTCCTCTTCCTCTTCTTCCTCCTCTTCTTCTTCCTCCTCTTCCTCTTCTTCCTCTTCTTCCTCGTCTTCCTCCTCTTCCTCTTTTTCTTCCTCTTCCTCCTCTTCCTCTTCCTCCTCTTCCTCTTCTTCCTCCTCTTCTTCTTCCTCTTCTTCTTCTTCCTCCTCTTCTTCTTTTTCCTCTTCCTCTTCTTCTTCTTCCTCCTCTTCCTCTTCTTCCTCCTCTTCTTCTTCCTCCTCTTCCTCCTCTTCTTCTTCCTCCTCTTCCTCTTCCTCCACCTCTTCCTATTTATCCTCCTCTTCCTATTTATCCTCCTCTTCCTCTTCCTCTTCTTCTTCTTCTTCTTCTTCTCCTCGAATAACATGAAGTAAGTAGCTATGTACATACATATATGAGATATCCATGAACTAAATATTCGCTGTGTAGGTGAGGGTAGGTACTGTATTAATAGAAACAGTTCTCTGGTTGTGTGTGGGCGAAAGGTTATTTCTATCAGGTTCGTACGTACGTTCCACAGAGAGTCTATTGCTCCGGCGTGGCGCAGCGCAGCGCGGCGTGAAGCACGGGCCATTAAGGCATCTCCAGGCGGTAGTGCCACCTTAAACCTCTTCTGTCATTTTAAACTTAAAATATGTAAACATGGATATTGCAATGTATGAATTGAATAAACTCCAACACTGGTTGACCGGTCATCATGAATATATATTACTCTCATACGGTTTTCTTCACTCACTTTTGCGTAACACATCCACGTGTATTTCTCTGCTCAATCGTCTACAAATAATTCATACAACGTTCTCTGTGATTGAAATAGAAATGCAACGTATTATATTCACACGGTTCTCTCTACTCGCTTTTCTTCCTGTGGTATTTGTGGCTGTTCAACAGTGTTTTGTGGGATTTTTATTTATGTACCTAATTATTTTGTTTATTTTAGTTCTTTATAGTATCCTAGGAATATCCAAAGAAAGTCAAGCTTATTGGGCAAGTGGAACCTAAATCTCTTAGTTCTAGGATTACAATAATATACAATATTATGATGATGAGGCCTCTGAGGAAAATTAAGGAGTCTTTCATGCCAAATATAGAATGGGACGCTGAGAAACATAGCAGTAAAACAACGTCTATATATAAATACTCAATACTCCTGTATCCCAGAAGGAAATATGAAATGAAGCTCTCCAAAGAACATTTACCTAACAGTAGAGATTGATATAAAATAAAGGGTAATATGAATGCATACCTGACACTTTGTGAAAATGAGTAAAAAGAAAGGGTAGGTAGGTATTAATGTTGTCCAGACAAATGATTCCCCCAAGAGCGTAGGTATATATAAGTGAAAGCAAGATGATGAATGACCGTTGCTTTACTACTGCTTGTAGTATTTCCTTTTCACGTACCTACACACTACGCGCCCCATTAAAGATGGCACATTCACTGTTAATGGAGTTACTCAGTCAGTCTTAAAGTGATGCTTCCTTTTTGTACTTTGATTTACAAAGGAAATATGAAAGTACTACGTCGCGGTATCTATTCACAAAAACCTGTACGTAATTTCCAAATTCTTATACTTATTTAACAACCAAAACAATTTCTACTCTGCTATAATGATTGTTCAGTTGATAAAATCGCCAGAAATGACTGAATATCGACCGGACTTTAAGAGAATGTTAGTATTGAAGAATTTTAGCACACTACTATATACGGCGAAAAGATAAATACACAAACCATGGTATACGTACACTACTTGTGAAGGCCAGTAGAATGCCTTGCAATGCGCGGGGCGGCATAAATGGAAGTGGGTGTACCTACAACGAAATATATAATGAAGTATTTATAAAACACTATCACGATTTTGAATAAGAAGATAGAAAAATGTGCTTTCATAAGAACGGTTTGTGGCAGTTACACCAAAACATACGATAGTGGTTGAAGATCATGTGAACTTAACGCATTGAATGTTTAAGTGAGTAGCATAACATATAGATACTATAACGTGAATTTGTCATTGGCAGAGAAATTCCTGCAAATCTGTACATCAGACTGTTTCAGTACATTATTCCCCATTTACTTTGTTTACATCTTGTATGCTTATTTTGTGACCAGTAAGACTGTTGACCCCGTTAATGGTTCGATTACTTTTGACCCCGTAAAGGTTTCCAACTTATTCAATCTTCTTTGCACAGATGGAATGTGTTTGTTAAGAGGCTTGAGAAACCTTATTGGTTTACTTCCATTTCCTCCACCACCACCACATGAGGTTAAAACAATGTCTATAACACGTCTGCTGAGATAAGGTTTCATCTTCTTTTGTTTCAGATTCCAGTTTGTATGCTCACTACGTTTTCAAAGCCTTCGATGTCAATAGCAATGGCGCCATTAGCTTCAGGGTAAGTCAAATATTATTCAAACTCTTAGTAAACTAAATACTGCGATGATAATAACAATCAATCACTGATTGTTTGATTCTTACATTATTCATTCTGGACATTACAACTCACAACTGTTTTCTTCTCGTAAACTTGACTCACACCTTTGTGTTTCTTCACTTTCACGTTCTCTCAAACAGCTGACTTTGACAACCCAATCACTCAACACTCAGTAACTGCATCAGCGATGTATCTCACGCACGCACGCACACTCCTAACACTGCCTGCTGCGAGGACTCATGTCTGTAACAACCACTCTCGTTGCCCCCTCGCCACCTTATATGGCGAGGATGACGTAACATGCAGTTTTCTTACCGTTTTTGGAACTTCTACAAATATGCGGCCCAACGGAACGCCTCTCCAATAATCTCGAAAACCCTTTGTCTTGCCGCGCTCATTGCCACGTATTCGAGGCAGCCTGATCTTGAGCGCCTTTCATATGCGCCACGCCTGATATGTGGTGTGAGATAGCATGAGTCCGACCGTTCCTTGTTGTGCGCCGCGGCCGGCGTCACAATATTTTCAAGTTTAATTTCTGTGCCACTTTTCTGTAGCAAGTAGAGGAAGTAGTACCTACATATTATGGCACCGGCAGCACATCAATGCGCACTCTAGATCAGCCACGTCACACCACGTGACATTTGATTGTAAAAGGGAAACATTAGAGCATATATTTAATTTAACAAAACAGTCTATCAACAAAATACGGCACTGGTATTGATAGCGAGATGAAAGATGAATGGATAAATAAGCTACTAGCCATTTTGAAGCACTCTCGATATTAAAGAAGCCTAGTTCCTTGCCAAGTCTGGGTATGCCATTTGGAACAGTGCCCGAGTGTCTTATCAGTAACCTAACATATTGCAGCAAATTATTCCTTCAGGGAGAATATGCCTTATCGTGAGCATTTCTTTATTTTCTTTTTGAGCAACAATAAGGCTCGTTGGGAGTAAGGGTCTCTGCAGTATTACGGCATTTCTGCAGTGTGTGTGCGTGCGTGTGTGTGCGTGTGCGTGTGTGTGCGTCCGTGTGCGGGCGTACGTGTGTGTGCGTGCGTGTGTGTGTTTGCGCCCGTGTGCGTGCGTGTGTGTGTTTGCGCCCGTGTGCGTGCGTGCGTGTGTGTGCGTGCGTGTGCGTGTGTGTGTGTGTGTGAGTATTACAATTCAGTAAGACGCTGGAATTGCAATCACATTGTTGCAAGCATGATTGTTGATCATCCAAGGCATTGTTAAACGTCATTGGCCGCGTATACAAGTAAGATGTTCCACTTCGAGCCCGGCACTTGACGTTACACAAACAACTGTAGCACTACGAACGTTGCACTAGGGCGGCCGCCGTGAATTGAAAAACCGTTAGAGTACGTTGTTGATCTGATGAATAATTCAATCGCAACTCGCCAGCAGCCGTGGGGAAACCGAAAATGCTAAATAAATGTTACACCATTCAATCTTCCTTTCTGTGATGAAAACGGCTGGTATGTTCTGCAGGGTCTGACCACTTGACCACTTTCGTCGGATCGAAATCTGCCCAAACTACCGCGTCCAAACGATCATTACTTTCTACACCCATCGAGATTGGTTCGCGTTAGCGTGTGAGGCTCGCATTCGCCGTGGTTCTCTAAATAAAACTAAAAATACTACAAACTTCAAACTTCGATGGTCAGGCTTGTTACGAAAAGCTTCGCGAAATATCGATTTCCAGAAAAATCGCCGGTACCTAATTCTCGGCTATATAAGCGAGTCGGCACAGATAGAGAAGTGAATTGATAGTTATAGCATCTAGAGAGTCAGTCACTGTGTGACTAGAGCTGCCAGAAAGCTTATGAACAACAGAACATATGTGAGTTGTAAGGTCACATGTGAATTCTGATTCAGTTTTGGAGGAAATAAAGTTACATAAAAAACAACTGGACTTGTCAATTGTCACAATACTTATAACATTACAATAGCCAGGAGACCAATTTACTGCTTCTTAGAACCAAATACACCAATACATTCTTAGCATTAATATTCCAACCACTCACGTACCAATTAGCTCTGTTTAATTCCTTCGATATATCCAAGCCTATTCGATTTCTGCATCATAGCTTCATTAGACCCGTTGTCTACCTGTAATCTTATGTATACTAATGATGAATTAAACTTCAAATCAAGTTGCTTATATTGTAATCTTTACAAAGTCAAAATGTTTTTAACATGTTACCATAATGAAAAGCGTTCGCGATTAACCTTTGACCACGGCATATTGGAGAACGTCGCTTCAACTTTTTGTTATGTATTTTAACACTTACAATGTTAGAATTAAAATATCCATAATTATAATCTAATTTACACAACTTTCGTACAAAGAACAGTAGTGCAATATTTCTCGTATTTTCAAAATGTACTTCCTTCTCATAATCTTCACGACTAATGTCGCAGTATACTAGGGTAAGAATAGAGCTGCTGAGAAAATGTAGCGTAATTTTCCTACCAATGTTGGTATCACTGCATATTGAGGATGAGTGCGTACGCTAGAGTTGTGTCGACATATTGTGGAAGGAATTTGTAATTATCGCACAGCAAACGTACAATCCAGCAACAGAAACAAAACATGTAAGAAACATTTGTCATTTAGTTACTTGAACTGTAAGGTTCCATTCGTTGTACATAAGATAAACGAATGTCCAGTGTTTATGTTTAAAAAACTAATTCGTATTTGAGCAATAATTAGTATAACCTTCATTTTGGAAAATGTCCTTGCCTGTCCGTTTGCTCCATCTTTATGCTATTGTTTGACACCAATTGTGCGCTTTAACAATACCTCAATATTCTGGGTGAAAGTTTTTGTCATTCTCGTATGGCTTAATCACTCAGACGAATATCTTGTCGCCCTGCACCTGTTGGCAACAATTTTATCTGCTCGGCAGCTGCGATACTTCTATTGGGAAACGAAATTATAGCTGGTCAGAGTAAATTTAAAGCCACGGCGCTAAATGATTAAGTTAGATCATCAATAATAGACAAAACGAGCCCAGAGGACAAACACCCAGGTTCCGACTTAATCAGCTGCTAGACGCCTGGAGACTTGGCACATAAACTGAAAAATGTTTAATGTTACGGGTCGAAATGTGACAGTGGGGCAATACCTACCTACCTATACAAGCTAGTGGGTATCGCTCGGTTTCTTTACCACGTTAGCAAACTGAGGTCTTATTTATGCACGCTCTTTAACTGCTTTCGTTCTCAGAGTCTCATTCATTCTAAATTGGACGTAAAGGACCACTTAGTTTTGCTCAGAGGCCTCTTTATCACGCTTGAGGTTCTTTTACATACCGTAAATCTACGACACGGACCACCGGCTTTAATTCCCTTCCAAAGGAAGCCATGCTAAGGGATTTTATATACAAATCTATGAGACTCCCCAATGTTTTATTTAGTTTTAATAGTAGCATCACATTACCGGACACTCCGGTCATACATGATAGTGTGATATATTTATCACAAGTAATATCATAAGAGTCTGACCTAACCGATAACTTCTTGAGCGGAGCAGCCAGAGTCAGGCCGTGGAATAATATTTATATGGACTATTTCATAAATAAAATATACATTTAAATACTATGTCGCAAATATTTGACCACCAAACATTAAATTGCATACAAAATAACCAACACTTCGATCAGTGTCCTTCAAGTTACTCAGCACTGCCAACTAAGGAAACCGAAATCTGCTAATTACATGTATTTCGATTTTCTCTTGTCATAAGACAATCATTGAAGTGATTGATTCCACATTTGTATTATTTGGCATACAATTTTGAATTATTGCTTTAATGTAATCATTTGATGAACCAGCAAACCGTTTTGAATTGCCCTCATTTTGAGTTTAGATTGTTGATGGGTTGTAATGTGCAATAAATTGTTTTTCAACTGTTTATGGAAATACAGTTGGCGACATTGACTATATGAAAGAATGACCAGATAGTAAAACGCCTGTATACATGAAATAGTCACAATAAATGTACAATAGAAAGGATACTAATTCGGGTCGTGAACAAAATAGCAGATAAATGATAATACTATTAGTCAACAGTGGTGTGGTAAGGAATTACAATCAAATGGACGGCAGCCAACTATCTTAACCATTACACCAGGAAAGTCAGGTGCAATAATTTGGGCAGTCACGGCCTTACATAGAATTGAACTAAGGTTTTATTTCAGGTATAAGGACAATATTAACTTAATGAGGCAGCTGATTTATCTCCGTATCAAGCGAGTTGGAACCTCCATATATATTTGATTGCACTGTATGTAGTAAGAACAGGCGTTAAACACTACAAAGGAAAGCAGAGCGTTCAACTTTGTTTAATTTTGTGAGACCCCACATGTGATAACACTGATGATGTTGCAGGACCTGTTGGTGACGCTGTCGACATTGCTCCGCGGCTCCATATACGAGAAGCTCCGCTGGACCTTCAAACTCTACGACATAAATGGGGACGGGTGTATCACCCGAGCCGAACTTGCAGAGATCGTGGTGGCCATCCACGAGCTGATGGGGCGGAGGGCGCACCAGGTGAGATCCTCCGGGAGGTACGGTCACCAGGTATGTGAGGAACAACCAAGTACCATGTCGTACAAGAACCCGCTGCCGAGGACCAGCGCTGCTCGCTCGTTCCCTTGCACGCTGAGAGAGAGAGGATTCTCCCACGTTTGGCTATCATCCTTCAGGAGTGTTCCTCACAACTCAACCTTGCTTCATAGTGATTTTATTTGGTTATGTGTCTCTCCTCCCTCCGAGGAGGTTCAGAGGCCGCTGAGCTGAGCTGAGCTGAGCAAGTATCTGGAACGGCTTTTGTTTCTTCTATGTTCTGTTTGTCAAATGAAAGTACCTACTTTGGCAGAGAGCTGAGGTTTGGTTTGGCATTAATCAAACGAGATGATGAAGATCCAGTGTAGGCCTATAGTACCAAGTACCTACTGTATTAGCTGTTAGTACATACCTAGTCTTGCCATAAGTTCTCCTACTCCTCCCATTGGCTGAATGGCACCGTCAGCTTCCTTCTCAAATTGCTCGGTTTTCACATTCAAAAGTTATTAAAATTACTTTTAATTAATATAAGAATGAATATGGCAATAAAAATTATTTTTATACAAGCTTAAAAACAATTTTCATTCATAGGACATTCCACTTTCGATCAATGAAATGTTTCATTTAAGTCAACCACAACCGCTCTTCTGCATAATTTGGCAGGGACATTTGTTTAAGAATATCACAGCTTCGTTCTGTTGTTTTATCAGGACGTTTTACCATTTTACCGTAAACCGCTGAGCAAGAACCCAACAATAACACGCAATGGTCGTAATATCAAATGGAGGAAATTTCAAAACAAGTTTTATCTTAAGTCAAAAAGATTTATAGAAATACAACATAGCCAGAAATATAAACTGTGGAGTAATACTAATGCTTTCTGTGATAAACGCAGACATGTCAATTGTATATATTGTTACAATTTTGAAAGATTGGGAAATTAACGGAATTAAAGGAATACATGGAAATATGATTGAAGAAAAATATTACACAAATTCAAGCTATTTACCTGTGTCGAAGTCAGGGAAGCAAGAAATGTACAGATAAAATAAGGACTGCTGGCTTTACTGGCAGTAATCGACATTCGTGTTCTGCGGCCTCAAGATGACTGAATAGATAAGATATTCATAAATATGCAGTTCGTGGGCGAGTTTTATTCCATTCAAGAAATGGTCCTAATAAATATCACTCACGAACTGTGTCTTCTAGATAAATCTGCGTTTTGTCAGTAAAATATTTCACAGGGAAAGATTATGTAATTTCCTCTAAGAAATCCGGAATAATCGAGACTGCTGTAGATTGAAAATGGCATTTTGTGGTCTTTCCACGTGAACATGGGAACGTTGAATATGGCGCGCAGGGGATATATAAAATACCATCTATTAAAAGAAACCATGTATTTGTTTGGTTCATGAAGCGCCGGATGACTGAAGTTCATACTCTTAGGTTTTATTGATACAGTTTAAAGAAAATAAAATATTAAAATTTTAAACATTTATTTTCATAGTTTGTGTAAACATTGAATACGCAGTTTATTTTACAAATTGGATTTAAAACTAAAAGTTAATCCCAATATGTTCTCGATTAAAGTTGATTTTAATACCTACTAACTTCTAAGTGGCTTCAATGCTTAAAACGCTAATTTTTACAAATGTTAGTAAATTTACTAGAATTTTTATAAAGATTTTTTCAATATAATTATAGCACACAATTAATTCTCATGCTTCCATACACCTACCTTTCCAACAAAATCATGTTAAAAAGATGGAGTCTCATACAAAATACTCCACTAAATGAACATTTGGAAAGTTTAAAATGTTAAATGTTTCATATTATTCCTTGAATGTAGTTCTTTAGAACGGAAGAGTAAATGTGGTGTAACTTCCAAGATTTTCATGGAAATAATGATAAAGTAGCAGTTTTAATTTTCTAAAACTGAATAATGTATTCAAGTATTAAAATCCTAAATCCAAGACTATCAAGGTATCAGAAATAGGCACTTTAGATCTTATCTACCTTCAAAAAATATCCTGAAAACCTTAAAGCAACTAGAAAAAATAGTCACGAGAAACATTTTAAAGTAGCACAAACAAGATTACGAGAAAACAATGTTTTAAAATGTGAGTGCCAGAAATACTAAACCGCAAAGGATGCTGTAGCATTCGAAGGACTCTCAGTGAGCTTTTGCTATTTCGAAATGTGAACTGTCTCACTGGACAAAAATTTACCACACGTGTACAGATCATGTCATACAAACTCTTATTTTGTACAGAAAAAAAGAAGAAAAACCGAGTTAAAATGTTATAATGTTTTTCAAAGAACTACTAGCGGGACAGTAATTCGTGTGTCAAGAAGCAGTTACACCCATGCATGAGTTAATCCATAACGTGATACAAACTATAAGTTTCCGGTCTCAAACAGAGGACAGGATTCAACTTGTGGCAGGACTAAGTATTTGTGACGTCAAAAAGCTTCTCGAAGAAATTGATGAACATTTCTATCGTTTGGGCACAATGCTGCGGGTTGGTCTTCACATGCCAGTCAGTAAAGTACCAATACAACTGCTGCTGTCTTGACGGACGGTGGGGGTTGTCTAGCGCTTAGTAACTCTAACCTTTGACTTTTGTGAGCCTCTGCGCGTGGAGGAGTAAGTAATTTCTCGAATGGTCCGCCTCAAGGAACATTGGGGAAATTTAGCAAAGGCTACTACATCTGACAAAGGATCCGTGCCTTACCCACAGTGACTCTGTTACCAAGTTATGTTGTTCCCATTGTTTAGATGAAAGGACGTGCAAGTAGTTAACCCTATCTCTTACTCTATATGCACTTAGGATACCACAGTGTAAGGTATTAAGTTGCACCTCTAGACCTCTAGTATAAAATATCACTACAGTCATTCATTGTTAACAGCGCATATTTGTACAGTCCAGAAAATAGAAACATTTAGTTAGAATCCCTGTAAAAGTAGTCACGGTGTCATTTGAAATATTTTGCACAATGTGGAGGTATAAACCACTAGTGTTGCTGTGAGTCAGGGCCCCAGCAGTAGTAGTTGTGTTAGGGTGTGGAAGTACCAGCTCCTGAACAACATTGACCACGGCCCTGCACAAGTCGGCCAACTGTTGCACAATGTGGAGGTATAAACCACTAGTGTTGCTGTGAGTCAGGAGCCCAGCAGTAGTAGTTGTGTTAGGGTGTGGAAGTACCAGCTCCTGAACAACATTGACACGGCCCTGCACAAGTCGGCCAACTGTTGCACATTGTGGAGGTATAAACCACTAGTGTTGCTGTGAGTCAGGGCCCCAGCAGTAGTAGTTGTGTTAGGGTGTGCAAGTACCACCTCCTGAACAACATTGACACGGCCCTGCTCAAGTCGGTCAACTGTTGCACATTGTGGAGGTATAAACCACTAGTGTTGCTGTGAGTCAGGGCCCCAGCAGTAGTAGTTGTGTTAGGGTGTGGAAGTACCAGCTCCTGAACAACATTGACCACGGCCCTGCTCAAGTCGGCCAACTGTTGCACATTGTGGAGGTATAAACCACTAGTGTTGCTGTGAGTCAGGGCCCCAGCAGTAGTAGTTGTGTTAGGGTGTGGAAGTACCAGCTCCTGAACAACATTGACCACGGCCCTGCTCAAGTCGGCCAACTGTTGCACATTGTGGAGGTATAAACCACTAGTGTTGCTGTGAGTCAGGGCCCCAGCAGTAGTAGTTGTGTTAGGGTGTGGAAGTACCAGCTCCTGAACAACATTGACCACGGCCCTGCACAAGTCGGCCAACTGTTGCACAATGTGGAGGTATAAACCACTAGTGTTGCTGTGAGTCAGGAGCCCAGCAGTAGTAGTTGTGTTAGGGTGTGGAAGTACCAGCTCCTGAACAACATTGACACGGCCCTGCACAAGTCGGCCAACTGTTGCACATTGTGGAGGTATAAACCACTAGTGTTGCTGTGAGTCAGGGCCCCAGCAGTAGTAGTTGTGTTAGGGTGTGCAAGTACCAGCTCCTGAACAACATTGACACGGCCCTGCACAAGTCGGCCAACTGTTGCACAATGTGGAGGTATAAACCACTAGTGTTGCTGTGAGTCAGGGCCCCAGCAGTAGTAGTTGTGTTAGGGTGTGCAAGTACCAGCTCCTGAACAACATTGACACGGCCCTGCACAAGTCGGCCAACTGTTGCACATTGTAGAGGTATAAACCACTAGTGTTGCTGTGAGTCAGGACCCCAGCAGTAGTAGTTGTGTTAGGGTGTGCAAGTACCAGCTCCTGAACAACATTGACACGGCCCTGCACAAGTCGGCCAACTGTTGCACATTGTGGAGGTATAAACCACTAGTGTTGCTGTGAGTCAGGACCCCAGCAGTAGTAGTTGTGTTAGGGTGTGGAAGTACCAGCTCCTGAACAACATTGACCACGGTCCTGCAGAAGTCTGCCAACTGTTGCACATTGTGGAGGTATAAACCACTAGTGGAGCTGTGAGTCAGGACCCCAGCAGTAGTAGTTGTGTTAGGGTGTGGAAGTACCAGCTCCTGAACAACATTGACACGGCCCTGCACAAGTCGGCCAACTGTTGCACAATGTGGAGGTATAAACCACTAGTGGAGCTGTGAGTCAGGACCCCAGCAGTAGTAGTTGTGTTAGGGTGTGGAAGTACCAGCTCCTGAACAACATTGACACGGCCCTGCACAAGTCGGCCAACTGTTGCACAATGTGGAGGTATAAACCACTAGTGGAGCTGTGAGTCAGGACCCCAGCAGTAGTAGTTGTGTTAGGGTGTGGAAGTACCAGCTCCCGAACAACATTGACACGGCCCTGCACAAGTCGGCCAACTGTTGCACATTGTGGAGGTATAAACCACTAATGGAGCTGCGAGTCAGGGCCCCAGCAGTAGTAGTTGTGTTAGGGTGTGGAAGTACCAGCTGCCGAACAACATTGACCACGGCCCTGCTCAAGTCGGCCAACTGTTGCACATTGTGGAGGTATAAACCACTAGTGTTGCTGCGAGTCAGGACCCCAGCAGTAGTAGTTGTGTTAGGGTGTGGAAGTACCAGCTCCCGAACAACATTGAGCCGGTCCTGCACAAGTCGGTCAACTGTTGCACATTGTGGAGGTATAAACCACTAGTGTTGCTGTGAGTCAGGACCCCAGCAGTAGTAGTTGTGTTAGGGTGTGGAAGTACCAGCTCCTGAACAACATTGACACGGCCCTGCTCAAGTCGGCCAACTGTTGCACATTGTGGAGGTATAAACCACTAGTGGAGCTAAGAGTCAGGACCCCAGCAGTAGTAGTTGTGTTAGGGTGTGGAAGTACCAGCTCCTGAACAACACTGACACGGCCCTACACAAGTCAGCCAACTGATGCACATTGTGGAGGTATAAACCACTAGTGTTGCTGTGAGTCAGGACCCCAGCAGTAGTAGTTGTGTTAGGGTGTGGAAGTACCAGCTCCCGAACAACATTGACCACGGCCCTGCTCAAGTCGGCCAACTGTTGCACAATGTGGAGGTATAAACCACTAATGGAGCTGCGAGTCAGGGCCCCAGCAGTAGTAGTTGTGTTAGGGTGTGGAAGTACCAGCTCCTGAACAACATTGACCACGGCCCTGCTCAAGTCGGCCAACTGTTGCACAATGTGGAGGTATAAACCACTAGTGTTGCTGTGAGTCAGGAGCCCAGCAGTAGTAGTTGTGTTAGGGTGTGGAAGTACCAGCTCCTGAACAACATTGACACGGCCCTGCACAAGTCGGCCAACTGTTGCACATTGTGGAGGTATAAACCACTAGTGTTGCTGTGAGTCAGGGCCCCAGCAGTAGTAGTTGTGTTAGGGTGTGCAAGTACCAGCTCCTGAACAACATTGACACGGCCCTGCTCAACTCGGTCAACTGTTGCACATTGTGGAGGTATAAACCACTAGTGTTGCTGTGACTCAGGGCCCCAGCAGTAGTAGTTGTGTTAGGGTGTGGAAGTACCAGCTCCTGAACAACATTGACCACGGCCCTGCTCAAGTCGGCCAACTGTTGCACATTGTGGAGGTATAAACCACTAGTGTTGCTGTGAGTCAGGGCCCCAGCAGTAGTAGTTGTGTTAGGGTGTGGAAGTACCAGCTCCTGAACAACATTGACCACGGCCCTGCTCAAGTCGGCCAACTGTTGCACATTGTGGAGGTATAAACCACTAGTGTTGCTGTGAGTCAGGGCCCCAGCAGTAGTAGTTGTGTTAGGGTGTGGAAGTACCAGCTCCTGAACAACATTGACCACGGCCCTGCACAAGTCGGCCAACTGTTGCACAATGTGGAGGTATAAACCACTAGTGTTGCTGTGAGTCAGGAGCCCAGCAGTAGTAGTTGTGTTAGGGTGTGGAAGTACCAGCTCCTGAACAACATTGACACGGCCCTGCACAAGTCGGCCAACTGTTGCACATTGTGGAGGTATAAACCACTAGTGTTGCTGTGAGTCAGGGCCCCAGCAGTAGTAGTTGTGTTAGGGTGTGCAAGTACCAGCTCGTGAACAACATTGACACGGCCCTGCTCAAGTCGGTCAACTGTTGCACATTGTGGAGGTATAAACCACTAGTGTTGCTGTGAGTCAGGGCCCCAGCAGTAGTAGTTGTGTTAGGGTGTGGAAGTACCAGCTCCTGAACAACATTGACCACGGCCCTGCTCAAGTCGGCCAACTGTTGCACATTGTGGAGGTATAAACCACTAGTGTTGCTGTGAGTCAGGGCCCCAGCAGTAGTAGTTGTGTTAGGGTGTGGAAGTACCAGCTCCTGAACAACATTGACCACGGCCCTGCTCAAGTCGGCCAACTGTTGCACATTGTGGAGGTATAAACCACTAGTGTTGCTGTGAGTCAGGGCCCCAGCAGTAGTAGTTGTGTTAGGGTGTGGAAGTACCAGCTCCTGAACAACATTGACCACGGCCCTGCACAAGTCGGCCAACTGTTGCACAATGTGGAGGTATAAACCACTAGTGTTGCTGTGAGTCAGGAGCCCAGCAGTAGTAGTTGTGTTAGGGTGTGGAAGTACCAGCTCCTGAACAACATTGACACGGCCCTGCACAAGTCGGCCAACTGTTGCACATTGTGGAGGTATAAACCACTAGTGTTGCTGTGAGTCAGGGCCCCAGCAGTAGTAGTTGTGTTAGGGTGTGCAAGTACCAGCTCCTGAACAACATTGACACGGCCCTGCACAAGTCGGCCAACTGTTGCACAATGTGGAGGTATAAACCACTAGTGTTGCTGTGAGTCAGGGCCCCAGCAGTAGTAGTTGTGTTAGGGTGTGCAAGTACCAGCTCCTGAACAACATTGACACGGCCCTGCACAAGTCGGCCAACTGTTGCACATTGTAGAGGTATAAACCACTAGTGTTGCTGTGAGTCAGGACCCCAGCAGTAGTAGTTGTGTTAGGGTGTGCAAGTACCAGCTCCTGAACAACATTGACACGGCCCTGCACAAGTCGGCCAACTGTTGCACATTGTGGAGGTATAAACCACTAGTGTTGCTGTGAGTCAGGACCCCAGCAGTAGTAGTTGTGTTAGGGTGTGGAAGTACCAGCTCCTGAACAACATTGACCACGGTCCTGCAGAAGTCTGCCAACTGTTGCACATTGTGGAGGTATAAACCACTAGTGGAGCTGTGAGTCAGGACCCCAGCAGTAGTAGTTGTGTTAGGGTGTGGAAGTACCAGCTCCTGAACAACATTGACACGGCCCTGCACAAGTCGGCCAACTGTTGCACAATGTGGAGGTATAAACCACTAGTGGAGCTGTGAGTCAGGACCCCAGCAGTAGTAGTTGTGTTAGGGTGTGGAAGTACCAGCTCCTGAACAACATTGACACGGCCCTGCACAAGTCGGCCAACTGTTGCACAATGTGGAGGTATAAACCACTAGTGGAGCTGTGAGTCAGGACCCCAGCAGTAGTAGTTGTGTTAGGGTGTGGAAGTACCAGCTCCCGAACAACATTGACACGGCCCTGCACAAGTCGGCCAAATGTTGCACATTGTGGAGGTATAAACCACTAATGGAGCTGCGAGTCAGGGCCCCAGCAGTAGTAGTTGTGTTAGGGTGTGGAAGTACCAGCTCCCGAACAACATTGACCACGGCCCTGCTCAAGTCGGCCAACTGTTGCACATTGTGGAGGTATAAACCACTAGTGTTGCTGCGAGTCAGGACCCCAGCAGTAGTAGTTGTGTTAGGGTGTGGAAGTACCAGCTCCCGAACAACATTGAGCCGGTCCTGCACAAGTCGGTCAACTGTTGCACATTGTGGAGGTATAAACCACTAGTGTTGCTGTGAGTCAGGACCCCAGCAGTAGTAGTTGTGTTAGGGTGTGGAAGTACCAGCTCCCGAACAACATTGACCACGGCCCTGCTCAAGTCGGCCAACTGTTGCACATTGTGGAGGTATAAACCACTAGTGTTGCTGCGAGTCAGGACCCCAGCAGTAGTAGTTGTGTTAGGGTGTGGAAGTACCAGCTCCCGAACAACATTGAGCCGGTCCTGCACAAGTCGGTCAACTGTTGCACATTGTGGAGGTATAAACCACTAGTGTTGCTGTGAGTCAGGACCCCAGCAGTAGTAGTTGTGTTAGGGTGTGGAAGTACCAGCTCCTGAACAACATTGACACGGCCCTGCTCAAGTCGGCCAACTGTTGCACATTGTGGAGGTATAAACCACTAGTGGAGCTAAGAGTCAGGACCCCAGCAGTAGTAGTTGTGTTAGGGTGTGGAAGTACCAGCTCCTGAACAACACTGACACGGCCCTACACAAGTCAGCCAACTGATGCACATTGTGGAGGTATAAACCACTAGTGTTGCTGTGAGTCAGGACCCCAGCAGTAGTAGTTGTGTTAGGGTGTGGAAGTACCAGCTCCCGAACAACATTGACCACGGCCCTGCTCAAGTCGGCCAACTGTTGCACAATGTGGAGGTATAAACCACTAATGGAGCTGCGAGTCAGGGCCCCAGCAGTAGTAGTTGTGTTAGGGTGTGGAAGTACCAGCTCCTGAACAACATTGACCACGGCCCTGCTCAAGTCGGCCAACTGTTGCACAATGTGGAGGTATAAACCACTAATGGAGCTGCGAGTCAGGGCCCCAGCAGTAGTAGTTGTGTTAGGGTGTGGAAGTACCAGCTCCTGAACAACATTGACCCGGCCCTGCACAAGTCGGCCAACTGTTGCACATTGTGGAGGTATAAACCACTAGTGTTGCTGTGAGTCAGGGCCCCAGCAGTAGTAGTTGTGTTAGGGTGTGGAAGTACCAGCTCCTGAACAACATTGACCACGGCCCTGCACAAGTCGGCCAACTGTTGCACAATGTGGAGGTATAAACCACTAGTGTTGCTGTGAGTCAGGAGCCCAGCAGTAGTAGTTGTGTTAGGGTGTGGAAGTACCAGCTCCTGAACAACATTGACACGGCCCTGCACAAGTCGGCCAACTGTTGCACATTGTGGAGGTATAAACCACTAGTGTTGCTGTGAGTCAGGGCCCCAGCAGTAGTAGTTGTGTTAGGGTGTGCAAGTACCAGCTCCTGAACAACATTGACACGGCCCTGCACAAGTCGGCCAACTGTTGCACAATGTGGAGGTATAAACCACTAGTGTTGCTGTGAGTCAGGGCCCCAGCAGTAGTAGTTGTGTTAGGGTGTGCAAGTACCAGCTCCTGAACAACATTGACACGTCCCTGCACAAGTCGGCCAACTGTTGCACATTGTAGAGGTATAAACCACTAGTGTTGCTGTGAGTCAGGACCCCAGCAGTAGTAGTTGTGTTAGGGTGTGCAAGTACCAGCTCCTGAACAACATTGACACGGCCCTGCACAAGTCGGCCAGCTGTTGCACAATGTGGAGGTATAAACCACTAGTGGAGCTGTGAGTCAGGACCCCAGCAGTAGTAGTTGTGTTAGGGTGTGGAAGTACCAGCTCCTGAACAACATTGACACGGCCCTGCACAAGTCGGCCAACTGTTGCACAATGTGGAGGTATAAACCACTAGTGGAGCTGTGAGTCAGGACCCCAGCAGTAGTAGTTGTGTTAGGGTGTGGAAGTACCAGCTCCCGAACAACATTGACACGGCCCTGCACAAGTCGGCCAACTGTTGCACATTGTGGAGGTATAAACCACTAATGGAGCTGCGAGTCAGGGCCCCAGCAGTAGTAGTTGTGTTAGGGTGTGGAAGTACCAGCTCCCGAACAACATTGACCACGGCCCTGCTCAAGTCGGCCAACTGTTGCACATTGTGGAGGTATAAACCACTAGTGTTGCTGCGAGTCAGGACCCCAGCAGTAGTAGTTGTGTTAGGGTGTGGAAGTACCAGCTCCCGAACAACATTGAGCCGGTCCTGCACAAGTCGGTCAACTGTTGCACATTGTGGAGGTATAAACCACTAGTGTTGCTGTGAGTCAGGACCCCAGCAGTAGTAGTTGTGTTAGGGTGTGGAAGTACCAGCTCCTGAACAACATTGACACGGCCCTGCTCAAGTCGGCCAACTGTTGCACATTGTGGAGGTATAAACCACTAGTGGAGCTAAGAGTCAGGACCCCAGCAGTAGTAGTTGTGTTAGGGTGTGGAAGTACCAGCTCCTGAACAACATTGACACGGCCCTGCTCAAGTCGGCCAACTGATGCACATTGTGGAGGTATAAACCACTAGTGGAGCTGTGAGTCAGGACCCCAGCAGTAGTAGTTGTGTTAGGGTGTGGAAGTACCAGCTCCTGAACAACATTGACCACGGCCCTGCTCAAGTCGGCCAACTGTTGCACAATGTGGAGGTATAAACCACTAATGGAGCTGCGAGTCAGGGCCCCAGCAGTAGTAGTTGTGTTAGGGTGTGGAAGTACCAGCTCCTGAACAACATTGACCCGGCCCTGCACAAGTCGGTCAACTGTTGCACATTGTGGAGGTATAAACCACTAGTGGAGCTGCGAGTCAGGACCCCAGCAGTAGTAGTTGTGTTAGGGTGTGGAAGTACCAGCTCCTGAACAACATTGAGCCGGTCCTGCACAAGTCGGTCAACTGTTGCACATTGTGGAGGTATAAACCACTAGTGGAGCTGCGAGTCAGGGCCCCAGCAGTAGTAGTTGTGTTAGGGTGTGGAAGTACCAGCTCCTGAACAACATTGCGCCGGTCCTGCACAAGTCGGTCAACTGTTGCACATTGTGGAGGTATAAACCACTAGTGTTGCTGCGAGTCAGGACCCCAGCAGTAGTAGTTGTGTTAGGGTGTGGAAGTACCAGCTCCTGAACAACACTGACACGGCCCTACACAAGTCAGCCAACTGATGCACATTGTGGAGGTATAAACCACTAGTGTTGCTGTGAGTCAGGACCCCAGCAGTAGTAGTTGTGTTAGGGTGTGGAAGTACCAGCTCCCGAACAACATTGACCACGGCCCTGCTTAAGTCGGCCAACTGTTGCACAATGTGGAGGTATAAACCACTAATGGAGCTGCGAGTCAGGGCCCCAGCAGTAGTAGTTGTGTTAGGGTGTGGAAGTACCAGCTCCTGAACAACATTGACCCGGCCCTGCACAAGTCGGTCAACTGTTGCACATTGTGGAGGTATAAACCACTAGTGGAGCTGCGAGTCAGGACCCCAGCAGTAGTAGTTGTGTTAGGGTGTGGAAGTACCAGCTCCTGAACAACACTGACACGGCCCTACACAAGTCTGCCAACTGTTGCACATTGTGGAGGTATAAACCACTAGTGGAGCTGTGAGTCAGGACCCCAGCAGTAGTAGTTGTGTTAGGGTGTGCAAGTACCAGCTCCTGAACAACATTGACACGGCCCTGCTCAAGTCTGCCAACTGTTGCACATTGTGGAGGTATAAACCACTAGTGTTGCTGTGAGTCAGGACCCCAGCAGTAGTAGTTGTGTTAGGGTGTGGAAGTACCAGCTCCTGAACAACATTGACACGGCCCTGCACAAGTCGGTCAACTGTTGCACATTGTGGAGGTATAAACCACTAGTGGAGCTGCGAGTCAGGACCCCAGCAGTAGTAGTTGTGTTAGGGTGTGGAAGTACCAGCTCCCGAACAACACTGACCACGGCCCTGCTCAAGTCGGCCAACTGTTGCAGATACAGAAAGGCCAGTCTATATAAATTGGTGATGATCATAATAATAATAATAAAATCGCAGCACTACAGTCCTTATCCGGCCAAGGCCTACCACCCGGCCCCTGCGTCTCTGATCTCTGCCCACTATAGGCGTCATGAGTGGGGTGGGAGACTGGGAAGTGAGCAGCGCTCCGGGCCCTCTCTGTCGGTTATGCAGTCTTTACGACCAGGGACCAATAGTTCTTAATTAAGTAGCTCCTTAATTGGTCCCTCGGGGACCTAACGAGGCTGAGTGCACCCCGAACTGTCTCCCAGCGGGAGAAAATCCCCACGCCGATGTCTTGAATCGAACCCTTGTTTCCCGCTTGCTAAACAGTAGCCCTACCACGGCACTAACAACACGACCAAATTTTGCCCACCTCGATAGCGTGATGGTTAGCGTGTCTGCCTCACGTTCAAGAGGTCGCGAGTTCGAATCTCGCTTAGGGTAAGTTATCGGGGTAAGGTTTTTTTCCGAGGTTTTCCCTTACCCTGAGAAGACGAATATCGGATAACTTAAAGCTCCATGGACCTCGGGCTCATTTGAGCATTTCACCCGTTTCACTCATTCACCGTCCGATATGACACAATGTTGGAGGACGTTAATTAAAAAAAAATTTAAAAAAAAATAAATAAAACGACCAAAACTACTACTATCATCGTCGTCGTCATCATCATCATCATTATTATATGCAATAAAACACGTTAAACTTGTACATCTATTATAAGATTTATTTCTTCATTCATTTCCGACATTTAGTAGCCTTAATAAAAAAAATCTAATGCAAGATTTTAGGTTTATTCCTTTTAAGGTTGTCTGAAGTTATTTCCGTATTTTCTTTCTATCTGCTTCCGTTAGTCATCATAAATATTCGCAAGAAATGGTTTTCACATAGTAGAGCAAACCCAGTGCACAGTTCCATACTTGTTTCTCGTACATTTTCTAAAAATGTTGGAACAGTATAAATCTACGTGTATCAAATGACTTACAATGGCAGAAAATACTAAAGAGAACAGTAAAGTTTTTATATACTTACTCTATTCTCCATTGCATTTCTATCTCAATAAGAAACTCCCCTTAGTGGATCGTGTTCTTATTAATACCTACACTGAAGTGTTTTGTTTCCAATGTGTAAAATATTTGAAATGACATTCGTGTAAAAAGTAAAGGTTCAGACTAAACATGACTGTTTTTCACCAGTGTACCAGAAATTAATAGCACGAATATTTCACCAAGAGATGAAATGCATCAACACATTTTGAAGGTTAGGAGTTTAAATGTTATTAGTTTTAGAATGAACAAATGCAAATGTGCAATAAAAACAAATAGCACAAACAAATCTGAACACTAAATACAAATAATGCCATTAAAGGTTACTTTGACTTATTTTTATTCTTTTCTTAGGGAAAAATGTGAGGGACACGGAACAGAAACACAGTTATTGAAAACACGATTACTTACACTGAAGTATTACACTTTTTGACTAGCTCACACCACTTTTTTACTCTTTGAGTGCACCATAAGATCTAATACACAAATATGGGAGAATCTCTCCTCAATATATTATATATGTACATAAAACTTTATGTAGAACATGTAATGGCCTTGGTGTAAATCGCTGTATTTAGTCCAACACTGATTGGTTAAATGTACACAAATACACTGAATGATTTAGCGATTTTTGTAATCTTTCATTTTTGAAGCAGGTGCCTTCATGTTGGAGTTTCCGGCAGTGTACTGTATAGGTACTCACAAAACGAACTGTGCATGGAACTGCACTGGGCAGTTTGTTATTTGGCAACCAGTTTATAAGTGTCGCTACTAAAATATGATAAAGTCATAAACTCATTTGTAAGAAAGCAAAAATGTGTCGTGTATTTTGTGGTACCTACTGTCGCTAAATCACTCATTAAACTGTTGCTTCGCAGGCTTCTACCCTTTACACATCTGTACATACATACACACACAAGTATGTTTTTGTGGACTGTACCAGTACATTACATTAAAACAACCCAGGTTTGTTTCAGTGTTATTCAAAAGCAGGGAAATGGTGGCAGTCGTTGGTTTATGTGAAAACAGTATATCTTCAAAATAATTACCGGTCATGTTCCGCACATTTTTGCAAATGTGTTGAATCCCTGAATAAGTAGAGTTGGTATCCCTTATAGATGGACAAGGTTCGGGCCAGGGATTTGGTACCTCGACCTGTAGAAGATCCTTTTGTCTATGTCTCTGACAGATGAGGTGAGAGGATACGAAGGATGGTCGGACCTGAGAGCAGAGGGCAGTACACATTTGAACTCCCCGGTGGCGGCCCGTACCCCCCCCCCCCTTGGGTGGGGACGAGAGTCTCAGGAGAGTGTCTTTGTCCTTGAACGTTCAAACGAGCGTGGAGTGAGGCAGCTTCTTGAAAACATGCACATAGAGTAACACCAAACTAATTCTGAAATATTTTCAACCGAAATTTAATTCAAATGAGTATTCCTGTTGCTTGCAGTTTTTACGGTTAAAAGACCATATTTTCTCTAATCTTTAAAAACACTCTGTATACTTTATACTTTAGTTTCACACCTCGTATTACCTATCAGTTCTATACATTGATTCACAAAGCCATGGAAAAATGATTGACCGCATTAGGAGAGCAGAATATGTTCAGGTTGTGTTGCAGCGCGATTTACGTTAGTCGATATTTCCAACGTGCAACCTGACACTATTGACAGTCTCTGTTCCACACGTTATCGTCTGTCGGACATACAAATAGGCTGCGTCTTGAATCACCACTGTCATATGTATTTGTTCGTGATAAAGAAAGGGGCGGTCTAGCAAACCCTGGCTCAGTTAGCTACCTGCTATCTACTGATCACAAAG
Source organism: Tenodera sinensis (assembly GCA_030765045.1). Classification (NCBI taxonomy): domain Eukaryota; kingdom Metazoa; phylum Arthropoda; class Insecta; order Mantodea; family Mantidae; genus Tenodera; species Tenodera sinensis. Next base: position 13,661,722 of record CM060970.1, read on the forward strand.
TCGCACATTCAAACCCGGTCCAGATCAATGGTTTTTAAGTGTTCTTAAAAGTGACAGCTCAATGTCAGTAGATTTACTGCCATGTAAAAGAACTCCTGTGGGACAAAATCCGCCATACCATCCATACAATATAATTTTGACTCTTGACAGTGTCGTTAACAAAGTGGATAATTTAATTTGATTTCTCAGTCGTCATAAATGACAAATTCCGGTAGATACCTACCCTAAGCTTAGAGCGGGAGCATTTCCTTCCCAAATTTTGTTTGCTAATAATACTTTTATTTTGTGTATGATCACCATACCAACGCCTCTGGTGTCGAACTTAATAATAACGGGCATTAAACATTACTAAAATAAACCGAATTCGCCGCAGACTATCATCCACTGCACCTAGCCCTGTTACTCCGCAAGACGAAAGGAAACAAAATGAGGAACGGAGAGATTTATAGTGCTATATAATCCAACATCCCGAAATAAACTATAAGGAAGGCGTTCCAATGGCAATCGAACTCGGGGCGTCACAGTCAGAGCTATCTCGTTCGGTAAACACTGGTTTGCCCTAAAGCAGCTGAGTAAAGCCCGCTAAACGGAAACGAGAACCAGAACGGGAAAGCACTCGTTTTCAAATCTAAGCATGCACAATGAACGAACGGCATGCTTCCGGAGGCCGGGAACGCCTAAGGCAAAGCTGGTCCACTTGCATGTTTCCCCTTCCGCACTTCATGTTAATTATTGAGATAAACGTTTGCAGAAATAGTTTATTGCGCATTTCGTAGTTATGTACGAGTACAAGACGATATATGGCTATGAACTGATGCTCAATGCCTTTAAGTGCATCGCTATAAGCTGGCTGAAATTCTACCCCTTGCGCGACATCCTAAGAAACTTCACATAATTATATGTGTTATTTTTGTTAATTTTATGTATGTCCGAAGCTATTCAGTACAATATGGGTATGACCGACATTGATCATGAATAGAAACAAGAAAAACAACCATTGCTAGGCTCCGCAACCAATGCAAATAAACAGTCAATCTTTTTCAATGCAATTGTGACCTTAGCGTCGTACAGAAAGAATGTATACCTAATTGATGCAATTAATGATAGATGCGCGTTCCAATAAAACAGAAAATGCGTTAATAATTCTAAATAACAAGAAAGAGCAAGCAATGCGCTATTCATCACACGGAGTAGGAATAACGTGTAATAGATATGGGCATTAGTGAAAGTAAAATTAAATATTGTCATGAAATAGATGCCATTAATGCTTCGAATCAGAAGCAACTAAAAGTAAAACTTTGCCGCGGCAATAATTCAAGTTTCGTACAGTAGTTTCAGAACATATTAAACAGTACATCGAATTTTATTTAAATTAAAATAAAGTTGATTTTGGTGAAATGTGGACTTTAATTGGAGAAAATGCTTGTCTATGCCATGTTGTTAATTATCTGTTGTCCGTTACATCGCTCACACGCGCAAGTACCAACACGTCCCTTCATGAAAACGCTACATAGTCATCAAAGTATCTTAACTCAAAATGTTAGAGGCATTTTGAATAAATCAAAAATAACGAATCATTTTCCACATAAAAGACAGCTTGGACTGAAAGACGGTGAACTTATGTAGCAAGTTTGGTATTCATTCGATATTGCTTTTCTGACGCACACGTGCTGAAATCTCGATATCGAATTTCTGGATGGAATGCAGAAGCAGGCCGCAGATCGACGTGGAAAAAGCTTACGACCATGTTGCTGTATAATAACTATGAATATTAGGGATGTCAACCAGAGGTTTCCACAAAATATAATCGGTTGTCGAAGAACAACGAATCCCTTACGTTGAAGAGATTCCATAAAACATGGCCGATAATTACTTTGAAGAAAAGTACTGTTCCTTTATGTAGCCAAGATTACTCTATACACCACTCACAAAACTGTATACTGACTACATACAACAAACCAGCACTGATTTCTCATGTATAGCTCATTGATCACAGAAGATCGAAGATTAGATGAAATATGCATTTTAACGATCTCTACAATAATTTACTAGGGTCCTAAGCATCTGATGAGTGTTTAGGATCCGTAGTAAAGCGGCGGTTTCTGGTTCTATCTCCCAGTCATTGTGGCACGAGATGAAACCCTTTGGGACCAAGTAGTGGTTGAATGCTATGGCCTTTGGCTATGACGTTCTGAGACAGACCACAATGAGCTACTGAGAATGACTGGCTGAACAACAACTACAACAAACACTTTTGCATGGGACGGCCATATAGGCACACTATAAAACATTTCAACTTAGTATCTATGTACCTATTCCAAAAACACCATATATAACACGTAAGTTTCCCAAGCATTTGGCATGCAGCTTTTTTCTGTTGGTTACATGAGACACAATTTTGTATAGTATATAGACACAAGGCACTTGTTACCTACATATAGCGACCGCCACAAAAGGTGCACCAGGTTTGTGCACCAAGTGTGGATTCAGAATGGTAAGGCAGTCCTGGGGTTTCGGGGATTGGATCTGAGTGGACCATGTCGTTGTGAATATTAACTGCGCCTAGCTTATTGGTTCTAGACTGTTCTCGTGTGTTATTTAAAGGTGAGTAATTGCGGTGATTCGATATAAACAAAACAAAACTTCAGCTTTGCGGCGGATCTTAGAAATGAATGTATGTCCCTGAAGATCTAGCCACACATTGCAGCGAATCTTGAGTGAGTACATTTAGGGCCTAAGTTTCCAATACGTCGTCCACGATATTTTGTTAAATATTCCGCAAGAATATTGTTCCTTCGATCTTTTCCTGTATTTAGATCTTTTTTTTTTTTTTTTTTTTTTTTTTTCCACTTTTTATAGGTCCGATGACTTGCGATAACTGAATCTGGAGCATGAAAATCTTCTCGTGCCGTAACGAACGAAGAAGCATTCTTTCGTTTTAATTTTAGAACTGCTCGTTTGCTTTTTTTACAATATCTCTATGTTTTTGATTTCAACTCCGAGATTTACACATAATTAACGATTACTCCTATTGTCTCGTGAATGCTAGAGAGACTGGAGTTTGCTTTAGGCCTAACAAGGAGAATATAAATCTAACGTAAAGCGATGAACAGAACAGCTACAGGTGGCGATACAACCCGTGGCAGGCGTGACACGATTTTATAGTCTTATTGGTCTTATATGGTTGTAGCCGTTCCCTCGCGGTATGAACGTAGCTGTTTGATTCTTGGAATTGTGGTCATGTGTGGGGGCTAAATTTAACTTAAATTTTATTGTTTAGTATCTCTTAAGATTTATAAAAGGAAATAAAACCTACTAATTTACACAAAGGAAAATATTCAACGTTTATAGGTTTTAGAAGTTCAATTCCAAAAATATTTCTGGAATCCTATATCTATGTGGATATATTTATGTGTATGTTATGGAACCTTTCAATGCATAAATGCGTGCATATTAAAGGGATTATTAGAGCATAAAATTCCTGCCCCTAGTCATTAATAAGGCAATTAAACTGGTTTCGCAACGGGGAAAACTAATAACAGAGAAAAGGGCAAAATGCTGCACTATCAACCGCAGAACAATACTGTAACATTTCACATTAAACACTGCCGCTTTAACATATCCAGTCTGGAACCTGTAACTGGGTCGTAGTTAATTATCAAATGGACTAAACAAAAATTGTACAAAATTATCTCAAAAGACAAACACGTAGGTTTGCTCGTATTTCTAGGACAAATATCTGCACAGATAAATTCTATATGAAATAAATACAGCCAAGTGAAAATTACTTTCATAATACAATACAAACAAGTGTTTCACGAGCATCTTCTATTAGCAAATCTTCAAGTTGCGTCCCTGTAGAACCGAACAAGTGTTCTGAAGTGGACGAAACCTTTATGATAATTCACAATACAAATGTATATGGCAGCACTCACGACAAACACAGTAAATAATATTTTATGGCAACACACAGATATACCTAAATTGGTGTTCAAAAGTAAGCATTATTGGTTCAACTAACTGCCTTGATACGTACGTAAGTTGATAGAAGACTGTTATACCAGCTCCCTGTTTCCGCGGGAAGCTTGGACATAAGAATAACCTAAACATACAAGCAGATGCTCACATTTACATACAACTATAACGTAAACATAAGTTTGCAAGCTCCAAGCTTTCATGTTTGTCTAACCAATCAGAGAACGATTCCCCCCCCCCTTTTTTTTTTATTGCGAGTTTCATATATTTTACCGAGGTTCATTCTAATATTGCACATAACCTCTTTTGTTGTGCGTATTGTCGCAGGCCGCCGTAAAAGTCAATCGTTTCACGCTTTCTTGTGATTGGCTGCTGTCTGTCGTGGATGACGACAAATCGCCTTAAGTTGTACGTAGTTATATTAATACTAATTTTAGTTGTGAAGGGGTTCTAATACAGACGATTCATCTTCGTTCACAGTTCTTACAGTTCGTAAATTTCACAACTCGTTCATTTTTCAGTTCACACACCTCATAATTAAAGTTCGGTGCAATAAGCAGTATAAATTTAAAGTTCAAAAGAGGCACTCTTACCAATCATAAGCATTAAAATAGAATCATTTATTCATTTTCCATTTGAAAACACATAATATGGCAAAACAATATAGAAGTACAAAATATAAATTAGCTATATACCATACGTTTAGTCAATTTCACTATTCTCTTAATGAACTGTAAACTTATTCAGTTACTATGTAATACTTATGGCAAACTCTATTATCGATCGGTAGCTAATCTTTCTCTTGTATAAGTTTTTTAATTTAAGTATTATTTAATGTGAACGATTCACTAAGGGTTCCACGATAATGGTTTACTTTTGGACACCAGTGGCACAACTCTCTTCAGAAAAGGTTGGTGATTTTTGTATTTCTAGGTACACACAGGAAGACAGTTACACAGATGGCGCACAAGTCGAGAGGTCAGTCTGAATGTTACACGTTGTGTAGCCTTTGCGTGTATATATATATATATTCTATGTTGTATATTCTATGTACATACACACACCCTTGCACACTTCCCTTAAATGTTGAATGTTATCCAAATGCAGGCTATCTTAAAGTGTACGGTGTTTTGATGTGGACTGTACAATGCTGAATGTGTTGTAGCTTCTGACTGTGTGTTATACCTACTTGATATCTTAGCTTGCACAATTGAAGCTAAAACTGAAATTATCCCATAAGTAAACTTTAAACTAGGTATAGGTATGCCAGTAAATGTTATTTCAGCATTGTATACGTTTAAACACTGCAGCTTGAAATAGAATAAACATTACCTTTATATTATTGGAAATATGTGTAAAATTATGCTAAAGTTGAAACTTCTTTGTGTACATGACCATCAATGCATAAGGTTTTCATTACGAAGTATGTGGTACGATTTGCTCATCATTAGAGAGGACAGTGTTTTGACGGGAAAAATGCAATCATTTAGAATTACTCAGAGAAAAAATGTTAAAAAGGGGAGCACTTCTGCATATTTTTTGCAAAATATAGGTTCTTTTTTATTTTTAAGTTTTATCACATATATGCAAATACAGAGCTACATATTTTGTTAGTTCATCCTGCAATATTGTGGAAAACTATTTTCCTTGAATTGTGATTGATGATTTTTCCTTGTATTTTTGTAGCGTCTAGTTCCCGAGGTCACGGGTTCAAACCCGGCGGAGGACGACGGATTTTTTTCCGGCGTTAAGATCCATAGCATGGCTTCGTTAGGAAGTGACGTAAAGCCGGTAGTCGTAGATTTACGGCATGCCAAAGAACCTCAAGTCTGATATGGAAGCTTCTGGGCAAAATTAACTGGTCCAGTATAGAACGAGACGCTAGAACCAAAGCAGTTAAACAGAGTTCCTGAATAAAACCTCAATTTCAATGTGTCTTTTTGTACAGATTTTCATACCTAGGGCGTGGAAAAACTACGCAATCGGCTTCAGGTCATATAGGTAAAGTGTAAATACTACTAAAAAGCCAAATTCGCCGGTAGAATATTTGGTTTTGTAAATAGTAAAGCATGGAAAATGGCAAGGCTTGGTACAATTTTATCAATATCTATGAACCAATATGGCATCCAACATTTAAATACTAAATTTGCCATATTGGTTAACCATGTATATCGTATGTGTCTAAATTTTAATCTAAAAAGAGTTTCTGTGTGTTCGCTTTTAAATTGCATACTCCTTGTAGAACACCACAAGAAACAAAAGAATGGCGACTTAGCACTTCGACAAATATAAAGTAACAAATACTTCTCAAATAGTTAACACCACCAAAAATATTTGAAAATGCATTCATTTACGCTATTTGCAGAGAATTTAAGATACGCATTTTATTTTCAATAAAAGTCTTAAACAACTTTTACTTTAATCAAAATCATCAGAAGCCATTTTTGAGAAAAACAAAAATAAGCAAAGATATGCCATGTAAATGGTAGTTTTGGATTCGGATTTTTCCTTAAATTCTTCGTGTCGCACTATAGAAGATGCTGAACTTAGATACTGTGACTTTTAGTTTATGTTGCTCACAAATACACAGCCACATTCTTTCTATAATTGTTTATATTCAGTGAGCCTCAAAACATGTATTTGCGGTTAGCTCTACTTACTATAGGTAAGGGGTAGCGAAAATAAAAATATATTTCTTAAAATTTTGAAGAATTGTTTAATTAATTTTTAGTTTAATATATTTGCAAGAAATGAAAACATAGCTTCTAAAAGTATAACAGTTTTTGGTTTTTAGAAAAGTGCTCCCCTCCAAGTGAACAGTTGTGATGGTTTAAGATATTCCGTGAGCTGAGGATGCCGTTCCTTCCAGTGCATTCGATAGGGAAGTTGGCCAATGAACCGACCGATCGACCGACCGACGTTTGTACAAAATGAGACACACACACACACGCGCGCGCGCACACACACACACACACTGGAACAAGTGTTTATAATGTGAAAAAAATGATTTCCAAAAACTTCAAAATTCAAAATATAAAACATTTTATTCTGGATTTTACCCTACATTATGTATATAGGTATTTATAATATAAAAAGTCAAATACGTTTGGACTTTATGACTCCTAAGTATTTTTAAAGTCATGGAATGCCAATGTCAATTTTTGCAAGATTTGCGTACTGAATTTTGGATGCTAGTTTAGCATCCCCGTTGGCACTCTTGAAAATAAATGCCATGGTATACAACTGAAACTAAAGGTTCAAAGTATTTTTGGCTATAAAAATTAATTTTAGGATCTTTGTTCAAACTTAAGTTATAGTTACCCTAAAAACACATCCACTGCGCACGCCCGCCCGCCCGCCCGCCCGCCCGCGCCGCACACCACCGACCAAATCTACCTTCCGAGATACATGAAAGGAGGGACTGACCCCAACACTCATCTACCGAAAACCAGGCAAGACTGACCCGTCCATCATGTAGTAGCCATTATACTTTTATTTGTTATACTTTAAATCTGAATAAAAGGTTATACAGATTAGCCCCTAAATATACGCGGAAATAATTGAAGTATAAAGACCGATACATTTTCTGAGACGAACCCACATTAATTACCTAATTATAATGATACTATGTCGGATTTTACGCATGTGTTACTTTAATTCCTATTTGAATCCCATATAAAAGAAAAATTTTCCAGTTAGAATAACTGAAGGCCGACTTTCCTAACGAACACGCTCGAGTTAAGCCTCGATTATACTGGGCGAATTTGGACACAGCGAACTATTCTAAGGCTAGGGTCCGGAATTGACTCCCGGCAGGTTCATTCACTACAGGCCGGGTGTTACTGGAGAGCAAACTCTCATCTTAGACCTTAAACAGTACGTACGTACGTCGTGTATAAGGATCTTTCATAATGTAAAGAATTTAACTCCTTTTTAAAGATCTGATGCATTACATTCATGACTTTCTCTACCCATTCTTCAACAAACTATTTTTTAAAAAGTTCATACTTCTACTTAACGCAAGCGAGATAAACATTTCAGAAGCGCTTCTATTGCATATTTCCTTGTAGGTACAATGTGAATAGCAGAATACTGTAGGCTTAACTGACAGTCAAATCTTTTAAGAGTTCTTTCCTATGTATTGGCTTTGAAATTTCATTCTCTTTGCATGGCCAGAACATAAAAAGCAATAACGACTTCCTATTTAAGACACGTATAAGTTAAAACAATGACAAACAATATCTCGAAAATGATTAAACTCAACACAAAAATTGTTTGACAAATTATGTTCTTTATCGAGTGAATGAGTGAGTGTTGTTTAAGGGCCCGTCGACAACTAGGTCATTTGGGCCCGCCTTTATCGAGATCTACATATTTTGTGTAGTAAGATTTTGTCTCTTTTACGGTTTGACAGTTATACAAAAGTCATTCAGAATGAAGAGGTCTTCTGAGACATTTCCAGAAAATTCTAGACGCACATTTGACGTCATAAAAATATCTTCAACATATGGTAGGTATTTTAATCAAAATGTTGCAAGTAAAAGATAGTCTGGGATGAGGGAATTTCCTTGAAAATCTTTGTGTCCTATCCTTAGAAGATGCTGAACCTAAATACCAATTTTGGTTTTTAAACTACATTACGTTGTTGAGTTATGCTGTTCACAGATATACACACATGACCTTTTTCTAAAAAAATGCTTTATAGATTCAGAGGACCTAAAAACATGAATTTCCAGTGAAATTTTGGTATCAAATTTTTTGGTAGAATGCAACACCTTCTCTATTTACTAACTACATGGAATAAAAAGTAATATCTTGCTATTTAAAATGTGTGTTGATGACGCCACACCTGCACAATAATGATTGAAAATGTTTCTTTTTTGTAAACGTTTCTTTTTTTTACAAAAAAAAAACTCTGTATCCGAACGCCTTTAAAAATATCAGTTAATTTTAGTTTAATGTGCATTATTCTTTGCCTATGAAAGATCCTGCATAACAAAATTGCTCTGTTAAATGCATATAAAATAACTTTGTGAACACCCTACAAGTACAACTTTCAAAAAAAAAGTATAAAATACAAGATCTAGAAAAATATCAGAAATATGAAGGGTAATATGATTTGTTGTTTGTGCATATTAAAAATCATAATTTTCTCTGCGCTAATTTGGTTGCGTAAAGCATCGCTCTAAGATTTTAATCAAGTTGCCTTGCAAAGTGCACCAAATTTATTCTTTTTTCTGTTGAAAGAAGAGCTAAAGATTAAATAAAATGGTATTATACTTTATCATTTATGTGTGCATATAGGATCGTATCCTAAAAGCACGCCAATTATAACCTTTCCATCCGGTAGAACAGGTGAGTTTCCAAGTAAAAGAGTGTCACACTGCGCATGCTCGGCGCTTCACTTTTTCATTCCCGTTCCTGTAGATCCATATTGTGCATTTTAAATTCTTAACCAGCGATGCCCAATCTTGTCCCTTATGTGCTCATGACGTCACGTTTGTTTTTGAGTCGCATGAATGTGTAATAGCTCGTTGAAAAGTAGGTGGAGGTGAGTTTTCCTAGCCCTTTTTCGCATAAGGTTGGGACATCTTGTTCTTGATGGTGCCCTCAACTTGAAACAGCCTCTAGAGCTCTCTTCAGGTCTAGTGGCAGGCTGGGCAAATGTGCGTCCTGTCCTCACTCCCTCACATTTATTGAGCGGGGTTTTTACTTGTTTAACTTAAAAGAATACCCCATGTTTATATTCATATGACCTTCCCTGTCCACTGCCCTTTATTTTTATACTCTACTATAAATTGTTTTTACGAAAACTTGCTTTTGTACTTAAGGCTTCATGTTAGTGGGAGTAAACCTTTGCAAAACTAGTTTTACTACACATTCTCATTGCAGGTGCAAGAGGAATACAGAAAACAGTCGATACCTAATTGCATGCCACTAGCTAACTAGGAATTCCGTACCTACTCCTTTTTTGACATCGCAAGCCACAACTGAAGAGCAATAGTGCCTTAAAATAACAATAAAGTATTGAAATAAATTGTGTATTTTAAAGATATCAACATTTTGTTTAGTTTTTTTAGTATTTATTCCCCATAATGCTATACAAAAACCTTACAATTTTTCATATATTACTTTGAGTTGGTTGCTATTTTATTCCTAGTCCACCATGCATTTTAATACCGTGGTTATTTATGCATGGTGGGCCATAACAGATTCATATTGTTTTATTTGTCTAAACCATTTTTCTCTTACTCTCCCCATATATTTTCCTATCCTTTTCATACTCCCCTCCTTTTTTTATTTTCATTATCCTAACCTTTAGAACTTCTTTGTTGACAAGTCATTCGTATAGAATTCAAGATATACACTTTATCAAGCAAATATATTAAACGTTAATCAAAGTCGTCATAACCATTTTTGAGAACATCAATAATTTCGAAAAATTTTCCATGTAAAGGCTAGTTTGGAATGGAGGATTTTCTTCAACATTCGTTTAGCATGTTTGAAAGATCCTAAACTAAATTATCAAATTTGGTATTTATTCGAAATTTCGTTTAGAGTTAGGCTGTTCACAGACGAACATATGGCCTTTTTCTGAAACTATTTTTATTCAGGGGGTGGAATCTCGAATAGCGAACTTTTGGGTGGAATAAATAATTGGTAGAGAAACTAAAAATATCACTGGTTAATTTCAAACAAAGGACGTCCTTATGGGCAAAATCGACCTTAACTTTCATATCAATATGGTCATCGATATGCATTTCCATTGTTTTTCAGCACAGTATGAACCAAGAAGTTGTATACTGGTACTGTTTTTTCCCCGTTTTTATGTTATTGTGAATCGACCTTTAGACTTGGGGCATGCGCAGTGACATTCTTGAATACTCGAGCCACTCACATGTCGCTATTTTAGAATATGCCAGGGAATTTATTCGCTAGCATGCAAACTCGCCCAAAATAATTGAATATACTTTTCGTACTCAGTTTTGTCCTTCGAAACAAGATCAGTATAGGTAATATTTGCGGAAAGCTTGGAGCATTTTTGGTAATACATGTAGTTTTGTAATCTTGATCATCCTTGTGCTTTTGTTTTAAATGCGAGCTAATGATAAGAGCGAAAACACCCCAGTAGCAGGTTGTATGATATCGCTTGTTTGATGTGAACATGAAGTGCATTGTGACAGGTAGAGGAAGACAGAAAGGCCCGCGAGCAGGTGGACCGGGTGTTCAAGAAACTGGATCTCAACCAAGATGGCGTCATCACCATCGAGGAATTCATCGAGTCGTGCCTCAAGGTAAGTCTCAGCTATAGTCTGCGTCATGAACGAAGGCGGTATATGACAGTTCCGCTCAGAATTGCTAGTAGGAGGAATAAGACAAACGCTTTGGCGCGAATAGATCGATACATTACTTTGTTATTAAATGTTAAGGGTACTCGATACACAAGTTTAGACAAAATTTCGATCAATTTTGTTCAGTTTCTTTCAAATTTTCAGAAGTATACGTTCTTTGAAGGTCGAAGATGAGATCTAAGGAACCTTTCCTTGTCATCAAGTATACTTTTGGATTTAGGATTTCAATCGTTAAATAATGAATTCTTCTTAGAAAATTAAAAGTTTTCATAATTATTTTTTCAGGAACTGTAAAGAAATACATTTGAAGGGACTGCAACCTAATACAACTGGCAAAATATAATATCAAGGTCACTCTTGGGTGGAGTGAGTGAGAGTGAGTGAGTGAGTGAGTGAGTGAGTGAGTGAGTGAGTGAGTGAGTGAGTGAGTGAGTGAGTGAGTGAGTAGAGTTTAAGGTCCCATCGACAGCTAGGTCATTTGAGACAGCTCTTGGGTGGGTACTAAGACTCAAAGACAACTTGCGGAGGAGGACTTAGCACCTCGATCAAAAGGCGATCTTATGTGTCTATGATCCTAACGACCCCCCCCCCCGGAGGATGGATGTGGCGAATGGATCCGAAGGGCGGCCGGAACGTTGCCACGATAGAGCAAGTGGCAGAGTCCGTACATTTTCCCAGCTAGAAGCTGAAAATTATTTTCTTAAAAAGTGGTTCATACAACCAAAACAATTGAATTTCTGCTATAATTACATATGTTGAAAAAAAATTACATCCAAATTGGTAGAAAAGTTTTATATCGAGTACCCTTAAGTGTGTCATGCTATTTATCTTAATTCTTGGCCACTGTAATGTGCTACAGAGATCAAATTCCGAAAATGACTTCACAATAGAGCTTTATCGCCTAGAATTATCAAGTTTCGGCGTAAAACAGAAAGTTCATACAGACCGCTGCTCATTGCCTAGTTTCTGCTACTGCGCAACCGCCTTCGATCGTGAAGGAGACTTCAGCCGAAACCAGTATTGGTGGAATAACTTGCCCGTACCTACCTATGTTATGCATAATTTACATGTAAAATATGTTATGTACAGAACCGTCTTCTACACGAGGTACAACACTAACATTTATTAATTTTGACAATCTAAACATCAATTACTTAATTCCTTTTAAGTCAATTAACGCTTTAACACAAAATATATAGGCTGTTTCGAAACGACACCGAACGAATATATAGAAGTACTTGCTCGGCTTCTATGTGACACGTATAGATAGTTTCTACCGCCAATATAGTTGCATAAAAAACGCTCCAGAATGAGTGTGGATTAGGCAATGACAGGAAAAAGGTCGCATGCCCCGCGTTATAGGAGGTTCGCACACCGGTGGTTCCCGCGCTGCCTAATCACAAAATAATGTAATATTTAATGCTGCATAAAAATATACCTAAAAGAATTTCGAAGCTGCGACACCGAAATTCGGACTAGTTAAATTATAAACTACGAAACGCTTATATTCGTTTGATATCGTTTCGAAACAACCTGTGTATTCAGCATGCTTCCCAGCTGCTTGATGGTTACCACATAAGACTTAAATTGTTAATAACTACTTTGCTGTGAGAAGGCCTTTATCACTAATTAATATGAAATAAAATAAGTTACCCACTTTAAACTTTGTAGCAAATTACTCTGTTTTTTGTGGTTTCTTTCTAATTACAAGTGCTACTTCTCTTTACATAAAATGTTCACATAATGATTTACTCCCTCGTGTGTTTCTAAAGGTGTTTTTGAATATATATCACTGTTACACAAACTATTCTTACAAACGCTTATTTTCTGCCAACTCCATGTTAATCGACATTTGCAGAAACTATTTTATTGTATAGTTGTAAGTACAACGTGATTAAGCGAATAGTAAAACTTAATATTTTAAGACCAGGTCGTTATGTAATAGCTTTGAAATTCCGTTATCTTTGTGTGACCAAGTTAGGGGCAACAATAATGACCTATTTGAGAAAAGTGTATTTTAAAATAATAAATAATAACACGGAATATCTCAGAAATAGAAACTCCAAGAAAATGTGTTTGCCAATCTCTTCTATTATACCTTTGCCGACCTTACTTTACACTGCAATGTAAACGAAGTGCAAAACTGTATTCCTCCGCGTACATTTCATATCTCTGTAAATAATACTGTATTTGCATATTAATGTATTCCATTTATTGTTACTATAAGATTTTCAAACTGTTTTTGCAAATAATTCTTTTACCTATTTTAAATTTGATGTTATTTTGCATGTTGGTTAACGGACTATATTTTCATTCGCGCCTACTGACATGGAAGTTGTGCGGTTCGATCAACTGATGAAATGTTACTCAAACACGTGTCATTGTTTCCATTGCAGTTTAAAATTAAAATTATTTGTTGTTTAGTGACGCCGTTAATTGCCAGGGTCACATCAGCGTCGCCGATATGCCGGAATTTCGTCCCCGCAGGAGTTCTTTTACATGCCAGTAAATCTACTGACATGGAGCTGTCGTTTTTAAGCACACTTGAAAACCAACGGTCTGGGCCGGATTTTAACCCACGACGGCGGCGCCGTAGCCGAGTGGTTAGAGCATTCGCTTCTCACCAAAGCGGCCCGGGTTCGAATTCAGGCAACCGCACGTGGGATTCGTGGTGGACGAAGCGGCACTGGGGCGGGTTTCCTCCGGATTCTCCGGTTACCCCCGCCATCTCATTCCACCGGTGCTCCATCTTCATTCCATGTATTATCAGTGTCACCGCCTGCGGTACCGTAGTAGTAAAACCGGGCGTTAAACACTACATAAAAAAAAGAAAAGAACCCGCGACCTTGGGATCAGTAGGCCAGCGTCTAACCAGCTGAGCCACCCAGACTGACTTGCACGTTAAAGTATACACGTATACCTTCAGTCAGCTGATTTACACATAGAACTCAACCTCTGTGTTTTGTAATCATGCAACAGATTTCAGTTTGTGATATGGGCCATTATCTAAGATCACATGCGACAAATTAGGACCTATTTTGTGTTGAATCCTTTTCCAAATGTTATATGGCTCCATAGAAATCAACTTTGGTTTAAACCTGCCTCTCAGGATGACCAAAGCACGACCATCTATCATTCAAAGTTCAAGACAAAACTATTTCCTTATAAATACCTATATTCCCAGTACAAACCCATGAAGTGTATTTTGTACACCTAAAGCTGTATCGTTACTTCCTTAACCAGCGCTTTCCCTTTTTCCCCTCAAAAGAAGGGTACTTGCCCTAACGATGGTTGTGATGGCGCCCGCGCCTCCTTAGGCATGAGTTAAATGTGTTCGAGAACACAAGAAAGTTGGAGAGCACTGATTTAGACAGTGGAGAAGGAACGTTTTTTCGCTACTTCGTCCTCTGAAGACAAGGGAAACCCCGGAAAGTAAGCTCGTCTCTCCAGGTTACTCGTGCAAACACAATTCTACTCGGAACCTGTTGAGTGAGAGGCAGATACGCTACTCCCACAAAGTGCTCTGGGTCTCTTACTGTCGTTTTCTGGTTACAACAGTAGATATACAGTTTGATGTTCTTTGCCTTCATTTCATAAACTTTCCCCCGCAGAATAGGCTAAAATTCATCTGAAAAAAGTTACATAAACTTTATCGGATGGTGCCGTAATTTCAAACAATGTATATACATTATTAAATAACTGTTTTCTGATAAAGCTGCTCTTTTCAAAGCCTTTGCTGCTAAGATAATATCACGTGCTGATTAATAAGAGAGAGAAGGGCTCTATTATAGCCAGAACAATGGTTCAAGCCACTTTTCGCAACTTTTTACACAGGCAAAGAAAAAAGTGGGAACAAAGAACGAACGCGAAACAATCTTCCTTGATACTTCCGCATTTCCTCTATCAAGCCGCTGGCAATGAAAAGTGGTTTGAAGCAAGATAAAATTGCTATTGTAAGCGACTTTATTAACAACAGTTAAGGCAGCCTCAAGAGATCTTTTATTTTAATTATTAAGCTACCTTCGTTTTTTTGTTTGTTTGTTGTTTTTTTCTTTTTATCGTCTTTACCTGATTACCCTCCCCTTATATAGGACTTACAAGTCAGTGTCTAGGGTCAGACGTCTGTCAGGGAACACAGGAACCTATGTACCAGACAGAGTGAAGTGGTCAGTATGAGAGTGAGGAAGTGATTACCCTCACCTTATGTAGGACTTACAAGTCAGTGTCTAGGGTCAGACGTCTGTCGGGGAACACAGGAACCTATGTACCAGACAGAGTGAAGTGGTCAGTATGAGAGTGAGGAAGTGATTACCCTCCCCTTATGTAGGACTTACAAACCAGTGTCTAGAGTCAGACGCCTGTCAGGGAGCACAGGAACCTATGTACCAGACAGAGTGAAGTGGTCAGTATGAGAGTGAGGAAGTGATTACCCTCCCCTTATGTAGAACTTACAAGCCAGTGTCTAGGGTCAGACGTCTGTCGGGGAACACAGGAACCTATGTACCAGACAGAGTGAAGTGGTCGGTATGAGAGTGAGGAAGTGATTACCCTCCCCTTATGTAGGACTTGCAAGTCAGTGCCTAGGGTCAGACGTCTGTCGAGGAGCAGAGGAACCTACGTACCGGACAGAGTGAAGTGGTCAATATGAGAGTGAGGAAGTGATTACCCTCCCCTTATGTAGGACTTGCAAGTCAGTGCCTAGGGTCAGATGTCTGTCGAGGAGCAGAGGAACCTATATACCGTACAGAGTGAAGTGGTCAGTATGAGAGTGAGGAAGTGATTACCCTCCCCTTATGTAGGACTTGCAAGTCAGTGCCTAGGGTCAGACGTCTGTCGAGGAGCAGAGCAACCTATGTACCAGACAGAGTGAAGTGGTCAGTATGAGAGTGAGGAAGTGATTACCCTACCCTTATGTAGGACTTACAAGCCAGTGTGTCTAGGGTCAGACGTCTGTCAGGGAACACAGGAACCTATGTACCAGACAGAGTGAAGTGGTCAGTATGAGAGTGAGGAAGTGATTACCCTCCCCTTATGTAGGACTTACAAGCCAGTGTCTAGGGTCAGACGTCTGTCAGGGAGCACAGGAACCTATGTACCAGACAGAGTGAAGTGGTCAGTATGAGAGTGAGGAAGTGATTACCCTCCCCTTATGTAGAACTTACAAGCCAGTGTCTAGGGTCAGACGTCTGTCGGGGAACACAGGAACCTATGTACCAGACAGAGTGAAGTGGTCGGTATGAGAGTGAGGAAGTGATTACCCTCCCCTTATGTAGGACTTGCAAGTCAGTGCCTAGGGTCAGACGTCTGTCGAGGAGCAGAGGAACCTACGTACCGGACAGAGTGAAGTGGTCAATATGAGAGTGAGGAAGTGATTACCCTCCCCTTATGTAGGACTTGCAAGTCAGTGCCTAGGGTCAGATGTCTGTCGAGGAGCAGAGGAACCTATATACCGTACAGAGTGAAGTGGTCAGTATGAGAGTGAGGAAGTGATTACCCTCCCCTTATGTAGGACTTGCAAGTCAGTGCCTAGGGTCAGACGTCTGTCGAGGAGCAGAGCAACCTATGTACCAGACAGAGTGAAGTGGTCAGTATGAGAGTGAGGAAGTGATTACCCTACCCTTATGTAGGACTTACAAGCCAGTGTGTCTAGGGTCAGACGTCTGTCAGGGAACACAGGAACCTATGTACCAGACAGAGTGAAGTGGTCAGTATGAGAGTGAGGAAGTGATTACCCTCCCCTTATGTAGGACTTACAAGCCAGTGTCTAGGGTCAGACGTCTGTCAGGGAACACAGGAACCTATATACCAGACAGAGTGAAGTGGTCAGTATGAGAGTGAGGAAGTGATTACCCTCCCCTTATGTAGGACTTACAAGCCAGTATCTAGGGTCAGATGTCTGTCGAGGAGCACAGGAACCTATGGACCGGACAGAGTGAAGATATGGAAGGGGGCGGTCATTATGAGAGTGAAGAAGAGGATATGAAATGCAGGCTAAATCGATGATTGGAAAGGTGATGATGGAGCACTTGATAGAATGAGTGGCGGAGAAAACCTGTCCTAACGCCGCTTCGTCCATCAAGAATCCCACATGCAGGTCCCTGGGATCAAATGCAGGCCACCTAGGTTCGGAAAAAATAAAAGAAGAAACGATAATTGCCTAAATATAGTCAAGTTTTACGCAGCAATAAAATTGCACTCATAAAATTTTCTCTACACTCTCTGCTACATTCTATTCGTACGAAAGATTATTTTTCTATCCACTTCAAGAGATAATCGAGATAAACGTTTGCAGAAATGGTTTCATTACACATTTCGCTGTAGATACAAAAGGGATAAAGAGGAGGCTGAAACAATAGTCAAACATTTAAGATGAGTTCGCTGTATGGTGACTTTGAAATGCCGTACACATCACGACAGACCATCGGTGCCTTAGCACTTAAAAATATTAAATACTGGAAGATTCAAACCACAAGAAAGTTATTACTCATATTTTGTATGTTTCAACGTGATATGTATTTTCTACAGTAAGTTTTTATCTCCGAGGTGGTATCAGTCCTCCGTACGGGAAGAGTAATCAGGTAAAGAAAAAGAAATTATGTCTATGGTTTACCATTTATATTAAATTATATAAACATTCATCCAAAATGAGGAAGACTTGAGTTCTTTGCAGAAAATTCAAAATATAAATTTCATTTGTCATCCAAACATTTTAAACATGTGGTATTTTTATCAGAAGTCAATGAAACCATTTTTTATAAAACCAAAAATAAGAAAACGTTCGTTGTAAAAGAATGACTGGAGCGGGCAAGTTTTCTTGAAAATCTTACTTTTTTTTTAAAAAATTAACGTCCTCCAACATTGCGTCATATCGGACGAATGAATGAAATGAAATGGGTGAAATGATGCTCAAATGAGCCCGAGGTCCATGGAGCTTTAAGTTACCCGACATTCATCTTCTCAGGGTAGGGAAAACCTCGGAAAAAAAACCTTACCCGGATAACTTACCCTAAGCGAGATTCGAACTCGCGACCTCTTGAAGGTGAGGCAGATACGCTAACCATCACGCTACCGAGGCGGGCAAGAAAAAAATCTTACTTTTGCATTCTTGGAACATACTGAACTTTAATACCAACTTTTGTGCTTATCTGATTTTTGTTTTTGAGTCTTTTCACAGACAGATAGAGCTAGACAGCCAGGCAGCTTCGTTCACATACACGCGGGCGCGGACCTTTTTTCTCAAGCTTTTTGTCTAGGGGATCTCATAGTATATATTTTCCAAGAACCCTCGATATCAATTTTTAATATCACAAATTATATCAAAAACATTTGTGATTTTTCAGAGGATACATTTTAAGTGAAACCAGTTTGAGCAATGATCACATCAAATCGTCCTCTACATCACTAATCATTTCTTCATCACATTCTCTACACTTTATTAGTTCGAGGTTCTCTAGGTTGTCTCCAACCTTGCGCTCTGCATTTATCACAAACATCTTCCCCTCTTCCGGCTTAATGCACTGTCTGATGCTGTCTTTTTCGTTTCCTCTTTTCGTTTAACAATGTCTTTCTCTTTTTCTGCTTTTGTCTTATGTTTATGTGAGTACCATTCTCGCCATACCGCAGATGAGATTGTTTTAGGGGGTGATTCTGGAAGATCTCCTTCGACCCCTTTTTTCCTATTTGTTTTAACTTTAGGTATAGGAGCATGATAATACAGATGACTCAAAAAGCAGCTTCTTTTTTAGTGTGGAAAGTTCAGTGTCGGATGGCACGGATAAAGATGCTGTTGAAGTTGAAGGACAACTGAAACAACTTGGAGTATTGATAACCTGATGGTTCAACATTGCAGTTCCAAAGGAAGATTGTTCAGTTCAGAGTTGGGTACTGTATTTCGGTTACTAGGGATTTGAGTGAAGCTGCTCAGTGGCAATATGTTGGGATTGGAAGTAGACGAGAAGGTGGGTATTTCAGGAGAGTAGAGTGCGCAGGGTAATGCAGTGGAGCTGGGAGAACGTAATGAAACAGAGATTTCAGTACACTCAACCTGTGTTGAGGGTGACACACAAGGACTAATAGCAAATAAAGGAACAGAGGTTTCATTTGACTGTTTTGAGAGAAGTATGGCGACATCTTTTGGAGAAACTGGATTATCAGTATGAGAAATGAGCTGTGTTCCTTCCACATCATAAAATCCAGATTCCACATCGAGATTCAAGAGGTCTGGATCCATTTCAGTTAAATGTCATAAATCCGTTGTCCCATCCACGGCAACCTCATTAGTGTTCACCTCTTTGTTTACAGCGATAATACATTCTAAAACGGTATCTACACATATTCCTTTAGCTGTCAGGTTACGTTTCAGCTCATTAATAACTTTCTCAGCGCTTTCATAGTCTTCATAATTGAGTACAATTTTCTGTGGTGGATTGCTTTCATTCAACGTTTCCATTTGTTTCTGTACACATTTTGAGTAATCTACCATTATCAGGATTAAATGGGTAGACCCCCTATTTTCTGAATCCACTCCTGACGGAATTTGGAAGGCTGCGGTGCTCCAATACTGCAGCTAAAAGAGGGCAGAAAGTAGATTTAGAAAGAACCATATAGGTGTTTTGCTGATTTTGCCAGCTTCTAACCATCTTTTTCCATTCAGATTTTAGTGGCTTGAAAACACTAAAAGCACGCTTTACTCAGTTCCGTTGTAAGGTGAGTCTTGTGTCCATCAACAAGGAGCAGAACAGGCTTTGGAGTTGATTTATCAATTAGGAATCTATCAACATGATACGTTAAAAGAAAATGTCGCTTTTCGTCCACCCACTTTCGGACCTCCGCGAAAACCAACCATCAGGCATACTATTCGCCACTTCCTTAGCTGGTGAATAGGTGCTGTCAAGAATAAGAGTAGCCTTGATGAAGCCCTACATAGTAGGGCGAAACGTCGGCAACAGCAGCAACCAAGACGCGGCCTTCTCCGTAAAACCTAGTTACTATGTACACCGACCGCCTAGGTAGCGAGTTCTTTTATGTAGCTTACCTGACAAATAAATGGAGTATTCTAATCATATGTACACTATAATCTAACTAAAACCAATGACGTATGTAACAAGACAGATATATACTGGCTGTATACTGGCACACTTTATTCCTTAGTTCAGCCTAAAAACTAAGCCCCGGCACAACAGCCCATGAAGAGCCAAGCCTTACCGCCCAGCCGCTGCGTTCCCCATCTCTGCCCACTACAGGCGTCATTGGTGGGGTGCAGTACTGGAGGGTGGTACGTGGTCAGCGTTACGATCCCTTCAGGCCTTCACGACCTGGGGCCGCTAATTTCCCATCAAGTAGCTTTTCAATAGTCCCCCCGGGACTGACGAGGTTGAGTCCACCCTGTGCCAGACCTTCCAGGGGGATAAAATCCCCATGCTGGTACCGGGGATCGAACCTCCGCGCCAGAGACAAGCGCGCTACCAACTGCGCTACGGAGTTCAGCCACATTTTGATTTTGTGGCTGACTACTGCGTATACTGGCAATTACGGTACCTGATATATTTGTTATTGATGACACAGTTATGTTTCTGTGGTAATACTGTGTTGAAGTAACCTTAATATGGGGAATGGTCTTTAAATTCAGTAGTCTGCCTTGATGACTGATTACTGGATTTTGTTCCTATACTTACTCCAGTAGTCAGCCACCCACAAAAAATACATAAAGGGATACCAAAATCTAATAATTTCATATTCAAAGGTAGGTATATTTAACGTATGTTGAATGAATACAGTGGCTCTGTGAGTGTGGATTAAAGTAAGGTGTGCAATTAACTCTCAAGCATTGCTGTGAAGTTAGCAAAATAATAGTGAATGCTCTTGATTCAGCAGGCGACTCTGGGTGACTGTAGAAATTGGCTGCTTATTTACACCAAAAATCGGGAACTTTTAATGCTATTTACACTACACATGGACATCTTCCCCTTGTACTCCGGGGACTTCAAAGCCTGTATTTCCTCTAAAATCTCCATAACAAATAGTTGGGTGGATGCAATACTTCCTTTACCTAATAAATGTAAGTGCTGTAGAAAGATTTTCTTTCTTTCTTTCCCTTAACTTTCAGTAGGCTTCAAAACTGTATTTTGGTGAACTCAGGTGCTCCACCTTAGTTAAGAGATAAGATGTAAACTCAGGTTATTAACAATAAGAACGGTTTTGAAATGTTGTAGGTATCTTGAAAGTCACGCACTCTACTCTGTGTGTTTCAGGACGAGGTGATAACCAAGTCGCTGCAGGTGCTTGATTCCGGCAGTGGCCTATGATCCAAGGCTAACCCTTCGCCCCAGGTGCGCCTGTTCCGGTCCTTCAACGGACTGCGGCTCAACGACGAGGCACTGGCGGCCTTCGAGGCAGCGCTGAGATCGGAATGGGCCTCGTTGTGCGTCTTGGGGGCTGGCTAGATGCATCGTCTCCGGAGGCCTTACAGACTGCTCGAGGTTTAGGTCGGAGTGTTTGTTTGTGGCACCGCCCACGGTGCTGACAATCTCAATTGATGTTCTTAGCGCTTGGGAGATGTTGATGGGAGTCATTCTAGTGCATTTACCTGTGATGATTCTCTGTTGTTAATGATTCATCTGTAAATTGTCCCATAAATAGATTTAAGTTCCGTTTTATTCCTTAACCTCCATGTAGAGCGAGTAAGCAGAATAGTGAGACTGGAATGATTCCAAATAGAAACGCGATTTTCGTTACAAGTTCCTACAACCATCAAGTTTAGAAGCTACTGCGTTAGGAAACAGAAACTCCACATTCACTGAAAACTAAAAGGAGGCGAATAAACAATTTCGCTGCAAGCTTTTCAGTGTGCCTGCATTCTTTAAAATCAGCTAAAACTGCATACCTACTCCCCAACCTTAAAATTTAGATCGCTACTACCTAAGCGAAATAGCCAGGTGTGGGCATACTTCTTAAAAAGCAAAGTTTCGAGTAATGAGCAAAATCAAACAAGACATGTATTTCGTATATGTGTACTGATTTTAATAACTAAGCATTAACGCACTTTCCTTTGGACTAGCTAAGTAGTCTAACATCAGTGGCGATTATTGATATTGGCAAGCCATGCGGTAAAATGCTAAATACAAAGCGTGAATTATTTACTTCAGCTTTTCATACGGTATATTCGTCATAGAAGTAACGTAACAGACACACTCATTATACTGGTAAAGATAAATGCCACAAATACCTGGTGGTGAATGCTTCGCAGAGAGATGAGGTCAAATAGTGTAATGCAGTGTAATACAAGGGTAAACTCGACTAATAAAACATCACAAGAAATGGTATAACTACTTACCTTATTTAGAATGCAGCGCAGTAATGTTTGTTTTATTTAGTAATCACTGCGTTTTGATGGGGAATTGAAATCGATTTTTTTCCTGATTTAATACTACATGGAGTTGCCGATTCAGATCCTTGAATACGCTCCTCTTAGAATATAAGATCGGATCGAAATTTAGTAGCATGGGAACATGACTGTATTGAAATCGATTTGAATACGCCAAAGATGCTATCTTCTACTGCACTCGTCGTAACATGCTGGACCTTCACTTCGTTTTCTCAGCGAAACTGATGTAAGAAAGTACAACATAGTCACTTTTACTGTTTCTATAATCTTTCAATATAGGTATATGGTATTCTTCTCAAAAGCATTCACTAACCTCAAACCCTACTTAAAATGTGCAGAACAAACCAACATATATTTTACAGGTTCGCCAACATAAACCAAGTTGACCAACATAAAAGCTTTATTTAGTTTAGAGCCTTGCGTATCCAAACCACCTTCCATATAAGTATTGAATTCAACTGCGAAACGCAGATTGTATTCACTATGGAACTGGATTCAAATCGATTTCAATTCGCCCTGAAAACGTGGTGAAACTGTTTCCGGATCCACAAATTTAACTGCAAAATTGAAAATCACCAAGATCTTGTACTTTACGCGCTCGAGCATAACGTCGGTCTGGATGGCTCAGTTGGTTAGACGCTGGCCTACTGATTCCAAAGGTCGCGGGTTCAAATCCCGCCCAGACCGGTGGTTTTTAAGTGTGCTTAAAATGACGGCTCCATGTCAGTAGATTTACTGGCGTGTAAAAGAACTGCGGGACGAAATTCCGGCACACCGGCGACGCTGATGTGATCCTGGCAATTGGCAGGGTCGTTAAACAGCAAAAAAAAAGAAATATTTCTCGAACATAATCACGATAGAACAACAATCTTTAGTAGATATTCATCTATTTTACCCACAGAATAATAACACTCCTAATTATTTCCTGAGAGTATATTCGATTTGTCTCGAATTTTGGCAACAACTCATTTCTTTTGCTTTTGATCGATAGCACACTTTCTACATGTTACACTACACATTTTCTTCTACATTGACCTTTATGTCGTAATTTATTCATATCCCTAATTACATAATTGCTGCCAGCATTCACCAATGCACTTCCAATCGCATTTGATAGTCAAATAAATGCAATTATCTCTGTATTTTAACCGCTGGTTGACAACGAAGAGCGTAATACAGTTTACGTGGTGGTTACTGTGGAACAGAGTTGAGGGAAATGTGTAGGAAATAATGGATGAAAAGCAATGTTAAAATTAATTATTGCTAATACATTATGGATAATGGCAGTTAACATTAACTGATTCAGTGAGCGTAGTTTTAATAATTCTATTTACAAAGAGTTTAAACGTATAATACGTGATCAGGAACTGCATCCTTGACCCTACTACAGCGTCACAAAAAATTATTCAAATAATATTTATTATGGAGGGCGAAACCGTGATATAATTCAGCATAAATCAAAATCAGCTCAATAATTGTAGGAAAATTACTTTAATTAACCAGCTTTCTTTTACGTCTAAATGTTATTACGATTACCTGCTGGACCATATTCCCACGTAGTATTTTAGCGAAAAAAATATGTACTACACATACACTTTATCTTGAACCCTGAAATCTAATGTTACGAACCGATCGAGTCAAGAAGATCTGTGTTTCATCAAAGTGACAAGTGAACATTGTTGTCTATACTCCAGTGTTGTCACTTATACATTTCACTGTACTGTATTATCTTTACTGCTGTTCTCTTGCATCATACTGCCTTACTTTTGTGTGTAACCAACTCAAATAGTAATTTTAAGTAATAAATGCCTGAATCAAATCCAGCATTAACACCATTAACTCCGGTAAACAGCAAAAGGAGCCATGTGTTTAGCCTTTAGTTCAGCAGTTGGCTAACCCGGAAAAGCAATTGCAGAAACTACAACTCACAGCTTTCTATGATACAATTTTAAAAACAACTGCGCAAAAGACACGTAAAGTCCTTCGACAATGCTATCTGAAAGTTCAAGATAAAGTATGAGAGTAGTACTTATTTTCCTCTGCTGTTAACAATGATTTGTAAAAAGAAGGATGATAACTTTGATTAATCTTGTCATACTCAAAGCCCCAGATTTCTATAAAAAATGTACATTCACCATTAGCTCAATAGGTTAATGCAACTGCGTTAACAGAATCAAAATGACCCAACTGTCATCGATAAATAGCAATTCTAGATTTTAAAGAAAATAAAGTAAAAGATAGATGTTATTAATTACAGTACTAATTTGTTAAACTCATAAAACATTTATATACTTTCTAATTTATTAAATAAATTACCTTTTATAATTTGTAAATCTCTTACTAGTAGAGTGCATATGGCAGTAGTTAGTTAAAAACTACAAAGTTTTTTGTAGTTAAATGTTTTCTGTATCATAAGATCTTACATCTTACATATTTTAATGTATTTTAAAACAGTGTGCTGTGCTTACCATATTGTCTCATTAA
The DNA here is from genome assembly GCA_030765045.1 of Tenodera sinensis. Lineage (NCBI taxonomy): Eukaryota > Metazoa > Arthropoda > Insecta > Mantodea > Mantidae > Tenodera > Tenodera sinensis. The sequence goes on from CM060970.1 coordinate 13,686,916, forward strand.
TAAATGAATAAATAACTTAATCAATAACAAATTAAATAAACTCATTCATTAATCATGAGTATAAAGTTAGTGTTGGAATGAATTCAAGTCTTCCCATGTAGTGAGGTTATTTAGCTCAGGATATTTAATGAACCTTTAAATTAAAAACTGCAATTTTAATTGCTGTTAAAATTTCTGTATAATAGCTGGAAAATGTGAGGAGCACAATTAGTATAGAATCTGTATCTAAAATTCTATATCACTGTTGCTTTGTTTATTTCATAGCTCAATTAATTAATGTTTTAATCCCTGTTTGTCTGGATGAGTTGTACAAATATTGTAAAAGAAGGTGCATATTTAAAACAATTTAAGAGTGACTAGGTGTACTCTTAAAAATTAATTGCTCTCACAATTAAATGTTATGGTAAAAAAAGCAATTTAGTAATAACACATAGCACAGTTTGAGAAAATACTTCTAGATAAGACGCTTTGGCTTTTGTTAGAGGAACACAAGTTCAAACTCTTCACTGTTTTCCCCTTTTCCAACACCTATCACTGCATATTAATGATGACCAACTAAACAAACACAATTGCAACAGATAATATATAAAACTCTCAAAAAGTGAAGTTATGCACCACAATTTGATTTTTTCTTTAGAAGGAGTAAATTAGTGTTTTTAAACTACTCTACTCGTAAATCCCCACAAACAGAGCACTAAATGTTTTTAACAAATGACATCACAGCTAGTATCTATTAGTGTTGCACGTTACAAAAAGCATGCTGTGATAAAATTCCTTAGTGCTAAGAAAAAGCTTGATGGATATATTCAGGAACAACTCTACAACAAATACGTGTTGATATTTATGGATATTACTTTTTTATTTTCTTAACAAATATGTTAAGATTTTGTTTTGTAAATATATATATAATTTCCTGTGACCACTTTTAATGGCTGCCAGGGATAAAATAGGTGGCAAAGAGCTTAATGGGCAATACTGTAACACACATTAGAATGTTAATGTGATATTTGTTAATCTGAATTAACACTGATGTTTGCTGATACACAACCCATTCTTTTTTAATACATCTCCACTCATAATCATGTTCACATTTTCTATAGATAGTTAATTTTGCATGTATATTATTGATGCTTCACTGCATATTTGTGCCTTTAAGAAAAGAAAGGAAAAGCAGGAAAATAAGTGTATTTACCTACCTACTTTTAAGATGAAAACTGCAACAGATTAAAATCACTTCTATAGAAGTAATACTTACATTGTTTAAAATTTATGCAAAAATGTTGCATACTTAATTGGAGACCTAACATTATTTTTCAGATCCCAAAAAATGTCAGTAAGTGATTACTTCTATAGTATGCTATTATAACAACAGTGTCAATATTCTTTCATTAAAATGAGGTATAATACTATGAAAAATGAAATGTAAGCTAATTACAGTATCATAAGCATTTCTTAAAGGAAGCAGTTCCATCTTTCTGTTATACTTTGTACATACTGATCAGAAAATGACTGCATTTACAAAGACCAATACGAGTACTGAATGAAAAAAAAACTGGTTTGAGGTTATGTTTTAATCTGGTTTGAGGTTAGGTACATTTTACTTAACGGATACAGTTGAAATAGTTATAATATAAATAATGAAATTAAACATAAGAAGGCCTTGGGGCATCCGTATACAAATACCTGCTGCCAAGAATAATACTCTTTCCATGATTTAGTTTTTCATGTAGAGAGCCTTATAATGCTGTGCAACTTAAGATTTTCTTCTTTCTCTTTTTCTGTAAATGATAAAGCAGATAGTGTGATGATAATGTTCCAAGATTTTGTTTTGTTGCTTGAATGGCAGTTTTAAATACATATCATTAATGCTAGACTTTTTAATATTTAGGAGTACAATTCTCAATAGGTATCTCTTTTCTTTCCCTGGTCACAGTTGTTCATTATACCTAAGGCTTTGCTCTTGTAGATTAACATTCTGCATCCTATACAGGGGCGTCATTTAGGGGAGCAGAAGGGTCAATTTCCCCCTCATTTATGAGAACTAATTGTGCTACTGATTATCAGTGGCGTATATTGTGGGCTATCAAAGCTATCACCGGAGCCCATATCTAAAGTAAACTACAAATTAATCTGTAATATTAATAATAATTGCAATACTAGCTAGTTTCCCTCATGAAGAATTAGCGTCTCGGGTGGAGTACGTCTCGTTCTCTACCACCGAATAGAGTGGAGAGTAGGGCTTTGGATGCTTGCTGCCACAGGCTTCACTACAATATGGGAGAGGAGAGGTAAGGCGAGGAAATGCAAGAATAAGCATGACAAGGCTTCGGAATCCTGTGTTGCTATACTCAAACGAGGGTCTCCAAAATGTGCCATGTGAACGCTCTGTTTTTAATCTTGTGCGATTGTTACTGTCCTCAGAAGCTATATTAGTATTATTTATTTCATAGTGTACAGTGTACCAAGACAGTTGCTAGTACTAATTCTTTGAAATGGATGAACAATGTCTACTAAAATGAGCATACTTGCAGTTGAAATATGAGGGTAAGTTTGTGATAGTGTAACAGGGAAGACCTACTCCAGCACACTCTTCCACACTTGCAGTGTGAGCAGAAAGAAACAAATAAGAATCCTTAGAAAAGGTATTTTAATATAAACAATTATGACTGGTTCGTGTGAATTAAATGATCCTTATTGCTGGCCATGCTTGTTTGCAGCTGAGAAAACACCATGAAATACAACCGATTTTGCAATTTTAGTGTATTTAGTCAAAGCTTTGGATAAATATAAGAGATTGACAGTTAGAAACATAGGAGTTGCAGAAATATGGTCAGAAACTATGAGCCTTGCTAATGAAGAGGACGAAGAAAGGCCTAGAAAAAGAAATTGTCATGGAAGATGAAACCCATTCTTCGTATTTAAAGGATTTTCTTTGAAGTCCTGGACATATTAATAACCCAAACTAAATTACGATTTGAATCATAGAAACAGTTGAAATTTCTGGCCTTACTGGATTCTAAACATTTTGCGAGGTGCGATAAAAGTTTTCCAACAAATGTATTATGTGAACCCAGAGAACCGTATGTTTCCTATTTCGATATACTGTCTTTGAAAAACGAACTGCAAATGTTATATTCATCTCAGATTCTTTTATTGTTCCACTTATATCCGGCCTTTAACTACAAAGGTCATATCGACGGCCTCTCCCGTGGAACATGCTGCCTATTGGCAATGGTGTAACTCATTTAATGTGGGTTAACTTTAGGTTTCCTTTTCTTTTCTTCTTCTTTTTTAATTCACACATATTCACAGTCTCATTCATAAGGAATAATATTGGCTGGAGAAAACCTCCTGCCGGGAATTGAATCCAGGACCCCTTGCACAGCAAGCAGGTGCTTTACCGACTGAGCTATGGTGCCAGCCTTAAAAAAATGTTAAGTCCATTCAAACCATTGCAATTTATATGAAATCAAATGAACTTGATGTGTACAGTGAAGTTTCTTAACTATGTGAACTGATTCTAACATTTGCTTCCACTACTGCAAGTGCAGAAAGAAGTTTTTCAGCTTTGAAACGAATAAAATATTATTTAAGGGCAACAAAAGGACAATTAGTCTAAACAACATGGCTCTTATATCGGAGGAATAAGACCTAGGTACTTGTTTCATTGAGAAGACACCATGAGGAATTGCTTTTCGACGGTGTGACAACACAGTTTACCTGTAAAGAAAGACGACTGGAATGCATGTAGTATATGTAAAGAGCTACGGTAAAATTGTTCATTTTACTTTTATAAATGTTATTTAGCTTGTTTCAAGAAAAATGTATTTAAATGTACTGTTCATGAAGTTAACATTTAATCAACAACCCCTTATTGTCCGGATCTGGTTGGCCTAGTTTGTTTTTTGTGGTGTTTAATGCCCAGTTTTACTGCATGTGTATAGCACAGCAGGTGGTGACACTGATGATATGAAGATGGAGCACTGGTGGAATGAGAGGGCATAGGAAACTCGCCCCTACGCCGTTTCATCCATCATAAATCACACATGCATGCGTTCGCAGGCCAAGGCACGGCCATGGTAGGACTAGTCATAGACCAAGTCACAATCCCAGCATACGCCACTGCTGATTATTATTGCTCTATCACATGGAAAGTACACTTTTACTACAGATATTCCACATTAATAAAGAGTACAAGACTTTTTAGGCCACAGGCATCGTTAGGAATTCATATGATAATTTTAGAAACTGCTTGGTGCAATCTTGTCACCTCCCCGCCACCCCCCCCCCCCCTGCCCCCACCCAAAGAACAAATTGAACTGACACTGCTGATTCCCTATATATCTAGTGGAATATCCTTCTGGTAGTCTTTTCTATTTACTCATCAATACAAAAAATTAATCAATTTCTGGAAACATGATTACTTTGTTAAGAGATCACAAACATTAATAACATAACCTCAATCTTTTCTTTCAGTGTGTACAATATATATTGCTTCCTATTTGATAAGTCTAAGACCTTAACAATTCTGTTGAAGTTTATATATCTCAAATTCTTTGCACTATGAGATATTAATGAATCATTAGTTTGAGTATCTAATTCAATATATTCACAATACTCCAGAAATCGTTTTACCATGGAAAGGGATTTCAAAGCAAAAGAATAATTTTAAACATATAAGTTTTAAACTGATATGAATTACAAAGAGCTTGCAAATCCCTCCTTAATTTTGTATAACCAATATATTCTGATTATCTAATTTAAGAAAATTGCTAAGCATATTTTTATTATTAAAATAACAAATGTCTCTATAAATCTTTTACAAAATAAGTACCTACATGCAAGAAAATGTTTCAGTATTTGGGTTCAGATATAAAGCAGAATTACTCAGCTTCAAGCTGATACTAACACGAGGAAAGAAAAACATTTTATTGACTGTACCTACTTACCTAGTTTTAAAGTTACTTTGTGCAATAATACAAATAAAAAAATATTAAATGCTATTCATCACATATGTTAACTGTTTTAGCAATACATATTGCATTTAAGTAAACACTCCTTAAAGGCACTAGTTCATTTCCGTTATCACATACCCTTATGAAACAAAGAAAAATAAAATTGCAATAATCATTTTCCAAGTAATAAGCATATATTTTAAGCAATTATAAAGTTTTAGATTATTAAAATTAACAGTTAAAACCAGTATATCAGGGTCTAAATCTAAAGCTGTTTAAATTAAGTGTTTCCTATTTGATTTAAATAATTTTTCAGAGCAAATAAACAGCCTGCCATTCCGTACCATTGCCTAAGAAGTGTTTATAAGCATATACATCACTAAAAAGCAACTGATACTTAAGTTATAGAAGCAAGGATACATCTTAACCCTTTTATATGTATATAATACCTATATAATGTACTGAAACCCAATTATTTATTAGGATTATAAAGGAGAGCAATTAACATTAAGGTACCTATTAAAATAATAGTGTTTTAAATTTAACTAAATTATAAATGCCATTGGCTTCATAGTAGTTTTTTTAGAAAAGCATGAAGGCTTAAATGATCTTTTGCTTATACCTCTTAAATAAATGAGAAAGGTAATTAAATAGAAGACCGAGGTGTGAAATATTTTCTGTTAGTAGAATACAAGTATTATGCACTTTAAAAATGATGGATATGTTTCTTTGTAGAAATGTCTCCACAGATAGTAAGAATTTGTATTTGAAAACAGCAGTGCTTATGCCAGGATTACAATGAACTTTACTTGACATGACATAATGCGACAGGAGGTAATGTGAAGCAAGAGATGTTGCTGAACTATAAGGTCTATTAGTATGCACTTAACATAACTGGAATGATTCTGACCGGTTATTTCTATACTCGACAGACATGGCAGATATTCAAAGTCACTCTCTTTTTCTAATAAGTGGATATATTTTTCCAAAAATGAAAAGGAAGAGAATACAAAATGTGGAGTATGACATATTTTTAAACACAAATACAGTAAGGAGTTGGCCATGACCTACTTTTGGAGCAAAATAAAAGAAACAGAGGAAGAGTGTTGATGCAAGCAGTTACATGGAGAAGCACATTTTTTTTTATTCAATGGCATTATTTCTTGCCAACTGGTACAAATTAGTCACATGACATCCAAATGTGACATAACATGAAGGAAAAGTTTAGCATTGCCATACATTTAAGCAACCCTAAATAGCTGCATTTAATACAATGTGTTACACTTTTACATTACATCCCATTGCATTAAATAAAGTTCATGATAATCTTAGCATTACAAAGCCTTTAACTTCGTATTACTTTTGGCAGATATGGAAATGTAAACATTGTTTGCTCGATTTCATTCAGAATTGCCAGTGTGACTCTTTTTACTGCATAATTTAATTACATAGAATTTTAAACTACAGCTATTTCACCATAAGCAATCAAAACTAACAGACCATAGCACTTTTTGACTAATGTTGGCAACTCTGAAGTGAATTACAATAGCCAGTGTTTTCCTCATTGCTAGTTACTAGCAGTTGAAACTGCTCAACATATGCTGGAATATTTGCCTTCATTTTGAAATTATTCATGAATACCTTGAGCTATATTAATTAATAAACATTAATATGTTTATAAATAATGATGAAAAGATGTTAAATGAGAGGGGTAGGCCATGAAGTTCAGTCATGCCACTTCCATTACAACACACTGAATACAAAATGTTGAGCAGTTGCTGCTAGTAATAAATATTTAATTGATACTTGAAAAGAAGTTTTGTGAAACAGAGAGTATGCATTTCTATGCTCTGTACCTATATGCCAGAAAACTATATTGAACTCAAAATAGCACCAATAATTGAAGAATGTATCCTGCTGCTTTAACAGTTACATAGAAATTTATCAAAAAGATACATTAGTTTTGGAATGAATCAAAATTCCCACAACTCCTCTTTGGGCAAACATGGGGCAAGCTCTATTATCTCTTTGCCACTTCTTCATGCCTCCTCTAAGATTGTTCTTGTGCATGTTGTTTTGGGTGTGCCTCTGCTATAACTCCCTTAAGGGTTCCAGTCAATGGCACACCTGGCTATGTCATTTGACGGTTGGCCCACCCATCCTGACTTCATCAAATTTCCAGTCTTTCTTTGGTTAGGTACTGCTCATTTTGTGGTCTGCACCAACCAAAATATTCTTAAAATGTTTTGTAGACATCTATTTATTAAGACTTGTAACTGGTTGATGATGATTTTACTTGTTTTCTAAGTTTCACAGCCCTACAAGACATTTACATTGAATATCCTTAGTTTAGTGTTAGTGGTGTATTCTTTACTTTTCTGCACTGTCTGTAACATGCCAAACACACTTCGAGCCTTGTTTACTCTTGCTTTAGCTTTAGAATAATACATTATAAGTAATTAACTATTATTTTTGCAAAAACTGTTCTGCACCAGAGTAACTGCACATCCTGAATATTTTTAAGCAGTACCACATTCTGAAAATTTCTGCATTGCCCTGCAGAAGTATTTTTTATCCAGCCGAAGTCAGAGTTTGGTTGTCTTGATAGTCAACAACACTATGTTATCTGTGCTGATATATATCAAGTGAATTTATACCAAAAAATTGGTGTTAATCAAATGCCCGACATGAACTAACATACCTACCATTTGGTTTTTCATTCATGACTCAATCCTTAGTTTATGTGAAATGCAGTTTTATGAACATTAATGTAGAAAATTATTATAATGGTTCAAGGTATAGTTTGAATAAAGACTGGGTAAGAAGATATGGACAAAATGAAGAGATATCTAAACATCAGGACATTTTGACTTCTGCAATAAATAACAAAAAACTTACATTTTAACAGTACAAAAATGGACTTCTAGGAATAAATGAACAGACCTATACATAAAACAAATTTTCTCACTTCAAAATCTACACCGTATAGCACTATTACTTGGGGCATATGATTCACTTAGTGCTGTACAAATGCCTTTAGTCTGCTCTACTGTCATTTTGAGCAACTTGCAGCCAATGGCCTCAGGTGTGCAGTCATCTAGTTTGTTTTTATTAATTTAATTGGAAGATGGACTTTACGATTGTCTGACTGCTGTTGTGTGGATTGTCAGTGCAATGCTGCCATCCACTTGATTAACTTGCTGCTGAATGGACCGAGTAACATGGGGGACACTGTGCTATTTCAGGCAGAGAGCCTTCTACATAATATTGCACTTGTATCAAACATACTAAGGTCATTGATGTCTCTTTCTCCATGCAAATCACTTGGGAAATTTACTGTCCTACTGCCATGTGGCAATGGTACCTTAGTGGTTAAGAGCAGCTGTGTGTAAAGCAGAAGATCCATGCTTCAAATCCCAGTTATAGCATTGAATTTTTCAATTCTAATTCTACCTTTCAAAATTTGCCTACTCACAGTTTGTACATGTTAGAATAATCAATTATTATCATTGATTGGCCTTATACATGGATGCTAAGTTCATACTCAAATCACATGCCCGCCTCTGTAGCGTGATGGTTAGCGTGTCTGCCTCACGTTCAAGAGGTCGCGAGTTCAAATCTCGCTTAGGGTAAGTTATTCGGGTAAGGTTTTTTTCCGAGGTTTTCCCTACCCTGAGAAGACAAATGTCGGGTAACTTACAGCTCCATGGACCTTGGGCTCATTTGAGCATCATTTCACCATTTCATTCATTCGTCCGATATGACACAATGTTGGAGGACGTTAATTAAAAAAAAAAAATACTCAAATCACATAAATATTTTTAATTTCCAGTTATGGGTTTGCATGTCAGTTGCTTAATTGACTAACATTAGAATCGTATTTCATAGGAATAACATTAATAACATTCCTAATGATAGTAACAGTTAGTGAAAATCATGTTTGCACTAAAAATTTGCTATAATGTGACTGTATTTTCTGAAGCTGAAAAAGGGACCATTCTCAACTGACCTTTTTCCTTTTCAATTATCATTAAACTTAGGTTAACGCAATAACCTTGTTTATTTATTATTAATAAGCAAAATATAATTATCAAAGCACTCAACATATTACATTGTGACAAATGCAATGTTATTATAGTATACAAAATAATGTTATGTTTAACATTACTATTACTATAAATATAAACACTAAATTGTTTATCATGTTATATAACTCATAAAACTGTTTGTTAATTGATATATCTTTTCTGAAGAATGAATTTTCTTCAGAAATTTCTCATTTTGCATCGAGCAATTGAAAATCTCAAGGAAATTGTATCTGACATTTATTTTGGCAAGCAACAATGTTTTCAGCATTTCAACTTTCAATTGCATTTTTTCTTATATCCATGTTTTGTTCATACTTGCAAAAGCTCTCTCTACAGATGCATTAGTACCTGACAGTGATTGCCCAAATTCTACTACTTTAGGAGGATTGCTGAATGATAAGTTTTGAGATGAGAAATGTTGAAACATTTCTACCCATCTGCAATGAGCTTCATTTCCTTCATTATTCCACTGAGCAATTTTGTCGGCTGTAGCGACATGCTTAACATAAACGAATTCACTGAAAACGGCACTATCATAGATATTTGTAGATTCACCAGATACACTTCTAATCATTGGCATAGGAATTTCAGCATCACTCCATTTTATGACATGGTTAAGCAAGATCCATACAAATTTCTCACCCACTTCAAATCTTTAGTCCAGACTGATACATGGATCATAGAAAGCACATGCTACTGTTTGGAAATCCTCTACTTTCACATCACTTTCATCCTCTAATTCATGTAAAGCACATTTTACAACATGAGACATGCAAATCTCAATGTAACAAATGGTGATAGAGGAAAAAGTATAAGCAAAAAACACTTAGTATTTGTTGATTTATGCATAATTATAATAAACTGCTGAAACAATGCACATCACACTCTGACTGTTACTGAGAGAGTGGAATCAAATTGTCAAAGTGAAGTGCAGGAATCAAAACAATGTCAGCATGCGGCCATTACACTGTTGTGTTTTGTAATGAGTTTTGTCCATCGACAACATAACTTTCATTCTTAGCAATTATGGGCATAAAGATTGTAGCATAGCATAGAGAATAAAAAATAAATGCTATTTTCTAACTAAACAGGACAAAGGTGTCTTGACAAAATTTATTGGGACACTGGAACTGCAGGTTGAAGAATAGTACTATCCCATTCAAAACAGGACGTCTGGTCACTTTAGCTATAATTGCACACACAAAAAATAATTTTTCCTGATCATCTATTTTATTTCTGTTTTGTTTGTTTTGTGGGTGGAACTTTGCATGTCCTGCCCACCACTGAGAGGAACCTTAAGATATTCCAATCATTGTAGGTCATACTTGAGATTTGAACAGGCAACCTCTTGAACATGATCCACAGACAGCCCTGTCTGAGCTGGCCTGTCATTTGAAACTTATGAAACAATCAGTATTTAATTAAAAATCTGAGCAAGTCTATAATCTATTATTGTCCTTTGTGATCAGTGTTGTAATATGATCTTATTAGATCTCATTAGAGTCTTCTAATTTTAAGAAAATATAAAACTGGCATTGGGGGTATCTAAAAATGTTTTTATTTACAAGAGAAGAACACTAGAAATGCAACTCAGTTTCACACTCTGCTGTGTGCCTCGAAATCTTGAAATAATGCTGGTTCACAACCACTGGGAACAGAACAATAACCACAACTGCAAAGTTGTGTTCAAATGGAAGTGTACACAACTGACAGGAAGCTTTTTCCAAGCCCGGGAACAGTAAAGAAGTCTTGGCCAAGTTATTACTTTCTGTCCCCATTACAGCGTATGGCATGTTAAGTTCATAGTATGTGTATTAAACTTTTCACTGTAGGAATTATTCAAGGTGGTCATGCCATGAAATAGCCACTAGAACTCTCTCTAGTCACAAGCTAGCAAAAATGTCATCGGTCAGCTAGAAACAAATGAATTCCCAATGCACTGTACCGAACTCCACTTTCTATCGATAAGCTCATCAATAATATGCATTCCCAGGCTGTTGTGAACCAAAATGTTGAGTGCTGTCTTGCTTTCTGTTGCCACTGCCATTCTGATTACCATCACCAGGAGATTGTGACCAACTATGTCCATCACTCGGCAATTTAATCATCATAAGTTAGCAAAGATATTTTTCAGATTTTGTAACAATGAACCTCTAAGGGAATTGAATGTCATATAAATAAATTATTACTAGAAATAGAAGCTGTCTTCAGCAGAAAATATTTCACACTTACTTAACCAGTATTAATTAAATATTTTGTGTTAGATACTGTAGCAATCAAATTCTGCACTGAAGTGAAACACTTTCTGCCCCCCCTCCCCCCATTCTGGCTGAGAACAAACCCATATATTAGAAATGTGATGGAACAAATAAAAGAATGATAACTGTGTTGATAATTGTCGTTACTTTTGTGAAGTTTTTGTGGCACTGTCTAAGTTTGCTACTTGAGTTGGATGGTCCACATGAATGCAAGGGAATTAACTGTGTATGCTAGGCGAGTGTGGTGTTTTTGTTAACCATGACTTTTCTATGTATATTTTATTAACATCACAATCATCTGATGGCCTAACGTTTAAACAAAAAAGATTAAAAGCGAAAATGATCTCACAATTTTAGCGGAGTGTATGACGTTATAAAAACAATACCTCTTCGTTATAACTATTTGATGTTGAGATAAAGAGCAACCTTTTCTTGCAATACATGTTTGATATTTAGGTGCCAAGTGTATGTTGGTATAGGATTTTTTCCTTCCTGTGAATGTTCAGTTTTATGTTAATGTTAGATAGCAAAGTGAATAGCATTGTTTTAGTTAAATAAATTTAATTTTTACTGTAATAAAAATAATACAAACTGCGCAATAGTAAACAATAGATATAATTAAAATATATATTTAGAAGTTGAGACTTATTTTCTTCTTCAATATTAGTGTCACTTAGAGAAAGTATATTATTAATTGCTGTTATTTTTATGTCCTATATTTGAGGATGAAAACATTTAGGATTTATGTCTGTGTGTAACGATTTTAACATGCAGATTGTTCATTAAAATGTTACAAAACTAATAAAGAATTAAATGTAAGTGCTGTTAACTGTAAAAGTAAGGAATACTCATATTTGTTACATCATTCCGTTGTACATAAAAGCTTTTAAATGAAAACACAATCATTTTTCTCTGTAATTTATTTGTTATGACTTTATATAGCTCAGATTTTGCATAGTCATTTCAAGTGTATATTAGAATGTTAACTAATGTAAGTTGGCTGATATAGGAAGTAGCACAATTTGAGGTACTGGGTTCATCAAAAGCATAAACTTTGCTTCATTTCTTGAGCTTATCAGTTTATTTTAGTAATTAAAATTAAAACTCCAGCCTCAGAGAACCATTCATTTTGAAAGTTTCAGGAAAGATCCGTATAAAACCATAATAACAAAAACAGTTTTTAATCAAAGGGTGGCAAAATTTGCCAACTATAAGGATAAGATTCTTCTCTTCTTTTGCTATGTCCTCTGAAATGAAACTTTCTCCTCAATTTGGAACACACTTTATCATAGTATGCATAATACCTATATTTTTAAAAATGGTACTTCATCTGCCATTTTGTGCTGGAAATTTTGTGTCACTTCCAATCTTTTAGGGGAAGTTTTGCTCTACAAACTGGATCTATTGTTAATTATGAAAGCTTCTATGTGGGAGTATGGGAGTTTATTTTCTCTGATTGTTCTTTGAAGAGATTTTTCTGTGAATGACATTTTCTGACATAAATGACCTGTGTTTTCTCAGCAACTATTGAATATAGCTACATTAAAATCTATGGTGAGGAAAAAACCTCTAAGAACTGTTGTGGATCCACTTTGATGATAATAAGGTGATCGGTTATTTTTTAAAACACTGCTGATATATTTTAATCAGAACACAGTATACTTACAAAAAACAAACCTTGTCTTTCTTAGTAAACAAACTTACTGTGTGAAAGTAAATTTATGAATTTGGAAGACAGCCACCTACATTTTATAGCAATTTCAGTCTATCTTAATAATGAGTTATGAATTTGGTTGATTTAACATTGGTGAGATAGGAGTTTTAATTTGCCCTTAAATAATAAAGTATGAACAAGGTAAAGTATCAACAAATACAAGCTACATGCAGTCTCATTTTAAGTTGTTTTAAAAAAAAAAAAAAAACCTGCTGCTTTTCTTCAATTCTTAATCATTTTTAAAAGTTAGTTTAAAATGATTAAGCATTTTGCTTGTTTGGTGACTGCTTCAGAAGTTGAGAAAATTAATTAATTATAAAGGCTTAAATTGATTATTTGTTTGTGACTTGTGTAATAAGAGTACGCTAAGCCACATGCAATATACATATCTTATCTTATCTAAGTAATTACTCAAGTAATTTTACATTTTAAGGGAATGTATCTGTGAAAATACAAAAATCGAGAAGGTTTTTTCCAGATTACTTAGACCTTTTGCCATATACTCAGGACATAAAACATATTACACACAAAATTTTAACAAGCTATATCAAAGCATTGTTAGAATTTATGCTGGCAGAGGCAGACTTAAATCTTTACTGTATAATAGATACTGAAAATGTTGACCTGCTCTCAAACAGGTAGCATATCCTATGTAAATATTCTCACTCACTCACTCTCCAAAGCTCAGCAGCAGGAATTCTTGTGATTTCTTGCACAATGTTTTCTCTAAGTTCATGTAGTGTGCGAGGATTGGAAAGATACACTTTGTCTTTTAAAGAACCCCATAAATAAAAATCACAACTCATTAGGTCAGGAGAAGGAGGGAGCCACAAATCAACACTAACTATTCTGTCATCAAACACCTCTCTTACTATATTTAATGATACGGCAGCCAAATGCAGAATCTTGTTGGAACCAACCATACGATTTCGACTGAAAAATGGCCTCAGAATTAACCTCTTATATCGCTCTGCATTTATTGTTTTATCAAAGGATATGAGCCCTATTATTCTTCTAGCACTTATCGCACACCAGACTCCAATTTTCTGATCATAGTGGCTAAAGCCACAATTTTTAGTACCGCATTGTGTGTAGGAGTGTCAGTTATGCGTATTCGCCAAGATTAAGAGGCCAGCCATCAGCTCTGCATGAAACAGCCCCATGCACACGGTAAGGTAACTAAGAATTGTGGCTTTAATAATGGTGCATTTCTTCCAGTGGGACAGGTTTTTCTGAAGCCCAGCAGCAACTGTTGTGAGTATTCACACATCCAGTTAGATGACACTAAGATTCATCTGTGGAAAACAAAAGCTGTGGGTCAATGTGGCTTGGTGCTTGGTCATCCAGTTTATTTTCAATTAACATTGACCTCTTCCTCAAATGTTTCTTGTCCAACACCGAATCCAAAGCTTCAAATTTATTTACAACCATATGTATGGTTGTCCTTGCAGGTGGTACAGAATTTGGAAACTTTTCAACAAACTCCCTGCGCAAATGGCAAGCAGATGCATGCTTGAAGTAAACTTTACAAATAAACACATGTTCTTTCACAGATAAGTGACATACCATGTTTACTACATAACAGAGGCACCTGAGTCACACTGAATGACTGCACCTGACACAGCAATATCGAGAGCTGGCGCCGGTGCACTTTCAGGTGGGAATTGCCAGTCTGAAGTCCCAGCAGCTGGTGCAGGAGTAGCAAAGGAGAGAGAGGTCACGAATGCGTTTAAATATAACTTATCTATCCTATATATGTACAATATAAACCCAATTAAAGATCTGACATTGCATATGAGATTATCTAATAATGCCAGACAGGCAGAAAATATCAATGTTCCTTTTAGTAGGCTTACAGTAACCATACAGGATCATCCAGTCTAAGCAGTATCACTAAATATACAAGGGCTGTCCCAGAAATACCTGACCTAATAAAGTAGAGCACAAACACTTTAGGAAAAAAGCATCTTTATTTCTCTACATAGGCTCCTCTCAGGTCTATACACCTTTCCTACAATATTCAATGGCTTCATTATCCTGTTTATAGTGAGAACTGTCGAGCTCTGCAAAATAGCACACTCTACCTCTTCATTGTTGGCAAATCTTTTGCCACCAAACCATTTCTTCAAGTTTGGAAACAAAAAATAAACAGAGGAGGCTAAATCTGGCAAATAGGATCCTTGAGGAAGCAATCCAACTCTAACTCATTGATTTTCATCTTGATGATAATGGATGTGAGAACTGGTGCATTGTCTTGATGAAACAAAACTTTCTTTTTTGCAAAATGCTGCCCTTTTTGATTTCATCACTCAAACGTAGCAACAAGTTTGCATAATACTCATCATTAACTGCTTTTTCCTTTTTGGAGATAATCAATAAAAATTATCCCACATGCATCCCAAAAAACTGACACCATGACCTTGCCTGCAGATGGAACTGTCTTTGCCTTCTTTAGAGCCAATTCTTTCATTTCAATCCACTGTTTTGACTGTTCCTTCATCTCAAGTGTGAAGCAATAGACTCATGTTTCATCAATGGTTATAAATTGACGCAATAACTCAGCTTTATTGCAGTGAGACATTGTCAAACACTCAGATGAAACATCCCCACAATGCTGTTTTTGTTCAGTCAGTATGTGATGTACAGCTCTTTTTGAAATGCCTGAAAATTTCTGTACAATTTCTGGTGTTGTTACCTCATTCGGTTGACCACTGTGATGTTTGTCTTGGCAGCTGATACAGCCTCGCTAAAACTCTGCCACCCAATATTTCACTGTCGTGAATGGAGAAGCAGACTTCACCAGAATAGAGTCTAGTTCAGCTTTAATATTAGTTGGTGTAAGACCTTTCAAATGAAAGTATTGTACCACATAACAATGACCAGTTTTAAAAATTTTTACAAATTCGCTGAGAGCATTCACTATGGATGGCTATCAAACAAATCGTAAACAATGTAGCATCGTCAAACTTCAAACTTAAGCTTTATAAGGTTGGTATTTTCCACCATAGTCATTTGTTTGAAACAACAACCGCTATCTAGATGTCAGCTCAGGCACTTCTGGGACAGCCCTTGTAGTTCAATTAAGAAAAGCAACATTTTAAAACATTATCTCTAATTGGCTCCTTAATAAGGCATTTTATTCTACCGGTGAATTTTTCCAAGGTGAAATTAATTTATAATTAAATGTTGACTACACGGATCTAGTAATATGCATTATGTAATACTACTCAGCCTTTCTGTCACTAATGTCAGTCCTATTCCACAATTTTAACATACCAAGGGCACTTCATCTTATGACACAGTCAGAAATATTTTAATAAAACCTCATTTTCCAACTTTTAACATAAATAACTTTAACTACTGTACCTGCATTCATTTTATGTTGCAAAGATAAACCATTAATTTATAACTTTTGAAAAGCCTTAACCTAAATTGCAGAGTATGAAAACTTTGTTTTAACTCACATTTATTATCAGATTATTAACCAATTTTCTTTCTTTCACTTTTTTACTTTTATTAATAGCACTTACTGAAATTAAATTGTTACGTATTTTTTAATCCTGAAATTTCTTGCTTTCTTCTTTCCTTGATGCTAATAATTCTGTGGTTTTATGAAAGATAAATTGTTTCTCTGTCAGATCCAAAAGGAAAATGTGAGCCTTGGAATATCTGAGATAAGGCCTTAAGATAGTGGTAGAACAGGGAAGTTGAAGAAGAAGAGGAAGAGGAAAGAAGAAGAAGAAGAAGAAGAAGAAGAAGAAGAAGAAGAAGAAGAAGAAGAAGAAGAAGAAGAAGAAGAAGAAGAAGAAGAAGAAGAAGAAGAAGAAGAAGAAGAAGAAGAAGAAGAAGAAGAAGAAGAAGAAGAAGAAGAAGAAGAAGAAGAAGAAGAAGAAGAAGAAGAAGAAGAAGAAGAAGAAGAAGAAGAAGAAGAAGAAGAAGAAGAAGAAGAAGAAGAAGAAGAAGAAGAAGAAGAAGAAGAAGAAGAAGAAGAAGAAGAAGAAGAAGAAGAAGAAGAAGAAGAAGAAGAAGAAGAAGAAGAAGAAGAAGAAGAAGAAGAAGAAGAAGAAGAAGAAGAAGAAGAAGAAGAAGAAGAAGAAGAAGAAGAAGAAGAAGAAGAAGAAGAAGAAGAAGAAGAAGAAGAAGAAGAAGAAGAAGAAGAAGAAGAAGAAGAAGAAGAAGAAGAAGAAGAAGAAGAAGAAGAAGAAGAAGAAGAAGAAGAAGAAGAGGAAAGAAGAAGAAATTGTTTCTCCTTAGGGTTAACACACCATTCTAGTTTTGATTTTCTAAACTTTGATCCATTTCTCTTCTACTTGAAATGTTTCATTTCATTAATTTTGATAGCCAAATAAACACTTTCCATCCTGTTTTTCTTTCCAAATTTATAATCATCATTTTTCAACTGGAAGTGCTTATGAAAGCTATCGCACGAATAAAAGTGCAAAGACTTTCCTTATACTTCCATTCTGAATGGTTTTTGTAACAATTGCATTGCTGCTAATTGGTAACTGCTCAAAAAAATTTCTTTCACATGCCTCTACAAAGGAGTATCATATTTTTTTCCATACAAAGTTGATGTCACTCTATATAATCCCAAATAAACAAGTAAACCTTTTCTATGATATTAGCAGTTTCCAGTTTACTCAATATCAGACATTTCCTTCAAAGACTGGTAAGCTTACCAACAAAACAAGAAAAACAATTTTATTAAAAAGTTATTGTTAAAATAAACAGGTAATTCACAAATGAGTTCATTCATTTGAGAAATATGAAAAAATGTTCATGATAAAGTAACAATTTAACAATAAAAATGAAAACACAGCAATATTTTTGTTGTTTGGTATATTTTTTTAAGGCACATTGAAATAACTCAATTTTGTACTGTACATTGCTGCAAATAATTTTCTATTAAATTGTGAAGCACAGTTTCTGAGATGAGAAGGCTTTTTATATTTTCAGATTTGGTGAAGAGCCTTATGATTAAGCTATTAATATGTTGGGTGTTTCAGTATTTCAGCATGGTCTGTTTCCATTCTGCCACATTTTCAAGGCTCAACAATTCTAAATGAACATAAGGAAACATTATGGAAATACTGAAAGTATACATATATTCAGCCAGCATACACATTAGGAAATGATGATCAACATATTCAATACAACCTGAGCAACTTTTCAGGTGTTGGTTTCTTAGATAGTAGTGTGTCTACTTTTATCCTAAGTGCCGGAAATCCTGAAACATCTCTAAGTGTTTTTGTTACTAAAATATGAGCTAAAAGATAGCTCTGTTAACATTATTGTACATTTCACTGTTTCATGTTTAAAGTGCAGTGGGATCCTTGATGCTTTATGACTACTCTATGTATTCCAGCTTAGGAGCTTAGTCAAGTTGGAACTCAGTATTCGTAATTGCAATATTGTAGAAAATATTTCTCTAGTAAAGTTAGCAGTTTAAGAAATATAAACAATAAACCTAAACATTTGTATTCCTATTTTAATCCTCATTTCGAGGATTAAAGATGTGATGTTGGGAAATTAATATACAAATTGTTTCCCAAAGAGCTTATAAAATTAGCACACTTTCATTTATCTTCTTTTTTTTAGTTTTTATTCATTGGTGCTCTTTAATTGCTGTGTCCCATTCTATATTGGGTATGAAATACCACTTAATTTTGCTCAGAGGCCCCTTCACCAGGCTTGAGGTTCCTTTACGTGCCATAAATCTATGACATGGGACCACTGGCGTTACTTCCCTTCTGAGGGAAGCCATGCTACAGATTTTTACCTTTGTACCATGCCTTTAACTAGCAAGTTCTTACACACTCAATATGGGAAATATTTTATTGGTGTTTTTCACCTTTGTACCATGCCTTTAGCTAGCAAGTTCTTACACACTCAATATGGGAAATATTTTATTGGTGTTTTTCACCTTTGTACCATGCCTTTAACTAGCAAGTTCTTACACACTCAATATGGGAAATATTTTATTGGTGTTTTTCTTTGCTAATAACATAATACATGATGTAAAAAAAAGCCTAAAACAGTCAGTTTTCCCAAAGATTCAGTAACTTTGTGAAATAGATGGAAGAAAGATATAAAGAAAGAAAGAAAATTACCATATGGTGCTAGATTTTATATATCTAATATATTAATATAATATAGGTATATTATGAATAACAATATAGCTTGTTATGTATTTTTGGATCCCATTCAATTATATGCTAAACATGCTTCAGTAAGAACTTGGTGAAGTCAAAGCAAGGAGCTTTTGCAAAAGTTTCCAGAGTTTTAAAACTCAGATACAATATCTATATCATCCCCCTAGCACTTTCCTCTTAAGGATTCCTGAGTTTGAATACTTGTATCAATATAGACAAAAATGTTCAATCATGAAAACCATTTTTCTAAAAAAACCAGAGTTATTTGCAGTTATTTTGTGTGTTTATAAACTTGGTTTCATATATTTTATGGCCAAGTTAATTTATATTACTATTTTCTTTTCAAAATGTACTTTATACAAGGTTTTTTCAATGTATATTCATTATTGAATTCAAGAGGCATTTGAACCACCTTAGCTACGTTTGTTACTACAAAGCGCTGGGTGCTGCTGCTTTGTCTGTCCATTTGTAAGCAGGTAACAATTCATGAAATGTAATAAGAACTGAGTCAAAATGTTCTAAATGTGAGTTTCAATATAATAGGATTGTGTCTGTCATGTCCAGTAACTTGGAGATTATTTCTGAAAATCAAGTGTAAACTTAGGAATAAGTTCAGATGTGTAAGATGTTTCATTATGGAGAAATTGATGTCACACAGAGTTAAGGGTGTACTCTGGTACAGTAACATCACAGACGAGTTGCTTTCTTGCAGCTGGTGCAATTACAGCACTGCTTTAGCATTCTTTAACCGAGTAAATCAGACCAGAGAGTCAATGAATGCAATGGTTGAAATGATGATCAAGTGCACCTGAGATCCCTAAAGGTTGATGTTTGCTTCTGAGGATAAGAAAAATCCTGAGAAAAATCTTATCCCTAACTGAGATTTGAACTCAGTACCCCTCAAATGTGAAGCAGACATGTTACCCTCACACTATAGCAGTTAATTTGTTGGTAATCACAAACACTATTATTAAAAAGCAATTAAAGGAAAAATTTGGAACCAAAAATTATAATAAATCTTGTTAATTAAAACTGGTTTACCCCAATTACCAAGACATGGAACTGTGACAAATTTTCATTTGTTAACTTGACGACACTGGTAGGCTCTCATCTGCACAAAATTAGCATATACTACCTGGCAAAGCCATGAAGCACATCGGAAAGAATGTGAAACTGCCCAGTTGTTTATGTGAGCTTATCGTGCATACATGGCAAGACGGGTATGTACACTCTGTTCAAATGAAATCATATCTCCAGGACAGCAACATCTCATATATTGGCAGGCGTGAGAGATCATCTATTTGTGTTTCATCACTGACTATACTCCAAGTTACGGATATTTCCCTCTTCTAATAAACAAGATGACCGTCTCCATAGCACTGTTGGTAGCGCGTTTGGCTCTGACGCGGAGGACCCAGGTTCGATCCCCGGTACCAGCATGGGGATTTTATCCCATCTGGGAGGTCTGGCACAGGGTGCACTCAGCCTCATTAGGCCCCGGGGGAACCAATTGAGGAGCTACTTGATAGTGGACGCAGGTCGAGAAGACTGCATAACTGGCCGGGAGGGCTCAGGGCGCTGACCACGTCCCACGCTCCAGTACTGCACCTCACCAATGACGCCTGTAGTGGGCAGAGGTGGGAGACGCAGCGGCTGGGCGATAGGCCTTGGCCCTTCATGGGCTGTTGCGCTGGGGGTTAATAAACAAGATAAGAAGTAATCGTAGCCCGCGACAGCCAAGGTCAATAGGCCTCAACGCTTTGCCAAATAATACCTTTCACCTAATTGTGTACTGCACAATAAAGAAAACTCAAACACAGATATGAACTATGTGCATATAATCTTAAGTATAACGGGAAGCAATAAGAAGAATGGAGAACCATTAGGTACTACTACAAAGGCTATTTTTTTTCAACCTCCAATGCTGCTGCCTGATGGTCCAAGTAGCGATATGAGGTGGGGGAATTCTGCGATGTGATTGGCTGTCTTCTCACCACTATCAATATCACTGCCAAGGTGAACCAGTCAGTTAACGCTTGGCTACAGACACTTAAAGATGTCAGTTACTATAAACTCCCCCAAGTTCAAGTTATTCAATGTTATGTTTCTACAGAAAAAAAGACATAATGTAGAGAAAATTCAGCTTAGAATGAGCTGTGTGGGAACTTCAAGTGATGATGTGGTGCAGCGGATTTAGAGGGCCAGACAGACACTCACAAAAGTGTTTGAGCACCCTCCCTGCATTCTAGACCCAGCACCAAGTAACTTCCACCTCTATCACAGTTGAAAAACTGTTTGGGGAGGACAGTATTTCCACTTCAGTGATGTTAAGGAGACCATCCAGACTGGCTCAAGAGACAGGTGGCAAGTGCTTTTGCAGTGTGTATTGTTAAATTGCTGCATAGGTATGACAAAGGTTTCAATCTTCATAAGCTTATGTTAAAAAGTTGCTCATGGCTGTAGTGAAGTCTCATCAATAAAACCATTTTGCTATACATATTGGTTTTAATTTCGTGTCCCATTGGAGGTTGAAAACAAATAGCCCTCATATGTTTAAATGCTAGAGTGAGATGGCTCTACAATAACATTTGGGAGTTTCTGGGTTTGATTCCTGAACCCAGCCACTCTGATATAGTGTTTTTCATGCTTTTCACTGGTTACCAATGCGATTGCTGGGGTGATTTCTCCTCTACTACAAATGTCCTTTCTGTCATTTGCTATCATTTTGCTTCCCCCTCATGTTTGAGGTGGGCTTAGGGCTGTATAGTGTTAGACAAATGGTGCAGATGTTTGCTTGTTGAGAAGTTCTTCTCTCACCTGCCAAATGACACCCTTCTCTGAGCCACCTCAGATGGGCCCAGTTTCACCAGAGGGAAGCCTGTCTGAGCAGCCTGCCAGTGTGCCTGAGTCATTAAGCATGGAATAGTTAGGAACTTCTGCACATATCTGTTGGCTGGTCTACAGACTCCTGCAATCCCTTCACCTCATCCGTTCCTCCTGGGGGTGGTGAGCACAAAACATCCACATTCGGTTGAGGTGTCCATTTTGCTTCAAATCATAGTTCATTTTTAAATAATAGGAAATTGTTTATTTTCCCACAAGAACCTGATAACAAAAGAATATTTTATCATTGGGTGAGATGATCCTAGAAGCTAGCTACCAAAAGCGCTAGAATCAAAATGATGCATTTCCTCTACATATGGCACTTCATGACTGTGTATGGTATACTGTGGTAATATCCTTCCAGTTCATGTTTCAGCCCATTTGTATAAGTAAAAACTAGAATGCTCTTTAAAGTATTGTTTTTAGTTTGGTTTCTTAAACTGGAACTTTTGAAACATTTCAAAGCAAGGCAAGAAAAACAGCTTAGAATCTCACCCTGTGAACTCATACATGAGAATTATTAAAATTTATACGAGTACCAATAATTAAACATAAAATGAAGTCCTGTATTATGGTTTCTGGGAATGTAAGATGTGAAATATGAAGCATACAGGATCCCACTGCCATTTCACATAATCTGTGTTACATTGCAATTTACTCTTCTGTCCACTTCTTGTGTCATTAAGAATCCATCCCAAGGTTACTCCAGCTCCCTTCATCCCATCCAATGTGGACAGTAGCTGAACAACCAAACCTGAGTGCTTTCAAGCATTAAATGTGTCTCAACAGAGATTCTTGTGATTATGAAAACCATGCAAAGAACAACACAATGTATCTGTTTTGTATATACAACAACAACCTGAATGGAAAAAAAAGTATGTGTGTTTTACTGTGTCATTCGCACAAGATGAATATTTTCTCTTGCATGATGTTCTGTTTGCAAATTAATTACACATTTGTACCATTTAAAATGAAGTTATTTTATTTTTGTTTGATAAGAATAATTGTATATCATAAATATATTTTGCATCATGGCAATAAAAACCCCAATCTCAATAATAAAATATAAAACAAAGAGTTATTTTTCACCTTGATTAAACATGCGCATTGAGCTTTCTCATCTGATTCAGACATCCCAGAAAACTTTCAAGGTGAACTTCAATGCTCTTCAAATTTTTTTTTTTGAAAACTTGACATTCAAAATTCGCATTTTTTTCAAAATGTAGATTTTTTTTTTCTTCAAAATTTGGAACTTTTTCAATCATGTTTAAAGACAAGTTATAAAAGTGGATCATATGAGAGTGTTTAATGTGCATATGGGTATCTTATGATAGCTCAAGCAGTAAGAGCATCTGCAGAGAAAACCAAAGTTCTGTGGTGTTAACCCCAGCCATTAGAAATACATTCTTGCCTCACTCTACCAGCCATCCCTCCCGTTCACTGCTGTTCAGCTTCCAATATGCCTCATTAAGTGGCGAGTATGGCCTCGTTGGGGTGTCTGTTTCATGAAGAGTGGCAGAGAGAATTTTTTGTAAGAAACAAAAAAAGGAAAGCTTGCTGTTTAATATATGGATTTCAACTTCCAAATATAAAGTGTTACAATATCAAACGCCACTTTGATCAGTAGCATAAATCAAACCTTGGTGATCTTACAGGTATTTATTTATAATTTCAAAGGGTACTTTCTGAATACTCGTATTTGCAAACATATAAATGGGATGATATGATTCCACTTTTTAGGGGTATAGTTTCTTATTAGTTTATTAATTTAAACTATTGTATTTCATGTTTCAAAGCTTGAACATAACATTCAGTATAAAACCAAAGAGTTTATTATGTTGAGCAAATAGTTTTAAAATATTATTAAAGCTAAATAAAATTGAGCTTTACTGCTTTATTTGTTGTGAAAGAGAAAGAATTTAGTATGTTAATCATAAGGCAGCGTAAGAATATTACGTGTATAAGATAAGGAAGGTTATAAACTTGAGGATTACGAAATTTGCCTTGCCACAGCAGGTGGCTGTAATAGTTGTGTACAAAATATGTTTAATATAAACAAAGTACTAGATGCAATATTAACCGGGCTTGTGGGCCGTGGTCTATTGGGTTCCTTCTTCTTCCCAAACGTTTCGTCTGCGACTACGGCAGACATCTTCAGTGGCGGCGAGGTCGAAGTTTCCTAGTGGAGATCTCAGCACCGACTGCGCTGGTCACCACCAGAGGTGCGGTATTTATGTCGGCGGCCGGAGGGGGGGGGTACGTTGTGATTGGTCCGGGTGGCCAGTGGGCTGGACTTGTACCAGCGGAGTACTACAAGGAGCTGGCGTCTGATTGGCTGGAGAGGGGTTCTGGATTTTTGTTTTTGTTAACGCTGTTTGCCATATTCTGTTGAGTTTAAGTCCTTCCTCTTTGCAATTGATATTATTTTTGTGCTTGTGTATTTCAATGGCTTCACGGAATAAGCGAGAATAGTAGTGGGATGTAGATGCCAGAATATCTGTGTTACCATATTGGATGATGTGTTCCCCTTCTTCGAGTATGGCATGTTTCGCAATTGCTGATTTTTCTGTTTGACCCATGCGACAATTTCTTCTGTGTTCTTCAATGCGGGTTTTTATACTACGTTGTGTGGTTCCGATGTACACCTTGCCACACGAACAAGGTATTCTATATACTCCTGCGGTGGATAGAGGATCCCTGGGGTCTTTGGCGGAACGGAGTATGTTACAAATCTGTTTAGTGGGCTTGTAGACGGTGTCAATGTTGTGGCGTTTAAGTAGTTTGCCTATGCGGTCTGTGACTGATCTGATGTACGGTAAAAAGGCCTTGCCCTTCCTATTGTTTGTGGCTGTTTCTGTGATGTTGGGACCTTTACTAGGGCGTAATGCTCTCTTAATTTCTCGTTTTGCGTAGCCATTAGAGTGGAGCGCTGACTCTAAGTGTTGAAATTCCTGGTGTAGAACTTGTGGTTCACAAATGCGTGTAGCTCAGTCTGCCAGAGTACATCAGATCAGTCACAGACCGCATAGGCAAACTACTTAAACGCCACAACATTGACACCATCTGCAAGCCCACTAAACAGATTTGTAACATACTCCGTTCCGCCAAAGACCCCAGGGATCCTCTATCCACTGCAGGAGTATATAGAATACCTTGTTCGTGTGGAAAGGTGTACATCGGAACCACACAACGTAGTATAAAAACCCGCATTGAAGAACACAGAAGAAATTGTCGCATGGGTCAAACAGAAAAATCAGCAATTGCGAAACATGCCATACTCGAAGAAGGGGAACACATCATCCAATATGGTAACACAGATATTCTGGCATCTACATCCCACTACTATTCTCGCTTATTCCGTGAAGCCATTGAAATACACAAGCACAAAAATAATATCAATCGCAAAGAAGAAGGACTTAAACTCAACAGAATATGGCAAACAGCGTTAACATAAACAAAAATCCAGAACCCCTCTCCAGCCAATCAGACGCCAGTTCCTTGTAGTACTTCGCTGGTACAAGTCCAGCCCACTGGCCACCCGGACCAATCACAACGTACCCCCCCTCCGGCCGCCGACATAAATACCGCACCTCTGGTGGTGACCAGCGCAGTCGGTGCTGAGATCTCCACTAGGAAACTTCGACCTCGCCGCCACTGAAGATGTCTGCCATAGTCACAGACGAAACGTTTGGGAAGAAGGAACCCAATAGACCACGGCCCACAAGCCCGGTTAATATTGCATCTAGTATTGACACCGGCCGTGAAAGCCTTAGAACTTTGATAAACAAAGTAGTTAATAACGGTATAGAATTTATTACTACCTCGCAGGTGGAATGAAGCCACCACTGTGCTTGTTATATCAAAACAGTCTTTGTCCCTCGGCAAAAGAATGTGGGGTAAGTAAAGCAAGTTCAATTGCTACCTCTCCTTTAATGCCCATGCCTGGGCTAACTATACAAGTAGTAATTTTCACTGGTATACTGGAATTACACGTTTTGAGGCTCCCTGAATCTAAAAAGAGTACTTCTAGGAAAGGATTCACAGCCATGAGACTGGGAATAGCGTAACTCAAAAACAAAACTCAGATAAATATCAAACTTGATATTTAAGTTATCTTCCAAAGTGCAACACAAAGATTATGAAGAAAATCCCTACTATGCTTAACTATTCTTTACAAGAAAAAATAAAAAATTGTCCATAGTTTCAATTTTCACAAAAATGCCTCTTAACAATTTTGATTAAAATATGATATACATAAATTTATTGAGTACCTGAGTACATACATGATGGGCTGCCCATGAACTTGGGTCCTAGCCCCTCTGTCATGGGACAGCCCTCTACCATTGTCTACATATAATTTTTGATGGGTACTGTTTATTCTATGACAACAGTTAATTAACCTTGTTGTTGTTGTTAGCTAATGCTGGATTTCTGACAATGAAGTCATTAATCCTCTTGCTCTCCAATATTTTTCACTGATGATATTGAAGAGAGCAATAGCAGTAATAGTAACCGCGTTTTAGACAGCACCATATTTTTATGTTTTGGCGGTCACATCGCTCTCTCACAACCCCCAGAATGTCTGGAGGACCACATGGGTCTCACCAACCTGACCGGGAGAATTATCAAAATAAATTCACTGACCATATCCTGTGATCACCAGAGGACGTATTACATGCCATGACAGGTCAGCATGTTAGGGGTTAAGATTTTATAGAGAAATTAGAGAAATGGAGAGGTTGGAAAAATAATTAACCTTGTTCAAACCTGTCTTTTTCACTTTCGTCATTTTGGTTCTCTTATTTTCACCAAATTTTCTCATACTTTCTTTTCTCTAACATCATTACTACTTTAGAGTACCCATTCCATTCTACAATTTAATTTTCTCTCTGTTTTCCTGTTTCCTGGTTAAAAGTGTCCTACACTTCACTTATTCACTTTCTTCTTAGTTTTATGACACTTCCACATCCTTTACTCACATACTTGACATTAATCCTAAACTCTTATTTCCATCCCCTCTACTACCCCTGATCACAATTCCTTATTTCTGGGGGGGGGGGCTTTATAAACTATCCCTAAGCAGAGTATGAGCTTCCTCTATATTATCCATGTTACCCCCTCCATTTTAGAGCTCCATTCTTTAATCAAACCCTTCCATTCACTTCTATACAATAAACCTGAAACTCATGGGGCCCTTCTCTTACTAACCTTCTTGAGCCCTTTTTCCAATAAATTCCCAGCCTGCAATTTTTCTCTTCCTTATCCTTTACCCCTGTCTCAGCCACTGCTAATAAGTGCACTTTTTCAAACAACGCACCAATGAAACCTTAAAACATGCTACTTTTCAAACCATCACAATTCCAGAAACCCAAGCTCATGTCCCCTATTTCCCCCGTTTTACCCTATTCTAATTCCACTCTTGCTCTAAACTCCTGCAATTTTTTCTTACTCCTAAGTTCAGTCCCTTCCCTTTTGGATACTTGTCGTTGCACTATATTGTCCAGTTCCAATATGCTCCCATGTGGTGTGGACACCATACTTGTACGATATATGTATATATAGATACATAGACTGCGTGAAATTTTATTGATGATAGATGTTCACAGACAATCAATTTGAGATGGGAAACCTATGGTCTAGGATTACAAATTGCATATTTTTGCTTTAAAATTGTTTGGGGGTATGCATGCTACTGATCATATCCACTGTAGCTGTAACGTATGATGAGAAAACAAGTGGACAGCTTTCGTAGTCTGGGTATTTAGTGTAATGGATATGTTGCCAGGACAACAAAAGTAAACATGGATTAAGGGCTCGAGTCCAAATCCCCATGGCCATGCATATTTTTACTTTCTCTACTAGTAAGTAGAGGAAGTATTGTATTCCACCCAAAACTTCGATGTCGAGGTTTCACCGGAAATATATGTTTTAAGACCCCCTGAATCCAAAAAAAAAAAAGCATTTTTAGAAAAAAGTCCATATATGTGTGTATCTTTATGTGTGGTGCCCATGTCTGTGTGTCTATGAACAGCACAACTAAAAAAAAAGCTGATTAAATGAGTTAAACTTGATATTTAAGTTCTGCATCTTTCATGGATGCAGTACAAAGAATTTCATGAAATCCCCCCCACCCAAAACTTCCCTTTACATGGAAACATTTTCAAAAATTTTGATTTTCTCAGAAATGATTTTTATTAACCCTAAACTGGTGACATGGTAAAGTTGTCACACTACTTGTGATGAGACATCTGGGAGACACCTTATATTTATGTTACTCCAGAATTAATGTTTGCTGGTTTTTCAAGACTCTAAGCTTTTTATCTAATCAACGCATCATTGAGCATTATTTTGATATATGGCAAGTTTAACATTTAAAATATTTTAAATGTTAAAAAAATAAAGAAGCGTCTTGTGTAAATAAGTAGATAATAAAATGTTTACCTGATGTATTTTTCTCCCTAGGAATCATGTATAAAGAGATTAACAAAAACAAAGCATTTTTAGATTCTGCTATGTATGCTGATTATAAAAAATGTAGAGGTTGTCTTCAAAACATGCATGCCCTTCCTACTCTGCTTTTTTTCCAAGTTTATGCAGATTTTTGGACGTCTTAGTGATCTGTCTTTAGGTTTGGGGAATGGCAAACATAGCAGAAGATTACAAAGAGATTCTCTTAAGAGAAAGGAAAAAGTGTATATTTATTATTCATCAATTAATTATAAATATAAATTATTTCTCGTATGAACAAAATATCCAACCAAAATAAGTGTGCCATGAAAGTTACTGACTTTATGAGTGAAACATTTAGAAGCATGAAAAATGAGGTTGTATGTTCAGTGTTGCATCACATTAATATTGTTTTGTCTGGACTTGGCACTTCCTTTTTAGAAAAAGGTCTGTGTGTGTGTGTGTGTGTGTGTGTGTGTGTGTGTGTGTGTGTGTGCGTGTGTGTGTGTGTGCGCGTGTGTCAGTCTGTGGACAGCAACACTCAAAAACGAAAAGTCTGTTAACAACCAAAGTTAGTATTTAAGTTTTAATGTCTTTCAAGGATACAACATGAAGGTTTTGAAGAGAATAGCCTCACCCTAAACTACCCTTTACATGGAAAATTTTTCAAAAAATTTGATTTTCTTGAAAGTGGCTCTAACAATTTTGAATAAAATGTCATATGTTTAAGTTATTTTTATGAAAAATGAAATGTATATTTTGAATTTTCTGGCTATAGTCCATGTAGTCCTGTTTACTCTGGATGGCTTTTGAATAACTCGTAAACCGTAAGAGATAGACAAATTCTAGTACACAAACAATGTAGAGCTCACTAAAACACAATTTATGTCTAAATAAATTTTTTGGTGGAGTAAAGCATTTTGGAGATATTCCTTGTTATGTGTGTGAGTTTCGGAAAACTTAAAACTTTCGTGAAATGGAACATCGTTGTTCATTTTTTTATATGTTAAGCGTGCAAAGAGAACGGGATCTCTAAGCCTTAAAAGATTTGACTATCACTCAAAGCCTACTGTATTTTAATATTCCCCTTGTACCTACAAAGAAATAAGCAATAAGATAATTTGTACAAATGTTTATCTGAACTAACAAGAAGAAGATATAGGAATAAGAGTTTGTAAGAATGGTTAGTACAAGAGTAGATAAACTCATGTGTGCAACACATCAGATTTTTATATTTAGACATTATATACGTACATTTTCAAACAAAATATTTCCACTTTATATGACAAGCTTACAACACATTTAGCATTACAACGTATTTTCTAAATGACTCAAAAGTAAATCTTGTGCAGTCTTCAAATAAACACTGTTTGTATTACAAGAAGATCACATGATGTGATGGTGGCAAAGTGTAAATACTTATATACAATTTATGTACTTTGTTATTCTCAGATGGACTGTTTCCCTTCAACAGATCCTTGATTATAACAATTTGAATATCCACAATTTTTATATAGAACCATAAAGGAGCAGGATTCAACCCTGTGCAGGTGCTCTAGAATACAGTTATCCTGAAATCATCCACCTCTCTCCCATTGGTGTCCAGTTCTGCTGACTGTTCATAACTCTTAATAAATCCCCATTCTCAAATTATATATTATAAAGCATCACTCATTCTAGATTTTGGTTTTCCAAGTTAAGATTTGTATTTAAGGACTTATTGCATTTTGAAAGCTTATTCCCAGGTCTCCACTCTGTCTGGTCCAGAGGTCCCTCTGCTCCCAAACAAGCATCTGACCCTAGGCACTGGCTTGTAAGTCCTAGAGGGTGTAAGTCCTACATAAGGGGAGGGTAATCATGGAAAGACAAAGAATTCCACATATACATATTTATTAAGCATATATGTTAAACATGAATGTATTTTAATCAAACCTGTTAGACATTTTTGAGAAAATAAAAAACGAATGTTCCATGTAAAAGATACCTTGAGGTGGGAGATTTTCTTGAAATCTTTGTGTTGCACCCCTGGGAGATGCTGAACTTCAGTACCAAATTTGGTGTGTAACAGACTTTTTATGTTCGAGTGAGACACACAGTTGTTTTTAAAATGCTCCTTATTCAGAGAACTTCAAAACATGTATTACCAGTGAATTTTGGTTTTAAATTGCTGGGTGGAATGCAATACTTCCTCTAATTACTATTGGTAAGCGGTAGGAAAAGTCAGGTTTGTGATTGAAATTGCCAAAGATTCTGCATTTGTTTTAATAAGAGAACTTTCCTTTTCTTGGAGAACTCCATCGACAATTGAGAATTGGTACAGAAAGCTGATTGATGATCAATCAACCTGGATGACTTCAATATTTGTTGATAGTTAATTAGCACCAACTTTTATTGGGGTTAACTCATGCTTGTTACGATTATTATTTCGAGACCGAAAGTCTGTATAATTATTTAATGAAAACAAGCGTAACTTTGAAAGTTCAATTAAGTTAATCATGGAAAACTACAAGCAAGAAGGGAATTTCAATGCAACAACGATGCCATTATTTTATACTTTTAGTACGGGTTCAATCGCTTAAGTGCTTACCTGTTTCGTATTATGCGGCAATAGATCTTGTACCACTTTTTTATATTACGAATTCGTACATCATCAAATCGATCAAATCTCACCATTTTTAATGTTCGTACCAACCGCCAAAGGCCGCTGTAGTTTTGTTTATGTTGAAAGGTGGCTTATCCATCGGAGTCCCAATGTGCTAAGATGTCAACATCAAGGCGGTGTGAAACCACGTGACTTATGGGTAAAACGAGCGGTATTTCAAATATTGCATTGGAAATACATTGTGAAATCGTGAAAGTACTATATTGAATTTATTATAAAGCATTGTATTCATCACACTGTCCTGCGACACTTCCCCGGTTTTGATAAAAGTAGGCTACTTATCTGAAACAAACGCGCTGATTTGGAAAATTATAACAGTTTTTGCATAGCACGTACCGTTTTTATGAAATTCGATATTTTTATATCTTGGACACTAATATATAATTGCGATTATAAATATAGTTTTTCAGGAAAAGATTAATAATAACGTAACAATATTACACATGTTCAGACCGTATATATACCTACAAAGCTTACCTATCTATCCTGTATCTTCCCTTATATTCTTAAGCGATCAGCTGAGGACTGGCGCAAGACAATTTGAGTGCCGAGCGGCTGTGGTTTATTTATCAATGCGTGATCTTGTGCAGGCAATAAAACTGTCAATTATTGTTGCATGATAAACAACCATTGACATTCACCCTGAAGAGCCTTATGTGTCTTAAAATCTCAGAATTTTAGTTGCTTTCTAAAACTTGTGGTGATCGGTAATGCGGTTTCCGCAAAGGATCCATCATTATTATTTGGTATTTTTAGTACGTGTTGTGTAGTGGTTCACGATGGCTTCCATCTTTTCTAGAAGAAAATATGTGACCAATCCAAATAGCTTCTGTTACCTATATGTCGTGAGGTGAGACATGAACAAATCTTGCTCATAGGCGAATCTGCCTCCCCCCCCCCCTCCCCCCTCCCTCCCTGTCTGCAACGGGTGAGAGGAGGGAAATAGACTGGCTCTAGCTTGTCGCCAATGAATAAAGACTACCGCAACAGCGTGGTGCGACTGAAACAATTGCAGTTCACATGAAAGTAATTGTTGGCGCATAGCCATAGTTAGTGAAATGGCTTTGTTCATTACAAAGGTAATTGTGATACACATAGTATAATGCCATTGGCAACATGCACTAAAACTATACTAGCGAAATTCACTCTGTGGACAGAAACGTTATGACTTCTGCGCATACATGATTGCGCAACTTCCCTCCCCATAAGCCTTTGTGGTGAAGAGTTGCCACTGTGTTGCGGGCACCCCCGGTAACACAGGAGCTACCCCATCAACAGCGTAAGCTGAGCTCCTTACAGTCCTTCCAAGAGTAGTTTGGAAGTCCAAAATGTTTCGCCAAATATCCATATTTGGACCACCCATCAGCAGTGCCCAACGGTAATTGCACGCTGAAATTAACACCCGATGAGGAGCATAAATGTATGCTACCTCCTAACAACCCTCAATCCTCATTCTTCATCAGCCATCCTATAACATCCTAATCCCGTCATACAGTGGTTAAGCCCTAAAAGGGCAGGTACACGAATGACACACCTCGGCTGTTCTCAGCCTGCCATCTGGTAGTCTAGTCTAGTCTTGCCACTGTGCAGCTAAGGGAATTGTTCTTGTCTTACCTCACGACCTATACATACGCAGTTCTTTCTTGTTGCGGAGATAGAAAACTAACATTATACCATCTTTGAAGAAAGTGTATTTTGCGTATTTTAAAGTTAAGCTAGGAGATCACAGTTTAAAAAAAAAAAAAAAAAAAAAAAAAAAAAAAAAAAATAGCTCCACATACTGTTACGAAACATGTAGTGAAGAGCTAAACCACTGGAAAACAGAAATCAACGAAATTCGGGATTCCTACGACAGGGCGCAAAAAAAAAAAAAAAAAAAAAAAAAAAATCATCACTGTGATGGTTGCTACTTCTGTATGGGTACAATAAAACAAAAATTAAATATCCAGATGGCGTAGCTTCAGCTATAGACCTATACCACACGGAGTAGTTGTCCCTATTCCTATTTCACCAGCTCAACTAGGTGATACTGAGAGTTCAGTCTCTGGGTCAACAGAAAATTCCAATACAGGTGAGGATTTCTCAGCGCACACTGCAGAAGACAAGTCGTAGTATTTTAGTCAAGAATTGAACGACTTGGTAACAGACGAAGGTGTTAGCACAGACAAGAGCGAATTACTTGGATCAAGGTTGAAAGAGAAGATTATGCTGGCTCCAGACACCACATTTCCCTGGTATGGGAATAGAGACGAAGAATTTACCAAGTTCTTTAAGATGGAAGACCAACTTGTTTCTTGTTGTGATGTACCAAGTTTAATTAAACAACTGGGAAGACCATATAAAATAGTAATGGCTGGCATTTATTTATTGACGCATCGAAAATAAGTCTAAAAGCTGTTTTATTACGCAATAGAAGCAAATTTCCCGCAATATCAGTTGTACATTCTATATGAACATCTTGAAACCATCTTAGAAAGAATTACTTACAAGGAACGTCAATGACTATTCTGCGGAGACCTAAAGGTGTCCGACATCTTACTAGAGCAGCAAGGAGAATACACAAAATACTCGCGCTTTTTATGCGAATGGTGCAGTAGAAACAGTTAAACACTGGACAGTGAGAGAATGACCTAAGAGAAAAAAATTAACGCCAGGAGAAAAAGACATCATTCATGCTAGTCTGGTTGATCCAAGGAAAATGTTATTGCGTCTTCTGCGCATAAAATTAGGTATCATGAAGCAATTCGTGAAAAGACTAGACAAGAATTTGCTTATGTTTCAAGTACCTGAGTAGTAAACTTTCTGTGATGCCTGAACCAAAGATAAAAGAGATTATACGAGTATTATCGTATTTGATGGACCTCAGATCAGAGAGTTGATGAAGGATAGTACATTTTTGGATACCATGAATGATAGAGAAATGCAAGGCTGGTGCGCTTTCAAAGAGATACCTAGTCAATAAGTTTTGGAAACAAAAAATATCCGCAATACGAAGAAATTGAGACAAATTTGCTATAAAAGGTACGAGCTCTTGAGTGTACAATGAGTTTAAAGTTTCATTTCTTGTAATGTCTTCTAGACCATTTTCCTGGTAATTTGGGGTCCCTGAATGATGAACAAGGTGGAAGATTTTATCAAGAAATAAAGGAGATAGAGAGGAGATATCAGGGTCGGTGGAGCATTGAGAAGTTAGCGGACTACTGTTGGTGCTTGAAAAGGAAAGTTTAACCACGACATAAATGTAAATCAACGCAGCCAACCTTCCGGCTGAGGAAAAAGTAACTCTACGCCTTCTTTTGTAGCTATGTACGTAGGTATTTATACATACTTATTACTGAGAAATTTCACATTCTATATTTATTTTATAAAGCGCGTTTTTTACATCAAAAACACTATTTTAAAAATATTATCTTGTGATTTGTGAGAAAACCTTACGTGATAGAGAAAAATACAAAGCACCATTCAATTTAGCACATAGAAATTAGTTAAATCACTTTTCAGATCAGAAACCGGCGAACAAAAACTATATTTTGCAGGGCTGTTATTATTTACGTAACTGGAAGTTAAAGGCAATACAGATATACTTTTAAAGCAGTTTCATTCATTCCACCTTCATCACGATAAAATGTTGTTCCCAGTGCTTATATCCAAGACAGTCAGCTGTTACAACTGCTTTTTGTTTGTGAAGATAATGTGAAGGTGAGAAAAAGAATACAATACACCATTTTCAGACTATTTCTGTCAAATATTCTTATCTTTTAGCAAGATATAAACATATGGCATTAAATATTTAAAAAAACAGTTTACGCTAAGGAAAAAATTATAATTGATCAAATTATATATGTTGATTAGGTCTCCGGTTTCTCTTAAATGTGATTTGTCTATCTCTGACGGTTTCCATGCTATATATAATTTTCTAATATTCATTTAAAGAAAGATGAGCTCACAGGTTATTCTCAGGAATACAATATATACATTTTATGTTGCATTGGCGCCGTGGCTAAGTGGTTAGACCGCTCGCCTACCACCTAGGCGGGACCCGCATGTGGTATTCGTGATGTACGAAGCGGCGTCTGGGCGGGATTTCTCCGTTTTCCCCCGCCATTGATTCAACCAATTGCCCCATTATCACCCTTCCAATAATCCATTTCGGCTACATTTCATATCATCCTCTTCCTCACTATCATACCTGGTGCTTGGCTGATCACCTGCTTCCAGGTGTTCGCTCTGGTCCAAGGTCCCTCTGCTCCCCAACAGACGTCTGACCCTAGACACTGACTTGTAAGTCCTACATAAGGGGAGGGTAATCACTTCTTCACTCTCATACTCACCACTTCACTCTGTCCGGTACATAGGTTCCTGTGTTCCCTGACAGACGTCTGACCCTAGACACCGGCTTGTAAGTCCTACATAAGGGGAGGGTAATCACTTCCTCACTCTCATACTGACCACTTCACTCTGTCCGGTACATAGGTTCCTGTGTTCCCTGACAGGCGTCTGACCCTAGACACTGACTTGTAAGTCCTACATAAGGGGAGGGTAATCACTTCCTCACTCTCATACTGACCACTTCACTCTGTCCGGTACATAGGTTCCTCTGTTCCCTGACAGACGTCTGACCCTAGACACTGGCTTGTAAGTCCTACATAAGGGGAGGGTAATCACCTCCTCACTCTCATACTGACCACTTCACTCTGTCTGGTACATAGGTTCCTGTGTTCCCTGACAGACGTCTGACCCTAGACACTGGCTTGTAAGTCCTACATAAGGGGGGGGGGGGTAATCACTTCCTCACTCTCATACTGACCACTTCACTCTGTCTGGTACATAGGTTCCTGTGTTCCCTGACAGACGTCTGACCCCAGACACTGACTTGTAAGTCCTATATAAGGGGAGGGTAATCACTTCCTCACTCTCATACTGACCACTTCACTCTGTCTGGTACATAGGTTCCTGTGTTCCCTGACAGACGTCTGACCCTAGACACTGGCTTGTAAGTCCTACATAAGGGGAGCGTAATCACTTCCTCACTCTCATACTCACCACTTCACTCTGTCTGGTACATAGGTTCCTGTGTTCCCTGACAGACGTCTGACACTACACACTGGCTTGTAAGTCCTACATAAGGGGAGGGTAATCACTTCCTCACTCTCATACTCACCACTTCACTCTGTCTGGTACATAGGTTCCTGTGTTCCCTGACAGACGTCTGACACTACACACTGGCTTGTAAGTCCTACATAAGGGGAGGGTAATCACTTCCTCACTCTCATACTCACCACTTCACTCTGTCTGGTACATAGGTTCCTGTGTTCCCTGACAGACGTCTGACCCTAGACACTGACCTGTAAGTCCTACATAAGGGGAGGGTAATCACTTCCTCACTCTCATACTGACCACTTCACTCTGTCCGGTACATAGGTTCCTGTGTTCCCTGACAGATGTGTGACTAGACACTGACTTGTAAGTCCTACATAAGGGGAGGGTAATCAGGTAAAGAACAAGATATATTGTATTAATGTGAGACACATTGTATTTAAATAAAAATCGTTAGAGCCATTTTTAAGAAAATCAAAAATAACGAAGAACCTTCTGTGAAAAGCGTAGTTTAAAATGGGGGGAAGTTCTTGAAAAGCTTCGTGTCAGCTCCTGAAAGCTGCAAAACTTCCAAAGTTTTGTATTCGTCCTACTTTTTTAATGATGCTGTCACAGACACAAAAGAGACAAAGATGTGGATCTGAGAAGTAGAATCGGAACGTCACAGCCAGGATTTGAACCACAGAGCTCCCACTTGCCTTGCAGTTACTCTAACCATTAAGCTACCGTGACAACTTGCCAAAATTACTTTGAATTCTCCAACCGATTCGTATTTCTCCTGGTAGACCACAAAGGGAGACTCACCTCAGAGAGAAATACTCCATGGGCAACTTACAATCTTAAGCACTTTATGTCCTGGGATTAAATAAGCTTTAGATGGTAATTATTATTTATGCCAACAAACTTATTGCTGGTGTTTTGAAACACAGAAGCCGTGTGCGGGCAAAGTTTGAGAGGTAGAATCGGAACCGAATAATCCAAATTAAAATTTGTATTTCTCCCGGTAGACACAAAGTCTGTGACGTGAGACTTCTGAATCGGTTGAAGAATTCAATGTCATTCTGGCAGATTGTCACAGTAGCTGCTTTAGCTATTCTAGAGTTCAGAGTATTGTGGTTGATACATCCAAAGCGATAATGATTGCAATTGCCATAACTGCCGCAATCAGAGTGGAGAGTATCTTTTATAATTTTACGTAGAAATGCGTGTGTTTGTGCAATTCCCAACCTCATTCTTGAAACTATATTGTTAACAAATCTTTTTAGCAAATATGCAATCTTAGCAAAAGAATTATTAATGCTCAATAGAGTGCCACTTTGTATTATTATTGGCTTTTGAGCACCATCCTTTAAAGCTAGTAATTAAATGCTGTTCTGATTGGTGAATAAGGCATCAATGAGACAAGGCATACATTGGCTGAAAGACCCTCAAGTATAATTATCTACCGTGTTCCCCAACTGTAAACTGCGGTTAAGGAAGCAACAGTTTGCACTGTATAGGCAAGTCAGTTCAGTTTTATTGACAGTTTGACGATACAATGTAACAAAGCTTGAGAAAAGAAGTGAGGTTAATGGCAGGTGCCGCCACTAGCTCTATCGCAGGAGAGTCCTTGTGCACAGGGGCATACATCCAGGTAAACAATTGCCGAGTACAAGGGTTTATTCTCATGGTCGTAGATGGTCTGGTTGGAGGCAGTCTGTCCAGGACGACAGGTATCTCCAGATCCTGGAGCTGCGATACACGTGGGCTCCGTTCCGCTCAGGCGTCCTGAAATTTAATGATCAAAACAGTTTGATTAACTTGAAAAAAAAAAAAAACATCTTCTTAAGCATTTTATAAAAGGGTTTAATTTAAAATAGATTTAAGGCATTTCTACATATAATCAGAATGAAAGCACACAACTTATTATTTCTATAATTGTTATCTGCAGAAATACTTAAAAGTTTGACCAACCCAAATTTGCAATAGTTATTGTATAACCAGAAATTATATTATTGTCATCTGTTAGTTTACTTAGCTACCAAATGAGGTCCCAGGGTCCTTAAAGGATATTAACAGAGAGAGAGAGAGAGAGATCTCGTCAGTTAACGTGAGGTGAGCGAAGCTGCTGTTTCTGTTACTTGTTACAATAAAAATATAGTTATCTTAAATAAACATGCATTTTTATGTGTACCATCCAAGAATCACGTCCCACAGTTTTAAAACCACTAAGAACTTGGCAACTGTGTAAAGAGCAAAAGTATAAATACTGAGAAAACACCATATAAAACACTCTTAACGAACAAAATATTTATATAACCTCAGATATCACAGTTTGTAATGAGATGAGTAACCATTGCAGATGAAACGTTAACAAAACAGATCAAAGACAACACAAAACAAAGCCAAAATTAAGCTATAAAAGAGAAGAAGAAATTATCCACGTCCACTAACACCTTATGTCACAGTTTTTTTTTTCTGATTATAAAGCCATCATAAGCTTCCCACAGAAAAAGAAATCCACCGCTTACAAATCATGAGAAACTACAAATTATATAAGAGAATGTCCGAACATCGGAGTATGATCGCGGAGTACATGGATATTAAAGTCCACTTCTTTATTACATCTCAGATACCTAATAAATGGATCAGCCAATCTGACCAGCACACCAACAGTGAATGGGAAACAACAATAAAAAATCTGATTGTTGCATTCACATGAGACTTTCTCTACTCTTGTATTAACCGTTCTTGCAAACTCTTATTCCTATATCTTCTTCGTGTTAGTTGAGATAAACATTTGTACAAATTATCCTATTGCTTATTTCCTTGTAGGTACAAGGGGAATATTAGAATACAGTAGGCTTTGAGCGATAGTCACTCTTTGCACACTTAACATATAAAAAAATGAACAACGAAGTTCTGTTTCACGAAAGTTTTTAAGTTTTCCGAAACTCACACACATAACAAGGAATATCTCCGACATGGTTCACTCTACAAGAAAATTTACTCCGATATAAATTGTGTATTTTAGCGAGATCTACATTTTTCGTGTACTAAGGTTTTGTCTGCCTCTTATGGTTTACGAGTTTTTCAAAAGTCATCCAGGGTAAACAGGACTACCTAGGCTATTGCCAGAAAATTCAAAATATACATTTCATTTGCCATAGAAATATCTTGAACATATAGCATTTTAATCAAAATCGTTAGAGCCATTTTCAAGAAAATCAAAATTATCGAAAAATTGTCCATGAAAAGGGTAGTTTAGGGTGGGACTATTTTCTTCAAAATCTTCGTGTCGCATGCTTCAAACACGTTAAACTTAAATACCAACTTTGGTTTTTAACCGACTTTTCGTTTTTTAGTTATACTGTCCAGAGACACACACAAGGGCCTGTTTCTAAAAATGCTTTTTACTTTCTCTACTGGTAAGTAGAAGTATTGTATTCGACCCAAAAATTCGATGTCGAGATTTCACCAGAAATATATGTTTTGAGACCCCCTAAATCCAAAAAAAAGCAGCTTTAGTAAAAGGTGCGTGTGTGTGTTTGTGTCTGTGTTTGTGGACAGCATAACTCAAAAACGAAAAGTAGGTTAAAAACGAAAGTTGGTATTTAAGTTTAATGTCTTTCAAAGATGCGACACGAAGATTTTGAAGAAAATATTCCCACTCAAAATTACCCTTCACATAGGAAATTTTTCGATTTTATTTTCTTGAAAATGGCTCAAACGATTTTGATTAAAATGTCATATGTTTGAGATATTTTGATGACAAATTAAATGCATATCTTGAGTTTTCTGGCTATAGCCTCTGTAGTCGTATTTACTCTGGACGACTTTTGCATAACTGGTAAACTGTTAGAGATAGACCAAATCATGCTGTACAAAAAAATGTAGATCTTGCTAAAATACACAATTTATGTCTGAACAAATTTTCTTGTAGAGTGAACCATTTCGGACATATTCCTTGTTATGTGTGTCAGTTTCGGAAAACTTATCGTTGTTCATTTTTTTATGTGTTAAGTGTGCAAAGAGAACGGAATCTCAAAGCTTTAAAAGATTTGAGTATCGCACAAAGCGTATTGTATTCTAATGTTCCCTTTGCACCTACAAGGAAATAAGCAATAAGATAATTTGTACGAATGTTCATCTTAACTAACAAGAAGATATAGGAATGAGAGTTTGTAAGAGTGGTTAGTACAAGAGTAGAGCAAGTCATGTGAGTGCAACACATCAGATTTTTTACTGATGAATGGGGCACTAGAAGTGGCTGGGCATATTTGAAGGTGGTCTCGGTCCATTTCCTCTTGCAGATCACATGGAGGACAGAGTGGTGAAGAATATATCCCAATTCTGTTCAAATTTTTGCCAGACAATCATGTCCTGTAATCAACCTGAAGGTTGCAACTGCGTTTTTCGAGGATACTCGGGAATTACTATTTGAAAGTTTGGTAATTCCTATCTTTTTTATTTTTCATAGGTTGTAATATTTTGCAATAACTTTTGGAATTCAGAGTTGCATAAAATGGTAAATTAACTATAGATTTAGTACATTGCTGATACCCTTTTTTGCAAGAAAATCAGCTTTGTCATTACCACTCAGTCCACAGTGAGCTGGTATCTATTGGAAGACTAGGTATGCTTGAAGTGTTAGGTGGGTAAAGATATTACAAAATTCTATAATTGTTTGGTTTTTTGGTGACAACTTGGAAGTAATTGCTTTGATTGGTGCCTTGGAACCTGAGAGAATAACTGCTTGCTGAAAATGTGAAATTCTGTACAAAAGATTTTGTAGGGTCATTCGAATTGCTTCAATTTCTCCGTCAAAGTTTGTAGTTCCATAACTTAAAGATTTGTAATAGGAAAAGAGGTGACATGTGACTCCAGCACCTGCTCCATCTTGGTTTGATATCAAAGATCCATCAGTATAAATATGGAGCCATTCGTGTTCTGGAAATCTAGTATGGATTGTCTCTAATGCCAATAATTTTAGAACACTAGTTGCAGTATCACTTTTCTTAACTTCTTCTGACACATAAAGCCAATCGGATATAAACATTAGACATCACATATGACAAAAGATAAAGATACAATCAAACTAAGTATTGAGGTTATGTGTTACCCATCAGGCAGCAGCTGTTCGCGCCACATTCAGAACTGTCCCGACATTTTACTGGTCCCTGTGCGTTACTCAGGGCTAGGCAACATAGCACTGTTAGTGTCAGGATGACCAATCGCTGCATCTGTAACAAACATAACGTTGAAACTTTGTCACACACTGCAATAATTCCATATGTTACCTATACCCAGTAAAGGCAAGAACAATTATTATTTTTCAATAGCAGTTACGAACATTCTGTACCAAATGACCGTTTCAAAGTAATGGTCAAGGTCGTTCACTAACTGTGTTCACTAACTGCAGTGGAATCTTCCCAAATGGGGCGCTGAATAATCCGAAATGCTGTCTATTTCGGGAAAAGGTTTCGGTCCCGGTAAAAGCATACTGTATGTGTAATATTGGAAACTGTCTGTAACTACTTAAAACGGAAATATGCAGTATTCGAAGACATTTGTTTTGTGATATGCTTTGGTTGCAAGGAAATTACAAATTTTTACGCACTTTACAGGTGTTTTCGGACATACTGTTGAGACAGAATATTGATCAATAGAAAATTGTTCATGTAAATATTTTTGTAAGAGTGTGTAAATTTCTAATTCTTTTAATTTGGGTGTATCAGGGACTTATTTTTTTTAATAATATTCAAAATAGACAATGTTTTCTCGTCACTTTGAGTTCAACCAATGAGAACTGTTGCGCGGATGAATACATAAGAATGGCGGTGTTGCGTCATAGAGACGCCTGGGACTCTTTTTTCATTAGCGTCTGTGAGCTCAAGGTGAAAGGATGTATATTTGCTGATAGCGTGTGAACATGTAAATTACACCCAAACTTTTAACCAGTGTAGATTCTATCGAATTTTGAAAGTTGTTAACTAATTAACATAGTGATAAAAGTGTAAATCAACGAATAAATATGTTGTGATAAAGGAACGTTGATTTGTGCATTCCATTCTGTGACCACAACCCTGAAGATAAGAGTAGCGTCTGCTATAACAAACATTCCATCTTTCAGTAAAAACATTATTCCTGCTGCTATATTCACGCTGATATGTGTTGACTATCTTTTAATAAAACCCGTAACAAAATGGCTTACCCAACGTGGAGCGCGAATTTAGAATGGAATGCAAAATTACGAGTACGATAAAAACATCAAAAGGACGCCATCTCATCGTGCAGGAAAAAGACGCCATTAAACATCGTTTGATATTAACGACCCATCGGAACATCGATGCATGAATAATCAACGTGGGAAAAACACCGGAGATCATCTAGCGAAGCCAACTACCCAGGAGACGTAAATAACTGGACGGAGAACCAGCAGAAAAGAAAGTAGGATCAATATTTTTTGTTTTTACATACATTTTATTTCCATTGCATATGCTACTGAGAAGTGGCAAAGTAGCGGGACTTTCAACCTTAAGTGAATTGGATAAAGAAAATAAAATGTCACGAAAAGAGATAGAAACAGGAGTGGGGGAAGGGGCAGATAGGCCTAGTTATCAGATAGAATTAGAAGGTGAGGAACAGGCGGAAATAAGCAAAGACCAAAGGTTAATGATGATGATGTTTGAAAGACTAGAACAGAAAATGGAACAAAACAAGGTAGAATTAGGTCAGAAAATGGAACAAAATAATGCAGAATTAAAACAGGACATAGAACAAAGTTTAGGTCAGAAAATGGAGGAAGTGAGACAGAACTTAGAACAGAAAATGGAATTAGGAAGACAGAACTTAGAACAGAAAATGGAATTAGGTAGACAGAACTTAGAACAGAAAATAGAATTAGGAAGACAGGAGTGTAAAGAAAATATGAAAGTAATGGAAACTAATTTAAAATTAGTACATAAAAACTTAAATGAAACAAAGGAAGCCTTAGAAGCCAGGATAGAAATTGTAGGAGATAGGATGGGAAAGATAGAATCAGAGATGAGAGAGAATAAAATTGTGTTAGAAGGAGAAATTGCTAGATGTAGGGATGAAATAACAGAATGTAATACAAGTGTAGACTGTAAGATAACAAATGTAAAAGCAGAAATAACTGAGGAATTAAGGAAAGAGATTGAGGTAGTAAAGAAAGATATTATTAATGAAACTGTAGAACAAATTGTAATTCCTAAAATTAAGACAATGAATGATGTGATGCTTTCACAACAGGATGCTATAAATGATATGAAACAAAGCCACTTAGAAATAAAGAATGATTTAAAATCAATTTGTGAAGAAATGAAAAAAGGGAAAGAAAATTTGGCTAATGTAAATGATGTTGTGAAGGCATTACAAAGACAAGATGATTTAGATGTAAGTAATGTACAAGATGAGAGTTATTTGAATAATGTACAAAATGTTGACTCACCATACAGAGAAAGAGGTTCACAACCAAACAATGACACAACACATAACACATGTTACACCAACAGCATATTACATGAAATCACACCACCTACATTTGACGAGGAGAAGGGAGACGATCCAAAACTCTTTGTTAAAGAGATGGAAGAATATTTTAAAGTGAAAAGGATACCAAACGAGCTTAGGATGATGATAGTTAAGAAAAGATTAAAAAACAAGGCATTAGAATGGCTCAGGTTAACACTAGCTGGTCATGAGTCGTATAGCTCATTCAGAAATTTATTCCTATCAAGGTATTGGGGCCCAGCTAAACAAAACCAAACTAGGGTAGAGCTAGCGACAGGTAGATACGATCCAACCAAAGGGTTGTCACTAGTCGATTATTTTATGAAAGTAGCCAACAAAGGAAAGCTATTAGACCCCAACTTGTCGGAGGCAGAACTAATTGCCAGTATAACAAGACATTTCCCAGACACAGTGAGAACAGGGTTAATTGTTGCGAGGCCAGTAGATTTTGCAGATATGATAGAACTGCTGACAGCCTTCGAAACACAAAATGGTCGGCCTAATGAGCATAGACATAGGAACGGTCACCCAAACTCACCCATCCTAAACCGGAACACGACTACGAACAACCAGAGTGAGGGAGAACATAGAAATACTAGGAGTACCCATGAAAGGGGGAGAGGGGCACACCATTTCCCAC
Organism: Tenodera sinensis; assembly: GCA_030765045.1. NCBI lineage: Eukaryota > Metazoa > Arthropoda > Insecta > Mantodea > Mantidae > Tenodera > Tenodera sinensis. The sequence continues at coordinate 13,731,327 of CM060970.1, forward strand.
AACCACATAATCATGGCGAGAGGATGGAGAACACAAGACAGCGGTACCACGACACGATACCGAATGGTGAATCGAGATACAGAACATATACATATGATCGTGGAAGACCAGGAGACAATACCCATCAAATGAATCACATACGATTCAGTAGGGAACACTTGAACAACCACAGACCGTCATATGACAGAGGTTCACGCCAAAGGGGCAGAGACCAATGGTACACTAACAACATAAGACAGCAGGAAGTAGATGAAAATGTGCCAAATAGGGCAGATGGTGCACAAAATACAGAAACAACCACCACCACCAACACTCAGGGAAATTACAACAACTAAGTTCGTCCCAACCGAGTGGGTGACAAACAACAAAATCTCAGCAACTTACAATTGACATCGACACCATGATGGCTACACGAAGAGAGAGATGGAACCACTGGTCATAACAAAACAGCTGGGTGACCACACGTATGAGCTACAGAATACAAATGGCAAGTTGGTAGGAAGATACCATAAAAATAAATTGAAGCCATACAAAGAAAGGACCAAATAGTCTTTGTCAACGAATGTGTAAGGCAGGAGTAGTGGAGATGAAAGAAGATAACAATTTTTAATGGGTTACTTATAGAAAATTATGTTCAGATTAGGAATTACAACAAGGAAGAAAATCAACATAGTCATTGGCTATATCGACCACAAAGAGCATTGTCAACAAAAACAGACGAGGACACTGATTGTCATTAAAGAAATGAATCATAGCGACGAAAGATAATATGTTTTTGACATAAGGATGTCAGGGACAAAAATAAAAATGAATCAATTATGATGAAAAAGATATAATATTTCGACACAAAGATGTCGAGGGTAAATTGAGAAGAAAAATAATACAATTACAGAATAATTGTAAGTATAGAAGTTTTCTCTTATAGAAATAAGAGACAAAGAAATGACAATTAGTGAAATGAGGAAAACCATAACCAGAAAAACAATGCCCATGAATTAAGATGAATATAGCCAATGCTAAGCTCGAAGAAATGTTGAACCAAACAACAATGAATAATAACCCAATTAAGAAAATTAGTACCATAAGTAACATCAGAGTTTAAGAACCGACTCAACAACCTGCCTATACATAATAAGCTTATAAGACAAAGAAGGCAAAGAACTGAATAAAATATTGCCATAAACATGATCATAATCATTAGCTCAAAATTTGTATCCTGTTTTTCTCTCCTCATAGGAATGAATACAAGTCAAAAAACCACATGAAACACTTAAATTATATTTGTGTCAATGTCAAATGTACAATAACTATGTGTTGTATAAGAACTGAATATGTGTTGTACAATAACTGAATATGTATTGTATGATAACTGGATATATTGTGTAATAACTGAATATGTTGAGTAATAACTAAATGCATTATGCAAAAACTGAATGTGTATTGTGTAATAACTGAATATGTATTGCATAATAACAGAACACATATGTGTTATGATAGCAGGATATATTGTACAATAACTGAATATGTATTGTGTAATGATTGGACATGTTGTATAGTAATCAAATGTGTTGTACAATAACTGAATATGTATTGTATAATGACTGAAGGTGTATTGTATAATAACAACATATGTGATATGATAACTGGATATATTGTACAATGACTGAATATGTATTGTATAATAATTGGACATGTTGTGTAATAACTAAATGTATTATACAATAACTGGATATGTATTGTATAATAACTGAATGTATTGTGTAGTAACCGAATATGTAAAACTTATAAAGACATGCTGTATCATGTCCAAACAAAAGACAAAGACAAACAGTGAAGAAGACTGTAAAGAAAAAAAAATATTGTACAAAGTGATTGAATCATAGGAGTAGGGAGAAGTATTGTATTGTGTTTCAAGATTGTAAATAAGGTGACAACTTGAATAACAAAACAAGGGGCATATGAGACAGAATATTGATCAATAGAAAATTGTTCATGTAAATATTTTTGTAAGAGTGTGTAAATTTCTAATTCTTTTAATTTGGGTGTATCAGGGACTTATTTTTTTTAATAATATTCAAAATAGACAATGTTTTCTCGTCACTTTGAGTTCAACCAATGAGAACTGTTGCGCGGATGAATACATAAGAATGGCGGTGTTGCGTCATAGAGACGCCTGGGACTCTTTTTTCATTAGCGTCTGTGAGCTCAAGGTGAAAGGATGTATATTTGCTGATAGCGTGTGAACATGTAAATTACACCCAAACTTTTAACCAGTGTAGATTCTATCGAATTTTGAAAGTTGTTAACTAATTAACATAGTGATAAAAGTGTAAATCAACGAATAAATATGTTGTGATAAAGGAACGTTGATTTGTGCATTCCATTCTGTGACCACAACCCTGAAGATAAGAGTAGCGTCTGCTATAACAAACTTTCCATCTTTCAGTAAAAACATTATTCCTGCTGCTATATTCACGCTGATATGTGTTGACTATCTTTTAATAAAACCCGTACCACTGTCATGGGCGTCGGTGGACTTTTTTTAGGGGAGGGCCACATGTTGAAAGTTTGCAATAAACGATATTAATTCAATATCGTGTTGTCAAAATTTATAATATTTGTTGCGGATAACCGTATTAATTTATGCTAAATAAAAATTGTTCTTTACATCAAAATTGAAACAATAGTCTAATATTCAGTAATTGACTGCACATTAAATTCATTAATTTCCAGGGGCGGCGACGCCTTGTATCCCCCCCCCTTGCCCCCTCCCCTTCGCGACGCCCATGCACACCGCACATAGGAAACTACCGATGTACGTGATCTGATAAGGTAAATGAGACTCCTTAGGTACCTACCTAAGCGGACGACAAAATATAAATTTATCATTTGAATATCTCAAACATGCGGTATTTTAAACAAAATCGATAAAGTTATTTTTTTGCAAAAATTAAAATTTTGAAAATGTTTCTCCATAAAAAGTGATGAAGGTGATGAGGGATGTTCTTGAAACTTTTCCTATCGCATTTTAGGAAGATGCTGAACTTTACCCAAGGTAAAGATGCGCATGCATCTTTTTTCCGATAATGCGTTTTTTATTTGAAGGACTTTAAAACGTGTATTTTCAGTAAAATTTCTGAATCGAGGTTTAGGTGGAATACAATATTTGCTTTCACCTACCATAAATAGGAGGCAGAGAAAATAAACATTATTGTTTACACAATTAGAACAAAATACGTGCGCTATGCTTCGGAATTTGTATGTAAACGACTGAAAGTAAGGACAACAGAAGCTTTTGAAAGTTTGAGCTTAGCTCATCATAACCAAAATCCTACCAAAAATAATCCCTGAAACAACTTTCAAAAAACTTGGAGGAAATTTGGTAATATTTGAGGCTCTCTTTTTACCCCCTTGATCTGGAGTACATTAAACATTTTGCCGTGTTAAAAAGGTCCCAAAAAATCCCAGATATTAAATCATTGAAATGGAATTAAAATTGGCTCACGTAGTATGAAAACTTGCCTGGTTCCACAAAATCAGGAAATTAATTACAATTTAATTTGTTACAATAAATCGTGGGGAAAACTGTTAAAAACGTCAACAATTAAACTGTCACCCATAGCAACCAACCTTTTGTATGAGACAAATCATACATGTAATTAAACAAGCTTTCGGGAAAAATGAGCAAATTATTATTTTACCATTTAAAATGTTTTACGATGACGCCACACCTGTATAATAATGGCTGAAGTTTTCGTAAAATTTTCCTTTCAAAATATTAAATTTGAAGTGTTCGAGCATTTGCAAAAGATGACTTAATTTAAATTTTATTTGTAGTATTCTTTAGTTGTGAAAGATCCTGTATACAACTTTACTGCCATATTCTTCTAGAGATAGAAGACTTACCTTAAGGCTGATAAAATCACAGACAGCTGAAGACTATCTGGAGAAGATTATTCATGTTCTACAATTTATACTTGCTGGGTGAAGTCAAGGACGATTACGTCACACGGTTACCAATGTGCAAGAGGGGCACATATCTGGATATCAACTGTTCGTGGGGAGTACCACTGCCATCTTTTGTTTTGTTTGTTTTTTCTATACAACTGACACTTGCTTTTGTTAGTCAGATGAGCTTGTCTATTAATATTCCCTTCTCGAGTGCACCTTGAGCAAAAAAACTTCAAGTGCTCTTAGGTAAGCGTCTAACAATCCCCATGCAGTGGCGGCTCGTTATACTCGTAAGCAGTGAGGAAATAGCCCTAAACATTGTTAAGAACACTGAGTACTGGAACAACAAATTTCTACAAATGTCAAGGAAGTTAGCTGAAACTCTTATCACAGACTTGATCAACATACATTTTCTTCTTCTTCTTCTTCTTCTTCTTCTTCTTCTTCTTCTTCATCATCATTCCAGGGATTCGGTCAGACGTGGGGAGCTGGTACTCTCTGAGCGCAGCCTGCTCACGGCATTGCACTGATAACTGTATGTTTAGCAGGTAAAAAAATTGAAGATCGTTCAAACTATTCTGCGAGCACATGTTGCTTCTAGCTATTCTTATTTTCTTCAGTCTTCTCATTTAAATCTTATATCTTTAATTCTTCACGTAGGTACCTATATTCACATTTCGTATTACGTCCCTACTTGAACAGTCCGCCCAGTTCGTGGTAACACTCCTCCAATGTGCAACACCACACGCATAATAGGAGAGGTGAGGATTAGTATACCACTTGCTCTGACTGTGATAACTACACAGTAATTGTTTACAATACACTGCTTGTGTATGTGGCTGCCTGAGTTCTGATATCACTCACTTGTTCCCCATCACTCCAGTCATTTCTCCTACTTTCCTGTCTCTTGCGCATATGGAGTGTCAGGACGATCTGGACAAACTGTACAACCTTTCACACGTCTCAAAAAGCGTATTTCAGCGCTTTTTATCTTACTCCTATCCCCCTGTTTTAAGATCCATGATTCGCGAAGGGCGCATTCAAATTGAGCACGATATATCTGCATAACCTGTATTTTGTGTTCAAGTATAGTACAAACAGTCTGAAACCGTTCACTTGCGTTGAGCACAAGCAATGTGACACATTTCCCTTGCCATTTTATACAGATTTAAGGCTGTAAGCATTGGCTTCGCTGGTATGGTTAAATTGTGTAAGTTGATCAAAGTTAAACTCATCTGTTTAGACCTTTAATTGGCAAGTTTTTTGCTACATATACTGTTCTTCCACTAATTCCTAAACCGGTTTTCATATCCATTTCGGAGGCACCTAGCTTCGTCAATGGTTTTTAACATTTACCATAAAATGAGATATTTTGTTTCCATTCGCTAACTTCAATTTTTCCTTTACTTTATGGGCTTTATATTGTTGGTGCTGGTTTAGGTTAGACTGTCCACCATGTGAAATACAAAAATCTTTTCTACATACAACACAAGGTGCCCGATGTTTACCTGGGCCCGGCTTAACCCACGCAAACTGTTCTTCCCATATCTTCAGATACACCTGGTGATGTGATTTTGAAAATTTCTATTTCTCCTTTAGAGGACTCTTTGAGAGATCATTTTCATTTTCACTCCTTTTAATAGTGTTGTCTTGATTACCACAGATGTTTACCACCCTCCAAATCAGAAAAAGCACAAAGAAAAATGACTAAACCCGACGTAAACAGTGCTGTGGTCATCCGCACGTCGAATCGCATCTGTTTCGCAGTATCACCAACTCAATTTCAAATTTTCTAAACAACTGACCAGCCGCTAAACAGACACTTTTCTTAATCAACTTCTTCGCTTCAATATTGTTTTTAAAGGAAAGAGAAAAACGGAGAATCGTGCACTTCGGGCAAATATAAAACGGAGATGTATATTTGTCCCCCCGCCCAAAAAAAAATGGAGGAATGTGGAAAACGGAGCATCTGGCAAGCCCGGTATGTTTGGATGTGGGCTGATGAAGTTCTTATTGAGTTTAGAATGAAATTATTTGCAAGCATGTGTAGTCCTCTGAGATTCTGCTGACTGGAATGCCCACCTTTCTAGAAGAAATCACATATGTATGTAGGCATGTGTCCACCAAATAAGCGCCGGATTTACTGAATTCGGTGGGTTAGCAAACATGAAATATACATGCGATCTGCTGGATTAAGGAAGACAAGTACTACACAGTGAAATACCATACTCAGATTGCTCTTCATTATAGAATGTCGAGAATCATTCTTTAATTTGTCGAAACAGTGCTTGCAAGTAAGATGAAAACATAACTAACAAAATGTATAAGCAGATGCAATCAAGACAAATATGTGAACATGCAAACATATAAACCGTCAATGTAAACTATCTTCCAAGTAGGAGGACTATTTGGCTGCAATTTATTTGTTATTACAAATATGAAAGCGACACCCATTTATAGCTGCAAATGGCCATATAACTGCCACAGCATTATGAATGCTATATTCAAATTCAACGACTGTAATCCTCGGGTTAAAGTTGAAATTTAGTTGGCAGCACTTGTTTACAATAAAACTGGTAGGTACTGCCATTGTTTTATAACATTTCACCTTTGTCTCCTTTCGTGTCTTATCTTTCTGCATTTTATTTATTGTTCCACAAGCTTGTAGTGATTTATTAATTTTACGTTCTGCATCATTATCTCGCTCTACACTTACGTCGCATCCTAAGTACCTACCTATCTAAAATGGGAAACCTGTTGCAAGGCGTTTTCTTCTATGCGTATCTTTGAGCGGACAAGATGCCTATTGCCTGTGATGTCTCTCTTGTCATATGCTTAAATTATATTCTTTAATCATTGCAAACAGGCATAACCGGCCGTGAGGGCTCAGAGCGCTGATCACATCCCACACTCCAGTACTGCACCCCATTCGTGACGCAGCGGTTGGGCAGCAAGGCTTGGCCCGTCAGGGCTGTTGCGCTAGGGGTTAGTTTAGTTTTTCTATGCAATTTAAACACAGCTCTTTGTTGATTTTGTTCGGTATTCTGTATAATCACATCATCTGTATAAAGTAAAATATTTATCAATTTGTTGTTCCTATTTTTATCCTGAGTTAAGTTCTTGTTTCCATTTCTTAACCACGTCGTCTATATATATTACAAACCGTGTTGCTCTCACACGACTTTCTCTACACACTTGTACAGATTATTCTTACAAACGCTATTTCCTCTAGGTATCTACTTCATTCGCAGAAATACTTTTATTACATACTTCCTTGTAAGTACAATGTAAAGAGGAGAATACAGTGGAATTTAAGTGGTGGTCAAATATTTAGCTGGTCGCCATTCACTGTTTTGACATTCCATTCTCTTTGCATAGCCAGAACATAGAAAAACGGTTAAAGACTTCCCATTTGAGAAAAGTATAAGTACCTACTGAAAATTCAAACAATAAACCTCTCGGAAATGGCTCCCGTCGGTCTGGGTGGCTCAGTTGGTTAGACGCTGGCCTACTGATCCCAAGGTCGCGAGTTCAAATCCGCCGCAGACCAATGGTTTTTAAGTGTGCTTAAAAACGACAGCTCCATGTCAGTAGATTTACTGGCGTGTAAAAGAACTGCGGGACGAAATTCCGGCACACCGGCGACGCTAATGTGATCCTGGCAATTGACAGCGTCATTAAACAACACAATATTTAAAATGTTTAATTTAAAAAAATATATAAGGATGTATTTGACATAACTTGCGTATTTTAACAAGTTCTAGGTGTTTTGTGCAGTAAGATTTTCTCTGTCTCTAGGTTTCCAACTATGTCAAAGTCATTCAGAGACCAAAATGAAGAGGACTTCTGAAAACATTCCCAGAACATTTAATATATACATTTTATTTGTCGTAAAAATATATTAAACATGCGATATTTTAATGAAAACCGTTAGAGCTATTTTTGAGAAAATCAAAATTTTTGAAAGATCTTCCATGTAAAGGGTAGTTTAGAATGAGGGATTTTCTTGAAGGCCTTTGTGTTCCATCGCGCACACGGACCTTTTTCTAAAAATGCTCTTTTTTTTTTTTTAATTCAGGGAGCCTCAAAATATATATTTTCGGTGAAATCTCGACATCAATTTTTTTTTTTGTTTTGTTTTTTTTTTTTTTCCCTTTTTTTTCCCTACATTGAAGACATGCCTTGTCTGGTGGGTTGAATACAATACTTCCTCTACTTACAATTCGTAGCAGAGAAAGGCAGAGAAAGTAAAAAGTGAGCACTAGTGGTGACAAGTGAGCATAGTTGTCAACCATTCTAGTCCCATTACGCCTTTTGTGAAACAGTGGCGGCTAAGGTATGAATGCCAGCATTAACTAACGCACCTGCTGTCAGAACGCCAGGCCACGTGCTAGGGAATTAGGGAAATACCTATATGACAAAGCTCAAGTGTTATGAGATAGAAGGTTGCATTAATGTGAATGAGTTTATCTTGCAGAAGATAGTAGCATTTTTCTTGTGGTTTTCTCGGAAGTGATAGCATCACTGTTGCACTCCGTCTGTTGTTTGCAGTGATAACCTTATAAGCGATATTACGAAGTTCTCAGCGGCGGCTGGAGATAGTCAACTAAGGTTACGAGCATGTCATGGTCACATAGGAGTAAACGCACATGGAGTAAATTCGAGCGCCAACGATACGCATGTGTCTGGGTGCACCACCGATTTGACAAAACGCTACATATTGATATAACTTGTGTATAATAAACGAGATATGCTAATTTTCACCTGGACAAACGCTTAATGATGAGAAATCTTTGTAAAACTTAAATCTTAAAAAAAAAAAAAGAAAACTTTAATTTCTTTGTCGGATACTTTAAGCAGCCCCCCCCCCCCCCCCCGCGCTCAAAAATTAATGTATTGATTGTTCCGAAATGGATTTTCTGAGTTTTGTTGGCGATATTGAGAGAAGATCGAGGTGAAATGAATGTTGTGTGATACTGCGGACAGAATGCTGAACTGCTGTGTCTTGTTCATGATAACAAACACTCCTAACCTAACATAACAATTTAACTGCATATGCCCATAGCTTACACAAAGTAACTATGGATAGGTCAGGATGATTCATTGAAACCAAATTGTTACAATTGGGAACATGCACGACTGCTTAAAATATGTGTGATGAAAAAGACATTCTAAAATTAACCGGAAAACCATTTCAATCAATATCTTTAGACCTCAGATGAGAAAATCGAGAATTAAAGCTGGTTCACAACTACCGGTAATGGTAACGATAACCAGAACGAGGAAGTTGAAATAATGTATTGAAACGGGAGTGTTCACTACCGACAGGAAACTTTCCGGGACGCTGACGACGAGGAAGAAGACTTGGCCAAGTCAAGTCAAGTTTCAACTTTCTCGCTCCCTTTGTCGGACACGACTAGTTAGATTCATATTGTCCGTATTAGACTTCTCGTTACAGAAATTGTTCAAGGTGGCCGTGCATGAAAATATCATTGGTCAGTTGGAAACAAATGAATTTCCAAAGTGCAATATCGACCACCACTTTCTATCGATAAGTTAATCAATAATATGGTAACGGGAATGTTGAGTGCTGTCTTGCTTCCTGTTGTCATTGCCGTTCTGGTTATCGTTACCGGGTGTTGTGAACCAGCCTTAAGAAAAAAGTTCCATGTAAAGCGTAGTCCCGGGTGAGTAATTTACTTGAAAATCATTATGTTGCATCCTTGAAAGTTGCTGAACTTAAACATCGGGATTCTTTTTGACTTACCTACATATAGCTACATAAACGGATATTTTCCTAAAAATGCTCTTTTTATTTATTCAGGGGACAAGGACCTTGAAATATGTCTTTAAGGCGCAATATCTATATCAAACTACCCACAAATGAGACGGTAGAGAAAGTGATGTGATCTCTTTCCACTCGCTTCTTGTGTAGATGATCAGAACCGCTGTAGTTTAGTTGAAACTTCTTCTTAATCCGGTGTTGATGACTGCTGACGTTGTCTTCTGGAAACCAAACGCCATTCCTCCCTGTCTCTCTGCTGTTCAGGATCCAAATTTCTTGAAGCCTTTTGTACTCCTTCTATCCATGTCCTTTCTGGTGTGGTCCATTCCATAATTTGACGTGGAAATCGCTCCTCCGTCACTCTCTTTACGCGTCCATACCGTTGTAGTCGTTTTGTTATAAACAGCGATCCAAAAGATTCCGAACCGGCTGTGCTGTGTTGCCTTACGCTCGACGCCGACTGCCGCTGTCATAGAACAGCGCGAATGAAACTACTTTCAAAGGCATCACTTACCGATGCGATTAAAGGAGATACTGAAACTGGCCACCGTCGTTGTCCATACATTTTTGGCTCCTCTTTAGCAAACTCTCCATCACTCGCCGTAATTCACGGCGAGAAATGCTAGCAATTTCCTGACGAATGTTTTGTTTTAATTGTTCCACGATGTGTGGGTTTGTCTTGTACACTTTATGTACACTTAAGTTGCCCCAGAGATAGAAATCGCAGTTCATCTGGAAATATTTCTGAAAATTGCACTTTCACTTGGCGAGCTGACTGAGTTAACACATACGATTCATAAATAAATACATCCTGTGCAGTAGAAAACAAATGCTGAGCCATAATACACTTTGTGACTAAGTACAGGACAAAATAATAAAGCACACTGGTAATAACTCAACCACGCAATATCACTTCACCTCCATACTGCACTTTCAGAGCAGAGAAAAACAAGTCAACCACGTGACCTATTCTACAGCATCTGTGTTATCGTTATTCCGGTTTCGCAGTGGAAAATAACCGCGCAGCGGTTCGGATGTTTTTGGGTCTCTGTATTATATCTACGATGTCCGGTTCTTCCTATACTTCCATAACTTCTCTTATCTGTTTATTCTTTATTTTTTGTTTTCTTGATTTTTCTGCTGACCTTAAAGCATCCGTTTCTACAGTTAAAATTCTGTTTTGATTCCTGTTAGAGATTTGCCATACTTCTGCACCATGGGTAAGTATACTTTGAATTACTGTCATGTATATGTAATTTCTATTTTTGTTATATTTTATTACACCAAATTGAATTTAGAGCAATAATTGGTAGTTTAAACTAGCAGTCAGGTTAGTGAACGTTTTAACACCAGCCAGCCAGAGAAATACACAAACCTGAGTTACATTGTTACATTGTCGTGTGGTTTATATCTATGAACATGCCCAAATACCCAAATGCATGCCACACTTACTTAACATGGACTTATGCCGCTGTAGCTGTTGAGAGGTTTATGCTCCGTCATTCATTCTCCGAACAAACTATTTCCCTTCAAGCATCTTAACAATGTAAAAGTTAACAAACAATTGCTAGGTTCAGGGCTAAAAAGACCACGAAAACACGGTACACCTCTGGACATGGGTAGTGCAACATTATCGTCTGCAACAGACAGAACAAGGGCGGACGCAGGATTTGTTTTTCGGTGGGAGTGGGGGGAGGGGGGATCTAATGTTGTGCTACAATTAGAAAACCTGGTAATATCGATAAATCGGACCCCGGATGTTAGAATGGTTAAAAGAATATATAAATGAACCCCAATGAAACCAAGATTAAGGGGCCGTCCGAAAAATAGATGGTTAGATGATGTATCTGATAACATTAAGCATATAAAAATAAAAAAATGTGATGTGTTGCACTCACATGAGTTTCTCTACTCTTGTACTAACCATTCTTACAAACTCTTATTCCTATATCTTCTTCGTGTTAGTTAAGATAAACATTTGTAGAAATTATCTTATTGCGTATTTCCTTGTAGGTACAAGGAGAATATTAGAATACAGTAGGCTTTGAGCGATTGTCAAATCTTTTAAAGCTTTCAAATTCCGCTCTCTTTGCACGCTTAACATATAAAAAAAAAAAATTAACAACGATGTTCCATTTCACGAAACTGTTTTCCGAAACTGACACAATTAACAAGGAATATCTCCGGAATGCTTCACTATTAAAAAAAAAAATCGATATAAATTGTGTGTTTTAGTGAGATCCAGCTTTTTTGTGTAGTAAGATTTTGTCTATCTCTTACGATTTACTAGTTATTCAAAAGTCATCCACAGTAAACAGGACTACATAGGCTATAGCCAGAAAATTCGTGATATGCACTTCATTTGTCATCAAAATATCTCAAAATTTCGCATGTTAATAAAAATCGTTAGAGCCATTTTGAAGAAAATCAAAATATTCGAAAAATTTTCCATGTAAGGGGTAGTTTAGGGTGAAGGAATTTTCTTCAAAATCTTTTGTGTCGCATCCTTGAAAGACATTAAGCTTAAATACCAACTTTGGTTTTTAACCGATTTTTCGTTTTTGAGTTAAGCTGTTCACAGAGTCACACACACACACACACACACACACACACACACACACACACACACACACACACACACACACACACACACACACACACACACACACACACACACACACACACACACACACACACACACACACACACACACACACACACACACACACACACACACACACACACACACACACACACACACACACACACACACACACACACACACACACACACACACACACACACACACACACACACACACACACACACACACACACACACACACACACACACACACACACACACACACACACACACACACACACACACACACACACACACACACACACACACACACACACACACACACACACACACACACACACACACACACACACACACACACACACACACACACACACACACACACACACACACACACACACACACACACACACACACACACACACACACACACACACACACACACACACACACACACACACACACACACACACACACACACACACACACACACACACACACACACACACACACACACACACACACACACACACACACACACACACACACACACACACACACACACACACACACACACACACACACACACACACACACACACACACACACACACACACACACACACACACACACACACACACACACACACACACACACACACACACACACACACACACACACACACACACACACACACACACACACACACACACACACACACACACACACACACACACACACACACACACACACACACACACACACACACACACACACACACACACACACACACACACACACACACACACACACACACACACACACACACACACACACACACACACACACACACACACACACACACACACACACACACACACACACACACACACACACACACACACACACACACACACACACACACACACACACACACACACACACACACACACACACACACACACACACACACACACACACACACACACACACACACACACACACACACACACACACACACACACACACACACACACACACACACACACACACACACACACACACACACACACACACACACACACACACACACACACACACACACACACACACACACACACACACACACACACACACACACACACACACACACACACACACACACACACACACACACACACACACACACACACACACACACACACACACACACACACACACACACACACACACACACACACACACACACACACACACACACACACACACACACACACACACACACACACACACACACACACACACACACACACACACACACACACACACACACACACACACACACACACACACACACACACACACACACACACACACACACACACACACACACACACACACACACACACACACACACACACACACACACACACACACACACACACACACACACACACACACACACACACACACACACACACACACACACACACACACACACACACACACACACACACACACACACACACACACACACACACACACACACACACACACACACACACACACACACACACACACACACACACACACACACACACACACACACACACACACACACACACACACACACACACACACACACACACACACACACACACACACACACACACACACACACACACACACACACACACACACACACACACACACACACACACACACACACACACACACACACACACACACACACACACACACACACACACACACACACACACACACACACACACACACACACACACACACACACACACACACACACACACACACACACACACACACACACACACACACACACACACACACACACACACACACACACACACACACACACACACACACACACACACACACACACACACACACACACACACACACACACACACACACACACACACACACACACACACACACACACACACACACACACACACACACACACACACACACACACACACACACACACACACACACACACACACACACACACACACACACACACACACACACACACACACACACACACACACACACACACACACACACACACACACACACACACACACACACACACACACACACACACACACACACACACACACACACACACACACACACACACACACACACACACACACACACACACACACACACACACACACACACACACACACACACACACACACACACACACACACACACACACACACACACACACACACACACACACACACACACACACACACACACACACACACACACACACACACACACACACACACACACACACACACACACACACACACACACACACACACACACACACACACACACACACACACACACACACACACACACACACACACACACACACACACACACACACACACACACACACACACACACACACACACACACACACACACACACACACACACACACACACACACACACACACACACACACACACACACACACACACACACACACACACACACACACACACACACACACACACACACACACACACACACACACACACACACACACACACACACACACACACACACACACACACACACACACACACACACACACACACACACACACACACACACACGCACGCCCGCGCACCCTTTTCTAAGAATGCTTTTTTTGAATTCAGGGGGTCTCAAAACATATATTTCCAGTGAAATCTCGACATCGAATTTTTGGGTGAAATACAATATTTCCTCTACTTAGTAGAGATTTCCGGCAGGGCGTAGGAATTTTTCTCCAGCCAAGATTATTCCTCATCCTTCCCTGAGTCTGGAAGTATAATGTCGGCGCCGTGGCTGAGCGGTTAGACCGCTCGCCTACCACCTAGGCGAGACCCGCACATGGTATTCGTGGTGGACGATGCGGCTTCTGGGCGGGTTTTCTCCGGGTTATCCGGTTTCCCCCGCCATTCATTCCACCAATTGCTCCATTATCACCCTTCCAATAATCCATTTCGCCTGCATTTCATATCATCCTCTTCCTCACTATCATACTTGGTATTTGGCAGACCACCTGCTTCCAGGTCTTCATTCTGTCTGGTACATAGGTTCCTGTGTTCCCCGAAAGGCGTCTGACTCTAGACACTGGCTTGTAAGTCCTACATAAGGGGAGGCTAACCACTTCCTTACTCTCATACTGACCACTTCACTCTGTCTGGTACATAGGTTCCTGTGTTCCCCGACAGACGTCTGACTCTAGACACTGGCTTGTAAGTCCTACATAAGGGGAGGGTAATCACTTCCTCACTCTCATACTGACCACTTCACTCTGTCTGGTATATAAGTTCCTGTGTTCCCTGACAGACGTCTGACCCTAGACACTGGCTTGTAAGTCCTACATAAGGGGAGGGTAATCACTTCCTCACTCTCATACTGGCCACTTCACTCTGTCTGGTACATAGGTTCCTGTGTTCCCCAACAGGCATCTGACCCTAGACACTGGCTTGTAAGTCCTACATAAGGGGTGGGTAATCACTTCCTCACTCTCATACTGACCACTTCACTCTGTCTGGTACATAGGTTCCTGTGTTCCCTGACAGACGTCTGACTCTAGACACTGGCTTGTAAGTCCTACATAAGGGGAGGGTAATCACTTCCTCACTCTCATACTGACCACTTCACTCTGTCTGGTACATAGGTTCCTGTGCTCCCCGACAGACGTCTGACCCTAGACACTGGCTTGTAAGTCCTACATAAGGGGAGGGTAACCACTTCCTCACTCTTATACTGACCACTTCACTCAGTCTGGTACATAGGTTCCTGTGTTCCCCGACAGACGTCTGACCCTAGACACTGGCTTGTGAGTCCTACATAAGGGGAGGGTAATCACTTCCTCACTATCATACTTGGTGCTTGGCAGACCACCTGCTTCCAGGTCTTCACTCTGTCTGCTACATAGGTTCCTGTGTTCCCTGACAGACGTCTGACCCTAGACACTGACTTGTAAGTCCTACATAAGGGGAGGGTAATCACTTCCTCACTCTCATACTGACCACTTCACTCTGTCTGGTACATAGGTTCCTGCATTCCCCGACAGACGTCTGACCCAAGACACTGGCTTGTGAGTCCTACATAAGGGGAGGGTAATCACTTCCTCACTCTCATACTGACCACTTCACTCTGTCTGGTACATAGGTTCCTGTGTTCCCTGACAGGCGTCTGACCCTAGACACTGGCTTGTAAGTCCTACATAAGGGGAGGGTAATCACTTCCTCACTCTCATACTGACCACTTCACTCTGTCTGGTACATAGGTTCCTGTGTTCCCCAATAGACGTCTGACCCTAGACACTGACTTGTAAGTCCTACATAAGGAGAGGGTAATCACTTGCTCACTCTCATACTGACCACATCACTCTGTCCGGTACATAGGTTCCTGTGTTCCCTGACAGACGTCTGACCATAGACACTGACTTTTATGTCCTACATAAGGGGAGGGTCATCAGATAAAGAAGAAAAGTTTTCACTGTTTGAAAGTGACGCAATATTCGATAGCTGAGGATCGAAGGTTTTCATACTAATTGGTTCTGGTAAAAATCGGAGGTGTTATATGTATTTACATACCTTCTCTACCCACTATCATTTATTTTTATTTAAGTTCTACTAATTACTGTTATCTAGTTACTCTAGTTACTGTTACTAATTACTCTTATCTAGTTCATAATAATCGAGGTTAATTGTTACACAAATAGTTTTATTAGATATTTTGCTGTAGGTACAAGGAGGATAGAGGAAACCAAACTGATAGTCATGTGTCTGAAGATTGGCTAGAATAAGCTGGGCTTCAAGTTACAGTTTTTCCGTAACATTTCCAGAAATAACTGAACAGCAAAAGCACTTTAAAACAATGACAAATACAAAACAGTAGAAATGGCTGATGCCACAGAAAAAGTTATTTGAAATAAATTTTGTTTTTGAATATATGTATGGCAATACTGTAATTCTGAACTAATAATGCTAGTTTCTTTAACATTTCTATGTTAAGTGTAACATAATACAAATATGTCGCAGCCTAAAATTCGTCCATTTAGGCCTAATAGTTTAGAAATTATAACGAATTTGTTTGTTTTTTGTTATGTTACTAAAAATTCCCTTACGACAAAAAAGGTTAAATTCTGATCTAATATTTTAACCCTAGGTTCAAAATACATCTAAGTTTTAAAATTGCCCTAAGTTTCTGTCACCTTCAGTTTAGGCTCAAAAAAACTTTTAAACTTAGAAATATGATATTCTGCCTAAAACATTGTAATTTTTGTACTTCAGAATTAAAAATATATGCTTAGACTCATCTGGCAATAAAATCAAGAGTAATTTTTATTTGTGTCTGTGAACATGTGTAGCAAATTTCATTATTGCAATACAAACACAGCTCTGCTAGGAAAATTTTAGAGGAAGAAAATTATTGAATATATTAACGGTACTAAAGAATTTGAGTGCATAGCTCACATTAAAATCCATTCAACATTTAAGCATAAAGTAGGGCATTTAAAAATGGCATCTGGAGAAAAATTATGCAACTTTCGAATTCACAAACGTCTCAATTATTTTAGAGAATTAAAATAAAATGGAAATTTCTTTTTACCTTCATATTCATGAAATTTTAGTCATACATATTGTTAGACACACACAATTGTGTGTAGTAAGTTTATTTGTTTATGGTTTATCTGTCATACATTTTTCAAAATCTACTTCAAAGGCTATTTCCAGAAAATGCGAAAAATGCACTTTGTCATCTAAGTATATATATATATATATAGCAATTATGATTTATTTAGGCCAACAAACTTATTGTTGGTGTTTTTAAACACACAAGCCGTGTGTGGGCAATGTTTCAGAGGTAGAATTTTTCAGTTCCAATTCTACCTCTCATATATACAGCATTTTAATTAAAATTGTTAGCCATTTGTGAGAAAATAAACTTCATGTAATTTTCCAAGCCAAGTGTAATATGAGGTAGGAGAGATTATTGAAATTTGAGATTTTATTGGAAATCATCTTGCTCCATCTGTGGGATACTAGGAGTGGTTTTAATTCAAACATTTTGATTTTTGCTGTTCACATATATGAACAAGTGGATCTTTTTATAAAAATGCTTTCTTTGGGTCAATGGGTCCTCAGGACATATATTTCTGGTGAAATTGTCACGTGCAATTTTTGGGTGGAATGCAGTAATACATCTACCTATGGTTACTGCTAGATAAAGTAAAACTCAAATTCATGGAATATGAATAAATAATCCCAACTCATTTAAATTATATTTTCATATATTTTCAGTTCACTGTATACAGTTTTGTTTTCAGTTCCTTAGATTAAATATAAGCATTCTTGTACTAAAATAATAAAAACTCACAAGGTTCTTTAACTTTGCACAAAAGTAGTCACAGAATTTGTCAAGTTGCTACAACTGGGACTGTGGTTGCATTTATATTCTTCCTAACAACATATGTGCACAACAACGACTCTAGTTTCCAAATTCTTAGGCATTTCCAACATTTCGGTGTTAGAAATCTTGCTACTACAAATTTAGTTCTAAATGCATCAAACTACTGAAAGGAGCAACTTAAATTAAGTAACAGGTTTCTGGAAGACTGTCAACATAACAGATGTGGAAAGTTTATTTTCAGAATCAGTATCATTATATACAATATTATACTTCAATGTGTTTTCAAGACATAGGTATGAAACTGTGAACATATTAACAATGTCATGCCAAAAGAAAACAATAAGAAGCTTCAATGTTTTCATCTGAACATTCAAAATATAGGAAAGTCAGATTATACTTGCCAACTTTTGAAAATGAAACCTGTAAACTTTCCTTCATCCAGCAACACACAATTTTGTGATGACATGAAATTCAGAATATTTAAGATGTTAAATGCATAGATGTATAAAAATTATGTGTAAAATAAATGGGAATTCCATTTTATGAGTTCTTGAAGACCTCATAGTACTGCTTCAGAAATATTTCTTAGTATTACTAACATGTATTAAAGCAAAGAACACCACTTCCTAAATTGAAAGTGGGCGAGTACTGGATGCAGAGTTGCAACAGAAAAGTACATCACCAGTTCAACCAACAGGTGCCAGTCTTGCCAGTATTGCTGTGTACATTCATGTCTCACATAATTTACAATATGAGTGCAGCAAAGGAAGTCTATGACTCTCTCTTTCTGCGCAGCAGCCCACCTCTGTTCATGCTCCTACTCAAGGCACATTTCTAGTCAATATTTCACATTTTTAACATCAATCATAAACAAAAACTTTCAAAGAATGGAAACATATCCCACAGCCATAGAATTTGACTAAGAAATACAATTTACATGAGCAAAATGACTTTACAATTCACGTCATACACTACTAGACGTTTACATCCTGGTTATCAGAGTTTTGTTGCAGCCCAGTGAAGGGGGACCATGATCATGATGGATACACACAGATAGGCTCTATTCTATCACAGCACTGTGTATCATTCAGTCTGTAATCTTAAGTTACAATATAATGCAACACTTTGGATCTGTCCATGTAACTGTACAATTCCTTTGCATAGTCATAAAAAGGCACACCATAAAAGTTGGCAAGTATGGTAAGTTTACTAAAAAATATTAACAACACTGAACCAAAGCTGCTTAAAAGAAAGGAAAACTAATTTTTTTTTCTTCAAGGCAACTTTTCTAATGAACACAATTTGATTGGCAGTCCTTAAACATATCTTTTGGCAGTTTTAAGGTATTTAAAACACCCTCACTTCTACCAAAAAAAGAATATACATTTTACAGTTCTTTCTGGCATGACATTACCAATGAAATTAATCTCCCTTGCTGCAGTTATTTAATAACTATATACATAAAACTTATGGACTAAATTCACAGACTTCTTGGTGTGGATTACCCTTTCCTTTCTTAAGGATCAACATCAAATGATTTTTCACATTTACTAATCATAGCTTACAGTGACACAGCACCGGTGGAGAGGGAATAAAACACCCCATAGAAAAACCATCTTATTCCAGGCTGAAAGGGATATCTTTTACAATTAATATTATTCTCCATCCCAAATAGAATATGCAGAGGTGGCTTGTGCAAAATTTTACCGTTGTGCTACAACATTACAAAAGTAAATGGAAAACAAATTCATAAAAAGTGTATTCAAATAGAAGGTAGGACTTAGCCAATAACAAAAATTAAGTTCAAACATTGCTGTCTTCTGCTGCAGAATCAATCTATAACTTTGGAGTTAAAACCCTCAACATTGATTACCAGTCTTCTCAAGGTGAGCATTAGAAAGGCATTAAGTTGATGGTATTCTGAAGAAAGGCCTTGATCCTCTATACATCAGATTCAGCAGTTGTCATCATCACGATTTTCAGAAGTTTTATCTGAGAGGTGGTGTCCTGGAGCTTGTTTGAAATGAATTGGAGTAATGGTACAGCTCCAGTAATTTTCCTGAAGTGTGGTTATTGTTATAATACCAAGAGTGCCTTCTATGTTTCTGTCTCGTCATGCCTTTTCAAAGTGTTTCAATGCACCACAGAATTTTATACCATCAATAATTCTAGAGAGCACATGCTTTTTCTACCTGCTGATCGCAAAAAATATTTTTTGTTTGTTAATGAACTGTTAACAGGATCATACCAGCACTGTCAGAATTTCGTCCTGCAGTTCTTTTACATGTCAGTAAATCTATCCACATGGGGCTGTTGCTTTTAAGCACACTTAAAACACTGGTCAAGGCTGGGTTTGAACCCGTGACCTTAGGATCAGTAACCAACTGAGCCATCCAAACAAATACCTGCCAATTGTGTTTCATTCTCATGATAGGTACAATTTAATATTGTTGCAACATAACTTTACCTAATGCACTGAGATCAAATGTGTTCTGTATATGGTTTTGATTTCTGCTGTTTCTATATTAACGCCATGAAATGATTGTCTGGCAAAATATTTAAACAGAATTGGGATATATTCTTCACCACTCTGTCCTCTATGTGATCTGCAAGAGGAAATGGACCAAGACCACCTTCAAATATGCCCGGCCATGTCTAACACCCCATCCATCAGTGAAAAATACTGGAGAGCAAGAGGATTAATGACTTCATTGTCAGAAATCCAGCATTAGCTAACAACATATTAATGCCACAGATACTTTACTTCCCCTGCGCCCACACATTACTGTTCCTGGACAATAAGCATGGAATGCAAAAAGAAAGGGAAGAAAAGGGGCACTGCAGAAGTCACAACCGCAGATCCAAATGATTTCTTATACTTTCATACTAAATTTCCTCATATACTCGCTTTTTTAATGCCACCTACAGCCTTATGATTTAGATTTAAATTTGGAGGTCTACCTGACTATTTAACTTTCATCAAAGTTTTAATGCTTTCATAGCCGGTGTCAATACTAGATACAGTGTAATCCAGGCTTGTGAACCATGGTCTACTGGGCTCCTTCTTCCCAGACATTGATGAACACAGAAGAAATTATTGTATGAGTCAGACAGAAAAATCAGCAATTGCAAAATATTCCATAATCAAAGAAGGGGAACACATCATCCAGTATAAAAACACAGACATTCTGGCATCTATATCCCATTATTATTCTTGCTTATTCCATAGTCATTGAAATACAGAAACATAAAAACATCAATTGCAAAGAGGAAATAGAATATGGCAAGCAGCACTGACGAAAGTCAAAATCAAGAACTCTGACTAATCATGCGGTCTAGACAACTAGGGTAACTATTTTTCAATCGAGTAACTCCTCAAGAATCTAATGAGGCTCAGTGCACCCCAGACCAGGTCTCCCAGCAGGAGAAAATCCCCACACTGGTACCAGGAATCGAAGTTGGGTCTTTTGCTTGGTAAGCAGCAGTGCTACCACCACACTAAGGAGACGACCCTGGTGAGTAGTAGCAGTAGTATGGTGGTAGTAGTACTAATAATAATAATTAATAATAATAATAATAATAATAATAATAATAATAATAATAATAATAATAATAATAATAATAATAATAATAATAATAATAATAATTAATAATAATAATAATAATAATTTCAGGCAGCTCAGTAACAAACTGTATCAACACGTGGAAAGGATTTCAATACAGATGGAAAAGGAGGAATGGTTTCTATGGCTACATAACATGAACTCACAGAGTTCAAGATCCAACTGGATCTTTTCCTATTTGTAAACAAGAGAAACAAGGGAGTCTGGTTCACCGGGACTATAAGAGTTCTTAAAGTAGTCATCAGGCATGAATGTTACCTATACAAAGCAAACTTTGAGCACATCGACTCCAAGAAAAGCCAAAGTTGGAAACAGCCAAGAAGTGGTCTTGGGAATGCAAATGGTTAAAATAATGTGGTACATAGATGACCAACCCAAAGAGAATGGAAGGAAAAAAATCTCATTTCATTACACTGTTTTCCATTTGAATTAACATAGTTGTAAGCTTTTAATAGTTAATACTGAATCTTTATATTTTTCATCTTTCACTTTGAGTGCCATATATTGCAAGAGGTGAAATATCTGGTGTTGCCTGATTTATCCCAAAAACATTTAGACTTAGGTTGCATCTGCCCAATAGCCTTGTTTCTTTCGAGACATTTAAGAAAATATTTAATATTCGTGAACAAAGAGTTAATTAAAACTCTTAGAATACTAAACAGAATAAAAAAAAAAAATAAAAACATAGAGAAAACACAAAACAAAAGTACCATTGAACAACCACAAATACTATAGGAAGAAAATTGAGTAGAGAAAGCTGTGTGAATTCAATACGTTGCATTTCTGTCTCAACCATACAGAAAATTGTATTAATTGTTTGCAGAAGAGTGACTAGAAAAAACTGTATAAGTGTAATACATTGCATTTCTATTTCAATCACAGAAAATAGTATAAATTGTATGTTGAAGGGTGAGTAGAGAACGACATGCAAATGTGATAGTAAATGAAAAGTGAATAGAGAAAACCGTGTGAATGTAATACACTGCATTTCAACTTGTCATGGGAAATTGTATGAATTGTATGTTGAAGGGCAAATGGAGGACATGTGAATGTGTTGCATAAAAGAAAAGCAAGTAGAGAAAGCTATGTGAATGTAATACATTGCATGGTAAAATGGATAGCATATAAACCTTCTCCAGAAAAAACAGATGTGCCAATTTTCCTGGTGATCGGTCAACCGGTGTTGGAGTTTATCAACTTCATATATACCAACATCCATTTTTATATATAGACAATGGACTGAATTCCCAACAAAGCCATGTATATTAACAACAATGCTCATCATCATATTTATCAATCAGGTGTGTTATATCCACATTACTTTACTACTACTGCTTTATCTTTCTCTCTCCTATAAAAACTGACTAGGGTTTACAAAAACGAGCTAACATTTTACCAAAACAAAGAAAAGCCAACCTTTGCAAATGCCAATAAAATAACACCTATAGATTCTAGCACAGCGTTCAAATCAGACTTTCTGATGAGGGGCGGAACTTAAGTATTACGTGTCTTCTTGTATTCTCAAAGGGCAGTAATAGTAAATATTTACAGTAAAAAGAAAAATACTTCCCTGGCAGGCAGGTAAATTTTCTTTGATGAGCCAGGAAAATAATTTAATGAGAGGGGGAAATCACCCCCATCCCCCTGTTAATTTGAACCCTGCTCTAGCATACAGAGGAGTAAAATAGCAATACAGTAATCTTGCACAGTTGTGCCATCTCCGTGGCCTCCCATTTAAGGTGCCAAATTAACCTGATTTTGCTACAAAACAAAATGCTACATTTTCAATAAACTGTCATCAAATTACAAGCTTTATATCTGAATACACAGATTCCCTTGAAATTAGCCGAACTCAGAGATGATGCATTACGCTTTCTGCAGCACATCAAGCATGTAACTTTACTTTTTGAAACTGATAGTCAACCTTTGCAAGCACTTATTCTTAAGAAGACTTACTTTTTTATTTTGTTGAAAACTATTTCACATGAAATATGGAAAATAGAACCATAAACAAGATGTTTATTTTATCTTTTTGGATAACTTAACACCGGTGCAATCTCCAAATTCTGGGACTGTGTCTGCTGTGGCCAAACAGATCACATACACATACACACACACACACAGTGCAGAAGAATAACAACCATGAAGACAACATACACAAATATTTAAATGCATGTGTTACACAAGTTTGTACTAGCACATGCACACTCACCTTGATGAAAGCTTGGACTCAAAACTGGAACAGAGAGCAAACATCAAATTCTGTATCTGTTTCTCTGGAAATCGGCAACTGAAATGCATGGAATATTGAAACAAGCTTACGGGAATGAAGCAATGAGTTGGACAAATTTTAAGTGGCATCCGTGTTTCAGAAATGGCAGAACATTGCTGGAGGACAATGAGAGATCAAGGTGGCCATATACATGCAACACTCCCAAAAACTTTGAAAAAATTTAAACGAGCATGAAGATTGACACATTACCATTGTTCTAACATTCACCAGAAACGACCACAACTGTGGGCAGAGAAAAATTAGATGTTCCAAGATGACAACACATCAGCTCATTGGGCTCTTGTAACATGCCAGTTTTGTGCTTGTAACAATGTTGTCCTTATCTCCCATATTCACCAGATCTGGCCCATCTGCAGCTTCTTTTTGTTTCCTAGAACCAAATCTAAGCTGAAAAGTTGCTGTTTTCGCACAGAGGAGGAGATCCAACACGAATCACAGCAGGTGCTTAACATGCTTCAAGAACGACACTTCCAGAGGGCATTCCAAAAATGACAAGAGGCTTTGGAATCTGTGCATAGCTGCACAAGGGGAGAGCTTTGAAGGTGATGGCAGCCAAATTTAAATCAGGTAAATTTATTGCCGTTTACCAGACCAGTCCCGAAATTTAATGATCACACCTAGTATTGCTTTAACTTCTTGGTGATATTGTAACCATTACTATAGTTTTGTTGGTTCACCTGAGGCAGTGTATACCTGCCCTAAGTTGTTTAGTCGACTTCCTGTGCCATCTACTGTAATTGTCATCGAGTGCATTGTGATCCAGACAAATAATCTTAGTTGCAAAGTCACCGTTCTGTACAATGATTACCATCTGTTATCATTGTCATCGTAAGATCTTTCAACCTAATCTCAATTACAAAAATCTTGGTTACACACACAATATAGAACACAAAGAATCACATAAGACATTTTTTCAACCTGGGAAAACAAATATAAAACCATAAAAATCCCAAAAACAGCTTATGCTATAGAAAAAGTTATTTCAACAATCTCTAACTTTTGCGTTGTTAAGATGCTTTCCTGTGGTTTATAGATTATACAAGTTATATAAAGTGAGAATGAAGAGATTTAACAGTCTATTCACAGAAAATTTGAGATATGCATCTGATTTGTTATGTTCCTATCTCAAATATGTTGTACGTAATCAAAAATTATTAGAACATTTCTGAGAAAATAAAAATAGATGAAAATTTTCCCATGTAAAGAGAAGCTTGGGGTGTGAGAATTTTCTTGAAATTTTCACCTGATATCACGCTTAAATAACATTGGAGTCAGATATAAATTCAGTATTTATCACACTTTTTGTTTTTACAAACACAAACTCACCTTTGTTTTCTTTCTTTCTTTTTTAATTTGGGTTAGTAGACTTCAAAATGTGTACTTCTGATTAAATCTTCACCTCATATTTTTGAGCAGAATACAAGTTTCCTCTACATTTCAAAGTGGACCCAAAATAATTATGTGGTGGTGTGTCACAGAGTATTTCCAAAACCACTGTTTTTTTTAAATTTTGGTTTAAAAATAAGAAATCTTGTACTGCCTGATCACCAGGAGAAACAAGCTGGAGAAATATGCTACAAACATTTTCCATCATTTGTCATGTTTATACATGCTAGTATCATATATAACACAAAGTGTTGCCTGATAAATATACAATCCCTATCACAACAATTACATATTACCAGGCTTAGTAGACCAGCTACATTAATGAGGAATCAAGTTATCGGCGTTTGTAGTGCATGTGAGGCACAGTGTGCACAACTTCATTCTTTTGGTAGCTCACCTACTAAGCTTACATATTACATTAGATGTGGCACGTGAGTGATTCACATTTACATTTCATAGTAAACAAATCGCCTACCTCAGAGCCTGCTCCCTTCCTTAGTGGTCAGACAAGAAACATACAAGTGAAAACAACAAGTATTAAATCATGATCTCTGATCAATAGTTGATCCTACCAACAACTTTAGACCACATTTAGCTCCATTTAAGTATGGTCTAACTTAGCACAGAGGTAGTCCACACCAATGTAAAAATCTGTGAATACAACCCTTAAAATTTTAAAACAATATTACACATTAAAAACCATTTAATTGAACAATGAAACCAGGAAATTCCATTAAGCTGTAAAAACCAGAAACTGTGATTATGCCTTCCATAACCTATACAATGTAAATAAAACTATTGAAAGAATAAATCTAAAAACTATTTTATCTCTTCTACTGTGGAATGCACATGCCATTCCCTGCAGTTATTATTTTTAGGCACTAATTTACTTCTTTTTCCTGCTGGATCAAGTTTTCTGCAGCAAGGCAGCATAAATACTATATATTAAATAAAATAATGCTATAGAGATTTTTATGGTTTTTACAAGAGTATATGAACGTGCATACTTTTAATAAATATTTAGGAGTAAAAACAAAAAACAAATATATCTGCAAATAAAACTTGAAAGTGAATAAGATTAGTTTCCACTGCAGTTGGTCTAATAGTGTTTACAATTTACTGTATAGATATTACATTTTGGAAAAGAACTAACTCCTGAAGTACTGCATTTAATTTTTAAAAAAGTAGATTGATTAATGCCCATTTAAGACAGCATATATTTGAATATATATTATACATTTTAAAGAAACATACATGAATGAGCTTTAAAAAAATATATGTATTTATCTTATAAAAACAAGCCATAATAATACTTCAACTTTTAATTCTTTAGTATCACAAAAGAAATTCTTACTTGCAATATTTTAAGTCTATTATAATCAGAAAGTTGTTTTGGATAACAACTTCCAACCTTTGAATCTGTTGCTCCACAGCTCAGCTCTTACATTCCTGCCGTACTATGTTCAGTTTTGCAACATTTAGAAAACATCTTGCGAGTTGGGTCTATAGACAAGGGGTAAAGTTGAGCGTAAGACAAGCAAATTTAACAGTACTTAAATTGTAACAACTTAAAATGGGAATAAGTAAAATAAATAGTCATAAAACTTCTAAATAATTCTAATATTCATAAACTTCAATATTTATATACTAGAATTTGTTAATAAAGTGTTTTGAAAAAAATAATTATTTATAACAATTGTGAAATTAGTATACTTAGCTGTACAAATTATTTCTATACTGTATTTTAGAAGTTTTGATTTGAGATTTGCCTCCTGCATTACTTGCATTTTTGTTCATTTCTCCGTATAAAATACGTTTCTATCAACAAAAGTTAAAGTGATCAATAATCGGGACCTCTCTTTATATATCTATATATAGTTTGTTCATTTTTTACAATTTTAAATTATTTATAATAAAAGCGCGTTATCCTTGGCATTAGTTAAAATAGTTATCTCTTCAGGCGAGTCAGACTTAGCATACAGTATCCAGGGGGCATTGCCCAATGCACCCAAAGCGTTTCACCTGAAAGATCTTTTATACTTTAAACCAACATTCATAAAAATGGGTTACTGGAATGGCCGGCAGGGGCAGCACTTGCACCAAGCTGTAACAGAACAAAAACAGATTTACTTGTAGTACACTGCATTTGAAACCTCATCAACATTTAAAAGTTAAATATGTTACGTCTGTAGGGGCTAGTTTCATCAACTGATATTAAAAATACACTAACATCCTGTTTGTTAACATTATGTATTACATTAGATAGTATGGTGCTTGATGTGAATATGGCCAATGCAGCTAATATGGCCAATTCGCTCCCCTACTGGTAATTAACTTTTCCAAGAGATGGCACCAGCATGTCAAATCATGAGGTATGTAGTCTTCTTAGACAGCGCCATTTGTGGGATAATTTGAAAACCCAGCCGATGGACACAACACATTTGAGTTTTGTCAACGGACCAAGAAGTAGTTATAATCCTAATGTAGGAAAGGTTATTTACTTCCTTGCATATAATTAGTGATTATTGTTCATGCACTGCATATTATAATTTATTACAGGTCTTTCCTGACATCCAATGTGTTCTAATCAACTAATAAATGAACTATTTTTTTTTTTTTGAGAGGTGCTGCAGTCTGACAATATGGCTAACCGACTGCAAAAAAGAATATGGAGAAGCCTCAAAATGTTCGAAAACTTTTCCATGTAAAGGGTAGTTTAGGGTGGGGCTATTTTCTTCAAAATCTTCGTGTCACATCCTTGAAAGACATTAAACTTAAATAAGGACTTTGGTTTTTAACCAACTTTTCATTTTTGAGTTATGCTGTCCATGCACTCACGCACGCACATGGATCTTTTTCTAAGAATGCTTTTTTTTTTATTCAGGGGTCTCAAAGCATATATTTCTGGTGAAATCTTGACATCAAATTTTTGGGTGAAATACAATACTTCCTCTACTTATGGTAAAGAAAGTAAAAAGAGCCAGACTAAGGAAAATCTTTCAAAATCCTTTGAAAGAAAAATTATGTTTACAAGAACGACAAGGATAGTTAGTTTTGTGCAATTTGTAGAATTGACAAAGGTTGGATTGCTGGACATGACTTATTTGTAACTTATGTCGCAATAATTTCTAAGTAGGCCAGTATTAATCCTATAATTATACGTAAGATAATGCTACTACACTTAACTTCACATCAGAATAAAGAAAATATGTATTTTCCTTACAATAATACATTTTTATTTAAGTTAGCCATATTATCTTCACTTGGGCATATTACATGCAGAATGCAACGTTCTTAAAAAATTGAAATTAAAAACAGCAGGGTTTAAAGTAAGTCATTACATATTTTTTATGTATAGCCAATTAGGCATAGTATATGGTTAATTATATGCTTTACTTTTAGTGAGTA
Organism: Tenodera sinensis; assembly: GCA_030765045.1. Taxonomy (NCBI): domain Eukaryota; kingdom Metazoa; phylum Arthropoda; class Insecta; order Mantodea; family Mantidae; genus Tenodera; species Tenodera sinensis. The sequence continues at coordinate 13,760,859 of CM060970.1, forward strand.
CCATAAGCATGAAAATAAAAATTAAAGTTAACGTGGCCATACTTGCATCACATACCTTACTTTTAATTTTACTATGCACTTATTATTCATTTATTTACTTATACCAACAAACGGTTCAATCCCCATTATCAGCATGAGGATTTTATCCCCTCTGGGAGGTCTGGCACGGGGTGCACTCAGCCTCATTAGGTCCCGGGGGAGCCAATTGAGGAGCTACTTGTTGGAGAAGTAGCGGGCCGAGAAGGCTGTATAACTGGCTGGGAGGGCTTGGGGCACTGACCAAGTCCCACCCTCCAGTACTGCACCCCACCAATGACACTTGTAGTGGGCAGAGGTGGGGGATGCAGTGGCTGGGCGGCAAGCCTGGGCCCTCCATGGGCTGTTGCGCTGGGGATTTAGTTTACTTTAGTTTAGTATACCAACAAACTTAATGGTATTTTTAAACACACAAGCTGTGTGTGGGCAATGTTTGAGAGGTAGAACTGGAACTTAAGAATTCAATGCCACAGCTGGGATTTGAACCACAGACCCTCTGCTTACTAGGTGGGTGCTCTAACCGTTAAGCTACTGTGACTACCTACCAGAATGACATTGAATTCTCAAACCAGTTCATATTTCTCCTGGTAAACCACATTGATAAACTGGGAAACACCATCAATAAAGTAAGGAAAATGTTTTATCAATTATTAGGGATCAAGCAGACCCCAACAAAATACTGTTTGCTTCTTGAAGCAATTGTTTCATAAACCTCTGGTATAAACCCACAAACAGTAGCTTTGGAAATGCTAACACTATCAACCACCATTAAATGAAAAGTGCCAATAGTGTAAAATCTCAAGAGTAATTAACACTTGTAGCATATGACAAAGAGGAAGGTTTGTTTCTATTGCTAACCTTTCTTGGGTTTCCTTTACAACCCTACTCACCCACTTTGGACAATCTGTTTCACTTTAAAAATCTCTCCTTTGGCACATTTTCACAATTATGATGATTTCAGGCTTTTCTTCAGCTAGGAATGGTATTAAAAATCTCCAAATATACAACTATGCAACAACTGTTTGGTTTGTGGCAACCATTTCCCAACTTTTCATATTTGCTAAACATCTTTACACATGGTTATGGGTATATTAACTTAATATGAAGTTTATCACAAAGTTACACAGCTAACATTACTAGATGAAACAGAGTTTCCATTAACTTAAATATGAAATCACTTTAACATGTGTTAAAATTTAATATTGGTTGGTGAAACTTGGCTCTAAATATTGCTCCAATAAAGTTGAATAAATGTCATTAACCAGAAGATACACTTACCATAAACGGGTTGGCTGCAGCAGGACTGTGCCAAGTTTTGGCTGGGAAGTTCATGGACTGACTAGAAGGAAATGCTGTTGCTGTTGGAGGCAATTGAAGTCCTCCATTCACTGCTTGCCCATTGGGCATCCCATTCATCCCAATTCCTCCCCATGCTACGGACCCATCTACAAACATGTATTCTAGTTAAGGGGTTGTTTTGATGCCTTATCACAAAGTGCTCATGCAATCAAACAATGTAGTCAACACAATGAATGCACTGTTGTCACCTAGTGATCTAACTACAAACCTGAATAAAAACGGATGCGAGTACACATTGAACTTGTCAAAAAGTTATACACTTTGAAATGACTAGACCAGCGGTTCTCAAACTTTTAAGTACGGGACCCACCTTGAAGATTAAACTTCACATGACCCTTAAGTTAAATTAGTACATACTAACCACACATAAAAAAGTAAATATAGTATGATTATGTGCATGTTAATTAAAAATACCATCATATTCTAATTCAGCAAGCATTTTGTAAAACTGATGGGTTGTTCTGCGACCCACCAAAACAAAGCCCACGACCCACCAGTGGGTCAGGACCCATAGTTTGATAAATGCTGGACTAGACACTCTGTACTTCACATATTTTAACTTTCTTTTTCAACATGTTTCACCTTCACTTGAAGACATAAAGAATTTTTCTGCTGGTTGGAGCCCTGCTGGTCATGTGGGTGTATAAAATATTCCACGAATGGCTGTTTTTACTCTATAGAGGAATTTTTGAATGAAGAATCGTAAACAATTGATATAACCAAATTTGTAAGTTTTATTGATAACCATTACAAATGATAATTATTGATATTAGTAGAATATATAACATTATTGTATTCTTTTTCTCACTTTTCAATGCATGTATTTTATGTAACCTGATATATCCAACAACATGTATATGTTCTAAAAGGATGAATAAGAATATATCTCAGTAGAGGAGACATCTGGCAGAGAAACAATGAGGTTAAGTAATGGGTTTTCTTCCAAGGTAAAGTCAAAATTGATAGATGGGTTTCCAATTTCTTTAGAAGTGAAAGCGAAATGTGAGGAAAATAAAAGTTAAGGTATGTGAATTACAGGATGTTCTGTCGACTCAAAGTGTATAATTTGTTTACTATGACATTATTTCACAGTGTTAATTCTAATTTATTGTTCAAATAATGGGTACTTGTATAGGTTTTATGGAACAAAATTCTGTAACCTCTTACTGTACATCTCTGCCTTACAAATAACAATCACTTTTATTGTCAGTTTTTTAAATATCTAACAAATGTGTCATAGGAGTCATGTTGTTAGCAAGTCTTTTGTGTAACTGCTTATTAAACCTACTGTTTATATTAAGATGAACTATCTGCAGTTTTTGGTTATCGTCAACAATACCCCTCCATTATAACACTTAATTGGGGTTCTGCTGTAGAAACAATTATCTAAAAAAAATAATTATAAATTAAAATAATACTTCTGTAACTATACAAGTAATATATTTCAATGAGCCAGATACTGTTTGAGCATACCAGGTAAAGATTTTCAAGAAAATTCCCCCACACCAAACTAACCTTTACATAGAAAATTTTTCATTATTTTCCATTTCCTCAGAAATGGATTCAATGATTCTGATTAAAATATAATACCCAATATTTGAGATCTTAACCCATAAATTGAATAGTCTCATAATAATTCTCATGTTGACTGAATTTTCTATAACTAGGAAATCATCAGACACAAAACAAAAATTTACTATAGGAAAAATGTAGTTCATTAGGACACACAACTTCTGTCAGATTTTTCTGTAGTGTTAACCATTTTCAAGGTATTTCATGTTGCAAATTTACACTTTTCAAAGTAATCATCACACAGACTTTTCTTTTTTATTTCCATTGCATGTGCTTGTTACCATGAATAACATTTGAACTGTTTCCACAACCTGAATGCAATTGTCTGCAAATAAAAATACAAGTGATTTCATATAAACACACTGAAAGTTAATGAAACAGTTTTTGGAGCCTCACTACATTTGCACAGTTGTTGAAGTGTGTCTGCATCTATAATCCTGCTAGCCTTAGAAGGAAATGTGATGCAAACACAAAAGTGTGTGATATACTGGTCTGCAAAGTGTATCACTATGCCCTGGGTGGAGCATGTGCTCTGAACCACATACAAGTACATGCAAATTAACAGTGTTTATTTCTGAAAGTTACTTATGTACTCAAAGCCAATTTCCTTCAGTAGGATACTAAACTTGTCTTTTTCTACCACACAAAAACTCAAAAGAAATCCTGAAATAAAAGAAGTTCACATACCATCCTTGGGTAGGCCAAAGATATAAGAAAATAATTTAAAAACATAAAATCATTCTATCATAAAACAGTAATAACATATAAAATTTACTCTGCACATCTTTAAAAAACAGAATTCTCAAACTGAAACATCAGGTGTTCATTTATCCGATTAACTGTGCCCACTGTGGCCAAATTTGCATGGGCAAGACTAAAACAAATTTAAAAACTAGATTAAAAGAACACCTCCAGTGGATAAAGTACATAAAGATTGAAAAATTAGCCATAGCAGCACATTTTTGGGACAACCGCCATGACATTAGGAAGCTAACCTTCACAGGACAACAAGATATCCAACTGAGCTCTCATTGTATATTGTATACAACTTGATAAAGCTTAAACCATTCTATAATGTCTGTAAGTGACAAAACAATGTTTAACCTCATTTGTACAAAAGACTTCTATTAGTGAATGTGCTTGCTTGTTTGCGGACAATTGCACACAGGTGTGGACTAATTGCTTAGTTTGACATCAATACTGGGTGGTGTCATTAAAACAATCACTGCGAATATGTCTGTAACAACTTTCACACGCATGAAGGTAGGGGGAGGTACTCATTAAAGTAGATATGTCAACAAATACAATTTTCAACATACACATGTTATATTAAATGGAAACCTTAAAATATTTTTGACAAAATTGATAACATGGAAAGCAACTTTAAAGGCCAGTTTCACCAATCAATGTTAAATTTTAACTCAATGTTTAACTCATTTAACACTGAAGTTAACGCAAATTCTATTTCATCAAACAATGTTAGCTTTAACAAAAAGTTAAACTCAATGTTAATATTGGCATGTCTCTGAGTTAAAGTGTTTAACAAATGTTACAAGTCAGAAAATGGATTTTGGACATTATAGCCAATATATTTCTCGGAAAATGTAATAAAAAATGTTTTTTATACAATAAATCACAATATGCTATGTCGTACTGAGAAATTTTTTTAAATATAGCATTAACATAGGATTTAGACATGATTCTTAGATTTCTCTGTTATAACCAACACATTGTTAAAAGGGATATCATTATAACCGGTTTTGACTGTAGCCGTTTGTTATTGACACAGTGTGTTGTGATGTGTAGACAAAAGTGTCTTGGGACATGTTCAGAAGCCGTACTTATTGGGCACTGTCTACTGAAAGCAGTTGTCTTGACATTAACAATTTACTGTAAAAGCTTGAGAAACACTAGTTCTAATACTTAGTCAAACCTTTAATTAAAAGTTGGTAAATATGGAGTTAAAGAGTATTTTTAACACTGGTTGGTGAAACTGGCCCTAAGTATGACATCTGTTGCATCGCAATAAGTCAATCACATCCCAAGAAACTGTAACATGAACTTGATGCTTGAAATAAGCACCAACCCAAGTCTACCTTTAACCAATGAGAATGTGATTAGACAACTTCTACTAACCATTTGGAATGCTAAAGCCAGATTGCACTGGTCTAGTTCTGAAGGGATTTGCGCCAAAGCCAACAGCCGTATTTGTGCTACCACCTACACCATTTGTTCCAGCAGCTGAGACCCATGCATTGGTAGTCGTAGCTGTAACAGAACAAACCTTTTGTTAAACTTGCTGTTATAGCAATGTTTAGACAATATTAGAGGTTTCCAAGGCCTCTTACATTAAATAGCAAATTAAGCTAATGAACAGTGAGATATGCTACTATAAGGGAGGTTTGGAGAGTGCTCCATCTGACGCAGAGATGATGCTGGCAGTATCAAATAGAAAGGATAGATCTGAAGAACAATCCTTTACTTGGCGCAATGTACTATTTCATATACAGTGCCATCATTTTGAATGGGTCTGCTCCCCATGGCACCGTGGAGGCAGAGCACACAGCACCCATCCACCAACACTCCATTCCCTGTGTGGCCAGCAGTAGAACTATTTCACACAACGTGAAGCACGCCTGAGGTTCTATGGAACAGCACACAAGGCCACAAAAATGCTAAAATTGTGACCATTAAGACAACAGAAGTGCAAGCCTTAAAGGACAGGGTTCCCATGACTAGAATAAGGTATTGTGCCTGGGTTCTTGAATCTGTGCATGTCGGTATCATAGTATGGTTTCACATTAATGGACACATTAACACACAAAATAATCACTACTGGGCTACAGAAAATCTAAGACACATCACCAAAAATGCACTACATGATCCTAAGGTCGGCATGTGGTGTGCCGAGAGTGCGACAAGAATCACTGGCCCTATTTTCTTTCATGAAACCATTAATGCAGAATAATACAAAAGTCGTCATTTTGGAACAGTTTTTCACTCAAATGACTGATGAAGAATGAACACAAGGTGTGTTTGAACCACACTTAATACCCTGTGATTATTACATGTGGAGCACGTTAAAAGACAGGGTATATAAAGCAAATCCTGATAAACTTCAACATAACATACGGGAAGAAATAAACATGTCACAAGAAGAATTAAAATGTATTAATAAAAACCTATTAAGATGCTGTAATGCCTGTCTTGCAGCACAAGCAGAACATCTTTTTTGAAAAAGGTAAGCAATGTATACACACATTAAATGTTCATAATAATGAATAATGTTACTAAGTTAGCTTTCCCTGTTCTACTGCCGGCTACATGGGGAGTGGAGTGTTGGTGGACGGGCACTGTGTGGCGTGGTATATGCTCTTATTTGTTTAGTTGTTTAAGTGCTGCAAAATAAATAACTCAAAAAATTGTATGTAGTGCAGTGTTTAAATATTTAGCACAGATACCGTCTCATAAGTAATGCCGTTTTTAAGAAAAACTGTTATTTGAAATGTGTTCTGACAAGCAATTAACTAATCTTCAAAGTACAGACCATTAGATTCTATGGTCTTGAGCCCTCTTTCAGCAAGGTTTATTGTCCCACGATGGTACCAGTCTCTGGTTTTTGATGCAAAGAATTCGGTGAGACTCACTTGCACTGCTTCAATGTTGTTAAAATTTCTTCCATGTAGAAAATGGGCCATGGATCGAAAAAGATCATAATCTGATAGTGCAAGATCAGGGCTGTATGCTGGGTGTGGTAGCAGTTCGATTCCTCCCAATTCCTGAATTTTTTCCATGGTTGTTCATGTAGAATGGGGTCTTGCATTGTCTTGTTACAATAGAACTCTATTTCAGCTAACTAAAACTGGGTATCTCCGTATCAAAAGTTCATGAACTTGTTCCAGTTGCTGAGAATAAAGATCCACATCAATCGCCCGCCCGTTTGGAACAAATTCCCAGTGAACCAAACCTTCAAAATTCCACCAACCACACATTACTTTGGGACCGAACCAATTTTTTAATGATGACTTTGGCAGGTTGGAAGGGATCAAGCCACTGTTTCGAGGCATCAGGGTTTCGGCGATATTATATACCCATTTTTCATCACAGGTGACAATTCTCCCTGTAATCCATGGGATTATGGATAAGCTGGCGACAGATATTAACTCTACGTTGAGCCTGTTGAGATGTCAGTTCATGAGGTACAGATCTACAGCTTCTGTATGATTTTCCAACTGTCTTAATGTGGTGATATATAGTATCTTTTGATGCACCAAGTTCTTCTGAAAGCCTATGGGTACTTTCTTGCGGATTTTCTCCCAAAACTTGGCATGTATCCTCAATATTCCATACTTTAGATCTTCCAGAAGGTGGTAAATCTTTAGTGTTTTCGTCTCCATTATTGAAATGTTGGAATTATTATTGTGCCACACGCTCACTAATGACACCTTCTCCTTCCACTGCATATATCCTTCGAGCTGCGGTAGCGGCTTTATAATCTTGTTTCCAGTAGTGCTTTAGAAGGACTCTTAAGTTCAAACTTTGTTATCTCCATTTTGTGATTATTAACAACTGAAGACTGATACATGCTCGCAATGTACGCAACAGTAGCCATGGCATCCTGTAAATAGCATTGCCAAACCAATGAAACCCAGTAAATTTTCTAAAACACCAAAATAAAAAAACTGACATTTCTTATGAGGCAACCTAATATTAAAAAGTTTAATGCCACCCAGAAACTAAAATATGAGAAGTCAATATGTTAGAAAATTGTTAACATGATGTCTGTTAATATTGTATTAGGTGTAATTCTTGCATTTCACATTGTTAATATCTCTGATAATACAATCAAGATGTTGGCATCCATAACCTGTAGCTCTGAATGCACTCTGTACAGAGAGATTACATTACAGAACATAAACAGATTCCCTGTGGGAACAGATTCATGTGTACATCTGGGGATTTGTTGGCACTGATCTCTCATTTCAGGATGTAATAACATGTTTAAAGATGTTGTTTTCAAGAGGTATCCCATCCTATTACTAAAGCAGCACCTCTTCTATATAACATTTTATAAAGCAATTCTCTCATCTGCTGAAGCCTGCCATAACTTTAATAATAAATTAAAATAAATTGGCTTGAGAATTGAATGTCATTCTGGCATGTTGTCACAGTAGCTTAATGGTTAGAGCACCCGTATGGTAAGTAGAGGGTCTGTGGTTCAAATCCCAACAGTGGCATTGAATTTTTAAGTTCCAGTTCTACCTCTCAATAAATTTAAGGCTAAAATTCCTGATTCTGGTTAGCTTTTTCCCAAACTCAATTGGGTTATGGATTTTTTGGTTAATTTGGTCTTAAGTTTACCTTTTCCACTTTTTTTGCTTTCTCGTTCAATTTTGAAGTACCAGCAACAGACAACACCTTGGTGCAGTTGTTTTTACGAAATTGTCCAATGAGCGATGAGAACTCTTACCTCTTCTCAGGTGGTGGCCAGGGAATAAAGTGTAAACTTAAGTTTTCAAATTAAACTCCCAAATGTCTTTTGCTGCACACATTTTCATTATCAATTTTACTTTGTTACAATATTTGTTCGCTTTTATAAATGTTTCTAACTTGCATATCCGAAACCTACAATTTATGATGTTTCGGTGAGCTATCAAAAATGGCTTCCATCTTCCACGAATTCATTAACCAAGCCCCATTTCAAAAATGTTCTATAGGTAACAATAGTGATAGCTATCGGCTCTTGTCATCCTTAACAATACATTTCTTCCACTTATTAATACGAAGTGATATAGACAGTAAAACTTTTCCAATGTTTTAGAAGTAAATGAGTCAATCTATAGACACTTAGAGTTTCACTTATACTTTATTTTTGTCCAGACGCGTTTCAAAGACCAGTATCTTCATTCTCAACAGTTTCTCGACTAGCAGTTGAAGAGGAAACATTTGTTATGGTAGTGACTGTGGTGCCATCTGGGTTGGTGGATATGAACTTCATTATGTCGTTTGCTTGTGGTATATCAAAATTCATGGCTATATGAACATTCTTTATAATATGTATTTTCTCCCAAATAATCAGTTCTGCTGTTGGTTTTGCATGTTTTACTAATTTAATATCCTTTTCTATGGTGTGTGGAGTTGACCAGAAATGGTGGGCTACGGCTGATTTGTCGATCTGTTTGAATGTTATGTTTCTAATGTGCTCCTTCAGTCGTGTTTTGCGATTTGTTTTAAAAAGTGGAATAATTTTTGGTCTACAAACCAGCAAAGGAAAACAAACATCTACAGGTAACAAAATGGCGAACAAAGAGGTAAGAACAATTTTACAATTTAATACGTTATTTGAATCCAGGAAAGACATCAAACGGTATACAAGTTACAAGTGAAAAGAAGACATACTTTTGCAGACATAAAATTCATAAATGTTTGCATCCAACAAAAATTGACACCGAAAAACAGAATAGTGGACACCAAAAAGCTGCAGTGAAAGAAGTTTTGGAAATAGAAAAATCTAAGCATTATAAGACTCATAACTATACAGAACTTGAAATATATAACCCACACATGAATCTGGAAGAACTTAGGATACTGTTTACACACAGTGTGAATGCAAAATTACATAATAAATTAAGTGCAGTAATGAGAATTAAAACACAATGGCTCATAAAGAAAACAGAAATACTATGTCAAGAACAGAGCAAGAAACCACGAACTGCACAAAAAAATAAAAACTGAGACTCATCTCCTGAACAAAGGTTTTAAAACATGCATAAAATACTTGACAATAGCGACAATTACATAGCAGATGTACTAATGGCAAATAGATTACCAGAACAAGAAAGAAATATAGTTAAAAATAAATGTATAAAATTAATAACAGAAATTAAAGGAAATAAGGGGGGCAGTATAGATGCACTAAAAACAATCCAAAGACTAAATGAAAAACCAGTTGTTTACATAAAAGCAAACAAAAGGGAAAAGCGTAGTAATTTTAGATAAGGATGACTGCACAAAAAGAGTAAATAAACTCAACAGGGAGAACGTGTAAAAGTCACAAGCAATCTTTTGAACTCCTGTATTACTAATGTAAACTAAACCCTCCAAAACACTACAATAGTACCAGAAAAAACTAAAGATAACCTCACACCTAACAACCCCGTACTACCATAATGTACTGCCTACCAAAGATATATAAACAAGATGACAGCATGAGACCAATAATAAATAACAAAGATGCACCAACCCACCCATTGGCCAGTTGGCTCGTAAACAAACTTAACTCCTTCAATAAATTATAAAGCCTCAACATAAGAAACTCAACAGAAATAGTCACTAAGATTAAAAACTATAAGTTAAAACCAGAAGAAATACTAGTATCATTTGATGTAACTGCCATAATCACCAGCATCCCAACTAAAGAAATACCAAGAGTCCTCAAGAACTGGTTAGAATCAATCAACGTACGCAAATGGACAATAGAAGAACTTAACCAAATAATAAGCTTATGCATGGAACATTCTTCACATTCAAAGATAACACTTACTCACAATGGGAAACTAATTTTTCTAGAAAACCTTAACCCCTAACATGCTGACCTGTCATGGCATGTAATACGTCTTCTGATTGGTAATCAGAGGATATGGTCAGTGAATTTATTTTGATAATTCTCCCGGTCAGGTCGGTGAGACCCGTAAACCGACAGGTGTGGTCCCCCAGACATTCTGGGGGTTGTGAGAGAGCGATGTGACCGCCAAAACATAAAAATATGGTGCTCCCTAAAAAACGGTTACTATTACTGCTATTGCTATCTTTTTTATGAATTTTTATGCAGCTAAAAGATTAGTCAACTCTGAATTCAAAAAAATTATTGCAAAATATTACTATGAAAAATCAAAGAATAAAAGATGGGAACTACCAAACATTCAAACAGTGATTCCTGAGTATCCTCGAAAAACAGCAGTTGCAACCTTCAGGTTGATTACAGGACATGATTGTCTGGCAAAACATTTAAACAGAATTGGGATATATTCTTCACCACTCTGTCCTCTATGTGATCTGCAAGAGGAAATGGATCGAGACCACCTTCAAATATGCCCGGCCACTTCTAGTGCCCCATCCATCAGTGAAAAATATTGGAGAGCAAGAGGATTAATGACTTCATTGTCAGAAATCCAGCATTAGCTAACAACAACAACAATGGGAAACCCTTTATCGCCACAATTGGCTGACTTGTTCATGAGCAATTTGGAAATACAAGTAACAAAAGCCTTCCAACACGTATTCAAGATTTGGGTGTGATACATGGATGACCTGTTTGCCATTATTCCAAAGAAGTTGGCAGAAGATGCCCTAAAACTACTTGTTGTTGTTGTTAGCTAATGCTGGATTTCTGACAATGAAGTCATTAATCCTCTTGCTCTCCAATATTTTTCACTGATGGATGGGGCACTAGAAGTGGCCGGGCATATTTGAAGGTGGTCTCGATCCATTTCCTCTTGCAGATCACATAGAGGACAGAGTGGTGAAGAATATATCCCAATTCTGTTTGAATGTATTGCCAGAAAATCATGTCCTGTAATCAACCTGAAGGTTGCAACTGCTGTTTTCCGAGGATACTCAGGAATCACTGTTTGAATGTTTGGTAGTTTCCATCTTTTATTCTTTGATTTTTCATAGTAATATTTTGCAATAATTTTTTTGAATTCAGAGTTGACTAATCTTTTAGCTGCATAAAATGGTAGATTAACTATAGATTTTTGTACACCGCTGGTACCCTTTTTTGCAAGAAAATCAGCTATCTCATTACCACTCAGTCCACAGTGAGCCGGTATCCATTGGAAGACTAGGTGTTTTTGAAGTGCTGTTAGATGGCTAAGCATCTTCCAACATTCTATAATAGTTTGGTTTTTTGGTGACAACTTGGAAGTAATTGCTATAATTGCTGCCCTGGAATCTGAGAGAATAACTGCTTGATGAAAATGTGAAATTCTGTACAAAAGATTTTGTAGGGCCATTCGAATTCCTTCAATTTCTCCATCAAAGTTAGTAGTTCCATAACTTAAAGATTTGTAATAGGAAAAGAGGTGACATGTGACTCCAGCACGTGCTCCATCTTGGTTTGATATCAATGATCCATCAGTATAAATATGGAGCCACTCATGTTCTGGGAATTTAGTATGGATTGTCTCTAATGCCAATAATTTTAGAACACTAGTTGGAGTATCACTTTTCTTAACTTCTTCTGTCAGGTGTAAATAATATGTGATGTCTAATGTATGTGTTGGATTGACTTTAGATATGAAGTTTTCCTTTGAATTAGGAAGGTGTACATTTTTCTTGATGTCTTGAATTTTGGAAAGAAAGCTCTCCTGAGTCTTTAGTGTATGTGTAAAATTTCTCTTGTGCCATGTATTGAATGGGAGTCTGATCAACTTTTCGTGTTGAATAAGAGCCGCTTTTTCTATTTCATATTCAATGGGGTATTGGTTGGTTAGTATTTCCATAGCTGCTATTGGTGTGGTTTTGATAGCACCTGTAATTAATCTCAGACTTTGGTTTTGAAAGCTTTGAATTTTTTTTGTGTTTGCTGTTACAAGAACTACGCTGCAGTAAGTAAATAATGGTTTTATATATATATATATATTGTATGTTGTGTTAAGCGTTGTTCTGGAACATCCCCACTTCATTCCTGTTAGACGTTTTAACAGTGAAAGGCGCCTCTCTGCTCTTTGTATTACATTTTCTATTTGTTTGGTCCATGTAAGTTTGGTATCAAATGTAACTCCTAAATACTTTGCTTCCTTTGTTTCTGGTAATTGTTGACCCTCAAAATTTAGTTTTATTTTTAGTGGTTTTTTTCTTAGTGAAAAGATTTGGTAGTTTGATCTTGTTGTATTAACAGTCATTAAATTTTCTTTGGTCCACCTCTGTAAGTTGGTTAAGGATTGTTGCATGGTTTTTTCTAGTTCTGTACTTTTGCTTTTTGGTTTTGAAGTCCACATTACTAAATCATCAGCAAATAGTGCACACTTCACGCCTGATTCTTGTATTTGTTGTGGTAGATCATTAATAAATATATTAAAAAGTGTAGTGCTGAGCACTGCACCTTGTGGTAAGCCACGGTGTACTTGTTTATATTTAGATATATTTCTTCCATATCTGGTTGCAATAAAGCGTTGTGTTAGGAAATGACATAGCCATGAAAACATTGGACCTTATATCCCTATTTTTTTTACTTTCTTTAGTAGTTTTGTTCTGCATATAGAATCATATGCACTTTGAAAATCAATAAAAACTGATAAATTATCTTCTTTTCTATTGAAGGAGTCTTTGATTTCTTGACTGAGAAGTAAGACTTGTTCATTTGTAGAGTGGAACTCTCTAAATCCAGCTTGACAAGGGGATATTAAATTTTGTGATTCTAGGAACCAATTTAACCTGTTTGACACCATTCTTTCCATCACTTTTGCTATTATGCTGGTAAGAGCTATTGGTCTATAATTTTTTATTTCTGATGCTGTTTTGTCTTTCTTCAAGAGTGGGACAATTATTGCTTTTCGCCATTCAGCAGGTACAGAGGTTTTCCAGGATAGATTGTAGAGTTTCAGTAGTTGTTGTTTTGCTGTTTTTCCAAGGTTTTTTTATGAACTCTGGATGTATGTGATCTGGTCCAGGAGACTTTTGTTTTTTAGATTATTTATTGCAATGTTCAATTCTTGCATATTAAAATTTTGAAAAAAGATATTGCACTGAGTGTTAGGATTACATTCTCTTTCTTGTTTCAAATCTTTCTTAAATTCTTTACGTTCCTTTTTATTATTTCTTGTTACTTTGTGTGAATTAGCATAATATTTATTGAATGTTTCGGCTATGACTGCATCATTTACTAACATTTTATTGTTGTGTATGATAGGTGTGCTGTTGTTTTCTTTCCTGTCCTTGACATTTTTTATGAACTTATGAGCTTTGTTACCATCTGTCCTATAATCCATTTTTTCTAAGAAATTATTAAAGTGATTCCTTTTAGCAGTATTAATTTCTTTTTTTAGTGAGGCACATTTCTTCCGCCATATTTGTGTATCTGATATGTTTTTTGTTTGTTCAGCTGTATTTCTAGCTATATCCCTTTGCTTTTTCAGTTCTTCTAACGGGGGGTTCCAAAAGGGTTTGAAATTTTTAATTCTTCCATGAGGAATATGTTTTTTTGCAGTTTCTAGGATGACTGTACAGAATTCGTTGTTCATATGATCTGGTTGGTCATGCAGCTGTGAGTTTGTTTGTTCTTTAAATTTATGTTCTAATTCAGTTTTATATTTGTTCCAATCTGCTTTTTTGAAGTTCCAATACAGATTCCTAAGACCTTGACTGTTATTTGTGTTCTCTAGTTTTATATCAGCAATTACTGCTCTGTGACCAGAACTTGGATCTTCTATAACTTGTTTTTTAATTTTTGAAACAATATCTGTTGTAGCTAACAAGAGGACTGGGTTACTGCCCGCTCCAGAATAATGTATGAAGGTTGTGGGATCTTCTTTACTATAAATCAGTTCAAAAGTTGTGGTATTCAAAAATTCTTCCACTATCTTCCCTGTAGAATCCACTTTTTCATAACCCCATCTTTTGGAATGTGCATTGAAATCCCCAATTACGATTGTTTTATTTAATTGGTCAACAAGTGAGAGATCTGGTTCATTCCTGGGAGGATTGTAAATACTGTATAAATGTAGATGTGTTTTGTTATTCCAAAAATTTAGCTTTATTAATTCACTTTTATCTGTGTTATCCATTTCTTTAACAATTTCAAAGGAGGTTTTAATATCCTTTTTGACTCCAACTAATATTCCACTACTTATCTGTCTATTTTTGGGTAGTAAGTGCAATAAAAATCCAGTAAAATTGAAGTATTTAAGTTGGTCATTTGTTAGATTTGCTTCTTGTATTACAAATATGTCAATGTTATAGTCAAATACAATTTTATTCAGTTCTACCCTAAAACTACTTAACTTACAGAATCCAGCCATAAAATTCACCCTTGAAATTCAAAAAGGAAGTTTGCTACCATTCCTGAACCTGAAAGTCATGAGGCACATCAACAGAATTTGGGATTTACAGAAAACCCTCTCATACTCCACAGCTGCATCAAAGAAAATAATCTTAACCCAAAGCCACATCAACATGGCATATTCTATAGCTTAATACATAGATTAATAAACAAACACTGACAGATGAAGAATTAAAAAAGGCACATCAAGACAATAGCAGAAAAAAATTGTTTCAAAACGGATTTAATTGGAAGACTTAAAAAAATACGAAAGACAAAAACAGATTAAGGACATCGCAACACTGAACAATAGATCCAATCCACAACCTACATACACAAATTCACATTCCACCCAAAGTCGCACAAATCATTCCAGAAACTGTTCCAGGATCATAACATTAGGCTAGCCCCTTACAACAGATTCAACCTGAGAAACCTGCTAAACTACCCATTAAAGGGCACAATACCAACAAACTCAGAATCCAGTGTTTATCAGATGAAATGCAAGGATTTCCCAAAAATATACATCAGCCAAACTAAAAGAAATCTTAAAATACAACTGAAGGAGCACATTATAAACATAACATTCAAACAGATAGACAAATCAGCTGCAGCCAATCACTTCTGCTCAATTCAGCACAACATAGAAAAGGATATTAAATTACTAAAACATGCAAAAACAGTAGCAAAACTGATAATTTGGGAGAAAATACATATTATAAAGAATGTTCACATAGCTAGGAATTTTGATATACCACAAAACATAATGAAGTTTATATCCAGATACCCAGATAGCAGCACAGTTACTACCATAACAAATGTTTCCTCTTCAACTGCCAGTCAAGAAACCATTGGGAATAAAGATGCTGGTCTTCAAAACATGTTCGGACAAAAATAAGTGTGAATGAAACTACAAGTATCTATAGGTTGACTCATTTACTTCTAAAACAAAAAATACATTTCTTGTTTCACCAGAATTATTTTGATGGCGTCATAATACCTTGTCTGTATATATGATTTAAAGGTCACTTCAGTCATGCCACAAGCAATAACAGTAATTAACATTTCAAACCTCTCCTGTATATGGTATGAGGCAAAATAATCACCAACTACACAAAGATGATCAAAATATTAGAACAATGTTAACAATAATTTCTACAAATTGATAACAGATTTAACAATAATAAACATTTAATTAACAAATTCAAGCTGACATGAACGATTGTTTGACTTAAGATTTCTTTATATACATATCTGCTTCAACCTTATGACTGACCAATGGGAAAGGAGCAGACCAGTCAACAAGGGGAAGGGAAGACTTTGCTCACACGGAAATCAGTTGGCCAACCAGCTGATGGAGAGGAACCTCTCTGAAACTACTCCTGAAGGATTCTTTAAAGTGAGTGGGGCAAATGTTTTTAAATGACAACTAATAATTACCATTTTTCAAATTTAACAGTGAATGCAAATTCCAATGAATGAATGTTGTGAGTTGAGTTTTGGAACACTTTTGCTTCATTTACACGGTCAATTAATAGGACATGTTTCAGAAGCTCTTGTTTCCATTTTCTGCTGTAAATCAAGTGATGGAAGTGATAACTTTTGAAACATGTCCTATTAATTTACAGAATAAGTGAAGTAAATGTATTCCAAAACAACTATTTTCTATTTAAATTATATAAATACTTTAGAAACACCCACTTGAATGGAAATACATTAAAAACAGCAATCTTGTACCTGAAAATGGGTTTGCAGTAGAAACTGTGCTATGGATGCCCATGTCTGTAATTCCTGCAGTCTGCGCCGTCAGGAAACCACTTTGGGAAGGTGAGCCATACACGGTGGCCCCCATCACACCAGGTCCATTCACAGCCCAATTTGGATTAGAAGACGACACTAACGCAATAAAAAATCATTCATATTATTATATTACACCGGATAAGCATATAATAGTTACTTATTATAAAAGTGTTAGAAGTATGGTTTTATTTTGCATGTAGGAATGCTCTGAATTAAATTTTAGGAGCAAAATTAAATCAGTTTTAACATGTATAGCACATGTTATTACTTAAATGGGTCTGGCATGTGTAAAATAACAATAAAATATACTAGATTGATTGCAGGTCTATATGCAAGTAAGAGAAATGAGATGAAAAGTGAGAATGTAGATGTTTTGTTGCAGTGTTTACCTTACACCAAGTGATCGTATGCTACATCATACTGTTTTATTAATTTTTTGTTACTAGCAATTCCAATGTTACCCTTTTGGCAGCTTCAAGAATTTCATCATAGCTGCTGTCATTCACCTGATTATTCTCTTCATAGATAAAAGAATAAAGATTCAGTTCAAAGAAAGTACAACATTGCTAAAACTAGGAATGGTTAACTGGACAAAGATTTACAATAAATTGAAGTATGATTATTATTTATGCCAACAAGCTTACTGCTGGTGTTTTTAAACACACAAGCCATGTGTGACCAATGTTTAAGAGGTTGAATCAGAAACTGAAAAATTCAATGTCATAGCTGGGATTTGAACCACGGATCTTCTGCTTATCGAGTGGCTACTTTATCCACTAAGCTACCATGGCCAACTTGCCAGAACGGCATTAAATTCCCCAGCTGATTCGTACTTTTTCCCGGTTAACCACAAGGGAATCTCACATCAGAGATAAATACCCCAAGGGCGACTTACAATTGTAAGTACTTTATGTCCAGGGTTTAAGTAACCCAGTGAAGTATGATGATTTCAACTGTGAACAGATAATGCAACTGACTGCCATAAGAAAGTAATCATGTAAAAAGGTATAATGAAATGTAATGGCTAATCAAACCAAATCAATTTAGATTGCACTTGAATCTTAAGTTGGCAAAAATGGTATAGGTACAGTCCAGTGCACGGAAATTTTCCAATGCTGTTAGTGTCTTTAGTTGTGTTACTTTATTTAATGGTGGCATAACCTTTTCACCAGTCATGTTCCACACCAGTTCTGGCTGTGCCAATCTCTTATTGGTTTGTACCAAAGTCCAACAACACAACCAATGACCAATGAACAAGAGGTGTGCCTGTAATGCAAGGGGAAGGGTAAGGAGGAATTTAACCCGAGTGGAACGATTGTCACCATCATCTCCTGGTTGTGTCCATCACTCATTGGCTTGATGTCATAACTCAGGGATTCGGTTTCAGGAACCAGGGAGAAGGTCAATATCCCAGGATTAAATATCCTTCAGATGGCAATTATATCCTGGGATATAAAGTACTTACAATAGTAAGTCACCATTGGGGTAATTTGTCTCTGATGTGAGACTGCCTTTGTGGTTTACCAGGAGAAATATGAACTGCTTTCAGAATTTAATGCCATTCTAGCAGTTTGTCACAATAGCTCAGTGGTTAGAGCAGCCGCCCGGTAAGTGGAAGGTCTGTGGTTCAAATCCCAGTTGTGGCATTGAATTTTTAAGTTCCAGTTCTACCTCTCAAATTCTATAATTGTTTGGTTTTTTGGTGACAACTTGGAAGTAATTGCTATAATTGCTGCCCTGGAATCTGAGAGAATAACTGCTTGATGAAAATGTGAAATTCTGTACAAAAGATTTTGTAGGGCCATTCGAATTGCTTCAATTTCTCCATCAAAGTTTGTAGTTCCATAACTTAAAGATTTGTAATAGGAAAAGAAGTGACACGTAACTCCAGCACCTGCTCTATCTCGGTTTGATATCAATGATCCACCAATATAAATATGGAGCCATTCGTGTTCTGGAAATCTAGTATGGATTGCCTCTAATGCCAATAATTTTAGAACACTAGTTGGAGTATCACTTTCCTTAACTTCTTCTGTCAGGTGTAAATAATATGTGACGTCTAATGTTTATGTCAGATTGACTTTAGATATGAAGTTTTCCTTTGAATTAAGAAGGTATACATTCTTCTTGATGTCTTGAATTTTGGAAAGAAACCTCTCTTGATTCTTTAGTGTATGTGTAAAATTTCTCGTGCCATGTATTGAATGGGAGTCTGATCAACTTTTCGTGTTGAATAAGTGCCACTTTTTCTATTTCATATTCAATGGGGTATTGGTTGATGAGTATTTCCATAGCTGCTATTGGTGTGGTTTTGGTAGCACCTGTAATTAGTTTCAGACTTTGGTTTTGAAAGATTTGAATTTTTGTTTGTTTACTGTTACAAGAACTTCGCTGCAGTAAGTAAATAATGGCTTTATATATACATTGTATGTTGTGTTAAGAGTTGCTCTGGAACATCCCCACTTCATTCCTGTTAGACGTTTTAACAGTGAAAGGTGCCTCTCTGCTCTTTGTATTACATTTTCTATTTGTTTGGTCCATGTAAGTTTGGTATCAGATGTAACTCCTAAATACTTTGCTTCCTTTGTTTCTGGTAATTGTTGACCCTCAAAATTTAGTTTTATTTTTAGTGTTTTTTTTTTTTTTTTTTTTTTTAGTGAAAAGATTTGGTAGTTTGATTTTGTTGTATTAACAGTCATTAAGTTTTCTTTGGTCCACTTTTGTAGGTTGGTTAAGGATTGTTGCATGGTTTTTTCTAATTCTGAACTTTTGTTTTTTGGATTTGAAGTCCACATTACTAAGTCATCAGCAAATAGTGCACACTTCACACTTGATTCTTGTATTGAATATGTTGTTGCTGGCTAATGCTGGATTTCTGACAATGAAGTCATTAATCCTCTTGCTTCACTGATGGATGGGGTGCCAGAAGTGCTTTGTTGAGTATATTGTCCTCTGTACTATGCATGCCACTTGAAGTGAGAAAACGATATGGATAACAAGCCAAAAGTAATTGCACTTCTTGAACAAGGATATAACCCTCCAAGGGCTGCAAAACTATATGGAGTAAACTGGCTCAAACTCCTGGAAGAAATACCAAGAACAGGGATGCTGGACAAGTGGATTAATTACTAGAACATTATCATCTGGTGTTTTCCCCTTAAGTCTGTCTACCTGACAAAAACATGCTTTTGTATGCTCTGTATATTTTGTGTAGATAGAGCTTAAGTTACAGCTTTAAATTATTTTGTAATGAAATGACATGATTCGAAATAAATATGCACAATGTGGAGTTCAATTTAATACACATATAATAAAACAGATAAATCTGCCTCATCCCCCATTCCCTTCCCAAGAAAACTACACAAACCTGAGAAGGTTCATTATTTGAAAAGGATTGGCAATCTGGCATTTGATCTATCCTCAATAACTGGTGATAAAATAATCAGAGTCTGATGAGACACATTCTGAATTATATGTTTCAATGCATCTTAAACTGCCTGGGCTTTTGGTTCACCTCTGCCATTGTGAAACAAAGGGCAGGCCTACGCCTTCCTATTGCTGACAGGGGTTTGAACTGGGGGCATGGTGCCATGCACTACCAACCTAAACAGCTGTTCCTCATATCAGAAAGTTTCCATGCACTGTACTGTATATGCCGATTCTACCTTTCCAAAGCTTGTCCTATACAAGGCTAGTGCGGAAGGACAATTAATTTCCATTGATTGACCTTATAGTTCGTTAAACTATGAAGTCCAGGACTTAAGTACTTACAACATTGTAAGTCACCATTAGGACATGTTATCTCATATGAATTTGATATCTCCTTGTGGTTTACTAGATAAAAATGCAAATGGAGAATTTGATGTCATGCCAGCATGTTGCCATGTTAGAGCAGCTGGACAGAGATTGGAAGATTCTTGGTTCAAATCCATGGCACTGAATTTTTCACCCTGACTCTGCCTTTCCAAAATAAGTGAAGTTGTGTAACAAAATATTTATTATATTGTAATATCTGTATTGTTTCATTATCAATAGTATACTATTAATAAAGCAATGAACCTTGGTACAACTAGAGAAATTGGGAATTATAGCCTAGACTAGCAGAGTACTACGGTCACACCACTGAGGATGTTTGATGCAGCTTCGAGTGAAACATCTAGAAGGAGATTATCTGCTAGTCTATCACCCACAAGCCCGGATAATCATTTTCTATTTAGTAATATCTCCCTTTAAAAATGTTTGCACTACTGATTTTTGACAACGGCTAACCCACATCATGTTGACTGAATTAAAAGCAAGTGGAGAGATATCATTGATGGTTAGAAGTGAATGAAATTCCCAATGCAAAAGATCAACTTTCCACTATGTTATTGATAAGATCTCTGTTTTCATCATCAGGCTATTGTGAAGCAAAATCTCATGTTGCTTTGCTTCCCATTCTTGTTTCTCTTCTCAGGTTAACCAACCCTTACAGAAATGCTCTTTTCTGTACATCTACAGCCACGTAGGCAATGCACATGCAAAATATTAAATAAATGAATGACAATAGCAGATTGGGAATGGCAACACTCTGCTACTTACCTCATATTGCCAAGCATTCTTTTATGAACATTAAAAACACAAGCACTATTAACAGTGAAGATTCTTCAGAAACTCAGATCAAACCTGGACTTGCATCTGCTGAACTAAGATCAAGCTTTGGCAGGTATTAAGTATCCGAGTGAACTGATGAGAAAATTCACATTAATATTTCACATGACAAGTTATATCCATTTAATATGTGTAAATCCCTTGCTATATGAATATTGCATCCATTTTGTAAATGCCAGTATCAAATCCAAAGTTATTCAGTGGATGGAAACATAGACAATGCCGATCATAAGAAAAAGTTACGATTGATACAGAAAGAGAAACAATGGTTGTTGGCCATGTAACTAGGAAGAGTAAATACCAGACCCTATACACTACTAAACAAAACATTGTGCAGTATAAATGTGTATTTGGATGCTTGCATATAATAGGCTATGTATCAGCAATCAAGGATTGTGCTGCCATAAGATATTCCGAGAAGCATTGTGCAAGAGTATTTACTATGCATGACTGTGCATAAAAAGTTGATTAATATTTTACAGAGAAGCTGAGAAAGCTTAAAAAACTGAGATGCTAGATTAAGTTTACCATATGCAAGAATTACAAAGAAAAATATTCAACAATGTTAAACCGAATAGCTTTGGAAATTTATCATGATCATATTTGTGAAGAGTGAAGCATTTTGTTGTATGAGTAATATTGTTACTTCATTACAATGAAGTTAATTTGGCAGAAACTTGAATACTGATTGATAATAAACAAGCCCTTGTCATCCTTTATCCACAAACCTATCAATAACCTGAGATAAAAAGTCCCATTGCCGACGCACGTAAAAAACCGTTGTAAAGCTTTTACAACAAGACTTCCATCTACTCTCTGATGAGCATTCTTTAAATACTGGGTGGAAGGGAAGTCATTACATTAATTTAAACCAGTGGTAGATCTCAGTATTTGGAACACATTTTGTATCTTATGTTTTTGTCTCCGACCATTTCCTATGGGGATATTTTAGTTTTATCGAAAACAAGCTGGCAACACTGCAGACTGTGTGGGTGGTCACTTTCCCTAGCTCTGTACATAAACAAACAGCATAACAGTGTGCCTTGAAAACAAAATCATACCCTTTTAATTTAAAAGGTGAGTCAATAACACTAAACAACACTTACAACATAATTTTCTGGAACGGGTTTCGAAAGTTAACTTTCCTCCATTATCAACCGGACAATAACTGGGTTTCCATGGTGTTTCATGGTGTGGATGGCGATGCTTCTGGTAACGGTTCAATGAACTTACTGAAAATATCTTTCTGAGGAATGTCGAAATTAAATACCTGGTTTCTATTTTTTAAAATGAAGATTTGTTCCCATGTGGACAATTCAATGAAAACTTCAGATCAAAGAAGCAAGAAATAAAAATGTTCATAAAACTTAACGAGAAAAAGAGGAATACTTTCGCCAACATAAAATTCATTAAACTATGTTTACGAAATAAAGTAACCCCCAAATTCGTCCGGAAAATAGTTAAACTGAGCAATGAAAATGTTCAACAAAAAGTGGCAGAGAAAAAAGTTTTACAACTAGAAGTCAATAAACATTACAAGCAGCTAGAAGACATAGAATTAAAACTCTACAAACTCCATTCAGTTTTAACACAAGCACTGGGAAACACGATTTGGGAAAACCTTCAAAATAATTATTTGGCATCCTTAGCGGAAAAATGAAAGCAAAAACTCTGAAACTTAAACACAAATTGGGAAAATTAATAAATGTTTCACCAAAATTTACACGCAAAAATTACACAGAAAAAAAGTCAAAAATTAAAATGCAAAATGAAAACAGAGAGAGTTCACATACAAACATACGTTCAAACACGGCACAAAATGGCGGAACTACAAAAACGTATTTACAAAACTTTGAGAATGTGGTAATCTTTCTGATCATGAATTCTCCAAAGAAGAAATGAATGTTTTAAATCAAGGTTTAAAAATGTGTGTCTATTTTTCTACGGAAATTGAAGACTATATAGCAGATATAAATATTTCAACACAGTGTTTACCATTATCTACACAAAATTAGGTAAAAACCCAGTGCAAAAAGATTTTAGAAGAATTAAAATACAGATCAAGTCACAAAAATAAACGAAATCTTATCCATTCTTTAAAATATAAAAACGTAGTATACACAAAGGCAGACAAAGGGAATAAAATAGTAATAATGGATAAATCAAATTAAATAGAAAAAATGGAAACAATGCTAAATGATAGTAACTATGAAAAAATCAGCAAAAACCCGCTAACCACTTGTGTTCAAACCTTTGAAAAAACTATACAAAATTCCTGCATAATACCAAACAAATATGCAATTAAACCAAATAACCCAACCGTACCTAGACTCTATGGTTTACCCAAAATACACAAGCCTGACATCACCATGAGACCCATAATTAGCAGCATAGATTCACCAACTTACAAACTGGCAAAATGGCTATCTAAACAATTTAATTCATTTCCTAAATTCGAAAGTTTAAGCATAAGAAATAGTTATGAACTGATAGAACACATGAAGGACTTCAAATTAGCAGGAGAGGACACCCTTGTCTCCTTTGACATAAAGTCACTATTCCCTAGTATACCAATAGAAAAACTCCCATCACTGATCAAAAATTGGCTCAAATCACTTGGAATGTCATCATCAGAAACTGCAGAATACATAGAACTCACCAAATTATGCACAGAACAAAATTTCTTCCAGTTCCAAACAAAGTATTTCCATCAAACTTCAGGTTTAGCAATGGGCAACCCTCTCTCACCATTCTTAGCAGATATTTATATGAGTTCACTGGAAATAAGGATCACAAAAGGTTTCCCGTGGATGTTCAAACTCTGGCAGCGATACGTAGATGACATATTTGCAATAGTTCCAAAAAGACACATCAGTGATGCATTAAAACTTCTGAACATACATGACAAAAGTATAAATTTCACAGTGGAAGTAGAAAAAGATGATAAATTACCATTTTTAGATCTAAAATTAATCAAAAACAAGGATAGAATAAATTTCAGTATTCACAGAAAACCAACGCAGACAGACAACTACATAAAAGCTAATAGTTACAATCCAAGAAGCCACAAACAAGCAATTTTCAATAGTTTAACACATAGATTGGTGAACATCCCTCTTTCAGCAGAAGAATACAAAACAGAATATTACAAAATAATTGAAATAGCACAAAAAAATGGCTTCCCCAAAGAATTAGTAGATAAAAAAGTAAAACAAGCTGAAAAGAAAAAATTATTAAAAGGAACTACAACTCTCACAGCAGCAAAAACAAAAATGACATTCAAAAAATTCACATATCATCCATGGGCCTTTGATAAATTTAAAAAAGTGTTCAAGGAATACAACATTCAGCTAGCACCAGTAAACCATTACTCCATAAAAAACCTGCTACTTTCAAACATCAAAGATGCTATTCCACCTAACAAAAAATCTGGCATATACCAAATTAATGCAGTGATTGTAATGAAATATGCATAGGAAAAACCAAAAGAAATTTAGAAATTAGATCCAAGGAACACGTTAGGAACATCAAGAGTAAACAATTAGAAAAATCAGCAGTTGCATTTCACTTTTGGACAAAAAATCATGACATAAAGCTAGAACCGAAACTTCTCAAACACATAACAGGAAAACACAAACTGTCCACATGGGAACAAATCTTCATTTTAAAAAATAGAAACCGAGTATTTAATTTCGACACTTCTCAAAAAGATATTTTCAGCAAGTTCATTGAACCATTACCAGAAGAAACATCAGAAGAAGCATCGCCATCCGCACCATGAAACACCATGGAAACCAGTTATTGTCCGGTTGATAATGGAGGAAAGTTAACCTTCGAAACGCGTTCCGGAAAATTATGTTGTAAGTGTTGTTTAGTGTTATTAATTGACTCGCCTTTTAAATTTAATTATAACAACACTGTTTTCAAACTTCTATGAAAGGAAGATAAAATCATACCCTGCCTTGTCCTTCCATGTTTATTGTGACAGTGTATGCGAATCACAAGTGTTAGCTCCCAAAACAATACTGAAAGCAAAAGCTGTTTACATCCACAAACCAGGTCAATTCCCTGATCAACCTCAACACAACGTTGTCGACTTACCTAACGTCTGAAATAGCAGCTCAAAGTATTCCTTCACATTTTTTAAGTGATTAATTATTTCGAAACCCTATGTGATGTCCCATAATTACTACCGAAGTTATGTTAGAAATAAGTTACTCTACGCATCTTATAAGTAACAAACTGTTATCTTTGGACATTCTTGTGCAATTATGCATCCAACTTGGATAACAAGCTATTTATTTT
Source organism: Tenodera sinensis (assembly GCA_030765045.1). Taxonomy (NCBI): domain Eukaryota; kingdom Metazoa; phylum Arthropoda; class Insecta; order Mantodea; family Mantidae; genus Tenodera; species Tenodera sinensis. The sequence continues at coordinate 13,786,621 of CM060970.1, forward strand.
TTGAAATCAGCTCATTAAAGAACAAAATGGCATTCGAATTTTCTGTTAGTAATGCTTCTATGAAGCACATATTAGAAGAAATGTAATGACTCCCCTTCCTCCCTGTATATAGAGAGCTAAAACTAAGTCAGGCTGCATGGAAGGCAGGATCAACACGAATCTGATGAGAGAACTTCAATGCATACCCAAAGCTTGAGTATGGTGAACCAAACATCTGGCCATGCAGAAGTAGTTAGTGCACTCTGTAACCAGGTACATACCTGTCGTCCAATCCGCATGCTGAGGTTCAACCGCTGCAGCTGCTGCAGCAGCTTGTTGAGTCTTCATTAAACTATCCAAGTCCTTCAAAGCTGCATAACGATCCTCTGACGGAGGCTGAACACTTGAGAAGGAACCTTGCTGCTGTACACCCATCACACTGGACGCTTTCCTTGTGGGACTCATGAACGTGTCACTTAGAGAAGTGAGCGTTGAACTGGGCATGCCTGAAACAAACACCAATATGTACACAATGCCACCACATGATATTCAACTTACGTTACTCATGCCTTCAATATATATATATATATATTCATTACATATTTTACAAAAAGTATTCCATGCCTTCACAACAGTTTAGTATTTTACTTACCCAGGATGTTAATAAGCTGTAATGAAACTTTTTATATGTACCATTAAACAACCAAAAAATACTGGCTCTAGTGATCTATTCTAATACATATACGCTGCAGAGATTGAATATAATTTCAATATACTGTAACACCAGGTGCAGCACAAAACAAAGGACTGTCGGGAATAAGCTGCTTCACGCCATATACCAGGTTGGTGAGCAGGCAAAGATGTTCAACATCAGGTTGTCCCGTGCAGCTGTTTGTGTGTATGTGACTAATAATGAAGCGACTACACAAAAGGGGCTTTCTCAAGAACTTTCAAGAAAGATTTGGTCATGTCATCACCGGCACGCGCGCGCATATGTGTGTGTGTGTGTGTGTGTACATCAAGAAAGGTCTGTGTGATGTCATTCCCTCTATATAAGGAGGCGAGGAAACAGCAGAGCTGTGAGAGTTACAGTTACAGATACAAATTGGTCAGGGTGTCTGAGACAGCTGTGTGGTGATTGTAACGTCGTAGTTAGTGTGTGAGAGACAGAGAAAGTAAACAAAGACACTGAAAGGACTGAGTCAAGGTTACAAGAAGTAAAAGTTGTGAGTTGTGATAGCATGAGTTGTGCAGACTGTGTTAACGAGAAGGAAACTGTATTTGTGATAAAATTTTAGAAGATAATGAAGTGATAGAAAAGTAACCACATGGATTTTATCAATTTGCTACAATACTATTATAGCATTTCCTCTGCAAAACAAACAACTATGATACTCTTCCAGTAGCTAGAATATCAATGCTACTTCTACACAGTGAAATCACAACTTAACATCTCTTCAGTTTACATTTTCCTGCATTTTGTATTCCAATCCAATGAACCTCACTATACATTCACAAGAACAAGCAATGAAATTTGACTTTCAATTTAACATTTGTCCCTATTTAACATACAATTTTGTTTAGCACCTGTGACTACTAAAATAGTTTTTATGTTCCTTCAACTTACTTTCATTTATATAAAAGAATTCATTCAAACATTTATTTTTAAGACAGCACAGTGCAAGTTTGTGAATTACAAAAAAAATCTGATATGACTTTTTCTATCCAGGATTGTTTACTCTTATATAGCATTTATAAATTATTCTTACAAAAGCTTCTCCTTTCTACTTCATATTAATGACAATAAACATTTAGAGATACAAAATAACTGTAATACGAGGCCTGTCTAAAAGGTATCTTAATTTTTGCAGTGCAAAGTAGTGATCCTATGGCAGCACCATTGTGCATGGTGGCAGGAGGAACCTTAATGTGAATGCTTGAATTTTCTCACCATGTTCGCGTGTAACAGTCGCTGCCTGCAGGTCATCAAGTAAGTTGCTGTTGTAAGTGTTCATCAGATTTAGTTTTCTTGCAAGATGACTGAACAAATTGAGCAAAGATACTGCATCAAATTTTGCCCAAAACTAGGTGATTCTCAAAAAGAAACAATTTTTAAAATTCAGTGGGTATTTAGAGATGATTCTATGGAGGTAACACAAATTAAAGAGTGGTTCACACAATTCAAAAATGGCCGCACTTTGGTGGAGTGATGAGTGATGAGCGTCCAGGGAGGCCACGAACTGCTCAAAATGCTGTTGTTGTTGAGAAAGTGAGAGATCTGATAATGGGAGACCGTACGAGATACTGCTGAAGACTTTGGGATCAGTAAAGATTCTGCACATCCAATTTTGAATGATGCAGTTCGGCAGAAAAGACCAGACCTCTGGAGGGCGAAAACCTGGCAGTTGCATCATAACAATGCTCCAGCACATTCATCGCAACTGATCCAGACCTTTTTTGGTGAAACATGAACTTCCAGTTGTTTGCCAACCTCCCTACTCTTCAGACATGGCTCCTTGCGACTTCTGGTTGTTTCTGAAACTGAAGACGCCATTGAAAGGATCCCGTTTTGAGAGCAGAGAAGAGTAAATGGGGAATCTGATGGTAGAACTGAACACCATCCCAAAAGAAGCTTTCCAGAATTTGTTTTCAAAAGTGGAAGGAGCGGTGGACTAAGTGTGTGAACACACAAGGGGACTGCTTTGAAGGGGATTAGGGTTCCAATCACATCAGGTAAATAATCTATTTTTCTCAGTCATAGGTGACATACCTCGTATTTTCTTTTAATTTTTATATGCGTTTGAGTTACATATAGACACTTATAATTTCACTTGGTTTTTATACAGAATTGTTTAGAAGATCATTTATCTTCATTATCAACGATTTCTTGACCAATAATAATTAAGACAAATGATATTTGAAATGATCTGGATAAGAAGTGAGTTAAACTATATGTTTCTACAGGCGACTCAAATACTTCTACAAATTACTCAAAAAGTTGCACTGTTTATATCATTTTGCATATATTATGTGGAATATTTTGTTACGTCTAATGGCTGTAAACAAACCAAAAAAAAAAAAAAACCTCAAGCAAGAGGTAGAATAAAATCTGACAAACTCACGAACATCCTAATTTTCTTTTTAATGCAAAATTGGCCAAGCATCTAGGTTAATGCTAATCTTGCTTCACTTCATGTCATTCAGATATCTTTCGTTCCTGTGCTCCACAAATTCTTTATGTTGCCTTCATCCTTATTGTAATACTTTTACCCTTTTAATTTCAAATTAATGTGTCCATAGTGATTTCATAATATAAAGGTTGCCCAACCTGAAAGAAGTTTTCTTAAGTTTCCATGAGTTTTAGGCTCAAAACTGATCTGAGGAAACGTTAAACAGAGATTTCACTGCAATAACTTTTGTAATAATTGTCTACAAATTAATCAAGAAACATTTGCTAACTTAAAGACAAATATTCAAAATGATTGCAATGCTTAGTAACTACCTATCTATATACAGAGTGTATACTATGGCTATGACAGTTTTAAACTTACTTTTCCTCTGAAGTATAAAATATTTAAAATAATTATTTTAGCTAAAGAGTAACTGTTGAAATTTGTATTCCACATGCACACATTTGGTTTTCTTTCTTTTTTTTTTACTCATGGATGTTCTTTAGCTGCTTTGGTTCTCAGCGTCCCACTCTATATTGGGCATGAAATACTGCTTTATTTTGCTCAAGAGGCCTGTTTATCAAGCTTGAGGTTTCTTTTCTTGCCATAAATCTACAGCATGGGACCTCCAGCTTAATTTCCCTTCCAAAGAAAGTCATTGTAAGGATTTTTATGACAAAAAAATCCAATGTTTTCCCCTGGGTTTGAACCAACGACCCTGGGACCCAGAGGCAGTATGTTACCTTTGATCACAGAGGCCTACTGGTTTTCTTATGCAGTCATGGTAACAAAATATAGAAAACATGGCAAATCGTATGCAAAAATGTTTTTGTGTCTTGGAGTTCACAAAACAAAGATTTGGTCTTAATGCTCCTTCTGATAATGTCTGTAGATGGTATAATCAGATCAAAATGACGATATCTCTCTGTAAATAAAAGAACACTGGTTGCATGTGTCAGATGAGATTGTGGAGAGTCAGGACAGCTTTTTTTTTTTTTTTTTTAATTAACATCCTCCAACATGTCATATCAGACAGTGAATGAATGAAATTGGTGAAATGATGCTCAAATGAGCCCGAGGCCCATGGAGCTTTAAGTTACCCGACATTCATCTTTTCAGGATAAGGGAAAACCTCGAAAAAACCTTTTCCAGATAACTCATTCTAAGCGACATTTGAACTCGCAACTTCTTGAACGTGCGGCAGACACGCTAACCATCACGCTACAGAGTAGGGTCGGATGGCTTTTGGGTGCAATCCTAAAAAATATATGCAGTGGGCAAGTAAAAAGCTAGAAATTTTAACAATGACACACTGAAAGGTGTTAAAATGTGTCTTGAATACTAACAGATCTACCTGAGTTGAGGCGGAGAATTATTGCAGCAGTAGGATCTGTTACACATCAGTGTGACAACAAATGGATGTATGCTGTGTCAGAAAGGTATCCTAAATTGAACACTTGTAATTTGTGTTGTGGTAACTTCCATTTCTCTTCAATTTAAATTAAAAATTATATTGTATACCACAGAGAAAAAAATGTTTGAAACTCCTGTTTCCATTTATTTTCACCCTGTATATTATACAATAAACTGCATTAAACTTACACCAGATTTAACTAAGAATAACATTAATGCAAATCAACACAACCAATAAAGATATTAGCTGAACTGTTTAATTTTTAGTAAATTGCTTTAAAGCTGCTATTTATTTAAGCATCTGCTATGATGCATAGTGACCTGCATACAGTACTTTCCTATGGAGAACAGTTTTATATATGCTCATAATGGCCAAGGTTTTCAAGAAGATAAAAGTTTAGTGATGTGTACAAATCCTATGACTCTCTACAAGTTACAGCCTTTACTTCCACAATCAATCTGCAAATTATTTATACAAATGCTTATTTTTCTATGTAAATTCTATTATTCATGCACATGAAAGAGCCTGGAGTGACAGCTACCTACAGAGCCTTCATTTGGATGCATGGCCATATTACGGGTAATTGCTTATCCTGCACTGCACTGTTTCTAACTAGTTCTGTTGCCTCTTTCGTGTGCCAGATAACCAGTTGATGAGAAGTCTGTGTTGATATATTGTATTATAGTATAATAACACCAAAAAGTATAATGTACTTTAGGACACAGAATTTTTATGTATGATCTCTATGTAACAACTAACTCCTGCAGAGAAGTGAGAGGTCAATTTATACACACATTCCCTATTGTTCATGTGCTTTAGAGAAGCAGTTTGTAATCATGTGAACTGATTTAGGAAACTAAGGAATCAAAAATAAATCATCATATCCTTGCAGAGAAAAAACTCAATGACATAGAAAAGTTATATCCAAATCTATAGTTAGGACTGCAACCGTTTGATAATCAGAATTCAGCTAATTTCTCCAAATGTGCAATGGATAATGATCACTTTACTGAATTGCATTTAATTTGTTTTATGGATGAACCATGGTTTTATAACATGGTCATGAAAAATTAGTGTATACAAATTCTCTTATAAGGTGTTTGAGATGTATGGCAGCACAAGGATATAATTTCCAAAATCTTTGATGAAGGTATGTGGTTGTACTTAGGAGAAATCTACAGTAGGTTTACTGCAAAACTTGGCCAGCAGGTGCACAACCCATGTGACCTTCATTACATTATCTTGCACTAATCGTCATATGTGTGTCAGTCTTACTTCTGTTAGATAGGTGCTCTCTGCTGTTCTATCCATTTCACATGTGAATAATATTAGGAATGTTTAGTGTTGCTTGAAGTGAAGTGTTTTCAAAATTAATCGATTGCAGTGCTCAGAACAAAGAGTGTTTATATACGAGACGTATGTGCTTACATCATCTTTTAGGATGGTTGTAAGGCAATTTGAAACTAAATTTCCTGGTGTGCGTGTTCCGAGTAGAGAGACCGTTCATTTCCTTGTAAATAAATTCAGGGAGAAGGAATCAATTGGCGATAGAAAAAGAAAGGTAAAATGGTGCTTACGGAACAGAAATTAGACAAAATCGGAGAAAGTTTAGAATGGTCACTTTGAAAATCTCTTAGGTGTCTTGCACAAGACAAAATTAAAACAAAATATCAGGAGATAAACTACCACTATAACAGAAGTTGAACTAATGCAAGTGAATGAAAATTTCTTTAGAAGATGCAGTAGATGTACTGATGCAGATGAATGGCATTTCCAAAATCTCCAGCAATAAGACATGTTTTGTGTTTATTCTTATAATTGTTAATGTGATTTGACACCCACGCATGTTTGACTGGGAGACGACCTATGAAATTGCCAGCCAAGTCGTGCAGTATGTGTCCTGGAGAAGGACCATGCACCTGCAGGTCAAGTTTTGTAAGAAACATACTGTACATGCTTGAATTAAGGTGCAATGAACATATGATTCTGGTGGCAAACAGTATGTGTCCCTGCGTCAAGAAAATTCCCATCAGATCAGCCACACATCCAAAAGAAGAATCTGTAGTATACATGTAAGCAAAGTTGCTTTCCGAAACAGTTTTAAGCTAAAATCTTATTTTGATGCAGGCCACTAAATTATCTGGCAAACAGTACATGCTGTAAAAGAAAGCAATTAGCTGCTGCCAAGCACTGTACACACTCCGCTGCAGTGCAGTGTGAACACAAAACCTACACAAGCATGCAAACACAATACAACAATTTCAGTGCAAAAGTGAAACACTCTACAACATATTATACTTTGTGTTCAACTCACTCCATCGGTTTGTGTTAAACCTGGGTAGATTATCAGTGTTCATCGCATTGCCAAACATAAGGCTGTCTGCAAATAACAATACATTCTATGGTTACAAGTCTTTTACTTTTGTTAAAATTATTAGCACTCATTCTAGCAATATTTAACACCCTTCTTACTACACACAGCACCACAAGTAGTGGACACTGATGTTCCATGAAATAACTGGCAAAGGAAATTTGGTAAGATGTTTCAGGCCTAAGTTTATGGTACCTCTCTGGCATTCACCAGTTTTGAGAACTGAGGAACACCTGGGGAAAAAAAGTTGTTGTTGTTGTTGTTAGCTAATGCTGGATTTCTGACAATGAAGCCATTAATCCTCTTGCTCTCCAATATTTAATATATTAATAGAGCAATAGCAGTATAGTAACCGATTTTTAGAGAGCACCATATTTTTATGTTTTGGCGGTCACATCGCTCTCTCACAACCCCCAGAATGTCTGGAAGACCACACCTGTCGTTGATTTATGGGTCTCACCGACCTGACCGGGAGAATTAACAAAATAAATTCACCGACCATATCCTCTGATTACCAATCAGAGGACGTATTACATGCCATGACAGGTCAGCATGTTAGGGGTTAAGAAGGGAAAAAAAGTAAACTTCTGTCAGGGAGGACTGCATTTTAATTGCAGACCTCTTTGCACAAGTTGATCCCTTAATGGCCTCAACCACCATGATTGCATACTTATAAAACTGCACCTTAAGCAAAAAGCTGGTTTTACTTGTTTCCTAGCTGGTATAATAGCAGTTGCAGGATTACCATTTATATGTTTAATTACGACCCCATGTATGGACATCCTTCTGCACATAGACCAATTAATTATTTTGTTGTTTAACGACGCTGTCAATTGCCAGGATCACATCAGCATCACCGGTGTGCTGGAATTTTGTACCGCAGGAGTTCTTTTACATGCCAGTAAATCTGACATGGCGCTGTCTTTTTAAGCACACTTAAAAAACCATCAGTCTGGGTCAGTTTTGAACCCACGACCTTGGGATCAGTAGGCCAGCGTCTGACCAACTGAGCCACCCAGACAGACTGCACATTGACAAGTAAGCCACTCTGTGTCATTCTTCCCGTTCCTTCAAATCAAAACTATCGGCAATTTCAAAATGTGCTATTGCACACCATATTCCATTTACTATGGAAAAAGTGACACTGAAGAGAGCCTCTTGCAATTACATCTGAAAGACCAAACCTACATGGCTGAACTAAATGGAGAAAGGACTACAGATTGGCATATTAAGTTTGGTGTGATTGTATTCTGGGCAAAATTTTCTTTTTAATTATGGCTAATGACTGACCTCTGAGTGTCTGCTACAACTATACAGTATACTGATGATTCAACTTTAATAAATTCAAATAACAATGATATGCTGAGTATTTCTTTAACAATTTATTCAGTAACATAATGAAGTGGTGTGCTGTGAATGGTTTTGTAACTGACAAGACAAAAAAGCAAATAATTGTTATTAGTATTTATTTATGCCAACAAACTTACTGTTGGTGTTTTTAAACACACAAACCGTGTGTGGGCAATGTTTGAGAGGCAGAACTGGAATTGAAAAATTCAATGCCACAGCTGGGATTTGAACCACAGACCCTCCGCTTACTAGGCAGGTGCTCTAACCATTAAGCTACTGTGACAACCTGCCAGAATGACATTGCTGTGGCATTGAATTTTTAAGGTCCAGTTCTACCTCTCAAACTTTGCCCACACACGGTTTGTGGTTTAAAAACACCAACAGTAAGTTTGTTGGCATAAATAAATAATAATTACCATCTGAAGGTTATTTAATCCTGGGACATAAAGTACTTGCAATAGTAAGTCACCATTGGGGTAATTGTCTCTAATGTGAGGCCGCCTTTGTGGTTTACTGGGAAAAATACGAACTGGTTTGAGAATTCAATGTCATTCTGGCAGGTTGTCACAGTAGCTTAATGGTTAGAGCACCCACCTAATAAGCGGAGGGTCTGTGGTTCAAATCCCCGCTGTGGCATTGAATTTTTAAGTTCCAGTTCTACCTCTCAAAAATTGTTATTGGTTTTAAAAATACTAGAAATAATCCACAAAATGGATCAATTAAATGTTAAGAATGTACATTGCTATGAGGGTAATTCTAAAAGTAAGGTCTTCCAGGTGCAATAGTTTGTGCAATTACTCGATTTTTAAAGCAAAAAGCGTTAAACTAATCGGCTGATGGAAGTATATGGAGAGTTGTGTATAAATGTCAAAAATGTCTGCAAGTGGTGTAAAGAACAAACAACACCCACGTGAGTGACAGCATTTGGATTCATCCAGGCTGCAAAAATGCAAAAGAACACAGTCTGTTGGTGAAGTCATGGCAACTGCATTTTGGGCTTGAAGAAGGATATTGTTGGTTGACTTCATGGCTCCTGGGACAATATATGCTGACTGTGAGAAAAAAAATAAAAGCTTGCACAGGTGATTCAGAATCGAAGAGGAATGCTGAGCAAGGGCATAAGGCTTCTCCATGGCAACGCACACCACCCATGAAACTATGGATGGGACATCATCTACCATTCATCCTATAGACTGGATTTAGCACCTAGTGACTCCACTTGCTTCCTAAGTTGAAAGAACACTTAGCAAGAAGGTGCTTCAGTGATGATGAGGTGAAAGATGAGGTCCAATGTTTCCTCAACAGCATGGCAGTAAGTTGGTATGACATGGGCAAACAAAAACTGCCACAGCACTTAATATTGCATCCATCGAAATGGCAATTATGTGGAAAATTAGCAGAATATTCAAGCTTCAAATCTATGAACCACGTATTGCAAATAAAAGTTTCTTTTTACTTTTAAAAGACAAGAGTCCTTACTTCTGGGATTACCCCCATACTAAATTGAATTGTAAGGGTTATATTAATTTAATTTGTAAAGATTATAAAGAATAATACCGTATTTTATCACATAAGCCCCCCCCCCCCCCCTTGCATATTTCCCTCCTCCATAATTTTTCATCACTAAAAATTATTTACCTATTAAACATCACATAATTTCTCTCCTGGTTTGTTCTTATTGGAGCGGCCTTCAAATGACTTGATAATGGGCAACAATGGATGCAGTGGTGCTTGTTACGGACAACAATGGATGCAGTGCTTGCCACAAAAATACTCGTATTGCCATTGTCATAACGTATTGTAAAATTGAAATGTGAAGTTGCAGACATGTTTCTAAGTCAGTTTGTTACAAGTCGTCATAATATCGAAATATTCAAACTACACAGCAAAATTTAAATTAAATGTATTATCTTACACCAATGCAAATGGGGTGAAAGCTGCAGGAAGACATTTCTCCGCTGAACCTAATTCAATACGGTATTGGCGGAGACAAAAAGATAAACTCAAGGCTGCAAAGACAAGCTCCAAATCTTTCTGTGGGCCTAAAATAGGAAAATATCGTGAAATTGATAATGGTGTAATTGGTTATGTCAATGAACTTCGGAATGATTGTTGTACTGTCTCTTACGAAATGATTCAGAACAAAGCTCGCGAGATAGCTGCCACGCTTAGCATTGACAGAAAGGATTTTTAACCAAGCATTGGCGGTTCGTTTTATGGGATGGCAAAATCTCAGTCTACGGAGAAGAACATCTTTGTGCCAGCATTTACCTCGAGACTACATAGATAAGGTGCTCGAGTTCCATCATTACGTAATATAAGTGCGACAGCAATATGACTATTTGCTCTCACAGATTGGTAATGCTGACCAGATGCCAGTGTATTTTGATATGCCATATAATACCACCATTGCTCCAATTGGCTCAAAAAGTGTGCTTGTGAAGACAACTGGAGCGGAGAAACTAAGATGCAGTGATGTTGTGCATTACAGCAGATGGCAATAAACTTCTACCTTATGCCATCTTTAAAAGGAAGACCTTACCAAAGGAGACTACCCTACATGGAATTCACTTGCGAGTTCAAGAAAAGGACTGGATAACAGCAGATTTGATGGTGGATTGGTTGGAGAAAGTCTGGGGAAGATGACCAGGGGCATTGTTACAAAAGAAGTCCCTTCTTGTCCTATACAGGTTCCGAGGTCACCTGGTGGAGGCTGTCAAGGAGAAAATGAAACGGATGAAGTCCCATCCTGTCATCATCCCTGGAGGTTTAATGTCCATTCTTCAACCTTTAGATGTCAGCATCAACAAACCCTTCAAAGAATATCTTCGACGCCTGTATTCAGAATGGATGGCGGCGGGATCCCATCAGCTGACTCCCAGGAGGCAAGATAAGGAAGCCATCAATACTGACGATGTGTGAGTGGATACCTTATGTGGGAGAAAACAGTGTCAATATTGTTAAGAAGAGTTTTAAAAAAATTGGAATTTCTTGTGCCATTGATGGTTCTGAGGACATGTTGTGGAATAGTGAAAACGAAGATGATGTGTTATCTGAGCCCGATATAAATGAAAATAGTGATGATAATGACGAAAGTGAGACCGCAGATTAGTCAGAGAAAAGAAACAATGAAACAATACATTGTGGGCCCAATGAAACCGTGGTATGTATCCAGCTCATTCACAAATTACTGTATATCTACGTAACTTTTATATAATACTACATGGTTTCCCTTCCTTTCTGAATTCCTAGAAGCAGCACCCATATAATTCCCTCCCCAGCGTTTACAAGCAAACTTTTCGAGAAAAAAAGGGGTACAAGGGGGGGGGGGGGGCATTACGTGATAAAATACGGTATACACATATATTCAGATGCTTAGTAAACTATATTCTTAAGCATTATTTGAGGCAAGTATATTTTGCAAAAACATTAGGAGACAAAAAAGTGAAACGAACATAAACAATAGCTCAGTGGTAGAGCGTCCGCCCGGCAAGCGGAAGGTCTGTGGTTCAAATCCCAGTTGTGGCATTGAATTTTTAAGTTCCGGTTCTACCTCTTAAACTTTGCCCACACACGGCTTGTGTGTTTAAAAACACCAACAGTAAGTTTGTTGGCATAAATAAATAATAAACAAAAGAGTTACTGAAAGAAACAACACAGCAGCAGAAACAAAATCACATTAAACAAATTTACATTCCATCCTTGGGCCTTCATAAAATTAAAAAAAGTTTTCAAAGAACAGAACATTCAGCAAGCACCAGTGAACCACTACACCATAAAACTCAAACATCAAAGATGCCATCCCACCCAATAAAAAATCTGGCATATACCAAATTGAATGTAGTGACAGTAATGAAGTGTATATTGGAAAAACCAAAAGAAATTTAGAAATAAGATTCAAGGAACACTTTAGAAATGTATTTAAAAAAAAAACAACAACAACAAAAAAAAAAAAACAGCTGGAAAAATAGCAGTTGCCGCTCACTTTTGGGCAAAAAATCACAGCATAAAGCCACAAACAAAACTCCTCAAACCAGAGCTGTTCATGTGGGAACAAATCTTCATTAAAAACAGAAACAGAGTATTCAATTTCGACATCCCTGAGAGTGATATCTTCAGCAAGTTCTTTGAACCACTACCAGAGGAGACCTCAGAGGAAACATTACCATCTGCACCAGGGAGGACCAGTTGATGTCTGGTAGATAATGGAGGAAAGTCAGCATCCAAAACGTGTTCCAGTAAATTATAAGTGTTGTGTAGTGTTTTTGACCGACTTACCCTTTTGGTTTAAATTATTTTACTTTAAATAAGGAAATAATGAAGCAACAATAAACTAAGTAAAAACAAATTAGAAACTAAAAGCTTCTCTTATCTTAGTAATATTCCAAGTTGTTTGGTGCTAACAAGTTTCGAGTTGACTCCAACTCATTCTCAAAGCTATACAAACAAATTACTTCAACTTGGAATATTACTAAGATAAGTGAAGCTTTTAGTTTCTAATTTGTTTTTACTTTAGATTATTTTGCTTTATTTCAGTGTTTTTGCTTATGGGCAGTCCATGCGGTATCCACACAGTTCTCTCACTCGCTCAGGCCTATGATTACAGGAAGATGATAAGCCTGGTGATTGTACATCCATCTGGTACCTTACCACGGTGTCCCAATTTGAAAAGTTGCTTCAATAAAGTTTGTACTAGCAAACTATCATTTTTGAGGTGACTTTTAATGGTGAAAGCACAATGCTCAGCAAGCCACCTCTCCATGTTGACCAAACAAAATGGCAGCTCATTAACAACAGAGTGCTTATTGTTGAAGTATTATGTTCATACACTTATGAGTCAAAGTATGCTATGAATGCTGCCACATCCTATATTAAGTATATTTTCTGATTTTTCGAGGTATGCTTCAAAGTCATCATTTCACAATATAATAACATATTTTTAAAAATTTCATTTACCACAGCAAGGTCCAAAAACCTTGGGTTTCTTGGCTCTTCAATTATAAACATACCTAGAACAAAGTGTTAACCATAACCATGATCTAAACATCACTTCTACATTGGCCTAAAATGTATGTTATTCGTTACTATTAACACAAAGCTCTGTTTTACAATACACTTTTATAGTGACAGACTAGCCCCTCTAGGTTACATACTTACTGGATGCACTGAAAATAGGATTGTTGTCAAAATTTGCAAATGATGGTTGTGTGGCAGTGTTGGTAGACAGTATAAACTGCGATGAGGAACTGAAGGGATCTATAGATCCAAAGTCAGCAAGGAACTCATTTGAGGACTTATCTGGAGTGAACATGTTGTCTCCACTGGCTGCAGGAGCAATTGTTGCAGTTGTGGTGGTGGATGTGGTGCTTGAACTTGACTGCAAACAAATTATGCAAACATTTTAAATCAAAGTATCATTTGCATGTACGACCAACTTTTAAATATTTCTGGTAAAAACATTCTACCTAGGTTTGTGGTAGTTTTTTACATTAGCATTACTTTTACTTTTTAAAAAAGTTCCACCACCCCTTTTCGTGCTGGCAAGTATCCACGGTAGCTCAGTGGTCAGAGCAGCCGTGCGGAAGGTCCGTGGTTCAAATCCAGCTGTGACATTGAATTTTACTTTCTCTACCGGTAAGTAGAGGAGGTATTGTATTCCACCCAAAAATTTGATGTCAAGATTTCACAGAAGATACATATTTTTGAACCCCCTGAGACCAAAAAAGCAGTTTTAGAAAAAGGTCCATGTGTGTGTGTGTCTTTCAGTCTGTGGACAGCTTAACCGAAAAACAAAAAGTTGGTTAAAAACCAAGGTTGGTATTTAAGTTTGTCTTTCAAGGATGCAACACAAAGATTTTTAAGAAAATAGCCCCACCCTAAACTACCCTTTGCATGAAAATTTTTTTGAAAATTTTGAAAAACGGCTCAAACGATTTTGATTAAAATGCCATATGTTTAAGATATTTGTATGCCAAATGAAATGTATATTTTCAATTTTCTGTCTATAGCCTATGTAGTCATGCTTACTCTCGACGACTTTTGAATAACTCGTAAATGGTACGAGATAGACAAATTCTTACTATACAAAAAATGTAGATCTCGCTAAAACCCTCAATTTATGTCTAAATAAATTTTTTTCTTGAGTGAAGCATTTCGGAGATATTCCTTGTTATTTGTGTCAGTTTTGGAAAACTTAAAACCTTCATGAAATGGAAAATTGTTAATTTTTTTATATGTTAAGCGTGCAAAGAGAATTGGATCTCAAAGCTTTAAAAGATTTGACTATCACTCAAAGTCTACTGTATTCCCATATTCCCCTTGGCCCTACAAGGAAATAAGCAATAAGCTTATGTAAGAATAGGTTATGAAAGGCTCTTTCTACTCACCTGTATGTTAAGTGTGAGAGACTTGGATTGCGCGCCAAGTAGATTGGACAGAGGCTTCACTTCCGAAGCTATAGACACAGAAGGGGTTGGTGTTGTGGTACGGGATTGAGTCTGAGTTGGCGGAGATGAGAATCCTGATGAATCACTATTCTTCAGTGCCATTGACGGATCTAAGTAGTACCTGCATTTGGATCAAGGAGATGCAAACTGTGAATACAACATTCTTTATCATCTTTATTCAAATAATGATAAAATCTTATATTTTGACAAATTTGGCTAAATTTCTTTTAAAAAGTCTTTTTTCAGTCAAAAGTGAGGCAATTTTTCACTAAGAGAGAAGTGCTCCCAAGTTGAGCTTGATTCTGTTTGAAACCCTGTCAACATTAACTGAATACCCAAATAATTACTTTCTTAATGTAGCAGAGCAAAATACTACAGTAAAACATACTAAGAATACATGTTTAAAATTAAAGACTCGTTTTTTTTATCAAGCCAACTACAGAAAATGAAACTCTTAAATTACTATTGGCTCTGACAAATAAAACCAGTAGTGGCTGGGATGATATTAGTCTAAAATGTTAAAACAGTCTAGGAGTGTGCTTGTAAATCCATTGGTACATTTAATAAACAGCTCAATAATAAATGGAGTTTTCCCAGATATACTGAAACGCACTATTATTAGATCATTATTTAAAAGGGGGAGTACAAATGTGATCAATATTTACAGACCAATATCACTAACATCTAAAATTGCAAAACTTTATGAAAAAATTCTATTAGTAGACTAACAGAACTCCAGTGTAACACAGCATTATAAAGAACTTTCATTATGGATATAGAAAAGGGTTTTCAACAATAACAGCAATTTGTAAATTTATGGATGAAGTGACAGAAAAACTAGAAAGCAATCAAAAACATTGCACACTTTCCTTGGATCTTTCAAAAGCCTTTGACTGTGTTGACCATGAAACATTAAATATATTGGAGGCTTATAGAATTAGAGGACTTGCTAGACAATCTCCTCATACCTAGAAGGCAGATATAAGACAACTGAGATCCACCCAAAATCGGAAATAATATACACTTATTCCAGTCAAAATATAAGCTCGTAAAATATGGTGTACCACAAGGTACTGTCTTGAGTCCTTTTATACTTTATATGAACAACATATCAGTGTCATCAGGTACTACAATAGTCTTATGCAGATGATCTACAGCAATATGCTCTAGTCTAAACCACGAAGAGCTATATAAAAATATGAAAAAATCTAGTTACTCTAAAAAATGTCTTTGAATCACTTAACTTAAAATGTAATATAGAAAAAACTGCTGTGATGAATATTAGTCTTTCACGGAAAACAGAAATTCATAATTATGATGATATAAAAAGGGTAAATTCACAAGTTTCTGGATGTAATTGTTGTTGTTTTCTAGTGCCTTGCATCTGGCAATGAAGCCATTAGCATTCATGCTTTCCAATACTTTTGAACTGTAGTTTCTTCTGATCTTAATGCTTCACAGGTCTTCAAGTGGTCTTCGTTTATTTCTGCTGGATCGTTACACAGGACACATATTCTGTAGAGATGACTTGCTAAGCAGTCGTGATTTTCTGGATATAATTGTAAATAGTTTAACATGGGTAGATCATTGAGATGATGTGAGTAATAAAATTAGTAAATATGTCTAACTCTTATGTTACTTTAAATAACTTGAGCTTACTAACAAAAATTTATTACAGAGTAATCTAACCATCGAAATTTGGGGTATTCCTTGCAAAACCCATAGAAAATGGCTCTTTATGATGCAAAAGAAATGTGTGAGCATAATGTACAGCCATGGAAAAAATTATTGAGGGTGTGTACTACGATCTCCAGTTACTAGCCACGGTTTGTTACCTTTCAGTTATCGCTGATACGTAGGCTAGGTGCATCATATTACAAACTAAATTTGACTGTAGGTTTGTTACCCTGAGGATTATGATGCCATGTGAGCAGTTGGTAACATTTTTCACTAGGCTTTCGTGGTGTTTGCAACACTATCTCGTGGGTGAAGCAATCATTTTGGCTAACCACATCACAGATGTGGTGATGGTTTGGAGATTTGTACACATTGCATAATCTAAAAATATCTTCTGTTTTATTCACTATTCATTCAGAGCCTTAAAATGCTTTGAAGAAGCACAAAATCGTTTTGTACACAATGAATAAAATGCAACAACAGTAAGTTGTTGACATAAATAAATAATAATTACCATCTGAAGGTTATTTAATCCTGGGACATAAAGTACTTACAATAGTAAGTCACCATTGGGGTAATTGTCTCTGATATGAGACTGCCTTTGTGATTTACCAGGAGAAATACGAACTGGTTTGAGAATTCAATGCCATTCTGGCAGATTGTCACAGTAGCTCAATGGTTAGAGCAGCCGCCTGGTAGTGGAAGATCTGTGGTCCAAATCCCAGCTGTGGCATTGAATTTTTAAGTTCCAGTTCTACCTCTCAAACATTTCCCACACACGGCTTGTGTGTTTAAAAACACCAACAGTAAGTTTGTTGGCATAAATAAATAATAATGCAACATTTACTATTTAAAAGGTGATCATTCTGCCCACAATGAACAAAATGCAACGTTTACTAGTTAAAGATAATGATCTTGTTCCGTGTGTTTTTGAACTTATCTGTACCTACATATTGCATATTGTATTTTCTGCTTGCAAAATGTGTAATTTGCCATGCTCCATTTATAACATTTGTGTTCCTTAAAACGTGGTGCCGATGTAAAAATAATCACACAAAACATCCTATTGTTTGTACTACACTTATGGGGCTCTAGAATTATATTTCCATAACCTAATGGCCATCAAGATATACCTACAATTTATGCTGGTTTATTTTATTTCATTTTAAGGATGCCAGGAATATACAACTATGCTGGTATAATGTTATATACGTGCTGAAAACTGCCATTCTGTTGTAAATTCTATTTGTTGCCTTATTTTCACTAAAATTCTGGATGTCGTAGCTTTTGATAACCTGTATCTTTGTCGGAACTCTTCCTCATTCCACTCCTCGAAATTATCTTTGCGTATTCTGAATCTCTTGGCTCTTCTATTAAATAAATATTAAGCCAGCTTTTCATATTCAGAATTGCTGTCGACATACAATTGTGATAGGAGGTATACCATTTTTGTGTGTGAAACACAAGTAAACTCCAAGTTAATGCACTAACCCTTACTTGAGGTTGCGGTTAGTGTACCTTCAGAAATAACTCTCAGTTAGTCCTTAACCAAAGGTCGTAATACTGACATCTGGGTGTAACTTCAAGTTAACCGTTAACTGAAACCTTAAACGGAGATTGTAATACAGGCCCCGAGTGCATTAGGAGAACAGAATATTTTTAAGTTTTATATCATGTGGCAGTACGGTTTACACAAGTTGATACTCCAACATGCAATTGATTTTAGAGTCTCTGATCCATTTTATTGTCTCATAGACAATACATATGGATACAGCTGCATGTTGGAATATTAACTTTTGTAAACCATGCTGCCACACAATGTGGAACTTAAAAATATTCTGCTCTCATTTTCCATGGCTGTACAAAAAGACCCACTGATACATGTAAACTTGCACTCATCAATAACATAGACACCATATGCACTGTATGTGTATAAAGCAATTATACTTGCAATAGACAATATTGATTATTTTAGAAGAGACTTTAGTAAGAAAATATCAGACAAAAATGTAAATACTTCAGGCTTAATTTTAGGCAATAAACTTCCAAATGCCATTAAACAACTAACAGGACCCAAATTTGAAACAAAACTAAAAATGAAGCTTATCAATAGATGTTTATACAATCTAGATGAACTATAAATAATTTTTCAAGATATTAATTTTAATATAAATCACTCTGTAAATTTAAAACTGTAACTTGAACATTGTCAGAAATTTGTAAGCAAATCTATTGTCAATAAATTCTATATCTTACCCTAAACATGGCATACAAATGAATAAATAAACTAATATATTTTGTACATGGGGCCCAAAAAAATTGACACATTAATGAGAAATCATTGAAGTAAATATTAATGAACAAAGTTTGGTGCCTGAGAAAACTGTAGAAATGAGTAACATAAGTGTACTTCAACACATATTGTTCAGGGATACTGTTCATGATGAGTTAATCTCTGGTTCAGCAGTACATGGAGCTATAAAACCTGTCACAAAGATTTTAACAATATGCTGATTAAGTTACATCTGGAAGGTATTAGATGAGAGGCTTAAATATCTAGTCTCTCAAACACCAATGGCAATAATTCTTTGTGATTTATTGGTTATCGAAGCAAAGATGACAAAAAGAGCAGATCAAAATCACGCATGAAAATAGTGTTGCACAGTTGGAACTTGGTACATGACAAACAGTTATTCTAAGATAATGGTTATGATAATCACAGTTACAGTGCATTAATGGTTACATGTAACAGTTGTCATAAGTAATACCACGAGTGATTGTCAATTTATCTAGAGAATTTAACTACAGTAGAACCCCGTTTATCCGAAATAAAGGGGGCAAAGTCATTTCAGATAACACAATTGCTCGGATAATTGATGAAAAATATTTTTCGTAAAACTGGGAGGGAACAAGAGATTGTAATCATGTAAATTTTAAACATAACTTTAATTAGACAAATAAATCATAATTATACATTATTTCTGCATCTAAAAGTGTAATCAGTTATTTCCTCCTGTCTTTTTCTTTTTTTTCAAATAGACCAGGTGTATACTCACCCATGTTGCGATATGTGCATGTATTCCCGGCTTCTGCCTTCTTGTGTTTTGCAGCTTGCAACAATATATTGTTTGATTGTTTAATAAGTGCAGAGTGAAAGAGGGTGACTTACGGACGAATTATCTCCAAAACTAAAATGAAAGACAAAATTGAAAATTGTCTGACTGCAGCATTGTGTTCCCGAGTAGTTGGAAGGGGGCTAACAGGACTGACCGTGCGGTCACAAAACAATACTGTTTGAGGGACGAGGGTAGAGTTGTAGAATTTGTTTGAGGACTTTGGCACTTAAATTTGAACACTTGCAAAAGGGGACAAACTATTGCAGGGATGAACAAAATATTGACACTTTTTTCCTTCTGTAGTTATTAATTGTTTTTGTTTCGGTTAAGCGGGGTTTTACTGTATCACAAGCTGCATTTATTAAGACTATTTCACAAATTAAAGGATGATAAAGCCAATCAAATGTTATTTAAATGCTGTATTGTAATTACTAACTTCTTAAAAGAAAAATTAAGCAGGCATACATCAGAGTCGATTGACATGGCCTACAACATTAAATACCACTGACCTAGATTCCTGTTTGCACCAGCAGTTTATCATTCCAAACATATTTCCTGTTGTATTCTGTGTTCTGAGGTTTCCCTCTTCAAATTATTTCATGTATTTCAGCATTAGATGCTTCACCGAAGTGAGAGTCAGCCACTTTTTACATTTAAGCCTAGCGGCTCTATTGCGTCAAATTACGTAAGCTGTTGCACATCTTAGAACAGTGCAGCTAGATTCTCTAACCTGATCACAACATAAGAAAAGCAGAGGAGGTAATAATTAAAATTCAAAGGAGATGATAATGAAATTTGATAAATTTTTCGCGAATTAAGGCTGTCATTGGTTGAAATTTGAAATTGTTATGCACATTATTGATTTCAACCATTATTTATGAGTGAAATAGTAACAATTATTGGTTTTCATGATTGTCATGTAACCAGTAATGATTAATTGTAAGCATGCTTCAACATGAATAATGTCAATACAGACATACTTTGTTATTCAATGCAATCTATAACAAAGTTTCTATAGCTGTGTCAACACTGAACTGATTTTCATGTGTTTATTCAATTTGCAATTCTAGGTCATACTGAATCGTTGCATTATGTGGTCAACTGAGCTATATAGGATCATCATGTGATGCACACATAGCAAAATCAAATACATCATTACTGTTAACATCAACATGAATGAAATTAAGCATATAATAACTTAAATATTCCTGCAGGGCGTTAGATTAAACATGCTAATGGCATTTTAAAAGGCATTGTTGCTAGAAAAGAGAGACATTATGCTCAAACACATTATTCAGATGCACATAATCTCGCTGGTTACTTATATGTAAGCAAAGCAGTTAATTGGTAGGAATTTTATCGCCTGAAGTTACATCAGATATGGACAATGCCACTCGTTCTCTAATAGAGAAGATTATACTCAGCGCCAATTAAGAAGGGGATTGACAGAACACCACATGGTGGAAAGGTATAGATAAACAGGAGGGAATGGATGCATCTTAGCGGTTATTATAGCAACGAAAAGGACCAATTAGAGCTAAGGCATTCCCATGGCTATGGTATATGCAAGGATCCTGTTGCCAATATGTAACACGTGATTAGTATGTGACTGACAAGCAATCCAGCAGTAACATAAACTGTGCATCTTATCTTCTGTTTTCCCTGCAAGATACACAATACCTCCCTCCAACTCCAGCTTGCAATGCTTCCATCAGTTAGAGATTGCCTGTGTACTGACAAGTTTGTTTGCATCATTCTATCTACGTGGTTATTTGCCATGTGCTTACACATGTCTGAGTCTATTTTGTGCATGTGTCGCAAGCTTTTGCAATTGTGCTAATGCTTTTAATGAGTGTCAAAAAATAGTGGTAATGATAGTGCTGCCAAATGAAAAATTGAGTCTACTCATGAACCGAATAAAACTGTTTTTGGTAAATATCCCAATTGAAGGACAAGCGCTGGAAATAATATGCTCTGTAAGAGAGTATTTAGAAGAGGAAAAATTGAGCGGAAAGCCTCTTATTCCAATCTCTAATGTACACAATACCTTGTGTGCTGTAGGACTTGGTAAGAAGAAGAGCAATAGGGATATGGGTGGCATTTTCCCTATTAGAATAAGCATCAACATCTCACAGGTATGTCTCTTTTGTTAACGCAAATCTTTAGTGATATAAACTTGCATGTTCTGTCCTTAGAATGTAGATTCAGTATTTTAATGTTGTCTTCGCATATGAATATAAACAATATGTGCTCAACATTCCAAGCACAATCTTCTTCGTACACATATCATACCGTGCTCTCCAAGTGGTCGCGATAAGCGGCATCGCCTCTCCCTCACCGTGAACTGTCAATCCTTTTCTTGGTTGGTGCCGATTATAATAAGATTAATGAATAAAGGTATCTGGTTCCTGATAAGCAATACCAATGCACATCCAGTGAATGCCGTCCAGACTTGGTAACTGTCTCCATTACTTTAGTAACCACTGTCTTATTACTTTTGTAACTGTTATTGGGTAACTAGTTACAATGTCTCCATTACTGTATAACTGATCCTACACATTCCTAGTTGGCACAAAGCAGGTTATGTGGACAGCTACCTTTACTGACACAACTCTCAGTTGCACAGGAACCTGGAAGCACCATCAGATCAGTCCATGTCCAATTGACAACAGAGAAAACTTGCCTCTAAATCTTGTTACAGGATATTTACAAAGTGAGTGCTGTTTTGTGTTATTAATTAACCCAGTTTTAACAATACTTCCAGCATTTGAAGATACTAAACTTGATATTTAAATTCAGCATTTTCCAAGAATGTGACAAAAATATTCAAGAAAATTCCCCATCCTAGATTACCTTTGCTGGAAATGTTTTCATTATTTTTTCTTTTCTCCAAAATAGTTATAATGATTGGGATTAAAATACCACATTTCAAGACAAACTAAATGTAGAACTTGAATTTTCTGGATACATTCTCTGAAGTTCTCTTCATTCTGAATGACTTATTTAACTGGTAAATCGGAAGAAATAGACAAAATCTTACAACCCATTGTTAAAACACAATTTAAGACAAATGTTTTTGTGGTGTTAATCATTTCTGAGATATTCTTTATTGGTTTCATTTTCAAGTAGATGTAGTTTTTCTCAAGTGGTTAATTGCTAAATATTACAAATGGCTACAGACATAAGCTTCACTTATCTTAGTATTTGCTGCAAGTTCTTAAAATTAAATGCAAACTAGTTTCATGATGCATCCATAACATCCTCGGTACTCTAGTTTATAAAATTTGCCATTGCTACCTCAAGTAATTGAGCATTTCTAAATATGCTGACTATAATAAACTTGAGCACTGAGGATATGATGAATGCATCATGAAATTAGTTTTCATTTAATTTCAAGAACTTGCAGCAAATACTAAGATTAGTGAAGCTTATAGTTTCTAGATATTTCTTATATTTAAGAATTGTGTTGCTTCACTGTTAACAGCTTCAGTTTTTCATTGAATGGTTAATTGCTATTCATTTTTACTTTCTCTACTACGTATAGTAAGTAGAAGTATTGAATTCCACACAAAATTTGATGTTGAGATTTCACGAGAAATATATGTTTGGAAGTCCCCTGAATCCAGAAAAGGCATTTTTAGAAATAAGGTGTTTGTGTGTATGTGTGTGGTTTTTTTTTTTTTTTTTTTTTTTTTATGCATGCCCCGTTCCGTATGAATACTAAATGCTTGCATTTATTTATTTACATACAATTTACATTTTATGTACATGTATATATTGTTGGTGATGTTCTATTCGAACATTTACATTTTTATTTACCTCTAATTTTTTATCTACCTTAGTCTAATTAAATACTTCTCTATTGTGATATTTACAGTTTTTTTATTTGATGTTTGTTGTTTAATGCTATTTTATTTTGTTTGACTTTATTTCTTTAACCTAATGCTATTTTACAAATCGTAAATCTAGTACTTATAATATAGTGAAAGGCAAATATTATACTCGTAACACCAGTAGAGTATTGAAATGTGCTTGGACAATGATACTCATTGCAATTTTGGTAAGGAGTAGAAATTGTGTGTGTGTGTGTGTGTGTGTGTGTGTGTGTGTGTGTGTGTGTGTGTGTGTGTGTGTGTGTGTGTGTGTGTGTGTGTGTGTGTGTGTGTGTGCGTGGGTGCGGGTGCGCGCGTTGCATAACTGGTAAACCGTAGAGATAGACCAAATCATACTGTACAAAAAATGTAGAACATGCTACAACACAATTTATGTCCAAATAGTTTTTTTTTGTAGACTGAACCATTTCAGAGATACTACTTGTTATTATTGTTATTCATTTTTACTTTCTTCTAGTATTGTATTCCACCCAAAAATTCGATGTTGGGATTTCATTGGAAATATGTGTTTTGGGACCACCTGAATCCAAAAAAAGCATTTTTAGAAAAAGGTCTGTGTGGTGTGTGTGGGGGGTGTGGGGGGGTGTGTGTGGTGGTGTGTGGTGGTGTGGGTGTGTGTGTGTGTGTGTGTGTGTGTGTGTGTGTGTGTGTGTGTGTGTGTGTGTGTGTGTGTGTGTGTGTGTGTGTGTGTGTGTGTGTGTGTGTGTGCGTGCGTGCGCGTGTGTGTGTGTTTTTTTTTTTTTTTTTTTGATTTATTGTTAACATACAGCATGCCCCACTACTTAGTAATATTACATGCTTTTTGTTACATCTGCATAGTTTTAGATATTACAATATGTTAATTAACAAAGTTACAATTGTTTATAAGTTAAACTATTTGGCTGATTATGTTATTTGCAATGTTCGTTATAGTTTGTCAAAATCTATATTGTTTATGAAATATATAAATTCCTTAAGATATTTGTTTCCCAGTTCATTGTTTGTTACCGGCCACTGTCCACCTTTGTTTATAATACTTTGTTTTAGTTTTTGTCTTTCTGTATTTAATAGAGAACACTCATATATTAAGTGGTTTACATTTTGGTTCTGATTTTGACACTTACACAAGGCACTTTCCGCTATCTTGAACCGATGATAGTATTCTCTGGTTTTTCCATGGCCTGTTAACATTGCTGTAACTTGTCCATTTAATGGTATCTTCTGTTTTAGGCGTTCTTGCACTAAGGGAAAAAACATTTTGGTGGTTCTTCCTTTTGAGGTTAAGTCCCATTGTTGTTGCCAAGTATGTAGTGCTCTCTCCGCTGCTTCCTTGATGATGTAGCTTCTTGGGATCTTGTTGTAGATCATCTCTCTGTTATCTTCTTGCGCGGCTTCTTTTGCTAATTTATCTGCTAGTTCGTTACCACGTAGCCCCACGTGGGCCTTTACCCATTTTATGTGTAATGTCCATCCATTTTCTTGTAGTTTCTTAATTTTAGCCTTTATTTCTTCTATTAAGCTGTTCCGAATTTGGCTGGTCTTGAGAAGATCTACTGTAATCTGACTGTCGGTGTACACTACACCTAATTTCTCTCCTACATTGAGTTCATTGTTACTTTCTAGCTCTATAAGAGCCTGTAGAATAGCTATCTGTTCAGCTTGATTGTTTGAGCAATGGGCGCTAAGTTGATATTTTAATTTTTTAACCGGTTCTCCATTTAGAAAAATGACTGCGGCTGCTCCAATTTTTTCGTTTATCTTGCTCCCGTCAGTGTAAATTTCTGTGTTGTACTGTAAGCCTTGTTGTGCTTCTTGAACACTCATTCTATCTGCAGGATGAGGCCACTCGGTCAGTTTCGGGGCTTCTTCGACTAACGTCGGAATTCCATTTGTGCTCGTCACATGTGCGTTTTCGTATATGTCTAGAATTTCTTGAATTCTTATATTTATTGGCTTGACTGCCGCTAAAACGCAGGACGCTTTATATGAAACTGTTCGGTAAGCTTTTGCGATTTTTATGTTCATCAATCTTTGTACACGCTGGTATTTGAGCATATTCTTTCTTTTTAGAATAGATTCTTTCCACACTTTCACTCCATATAACAGCATCGGAAGTATCGCACCTTTATAAATTGTTCGTAAGGCTTGTTGTCCTAAACCCCAGTTCAACTTTGCAGACTTCGCTAATGCATTTACCAGTTTTATGCATTTCTCTGAGACTTGTTTTATATGCATATCAAATGTCATCTTGTTGTCGAACAATATACCTAGGTACTTCAACTGTTTTACTTGCTCTACGATAGAGTTGTTTATATATACTCTTATTTGACTCCTTTCTTCTTTTCTTTTCCTTGTTATAAGAATAGTTTTTGATTTACTGTTGTTGAACTGGAGTTTATATTGTTTTGCCCAATG
Source organism: Tenodera sinensis (assembly GCA_030765045.1). Classification (NCBI taxonomy): domain Eukaryota; kingdom Metazoa; phylum Arthropoda; class Insecta; order Mantodea; family Mantidae; genus Tenodera; species Tenodera sinensis. The sequence goes on from CM060970.1 coordinate 13,812,431, forward strand.
TTCGATTTGGTGTAGATCAGCATTTGCGTACATTTCTGCTACTTCCTTATTTTCTCCTGATGTCATTAGTAATAGGTCGTCGGCAAAGGCTACTAATTTACTTCGTTTCGTATAACGTAAACTGAGTAGCGAGTTATATAAGATGTTCCAGAACCCTGGACCGCAGCAGGATCCCTGGGGGCAGCCCTTCGTCACCTCTTTTTCTACTGTGCTGTGTTTGGTTGAAAGTTTGGCTAATCTGCCTCCGAAATAATTTTTAGTTAAATAATATAGGTTTTTTGGGCATTGTAAATTCCTTAAATTGTGGAGTATGCCAGGCCACCAAGCAGCGTCGAATGCACCTTTAACATCTAGGCTAGTAATTATCACACTGTTTTTCTGATCTAAATTGGTTATGAACTTTTTGACTGCCAGTGCTGCGTCTACGGTGCTTCTTTGAGGGATAAATCCATATTGATTCATGTTGAGCAAATTGTTGGTGTATATGTGATGATTTATTCTATTTATCATCAACTTTTCTAGTATTTTCCCTCCGATATTTAATAGACTTATTGGTCTGAACTTTGTAGCATCGTGACCTTCCTCTTTCCCTGGTTTAACAACGGGTGTGTGTGTGTGTGTGTGTGTGCGTGCGTGCGTGCGTGCGTGTGTGTGTGTGTGTGTGTGTGTGGCGACATGAAGATATTGAAGAAAATTCCTCCACCCTAAACTACCTTTTACATGGAAAATTTTTCAAAAATTTTAATTTTCTTGAAAATGGCTCGAACAATTTTGATTAAAATGCCATATGTTTGAGCTATTTTGATGACAAATGAAATGCATATTTTCAATTTTCTGGCTATAACCTATGTATTTACTCTGGATGACTTTTGAATAACTCATAAATTATAAGAGATAGACAAAATCTTAGTGTGTAAAAAATGTAGATCTCTCTAAAACAGACAACTTATGTCGGAATAAATTTTTTTGTAGAGTGAACCGTTTCGGAGAGTGAGTGAGTGAGTGAGTGTGTTGGGTTTAAGGGGCCGTCGACAACTTGGTCATTAGGGCCCCGAGTCCAAAAGTAAAATTACGTACGGTCAAGTGTTAAAACATCACCCATTAAAAACTAAAAATCTAAGGTTAAAATAGATAAAAACAGCTAAACAACTATTAAAACGTTTCATTTAAAATGCTAAAAACAGAAACTTAAAATTGCTACAAAGTAAAAAACACTAAAACGTTAAAAAAAAAACCAAAAATACGGCAATCTAAAAGGCTAAAATCTCTGAAATAAAATAACCTTACAGTTTAAGAGGTAGAACTGGAACTTAAAAATTCAATGCCACAACTGGGATTTGAACCACAGACCTTCCGCTTGCCGGGCGGAAGCTCTACCACTGAGCTATTGTGACAAACTGCCAGAATGGCATTAATTTTGCCCACACACGGCTTGTGTGTTTAAAAACACCAACAGTAAGTTTGTTGGCATAAATAAATAATAATTACCATTTGAAGGTTATTTAATCCTGGGATATAAAGTACTTGCAATAGTAAGTCACCATTGGGGTAATTGTCTCTGATGTGAGACTGCCTTTGTGGTTTAGCAGGAAAAATACGAACTAACTTGAAAATTTAATGCCATTCTGGCAGTTTGTCACAATAGCTCAGTGGTAGAGCGTCCGCCCGGCAAGCGGAAGGTCTGTGGTTCAAATCCCAGTTGTGGCATTGAATTTTTAAGTTCCAGTTCTACCTCTTAAACTTTGCCCACACACGGCTTGTGTGTTTAAAAACACCAACAGTAAGTTTGTTGGCATAAATAAATAATAACCTTACAGTTGCTTCATAAAATCAATTGTGGAACAAAACCGCAGCACTGTATTTACAGATACTGGGTCGTTGCCTAAAACTGACGACAGTGTAAGGCCCAGGCCAACCGACTGGTGCTCACGAGCGTATCGCGGACAATCAAGGACATGTGCGACAGAGATTGGAATATTACACGTCGTACAGACAGGCTCCGGATCACCACGCAAAAGGTGTCCATGCCGTTTTGGAGATATTCCTTGTTATATTCCTTGTTATTTGTGTAAGTTTTGGAGAACTTTCACTTCTGTCAAATGGAACATTGTTATTCATTTTTACTTTCTCTACTGGTAAGTAGGGGAAGTATTGTTTTCCACCCAAAAATACAAAGTTGAGATTTCACCAGTAACATGTGTTTTGAGACCCCCTGAATCCAAAAAAAAGCTCTCTAGAAAAAGGTCTGTGTGTGTGTGTGTGTATGTCAGTCTGTGGACAACATAACTCAAAAACAAAAGTCGGTTACAAACCAAAGTTGGTATTTAAGTTTAATGTCTTTCAAGGATGCGACATGATGATTTTGAAGAAAATAGCCCCACCCCCAACTACTCTTTACATGGAAAAGTTTTCAAAAAATCTGATTTCCTTGAAAATGGCTAACAATTTTGATTAAAACGTCATATGTTTAAGATATATGTATGACAAATGAAATTTATATCTTGAATTTTCTGGCTACAGCCTATGTAGTCCTGTTTACTCTGGATGACTTTTGAACAACTTGTAAACTGTAAGAGATAGACAAAGATCTTACTGTACAAAAAAATGTAGATCTTGCTAAAACACAATTCATGTCTAAATAATTTTTTTTTGTTGAGTGAACCATTTCAGACATTTCTTGTTATTTGTGTCAGTTTCGGAAAACTTAAAACTTTCGTGAAATGGAACATTGTTGTTCATTTTTTTATATGTAAAGGATGCAAAAAGAACGGGAACTCAAAACTTTAAAAGATTTTACTATCGCTCAAAGCCTACTATAATCCCATATTCCACTTGTACCTAAGAGGAACTAAGCAATAAGATAATTTGTACAAATGTTTATCTAAACTAACACAAAAAAGATATAGGAATAAGATAAATAAGAAAAATTAAAGTTATTAACAGTGAAGCAACAAATAAGTAAGTAGAGAAAGTCATGTGAGTGCAACACATTAGACTTTTTCATGGTCATCCAAAGATCATGGGATTTCAAAGCCATTACATAATGATCCATTTTTTAAAAATCCAACTATTTCTTTAATCTCCGTATTCTCCTTACATCTACAATGAAATATTTACTGAAAAGTATATCTCAATTAACAACAAGTAGGTATAAGAATAAGGTTTTTGAAAAATAATTTGTTGAAGACAGAGAAAGTCATATGAATAGATGGATCAGATCTGAAGAGGAATTTCTTTTTTAAATGAATGGAAATATACAGTACCAGAATTGTATGTGCAGAAGCTCTTCTAGTCACTTAGTCACAGAGAAAACAAAAGGGTGTTCTAGTGCTGAGCATGTTAACATCAGAATGTGTGGTTTTACTTTTTCATCCAGCTTTAACCTGATCCCCAAGACAGTTTAGGAGGTATTTGTTCTTCTTGTAAATGAAATTCCACCAACAAAATGCCCTTGGAGTTCTCAAGGTTATAATTTTTCACATCTTATCTTGCAGAAAGCTTTTTTGGCATTTACACCTGAATTTTTGAAAGCATTTCTTCCCTTCCCCCCTGAAATGTTCAATGTTTTTTTTCTCTCACAATGTACCTTGTAACAGATGTTTACTACACTAACTGTACTACTGACATACCAGACATCCCCACCATTCCTCATTCAAGGCCACAAACTGGTTTGTATTTGATTTGCTCTTATAACTGAGCAAAAAATTGCACGTGTCACAGTTCTTGTGCACTTCCTCATATTCTCAAGGAGTTTTGGCACAACCCATTCTACTTTTAGTCTGTCATGTGTAGTACTACCTACGTAAGAGAAAGCACTGTATCTCACCTAACAATTCCACACTGAAATTTCACCAAAAGCCAAGTTCTCAGGCTCCCTGAATAATAGTTCAAAAGAAAACCTACATAAAAGGGTCTGTGAACTGTAAACTGCTAACTAAAACACCAATCAATTTCTTAAATACCAAACTTTTTATTTAAGCTCATTATCTTCTAACAAATATTTTCAACAAAATCCTCCCACCCTAAATTATCCTTTATATAGAAAATGTTTCAAAAACTTTGATTTTCTCAAAAATGGCTTTGACAAATTTTATTAAAATACAAAGTTAAAGATATTTTCATGAATAAAGAAAATGCGTATCTTTAATTCTCTGGGAACAGCCACTGAAGTACTCCTCATTACTGAATGACTATTACATAGCAGTAAACCATAAGTGATTGACATCTTACTGCATAGAAAATGCATCTCTCATTAAATCACAATTTATGCCGAATTGTTTTGTGAAGTTAACTATTTCTAAGATATTCCTTCCAATTGGTTTGAATTTCAAATATTTATACTTTTCTCAAATGGGTCCATCATTTGTTTTTTTTCCCCTCCTGGTCATGCAAATAGAATGGAATGTTAAAGCTCTCCCCTTATAACAGGTGATCCAAAAGACTGTGAACCAGGCTGGAATACAGTATTTACAGGAAATCTACACACACAGATCGATATTTACATAAAACCTCCAACCATCACCCTAGGCAGAAACAAGGTATAATAAAAACACTTACAGAATGAGCATCCCGGCTCTGCAATAAGAAATACTTAAAAGAAGAACTCAAACATCTAAACTCCGCATTCCAGTCCAATGGATACACACAAAAAGAAATCCGGCGCGCAGTTCATCCCAGGTGACCAACAACAAAAAAGGAAGAACGCGAAAAAGTAGCAACAGCCTTTCTCCCCTACATCAGGAACGTCTCCGACAGGATAGGCAAGCTTCTGCGATCACATGGAGTTGATACTGTCTACAGACCGACTAACAAGGTCAAAGACCTCTTGAGATCTGCCAAAGACAAACGCCACCCACACACATCTGCAGGTGTATATAAAGTTCCCTGCAGTTGCGGCAAAGTATATATAGGCACTACTATGCACAGTGTAGCCACCAGAATAAAAGAACATGAGCGTCACACCAGATTGGGACATACAGATAAATCGTCTGTGGCAGAGCACACCTTGTTATTCGGCCATGATGTCAATCTTAAAGAAACCTGAATCCTGTCTTCTACGGTTAACTACTATGCCCGACTACAAAGGGAGGCCATAGAAATCTACAAACACAAAGACAACTTCAATCGCAAAGAAGAAATACTACGTGTACATAAAGCATGGATACCGGTTTAAGATAGACCTTCAGACACACACAACAGTTGTAATAAAACCCCACCTACAACGGGCCAATCACCACCGTAGACGGCGCAACAATGCCCCGCCCACCCCCACCCATATAAATAAACGTAACGGACATTAACGGCCATTTCTTCCACTACTTCTCTGCTTCCACATTCTAACTCTGACCAGTGCAGACGGAGGATCGTGTTACCCTGATGATGCCAAGTGCAGTACTTGGCGAAACGTTGGTATATACCATGCCTTCTAGACCACGGCCTACAAGCCCGGAAGAACTAAACATTTGGAATGATTGGTTTGAGTTTATGGTGGGTTCTGCTAATGCCCCTTTCCCCTCGACAACAATCCCCACAGCTTGCAACAATACAGAGCTTGATCCCACACAGCAAAATGCAAGTCACTTGCCTCTTGCATTGTTTTCAATACTCCTCTAAGCATACATAAGCGAAAAGACGTAGCAAAGATGTAACAGTCAAAGTCTATTCATAATTTCATAAACATTTCATTTTCCCATTTTAAAATAAATAGGAGATTTAGCCTCTTTTAGGTTTTAAAGTCTCATTTAGCCATTTTTAGGTTTTATAAGATTCAAGTATTTGGCTCCGATGATCATGAAACAGATAACAAAATTAAACCACTGCAGTTAACTATCAAGGAATAAAATAGTTAAAAAACTAAGCATCCGGGCCCTAGTTATAAGTAAATAAATAAATACATAAATAAACAAACATTTATAAATCAATAAATAAGTAAATAAACAAACAAACAAACAAATAAATAAATAAATAAATAAATAGTGTGAGAGGTAGAATCAAGACTGAAAAGCTCAATGCCATAGCCAAGATTTGAACCACGGATCTTCCGCTTCATGCATGGCTTCTCTAACCACTGAGATACCATGGCAACTTGTTAGTATGACATTAAATTTTCCAACTGATTCATACTGGCTAGTATGGTAGCTCAATGGTAAGAACAGCTGTGCATGAAGCAGAAGATCCACGGTTAAAATCCTGGCTATGGCATTGAATTTTTTAGTTCTAATTTTATCTCTCCAACATTGTCCACACACAGCTTGTGTGTTTAAAAACACCAGCAGTAAGTTGGTTGGCATAAAATAACAATTACCAAATGAATGTATGCTTACTTCAATGCTCATCGGATTGGTATTGATAGGCCTATTTTGAACTTGTATTAACTATTTGCATGCCAATTTTAAGTTTTTTACTTCCTCTACTGGTAAGTAGAGGAAGTATTGTATTCCACCCAAAAATTTGATGTCCAGATTTCACCGGAAATATGTTTTCAGAATCCCTGAATCCAAAAGAACATATTTTTATAAAAAGGTGTGTGTGTGTGTGTGTGTATACATGTGCGTGTCTGTCAGTCTGTGGACAGCATAACTCAAAAACAAAAAGTCCGTTAAAAACTAAAGTTGGCATTTAAGTTTAATGTCTTTCAAGGATGCCACACAATGATTTTGAAGAAAATAGCACCATCCTAAACTACCCTTTACATGGAAAATTTTTATTTTCTTGAAAACAGCTCAAACGATTTTGATTAAAATGCCATATGTTTAAGATACTTTGATGACAAATGAAATGTATATTTCGAACTTTCTGGCTATAGCCCATATAGTCCTATTTACTCTGGATCACTTTTGCATAAAACTGGTAAACCGTAAGAGATAGACAAAGTCTTACTGCACAAAAAATGTACATCTCACTAAAACACACAATTTATGTCCAAATAAATTTTGTGGTAGAGTGAACCATTTCGGAGATATTCCTTGTTGTTCATGTAAGTTTTGGAGAACTTATACTTCTGTCAAATGGAACATCGCCATTCATTTTTTTATATGTTAGGTATGCACAGCTTTAAAAGCTTTGAAAGCTTTAAAGATTTTACTATCACTCAAAGCCTACTGTATACCCATATTCATGTTGCACGTACAAGAAAACAAGCAATAAAATAATTTCTGCAAATGTTTATCTCAACTAACATGAAGAAGATAGAAGAATAAGAGTTTGTAAGAATGGTTAGTACAAAGTCACCTGACTGCAATACATCAGATTTTTTAGTGCCTATTGCGCCGAGCTCCATTCATCACTGGTCACAAAACTTTGTCAGAATTTATCTTATTCTTATTATCTATACTTAGTCAGTTACCCAGTCTAAAAGACATAATTAATTGTACTTACCGCTTTTTTTCATATTTTGCTATCATAAAATCTTTAATTTGTTGCTCTTCTTTCGACTCATGTGCATGGTTGGAGTCATATAATCCTAGCCAAATTCTTCTGCAGTACTGATGAAGAAAAAACACTTCATTAGTTTATGGTATGTGTATTGTTGTCCAGACAAAAACATAAGAGTTGTTGTGCAAATAATACTGAGTTTCTCTTGAATTCTCTTCATTATAAAAGATGTTTCAAACAATGTTGAACATGCATGCAGTCAAAATATTGGAAAATGCAAGCCAGGTACTGTATTTTAATTTGTTGTTCATATAGGATTTTTTGTATGAACTTTATTTTTAGGTATTCACCACAGATAATATGAGGTGCTTAGAATAGCAAGGGCGTATGCGCCAAAATACGAATTTTTTGTTTTTCTTGCAACATATAGTATGAAGCCTACTCTTTAATGCCTGTTAAGTGTGAATGGCTGATACGCCCTGGATATGAACGAATTCTCCATTTGAATACAGCATGGTGTTAGACCTAACGAGCTTCAGCCGAATCTCGAGAATAGCAAAGGTGCATAAGCCAACCTGCCGGCCGCTACGCTGTGACAGTCGCTGTTGAAGAGAATGTAACAATAAATCACTTAAGAGAGGGTACTGTTTATTTTCAGGCCTTTACCCCTCATAAATGGTTATTCCTTATCCTTTCAAACATGTTTGCGGTTTTGTAAATAGTTTCTGCCTATAGATGTACTCCTGCCAGTACGGGGTATTTCTTTGGTTCAGTCTGTTGCTTTTAAAGAAAGCTGTAACATGTTTTAGGGACTTACAGCTCTCGGTTTACCTTCTGTTTAGCATTCTATTTCTAGAGTTGCGTCGTTTACTAACAATACCATTGAACAAACCTTTAGTGCATTTAGCGTAGTGGTTTACTTTTATTAAGCACTATGAGTGACACAGACAGTGATTTTATCTCTCACCACGTAAGTCGTCCCAGAAAATGCAGCATGCAGAAAAACCTATGGAAAATACATATGGCCAAGAAGAAGAGAAATACAGGTGAAGAACACGTAAGTTTAAAAACCAAACATGTAAAGGCACACACCAGAGGTAGAAGAAGAGACAGCAGCGGACATTACTAACATACTCTGGTTCCTCACGGCACAGCACAGCGGTTAAACATCTTCGGTGATCTAGCTATACTTCGTGTTAACTTACTTCTTTATATTCACTTTAGAAGCATTGTTTGTTAGTATTAAAACAAATATTTACCAATATTAGTTAAAGTATTGCTTGCAAAATGCTAACTTTACAAGTAAACGTTTTGGTTAGAACGCGCATGAAATCATACGTTATCTGAATTATATTGTTAATGAAATTAACCTTCTGTAATCTTAAATATGTGCCAAATAACATTTTAGATTCCTAATTAGCAGTTTTAATGCATTAGATTCACATCTGAGCAATTTTTAATTTCTCTATAGATGATTTTAATGTGTATTGCATAGTAAAACTTTAATCACATTTTTCTCAAAACTAGCTTTTGGCGCATACGCCCTTGCTATTCTAAGGTCCTCATATGTGGATTTAGCGAGAGAGGGCAGGTGGACAAGCCAATTATTCTGTCATCAAAAACACAGTAAAGCAATACACTGATTTTCTTGGGCTTCCTTCACTGTTAGCAATCTTCTTATTTTTCCTTGGTTGGCGGCCTGTTTCCTTTGCCTTGTAATGGTTAGTAGAAGTCCTCAAAAAGCTGCCCACTTAATATTTTTGATAATCCTTAAGGTATTTTATTTTCTTTTTCTTTTTGAGGTTTAATGTCCTTTAACTGGTTAGATCATATCATGCAATAAATGAAATGGGTGAAATAATGCTCACATGATCATAGAGCTTAGAACTATTCAATATCCATCTTTCAAGATAAGGGATAGAAAACCTTATCCAGGTAACTCACCCCAATGAGATTCAAACTCAGGACCTCTTGAATGTGAGACACTACCTCCACATAAAAAGCGGTGGGTATCAAGCTATTGTTGCAATATGTTAATATATTTTGTTGCATTTAAATGTAATTAGCATTATTGAAGTTGCATAATTAATGTGAACATTGTTGTTAATCACCAATGAAAGTATTTGTATGTTGAAATGCATGTGTCCGGAAAAATAACATAACCACAAAATTTACATAAATTGCATAAAACCCCTAGTGCAACAGGCCTTCACTGGCCAAGGCTTACCACTCGGCTGCTGCATCCCCCACCTCTGCCCACAGGCATCATGAGTAGGATGCAGTACTGGAGGGTGGGACGTGCTCAGTGCCCCGATCCCTCCTGGTCAGAGCCGACATTAATAATTGGTGTTAGTGTGAAGAACTCAGTTCACTTACATAACTAAAGGGAAATGACAGACAATACTCATTGTATCATCTTAAAAGCAGTAGTTAAGCACAAATAACATTTTTCAGGAATAAGTTACTTCATCAACTTCCCTGTTCTACCACTATCGTGATGTCAGATGATTACCTCGGATCCATTTTCCCTTTGAATCCAACTTCACTTAAGGTGGGGGATTAGCCCAACACTTAAGGTCCATGTTTTATCCCTAGGGTACTCGAGTAGATCCTCAGTTCTTGAGGTAGGGATTGCGCATTTCCTCCCAACCCCGGAAGGTTTTGGTTTTCCCGCAAATACTCGGGAGGCTGTTTGCAGTGGTTTCCCACTGGGCGATGGGGTCGTCACTTCCCTACACCACAAGTTACTAGTTCATCAGACACAAAACTATGTATTTAAACATCAACATAAAAATATATCTTTCCAGGCACATGTACCTAATAAAATCTTTAAGGGACAGCCCTTGTACAATGTCCTTCACTTATTATTTACCTATTTTAACTTGTTTTTTCAGCCCAAATTATGGAGTTGTTCAGTAGTCAGTAATATCAACTGCAGTTAAAAAGTATATGTGATTCAACAGTATGGTAAATGCGCTTGTAAATAATAGATGAGTTAGTTCAAAAAAAATCTAAGTCACATTTTTCTTATTTTTTAGTTATGATTATTATTATTATTTATCTGGGTGATCGAGCTTCACTTGACTTTTCTTTTCTTTTCCTTTTTTTAATCGTGGTTTTTTTTGGGGTGGGGGGGGGGGGGGAGAAAAGATATTTAGATAAACTTGAAAAGCAAAATGTTAACTAAATATAAATGTTCATCCTAATTGTTGGAGCTGTTTGTGACGAGAGCCTTAATATCCTGGCCTGTTTGTTGAAATTGGCCTATTAGCAGAGAAATCATGGCCAAAATAAGGTTTGGGGTAATTGTGACTGTTATGCGTAAAGTCGTATTTTTTCAGGAATGACACCTACTTAGATAAACCTAATAAACAAAACCCTGTCTGAATACAAAATTTGATCAAAATCGTTAGAGCCGTTTCCAAGTTGTACAGAATATATTTATATACAAGAATTGATCATCATCATCATTTACCAGAGTAGGTGTTTGTATTGTGTCAGCGTCACTTTTGTTTTCGCTCCTTCGCCTATCCTTTCAACATACAAATACTTTCACTGATGAGTAAAAAATATAATATTCACATAAATTATCCAATTTCAATGTCAGGTGTTCAAGTATCACCTTGGGCATAGGTGTTAGTGTGTATGTAAACAATCAGAAAAACAACAAAAAATGAAAAAAGAAATAATGGAAATAAGAGTGCATTGAAGCAGGGTCATGTTACACTGTTAGTAGAAAAGAAAGGACCTCTTGGATGTGAGACAGACACACTACCTCGACACGACAAAGGTAGACATCAAGCTATTGTTGTAATATGTTACTATAAATTTTGTTGCATTTAAATGTATTTAGCATTAGTGATGTATTATTTTACTTATGCCAACCAACTTACTGCTGGTGTTTTTAAACACACAAACCCTGTAAGTTTGTTGGCATAAATAAAATAATAATTACCATCTAAAGGTTACTTAGACCCGGGGCATAAAGTAATTACAATTTGTAAGTCGCCCTTGGGGATGTGAGATTCCCTTATGGTCTACTGGGAAAGTACGAACTTAGTGTAATACTGGCAAGTAGGCCATGGTAGCTTAGTGGTTAAAGCAGCCGCTTAATGTGGAAAATCTGTGGTTCAAATACCGGCTATGGCACTGAATTTTTCAGTCCTGATTCCACCTCTTAATTATTGATGTATGTTGAAATGCAAAGAAATTCATAAGAAAGGATATTAAATTAGAAAGACAGTGTGTTATAACTATTCTAAATTATAAATATCAACATTTTAATAAAATACCAGAACTCTGAAAGGAGTAGTAATAAATTTGCCTTTTTGTAGCACATAACCCTGCAGATTAAAGAGCTCAATGCTCTATTAATTTAAAACTGCTGCAGTCTTATAACACAGACACGGTTTCATTAACTTTTTCTAGTAAACTGCACGGCTCTAAAGCAAATCATTGTGACAGTATACACACAACCCATAAACATTGTCCTGATTTATGAAGCAAAAACATTTATTGATACTTATTAATGCTTGTTCTCAGAATCACCACAAGAGGTCAGCTGTAGCGCAAGTTGTTCACGTGATATTTATTGGACTGTTGCCTGTAAACACATGTCACGATAATGTTCTTGGAAGACAGTTATAGTGCTGATGCGACTGTATTGTTGTTCCTGCATAGTGATTTGCGAAGATGGAAAAAATCGAGATTCGAGCAGTGATTAAGTATTTCTTAATGAAAGCAAAGGATATTCATGCCGATTTTCTCAATACACTAGGGGACTCTGCTCCTTCACATTCAACTGTTGCCAAGTGGACAAACAAATTTAAATTTGGTTGGGAGAGCTTAGATGATGACCCGCGCAGTGGCTGGCCAAGATGTGTCACTACCCCAGAAGTCATTGCAACAGTGCACAAAATGGTAATGAAGGATTGCCAATTGAAATTGCATGAAATTACTCAAGCTTGCCTGATGTCATCTGAAAGGGTATATCGAATTTTGACAGAAGAATTAGATACAAAAAAATTATCTGCAAGATGGGTGCCGTGACTCTTGACACTGAATCAACAACCAATGAGAATGGAAGTATTGGAACAATGCTTAGCACGTTTTAGGAGCAACAAACAAGATTTTTTGCGACGGTTTGTGGCCACAGATGAAACTTGAGTCTGCTACTATACTCCAGAATCAAAACAACAGTCAAAACACTGGAAGCATGCTGATTCTCCACCACCAAATAAAGCAAAGACAATTCCTTCTGCCGGAAAGGTAATGGCATCAGTTTTCTGGGATGCGAAGGGGATTCTGCTTGTAGATTATCTCCCCAGTGGGCAAACCATTACTGGAGATTATTATGCTAACCTCCTGGACCAATTAAACCAAAAGATACATGGAAAAAGGCCAGGTTTAGCAAGGAAAAACATTGTATTCTATCAAGACAATGTGCACCAGCACACATGAGCCATCGCCATGGTGAAATTGCACCAACTAAGGTATGAATTGTTGCCACACCCGCCTTATTCACCTGATATGACTCTGTCAGACTTCCGTCTCTTCCCGAAGCTGAAAATGTTCCATGGTGGACGAAGATTTTCTTCAAATGAAGAATTGATAGCCGGAGTTAATAACTATTTTGCAGGCCTGGAGGAATCTCATTTTCGAGATGGGATCAAGGCATTGGAACATCACTGGACTAAGTGCATTAGTCTACAAGGAGACTATATTGAAGAATAAAAAAAGTTCCAGTGTCGTAAGTACTTTTTTTCTATTCCATTCCGAGAACTTATCAAACAACCTTCGTAAAAGACATTAGAAACAACTCAAGTCAATAGTCCACCAAAATAGCTTCAGACATTATCTAAACAAGTTGTAATTTGGCAACAAGTTCTTCAAATTTAATTTAATAAAATTGATTAATTTTAAAATTGAACATTTCTTTAAAATAAAGAACTCTTGCCATCATTAGTAATATTTTATCTAAATCCAATACGTCCTGAAGAATAAGAACATCTCTTGTTTATAAAAGAAGTGTCGCACTATAATACAGTAAGCATACACTGTTATATAGTATACATTATACAAAGTCTTGGTTTGAACATATGGTCTCACAGGGAGTGTGCCATTTGCCAGCGAAGTTGGATAATCATAGTCCTTAAATTCAAGCACATACATTTCCCACGCAGATTGTAACTACAATAACCATATAGAAAATGTTGGAAATCATAGTTCCTGAGTTACAGTTATCTTCAAAAGTTTTAATTTTAAACTTTTATTGGCATTCCAAGCCAAGGTTTGCAAAATTTCTGATTCCTGTGCAAGCTTCCTCAGATATTTCTTTGGACTTCATTCTAACTTGACTCCAATCTCATCAAGCCTTTCCTCTGCAAGAACACAGTGATTTACTATTGGTTTCTTATCCAGAATAGATCCTGTTCCCCTAAATTTACTCACAAAATGAGGATGTGAACAGCAGGGAATCTCTCACTTCCTTGTTGTCACACAGGATTCATATGTAACGATTCTGAAAGCTAAAGTGAAATGACTTTAGGGCATCATAACAGTATTAACACGTTACAATACTGAAACACATGGTTTCACAAGATGCCCACCTCTGTCCAGCACAGACTTCACGTCAACTACTAGTCGGTAGACAGAGAGGTAACAGAACTGGTTAAGGAACGGCGCAGAGCAAGCACTTCCCCATAAAATGGGCAAGCATCCAAATGAAGGCCATATAATAAACACTGTATTTCACTGTATAATCACAGTATGGTCGCACTTTGATATATAGATAAGTAATCAGGACTTCAGCATTTCACTGCATAATTGTCGTATTAATATTCCACATGTTCACTATCAAGAAATATTGAAAAATAATGGGTTTCTACTGCAACCTGGTAGGTTTGCAAGAGAGAATACAGAGTAACATACTGCAACATATTGCTCATTGTAAATGTCATCAGTTTGCAGACTGTCGAGATGGTGACTAGCCCATCAATGAATATGACTGGTTCAAGTACCTAAAGCTTAAGTTTGGAGTTTGACAATGCTACGTTGTTTAGTTTTGTTTGGCAGCCAACAACAGTGAATGCTTTCAGTAAATTTGTAAACATGGATAAAACTGGTTATCATTATGTGGCGGGGATTTATTATAAAGATGGTTAACACATATTAGTGTGGATATAGCGGCAATTGAAGCACTGTTTTTGCTAAATGGTGTAAAGTTTGTTGGAGCAGGCGCGATTCCTATCTGCAGGGGATGTGGTCGTGGAATGGAATGCATAAATTCAACGTACTTTTATTATAAACACATTTATTCTTTTTATATTCACCTTACATCACTATTTCACTTGGTAAATAACTTTTAAAATTGGATAGCGTCCATGCTGGCTAGAAGTTTGTGTAATTCACATATTCACACGCCATCAACAATTCTACGTCTTTACACTTTGAAGTCATAGACGCTAATGAAAGTAGTTTTTGGCGTGGGTATAACGCAACACCGCCATTCTTTTGTATTCATCCGCGCAACAGTTCTCATTGGTCGAACTCAAACAATTGAGAAGACATTGTCTATTTTGAGTATTGAAAAAATTAGGTCCCTTATACATTCAAATTAAAAGAATTAAAAATTTACACACTCTTATAAAAATATTTACATGAACAATTTTCTATTAGTCAATATTCTGTCTCATATGCCCCTTGTTTTGTTTTTCAAGTTGTCACCTTATATACAATCTTGAAACACAATACAATACTTCTCCCTACTTCTATGATTCAATCACTTTGTACAATATATATATTTTTTTTTTTTTACAGTCTTCTTCACTGTTTGTCTTTGTCCTTTGTTTTGACATGATACAGCATGTCTTTATAAACTTCACATATTCGATTGCTACACAATGCATTCAATTATTGTACAATACATATCCAGTTATTGTACAATATACCCAGTTATCATATCACATATGTTGTTATTATACAATACACTTTCAGTCATTATACAGTACATATTCAGTTATTGTATAACACATTTGAATACTGTACAACATGTCCAATCATTACACAATACATATTCAGTTATTGTACAACATATCCTGCTATCACATCACATATGTTCTATTATTATGCAATACATATTCAGCTATTACACAATACACATCCAGTTTTGGCATAAAGCATTTAGTTATTACTCAATATATTCAGTTATTACACAATATATCCAGTTATCATATATGTTGTTATTATACAGCACATATTCAGTTCTTATACAACACATACACAGTTATTGTACATTTGACATTGACACAAATATAATTTAAGTGTTTCATGTGGTTTTTGACTTGTATTCATTGCTATGAGGAGAGAAAAACAGGATACAAATTTTGAGCTAATGATTTTGATCATATTTATGGCAATATTTTATTCAGTTCTTTGCCTTCTTTGTCTTATAAGCTTATGTATAGGCAGGTTGCTGAGTCGGTTCTTAAACTCTGATGTTACTAATGGTATTAACTTTCTTGATTGGGTTATTATTCATTGTTGTTTGGTTCAACATTTCTTCGAGCTTAGCCTTGGCTATATTCATCTCAATTCATGGGCATTGTTTTTCTGGTTATGGTTTTCCTCACTTCACTAATTGTCATGTCTTTGTCTCTTATTTTTATAAGAGAAAACTTCTATACTTACAATTATTCTGTAATTGTATTATTTTTCTTCTCCATTTACTCTCGACATCTTTGTGTCGAAATATTATATCTTTTTCATCATAATTGATCCATTTTTATTTTTGTCCCTGACATCCTTATGTCAAAAACATATTATCTTCCGTCGCTATGATTCATTTATTTAATGACAATCAGTGTCCTCATCTGTCTTTGTTGACAATGCTCTTTGTGGTCGATATAGCCAATGACCATGTTGATTTTTTTTTTTTCTTGTTGTAATTCCTAATCTGAACATGATTTTCT
Source organism: Tenodera sinensis (assembly GCA_030765045.1). Taxonomy (NCBI): domain Eukaryota; kingdom Metazoa; phylum Arthropoda; class Insecta; order Mantodea; family Mantidae; genus Tenodera; species Tenodera sinensis. The sequence goes on from CM060970.1 coordinate 13,828,774, forward strand.
ATAAGTAACCCATTAAAATTGTTATCTTCCTTCATCTCTACTACTCCTGCCTTACACATTCGTTGACAAAGACTATTTGGCCCTTTCTTTGTATGGCTTCAATTTGTTTTTATGGTATCTTCCTACCAACTTGCCATTTGTATTCTGTAGCTCATACGTGTGGTCACCCAGCTGTTTTGTTATGACCAGTGGTCCAGTATACAATAGTTCCATCTTCCCAGATCTCTTCTCAGATGCCTTGGATGCTTTGTGGCTTTTTAAGAGCACCTTTTCTCCAATTTGTGGGGACCATTTCCTGACGAATCTTTTCACCTTGTTCCTCCCTTTTTCAGCCTTCTGTTGCAATCTTCGGAATGCCAATTGACATTTTTCTTTCTCTGATAATTCTCTTTGGGCAGCCATGGTAGTGTCAATGTCAATTGCTAATTTTCTTGGTTTCGTGTTGGTCATTAGCTCGATAGGTGCGAACTTGGTCGTGGGGTTCACCGAATGGTTAATCACCTCCTCTATATATCCGCATTTTTCCGTCCAGGAAGTGTGGTCTCTGTGGCAGAGCAAACGAAAATAAATACTAATATCCCTCATGATTCTCTCAGTCGGGTTTCCCTGGGGATAATATGCTGAGGAATAGTACAATTTTATTCCTAATGTTTCTAAGGTGTTCTGAAACAACTTGCTCTTATGCATGGTCGCATTGTCCGATAAAATACATTTTATTCTCCCATATTTTGGGATGTAGTCCTTGACGATTTTATCTAGGCATGTTCTGCTTTTGATGTTCTTAATGGGGTATATTTTGGTGAATTTTGTAAAGACATCAAACATGACAAATATGTATCTGTTTCCATCTTTACCCCTAGGCAGCTCTCCATGCTCGTCAATACACACCAATGCATTTTTTTCATTCCTCACAATGGATTGTGGGATGACATCGTACTTTACATTAATTGGCTTGGCCTTTTGGCATAGGTCGCATGAGGAAATTAACTTCCTGACCTTCTTGCCAAGATGTTTAATGTACAATACCTCCTCGATGGCAAGCATTGTCCTCTCAGTACCGGAGTGAAGCATCGAGTGGTGGAATGCCAAAATGACCCTGTCTTGTAAGGAATTTGGTACCATCATTTTCCATTTCCTTACGTCGCGACCATGCAGTTTAAATAGGATGTTCCTAAATTTGCCTATCTTGGCATCCAATCTTGGTATTATGTCTGGAGCCTTGTCGAATAGCCTCTTCAATTCAGGGTCTTCTTGTTGCCGCTTTGCTATGTTCTTGAAGTCTTGCAAGATCTCGTTGTTTTCTTTGCTACTTATCTGCATAATTTTGATCTCATGGTGCGGACTGTATACCGTCTCGGGTATGTGACTTTCCGACCTCAATCTTGACAATAAGTCACTGAAGATATTCTCCTTCCCCGGGATATGTTTGACCTCTATGTCGTATGACATGATCTCATGTATGTACCTTGAGATTTTGGAGTTGGTCAGCTTGCATTTTTGAATGAAGGACAGGCTTACGTGATCTGTATATATAATTATCTTATAAAGATATATATATTGTCTGAACTTCTGCAACGCAAAATGGATTGCACCTATTTCCAGTTCGGTTATGCAGGCATTGGCTTCTATTTTGTTTAAGAATCTAGAAGCTGTGGCAATCACATGTTTGTTGCCATCTGCATCTCCTTGTGCTAATATCGCACCATATGAGTGCGCACTAGCATCAGTGTATACTAGAAAAGGTGAATTTGGATCCGGTCGTTCCAGGAGAATACTGTGCTTGAAAAGTTCTTTGATATTCTCAAAGGCCACCTGGTGTTCGGCATTCCACTCCCACTTAGTATCTTTTTTCAACAGTGCTCTAAGGGGTACCAATTCCTTAGCGTAGTTGACCACGAATTTCGACTGGTACTGCAAAATGCCCAGAAACCTCCTCAACTGTTTTAAGTTACGTGGGGGTGGTATATGCTCTATGGCCTTGACCCTCTCCGGATTAGGTTGTATACCATCAGGTGTTATGATGTGGCCCAGAAATTCAGCCTCTTTGACGAAAAATTCACACTTTTCTAAATTTAGGGTCATGTTGCTTTCCTGGAACCTGGATAATACATAATCTATGTGATGTAAGTGCGACTCGGGATTCTCACTGTATATTAGAAAGTCGTCTACATATTGCGTCACAAAAGTCTCGATGGTATCTCCAAAAACTTTGTCCAGAGCTCTCAGTAGTGCACTGCTACTGGTCGATAGTCCAAAGGCACATTTTGAAAATTGGTATACCTTTCCCTTGTGCAAGAAACAGGTATATTTCCTGACATCTGGATGAAGAGGAATTTGCCAGAACGATGCTGTCAAGTCGAGACTTGTGAAATGTTGACCTCCTTTCAATTTCGATATTAGTTGGTCTACCCCCTCAGGCCTGTAGTGATCCGGCAAGGTATGTGTGTTTATCTTCCTTGCGTCGATGGTCATCCTCAATTTTCCCCCTTTCTTATGGACCCATACTACTGGATTCACATAACATGAGTCCGATGGCTCTATTATTCCGTCCGCTAACATCTTCTGGATTACTCTGTCAGCTTCCTCCCTAATGGAGTTGGGGATGGGCCTGGATTTGTGTGAATAGGGGGTAATATCTGTTACTGTAAAGGTATGTACGTACTTGTTACACGTACCTGGCTTTTTATCGAAAACTTTCCTGTTTTTAACCAGTATTTTCCTAAGTTGGCTTCTTTCCTCTTCAGAGATGCCATGTGCCCCCCAGACCTTCTCATCGATTAGCTGTAACATCGATTCTTCTCCATCTGTTGGTAGTGGTTCAGGTTGGCAGTTGTCCCAGGCAACATACTCGTCTTCTGTGCAGATCCAATGGCTGCAAACGTTAGTTTCTTCACCGCTCGTCCAACCTGTTTTCTTCGTATCTACCCTTAGGTCTATCAATCTATTCTCGTGGACATTGATGTTCTCCACAAAGAATTGTTCGTCCGGATGGATCCCTGTCTGGTCTGGTTCCTCCTGGCATGTTTCTTCCTCCAGGAACTTCGCAGTGCATTCTGAGGCTCCTTCCTTAATGATAAATTCATGTAGGTCATAGTTAATTACTGACCTCCAAAGGTTAAGCAAATCACTGCCAATGATTAGGGTAGCTGTTAATCTTGGTATTACTAGGGCAATGAAATCGAACTTCCAACTTTCGATTTCAATTACCAGCCTTACCTGGTATTTAACATGTTCTTTCTTCTTGCCAATTGCTGTGCTGCAATATACTCCGCACACAGGCAAGAATTCAGCATTTCTTTTAGTTATCAGTTCTTGGAACAGCTGTTCGTCACATACTGATGTGCTGGCTCCTGTATCGATCATCGCTGGCAATTCAATACCCCATACCTTCAGCCTAATCATTGGTGGATTGGTTATCTCCTTTCTTTCACTCGCCTGTCTTCTCAAGGTACCTACATTATATTGGTCAATATCGCCCCTACTGCCACACAGGTCAACTTCCGGGACACAAAGTTGACTTGTACTTAGTTTTCCTGGACGTTGGAGGTGATCGTAGTTTCTGTATTCTGTGCAGTATCGGTCCTATCCGGCACATTTTCACTCTGTTCCTGTTGTCTTATGTTGTCGATGTTCCCTTGGTTTCTGCCCCTTTGACGTGAACCCCTATTGTACAACGGCCTATGGCTGTTCATGTATTCCCTACAGAATCGTATATGATTCACTTGATGGGTACGATCTCCTGGTCTTCCACGATCATACCTGTGCGTTCTGTACCTCGATTCACCCCTCGGTATTGTGTCGTGGTACCGCTGTCTTGTGTTCTCCATCCTCTCGCCATGATTATGTGGTTGTGGGAAATGGTGTGCCCCTCTCCCCCTTTCATGGGTACTCCTAGTATTTGTATGTTCTCCTTCGCTTTGGTTGTTCGTAGCCGTGTTTCGGTTTAGGATGGGTGAGTTTGGGTGACCGTTCCTATGTCTATGTTCATTAGGTCGACCATTTTGTGTTTCGAAGGCTGTCAGCAGTTCTATCATATCTGCAAAATCTACTGGCCTTGCAACAATTAATCCTGTTCTCACTGTGTCTGGGAAATGTCTCGTTATGCTGGCAATTAGTTCTGCCTCCGACAAGTTAGGGTCTAATAGCTTTCCTTTGTTGGCTACTTTCATGAAATAGTCGACTAATGACAATCCTTTGGCTGGATCGTATCTACCTGTCGCTAGCTCTACCCTAGTTTGGTTTTGTTTAGCTGGGCCCCAATATCTTGATAGGAATAAATTTCTGAATGAGCTATAAGACTCGTGACCAGCTAGTGTTAACCTGAGCCATTCTAATGCCTTGTTTTTTAAGCTTTTCTTTACTATCATCATCCTAAGCTCGTTTGGTATCCTTTTCACTTTAAAGTATTCCTCCATCTCTTTAACAAAGAGTTTTGGATCATCTCCCTTCTCCTCGTCAAATGTAGGTGGTGTAATTTCATGTAATATGCTGTTAGTGTAACATGTGTTATGTGTTGTGTCATTGTTTGGTTGTGAACCTCTTTCTCTGTATGGTGAGTCAACATTTTGTACATTACTCAAGTAACTCTCATCTTGTACATTACTTACATCTAAATCATCTTGTCTTTGTAATGCCTTCACAACATCATTTACATTAGCCAAATTTTCTTTCCCTTTTTTCATTTCTTCACAAATTGATTTTAAATCATTCTTTATTTCTAAGTGGCTTTGTTTCATATCATTTATAGCATCCTGTTGTGAAAGCATCACATCATTCATTGTCTTAATTTTAGGGATTACTATTTGTTCTACAGTTTCATTAATAATGTCTTTCTTTACAACCTCAATCTCTTTCCTTAATTCCTCAGTTATTTCTGCTTTTACATTTGTTATCTTACAGTCTACACTTGTATTACTTTCTGTTATTTCATCCCTACATCTAGCAATTTCTTCTTCTAACACAATTTTACTCTCTCTCATCTCTGATTCTATCTTTCCCATCCTATCTCCTACAATTTCTATCCTACCTTCTAAGGCTTCCTTTGTTTCATTTAAGTTTTTGTGAACTAATTTTAAATTAGTTTCCATTACTTTCATATTTTCTTTACACTCCTGTCTCCCTAATTCTATTTTCTGTTCTAGGTTCTGTCTACCTAATTCCATTTGCTGTTCTAAGTTCTGTCTACCTAATTCCATTTTCTGTTCTAAGTTCTGTCTACCTAATTCCATTTTCTGTTCTAAGTTCTGTCTACCTAATTCCATTTGCTGTTCTAAGTTCTGTCTACCTAATTCCATTTTCTGTTCTAAGTCTTTTCTCACTTCCTCCATTTTCTGTTCTATTTCTTTTTTATTATTTTCCAAGTCCTCTCTCACTCCCTCTATTTTTTCACCTATACTCTGACCTAAACTTTGTTCTATATCCTGTTTCAATTCTATCTTATTCTGTTCCATGTCCTGTTTTAATTCTGCATTATTTTGTTCCATTTTCTGACCTAATTCTACCTTGTTTTGTTCCAGTTTCTGACCTAAACTTTGTTCTAGTCTTTCAAACATCAACATCATTAACCTTTGGTCTTTACTTATTTCCGCCTGTTCACCTTCTAATCCTTCCTGATAATTAGGCCTATCTGCCCCTTCCCCCACTCCTGTTTCTATCTCTTTTCGCGACATTTTAATTCCTTTGTCTAATTCACTTAATGTTGAAAGTCCTGTCACTTTTCCACTTCTTAAAAACATGCACAAGGGAATAAAATAAAGAAACAAAAAATTTCGATCCTACTTTCTTTTCTGCTGGTTCTTCGTCCGGTTATTTACGTCTCCTGGGTAGTTGGCTTCGCTAGATGATCTCCGGTGTTTTTCCCACGTTGATTCTCCGCGTATCGATGTTTTGTTGATATCAGACGATGGTCTAATGGCGTCTTTCTCCTGCACGATAAGATAGCGTTCTTTTGGTGTTAGCACTTCGCACTCTCAATTTTGCATTCCACTCCAAATTCGCGCCCCACGTTGGGCAAGCCATTTGTGGCGGGGATTTCTTTAAAAGATTCTTTGCACATATATTAGCGTGAATATAGCAGCAAATGGAACACTGTTTTTGCTGAAAGGTGTAAAGTTTGTTGGAGCAGGCGCGATTCCTATCTGCAGGGGATGTGGTCGTGGAATGGAATGCATAAATTCAACGTACTTTTATTATAAACACATTTATTCTTTTTATATTCACCTTACATCACTATTTCACTTGGTAAATAACTTTTAAAATTGGATAGCGTCCATGCTGGCTAGAAGTTTGTGTAATTCACATATTCACACGCCATCAACAATTCTACGTCTTTACACTTTGAAGTCATAGACGCTAATGAAAGTAGTTTTTGGCGTGGGTATAACGCAACACCGCCATTCTTTTGTATTCATCCGCGCAACAGTTCTCATTGGTCGAACTCAAACAATTGAGAAGACATTGTCTATTTTGAGTATTGAAAAAATTAGGTCCCTTATACATTCAAATTAAAAGAATTAAAAATTTACACACTCTTATAAAAATATTTACATGAACAATTTTCTATTAGTCAATATTCTGTCTCAATTATGTGATACAATACTTTTATTTGAAAGGTCTTAGTCCAATTAATATTAAAGCTGAGCTAGATACTACTCTGGAGGAGTCTGCTCCTTTGTTTACAATAGTAAAATATTGGGTGGCAGAGTTCAAGTGAGGCCGTGCGAGTTGCCGAGACAAACATAATGTGACCACACCAGAAATTGGAAAGAAAATCCACAAAATAGTATTGGATGAACATTGACTGAAAGTACGCAAACTAGCAGACATTGCAGGCATTTCAAAAAGTGCTGTACATCACATACTGATTGAAAATCTGGACATGAGAAAGCTGTTGCTCACAATGGTACAAGAACAGCACTGTGAGGATGTTTCAGTCGAGTTTGGCGATGTTTTGCCACAATAAAGCTGAGTTTTTGTGCCCATTTATAATCATGGATGAAATGAGTCCTTCACTTCAAGCTGAGATAAAGGAACAGTCGAAAAGTGGGTTGAAAGGGGAGAATCGGCTCCAAAGATGGCGAGGATAGTGCAACCTGCAGGCAAGGTCAATGCGTCAGTTTTTAAGGATGCATATGGGATAATTTCCACTGATTATCTTCGAAAAGGAAAAGCAATTAATGGCAAGTATTATACGAACTCATCGCAGTGTTGTAGCGATGAAATCAAGCAACAACGACCACATTTACCAAAAAAGAAAGTCTTGTTTCATCAACACAATGCACCAGTTCACACATCCATATCACAATGATCAAAATCAATGAGTTAAAGCTTGAATTGCTTTCTCATGGATCCTATTCACCAGATTTAGCCCCCCTCTGATTATTTCCAAACTTGAAGAAATGGCTTGTTGGTAAAAGATTTGCCAACAATGAAGAGGTGGAGTCTGGAGTTAATGGCTATTTTGCAGAGCTTGATGGTTCTCACTATAAACAAGGTATCGAAGCTATTGAGCTCGCTGTGAAAAACGTGTCAAGCTGAAAGGAGACTATGTACAGAAATAAAGATTTTTATTCCCAAATCTGTGAGCTTTCTTTGTTAGATTAGGTACTTTTGGGACAGCCCTCGTACAATCACCACTTATTATTTATCAATTTTAACTTCTTTCAGCCCAAATTATGGACTTATTCTTTTTTTCCCTCTCTTTTCTTTACCTGATTACCCTCCCCTTATGTAGGACTTACAAGCTAGTGCCTAGAGCCAGACTCCTGTCGGGGAGCACAGGAACCTATGGACCAGACAGAGAGCGGGCAGGTGGTCAGCGCAGCACCAGGTATGAGAGTGAGGAAGAGGATAAATGAAATCCAGGAGAAATCAATGATTGGAAAGGTGATAATGGAGCAACTGGTGGAATGAGTGATGGGGAAAACAGAAGAATCTGGAGAAAACCCATCCTGGCGCCACTTTGTCCATCAGAAACCTGCTCTGACGCCACTTCATCTACCACGAATACCAAATGGTCCCTGGGATTAAACCTGGGCCACCTAGGTGGTAGGTAAATGCTCTAACCACTAAGCCGCAGTGCCGACTATGGATTTATTCAGTAGTCAATAATATGAACTCCAGTTAAAAAGTACACGTGATTCAATGTATGGTAAATACTTAGTTCAAAAAATTCAGTCCTATTTTTCTTATTTTTACTTTCTCTACTGGGTGTCCTGTGTAACGATCCAGCAGAAATGAACGAAGACCACTTGAAGACCTGTGAAGCATTAAGATCAGAAGAAACTACAGTTCAAAAGTATTGGAAAGCACGAATGCTAATGGCTTCATTGCCAGATGCAAGGCACTAGAAAACAACAACTTTCTCTACTGGTAAGTAGAGGAAGTATTGTATTCCACACAAAAATTTGATGTAGAGGTTTCACCGGAAATATCTGTTTTGAGACCCCTGAATCACCAAAAAAAAAAAAAAAAAAAAAAAAAAAAAAAAAAAAAAAAAAAAAAAAAAAAAAAAAAAGCATTTTTAGAAGAAGGTGTGGGGTGTGGGGTGTGGTGGGTAGTGTGGTGTGTGGTGCGTGTGTGGACAGCATAACTCAAAAACAAAAAGTCGCTTAAAAACCAAAGTTGGTATTTAAGTTTAATGTCTTTCAAGGATGCAACTAGAAGATTTTGCAGAAAATAGCCCCACCCTAAACTACCCTTTACATGGAAAATTTTTATTTTCTTGAAATGGCTCTAACGATTTTGATTAAAATGCCATATGTTTAAGTTATTTGTATGACAAGAATAACTCGTAAACCATAAGAGACAAAATCTTACTGTACAAAAAATGTAGATCTCGCTAAAACATACAACTTATGTCTAAATAAATTTTTTTCTAGAGTGAACCATTTCGGAGATATTCCTTGTTATTTGTATCAGTTTCAGAAAACTTAAAACTTTCGTCAAATGGAACATAGTTGTTCATTTTTTTATATGTTAAGCGTGCAAAGAGAACGGGACCTCAAAGCTTTAAAAGATTTGACTCGCTCAAAGTCTACTGTATTCTAATATTCCCCTTGCACCTACAACGAAATAAGCAATAAGATAATTTCTGTAAATGTTTATCTCAACTAACACAAAGAAGATATAGGAATAAGAGTTTGTAAGAATGATTAGTACAAGAGTAGAGAAAGTCATGTGCGTACAACACATCAGATTTTTTAGTTTTATTATTATTCACCAGAGTAGGTGTTTGTATTATGATGTCGTTGTCACTTTTATTTGCACTGCTTCTCCTATCCTTTCCACAATGAACAGTGTAACATGACCATGCCCCACTATGCTGTTATTCCCATTATTACTTTTTTATTTTCATTTTTTGTTGTTTTTCTGATTTTTACTTCCATTATTCTGCCACAAACAGACTAATACCTATGCTCAAGGCAAGACTCAAACACCTGACCTTCTGCACGATGGAGCACTAAAGAAGTACACTCCAGTGATCATGGTTACGCGGACCTAGTCATCGTACACCAGTCGCTGAAAGTCAACATAGCCAGTCTTAATTTATTCTTTACATAATGATCACAGTTGTATTTTTACTTTATGAGGACAGCATAAAAAGTGTGATGATTATGCAATGAAATACGGTATGCATGTAGCTTCACATAGTTATTTCCACTATATATCATGTCAACATTAGACTGAATTGGTAAGAATTAGGCTTAGTAGTCCAGCTACATTAATGGGAAATCAAGTTATCAGCATTCGTAGTGAATGTGACGGCACAGTGTGGGGAATCAGTTCTGCCCATCTGCTGTACAGACAAAATGTGCACATCATTCTTTTGGTAGCTCACCTACTAATCTTAGTAATCATGTGGTTTTAAATAATGGCAGGTTGTAGAGCTTTCGATTCTTTGCAATCTCGGGTCGTGGTACAGGGTGAAATAATTGTGGACTCGGGATTAAGTCTTTATAAATTATTTTATTCGCACCTTGTTCAGAGTATTTGAAATACATATCACATTAGTAAGTCCTTTTTATTAGTGGATCGACTTTCTTAAATTGTCACCATATAATGCATGAGTTATTTAGCGATATTTCACTAAATTCGTATTCCATCATTTTGCACTTCGCCACAATATTATGTCCTTTTATTTAATCATGCATTTCACATAAAGTATTATGGTTAACCAATATTTCACTTAATCATTTCACTTTTACTATCTTATATCACGTACATATCTACCTTCGACCAACACTACTTGCGAAGAGAAGGACTGATCTTGCCATATTATTTTAGTTATGCGCATGTATCCATCCATATATATGCACCTCTTATAGCGTCCCCTATGACGTTATTTTAAATATATTTCCCTAATCCCGAAAATCTTAAGAAAGTGATCTCACTCTAACTTCCTAACATTTTTGGCATTATATTTAAAATAAATAATAACAGTAATAACATAACACATGGTTAGCACATTAGGTAGGCTTCTAAGAGCAGGACCATTCCACCTGATACATGCCTTAGTCAGACTTGGTAGCTACCTGTTTCATCATTCCAGGTATGTGATCTACTTACATCGTTTCCTCTAGATTTAATCATTTCCACTTCTTCTGGAGTAAAACTGGCCATGGATATTGACTTTACCCTGTGAGGAGGAGTTAGCCCTCGCCTGTAATAGAGCAAAAGACCCTCTAAGTATTGATGAATCTTGTTCCTATGTCACTTTTGGAATGAAACATGAATTAGCACCAGAACTGGACTGGGAACGGGGAAAGAAGGAATACAGTAAGAAAGGAGAGTTGACTGTAAAATATAGTCTGGCAATGACAACTTTATTTAGTAACGAAGATCAAGAGCATGACTGGGAGATGAACTCACTCACAAAAATCATATCAAAAGTTTCTCATTCACTTACTTTAGTTTATGATAGTTACTATTTTCACACTAGGTGCATGCAAACATTTAGTTAGAAAACTGCGTCACACTTGAACACTTCTATACCACGGCTCAGACTCAAACCATGGATCTTTTGGCTCTGTGCTGATCTTACTGCTTGACATACTATGGTCAGAGACCCATATGTGCATTAAAACATCTATCTTATCCAAGCACGTCATCCTCCGTGGCATAGGGGTAACATGCTAGCATCTTGTTCCTGAGGTCATGGGTTCAAAACCGCAGAGGACAGTTGATTTTTGGGACATAAAAGGTTTATTACAACTGATTAACATGAAATAGAAGAATAAAATTAAAAAACTGAAGTTATTAACAGTGAAACAAATTAAATTAATAAATAAATATTGTTGACTAAAGCTTCATGTATCTTTTATAATTATGTGTAATTCAATAAGACTAGTTTGGCAAATCAGCCATTTGCATCATCGACTGCTCTTAGTGTCAGTAAAGTTAACAATGAAACAAACATTCAAAGAGGTGTCAATGATGCAAATCATTGATTTTCTAAACTTGTCCTGTTCATTGCGCATAATCATAAGACAAGTGAAGTTCTAGTCAGTAACATTTCTTATTATAATTTGTTTAGTTAGAAGAATGAACATTTTTAGCAATAATTTGTACAAGAGTGGGTAGAGAATGTCATGCAAGTGTACACATCAGACTGTTTACTTTTGTTTTTGTAACACTAGCTAGATTTGAGTTGCATATAAACAAATTACAGAGGACCCTTTCACTAGAAGAACCAACACTCAATGGATTTGAGTGATTCAGGGTCTCCATATACTGCTGGTCAGGATGCACATTTTATGCAATGCCCAACTTTAAGTCGGTGAGAGCTAACCTACCACTTGGCAGCTACAGGATTCACTTACTTGCAAACGAGACTAGTCCTATCTCGTCCAATTGTGTTACAAATACATCTCGCAACAATAACACTACTGGATGAGATAGCACTAGCCCCGTTCGCAAATAAGTGAATTCTATAGCTGTCAAGTGCCAGGTTAGCTCTCGCCAACTTTAGAACTAGAGAGAGCTCTAACAGCTGTTTCATGTCACTACCTCCTTGAATAATTTCCACAGGGAAGAGTAATACGCACAATGGATTTAACCTGCCATGGCCAGAAACAAATTAAAATTTGATATTATCCTTTCCTGCAAGCCGGAAAAAGCTTCCCTTCATTGTGAATGCTTACATATAATACATGTATTTTAACATTGACATTCTAGTTCTGGTTAACACTCTTGGTTATTGTTAAGCAGTCTTAAGATCTGTGGTTTAGGTCCTAGCCATTATATTGAACTTTTGAAGTCTATTTCAAATTTCCTACTGTTTGCCAACAGAAAGAACGTCCCTGACAGGAATGTGTCGTCCTTAATTATTTGGAAGCAGTGTGACAAGGATGGCAAATATGTGTGATGGAGAAGGCATGCTACACAAGGAGTAAAACTATTCGAAAAAACATGCACCTCACGGAAAACAGCTTTGTCTTTCTTACACATGTTAGACATCTCTAATTGGTGCATCTGCAAACACAGGATCGCTCAAATAGAATTCTCTCATATACTAAAACCCCACCTACAACTGGCCAATCACTACCGTAGCTAGCACAACAATGTCCCGCCTACCCCCACCCATATAAATAACCGTAACGGATGTTAACGGTCATTACTTCCACTACTTCCACATTCAAACTCTGACCAGTGCAGACGGAGGATCGTGTTACCCTGATGATGCCAAGCGCAGTACTTGGCAAAATGTTGGTATCTGCCATGCCTTCTAGACCACGGCCTACAAACTCGAAAGAACTAAACATTTCGAATAGTCAAGACACTGGCCGTGAAAGCTTAAATACATATAATAGAAGTGGCTGTTATTGTTTTTATTGCACTAGTTTCACTAAGAAAACAATGACAAGCATGCAGCATATTACAAATACAGTAGAAAATAGCATCTTTGGCATACTCAAACAAGCTAGGTTTTTCCATCTATTAAAATGTTGATCTAATCCTACTTTCTAAGAGGATCTGATCCAACATTCAATTTGACCTGAATCCATGTTTTCATGCAGTATTCACTCTGGACTGAGGACTCAAGTCCATTTCAATTTCCCAAGGAAATGTAGTGTGTGTTTTTGAAATTGTCAATTGCTCTTCCAAAAGTGTGCCATTCAGAAAATGAAGTGGCTTCAATGTAAGGAGATTTAAAAAATAGTGTTCTCAAACTTATTTAAGTTGGCTGCTAAACAAGGATTTGATTAAGGATTTAAGAGCTGATTACTGCCAAAGGGTCTATGCAACATACAACCACACTAATAAGTATGAAGTTCCTTGATTATAAATAACGAATTGAACCTGCTTTTCTCTTGGTAACCAGAATATATCGGTCCTTCAACGACAAGATTCCTAATCCTTCATGGGGACCACTAACTTTTGGCAGCGATAATGGGCTTAATTCCCGTAAAGTTACTTTAACAATGGAAAGTCAAGGACTTGGTATCCATAGTAGAACAAAGCTGTCGCGATCCGTTTTGCGATTGACACACACATTAAAACTTTCCATAATCACTTAAGGACTTTTTATACAATACCTGCCCCACAGAGCAAGTCGTATACCGTACTATTCTGGCGAGGGGAAGCATAAAACCAATGATTCAGCATCCAATGGTGACATGCAAGAGTTCTTTATCAATGCACTCCTACTTGTATTTTCCGGATGCTTCGTTTGGACGATTTTTGATCTAGCTTATTTACAATCATAATACGTTGCTAGTGAGCTTCAAATGCATTTAAAACAAACCGAAATAGGTGTGATAAGGAACAAAGTCTGAAAGTCTTTGTCACACTTACAGCATGCCTGAACATGATGTACACACAAATGAACCTATCGTCATATTTATGTACGTTGGACCTCTTTGACCGCAGTCAAAACAATACTTGTTAGACGACAACGACACTAATTCACGTAATATTTTAAGGTGTTTTTCATCCTGTTTCTTCCTCGCGGAAGCCATGTTTCTTCGGACTTTCCTCTATCCCTTCCAAGAATAAACTCATTTCACCATAGAGAATCATTCGAAATGAAGCAGCACATGTCCCAGTTCAATCAAACTGCGTAGATCGTGCGTTTAAAAAAAAAAAAAGAAAAAGAAAAATAATAATAAATAAAATAAAAGTGTTACTGAAGACTCACAAGAAGAGCTTTATTTTTTAAATTAATTTTACGTAACAAATTTTGCCTACTCGAACAATGCATTACAAATACGCATAATATAAAAAAAGAAACAAGAAGAAAAAAAGATGCTCTTTTTATTAATATCGCTTTAATTTTATTGAATAATAATTGAATTACAAAATCTTACATATTGTTTAAAACAATTACGTAACAGTTAACATATTCCACAAACAAGGAAGGCCGTATCTGCTTTGAAGTTTAAAATATTAAATTAACATGTAGGAGGGTACTATTTATATTTTTTCGGTGTACACTTATATCAGTGATTTCGAAATGCTACGAAAATGTGTGTTTCAAAAATAGGGCTTTTGCTCAGCAATGAAATTTTTATCTATATACTTGAGATGAAATATGAGTATAATACACAACCCTAAAAGTTTCATTTTATTTGTTAGTTTATTCTATGGATTTTATTACTATATACATAATATAACAATCCTGTCAAAGAAATTGTAAGAACTTCCAATTATGCATGTCAAAGATCCATAGCAGACGACACCCAGTGTAGGGAAACTTTATCGCTCTAACATGATTGGGAAATTTTGTACTTGCAGTGTCCTTGGCACAGTGACGTAGACCTGCTGTTTGGGTTTTCTTATTTATTCTACGATAGTGAGTGACAGACGAAAATTTTAGAAGAAAACAGTATTGTATCTCAAGGTGGCAACTGTTAAGTAGAAGAGTTAAGAAGGATGACAATGGGAGATGAGACACCAGTAACTTCTCTTATTCTTCCCGTGTTAATTCGCCCTATTTTATCCCAGGTGAAGAATTTTTTTAGGAATCTAAAGAGGCTCTTTCCCAGAAGTAATGTCATTTTATTAAAATTACAATTGTGTATCAACTGCGCAAAAGTAATTATGTGTTAAACTGCTCTTTCTAAACAACAGACTATGATTTTAACTACATTTTAATAGTTGGCAAATTGTATGTCCAAAAGTTACAGAGTATAGTTAAAACATCAGTGTCTTGCATTGTAATTTTATGTTTATAGGACCCTACTTCCTTAAATAAAGGTCATTTAGAAACTGTTTTGCATGTATTAAAGTGATTTGTATGGAAATCAAACTTCTCTATCATTTTGGCAAAATTTAATCAAGTTCAATATGTGGGTTTATTTCACAGGATGAACAACAAAGAAAGTGACATTGACAGAAAAAAAAGGTTATCCTGTGTAATATGGCCAAAGCTTCTATATAATAGCAGACTGCAAAAAAAATAAATCATTAGTTTGATGCACAGATTGTTATCTCTGGAAAGAAGAATAAAACAATGTGGAATATGATAAAAAGTGAAACTTGCAGATCTAGACCTGCTGCTGGAAGTAATATGTCCCTATTGTATTGTATTGTATTACATCTTGTTCTTTGGATCCTAGAATGAGCCAGGCTCAAGGATATAGCACACGTCATACAACCATGCAATTTCATACAAATTTTTTTTCCAACACCTGAACACAATCATTATAATAGGGTTAAACTAGTGGTTGAAAGAACTTATAGTATAGTATTCCTTTATGCTGTAAATAGAATGTGCTAGCAAAAACTTTCTCAATTCCTTTTTAAATCTTAAACAGTCTCTTGGGTTACACAGTAATTTTAAAGCTAAAGGAATACCATTATATATTTGTTTGGCGGAGTAGCAGGGACCTTTCTGATAAATGTACATGGAGTTACATGGCCTGTGTAAGTCATTTCTGTGTCTAGTGCTGTGGCTATGTACAAGAGAATTGAATTTAAAGGTATTGTAGTTATTAACCACATAACTCATAAGTGAAAAAATGTATTGACTTGTGAGTGTTAGAATACCCATCTTCTTAAATAAGGGTCTGCATGAATGATGGGCTCCAGCACCACTTAAAATTCGTAGTGCTCTCTTCTGTAGGACAAAGATCCTTCCACTTTGTGCCGAATTACCCCAGAAAATAATACCGTAGCTCATGATGAAATGAGTCCGATGAAATGAGTCCATTTAAATGAACGAAATACCATTTAACATCTGTAGGTGTTGGCTGCTGACAGCTATTCACACAGAATAATGTGTGAGAGTATAGAAATTTTAAAGCACAAAAACAAGCTAAATTGTAACAACAAAAGAGCCTTGAGCCTTCATTTGATGCCTGTTCAAAAGCTACTTGAACATATACATTGGGTGCAAAAGTGGTCGTACACATAGGAAATTGTATTAAAATACCTGGAGGAATAGAAATGGGATGCTGGGATGAATACATAAATACCTTAATCATGTTCAGTTATACATATGTCTTATTTGGTCAAATTTTATATCACAAAGAATAAACAAATTAATCAATAATCTCCCCTTAACATAAACAAATGCTATTATTTCTCACAAAAGTGATCGTACACCTACAATTTAATAACATTTTTATAAATAAATACCATCATTTCATGTTTTGTAGGTTTTCCTTTTACTTTTATAACTGCCTCCAGTCTACGTGTCGTTGATTCTACTAGCTCTGTTGTTGTCTTTGGCTCAGTTAAGTCCCAGTCTTTCTGAAGTGTCTGTTTCAAGCCTTCTTTACGGAAAAGGTGCGATTTCTAATTTTCTGCTCCAAAATAGACCACAGGTGTTCTGTAGGATTCATATCTGATGACTGACATGGTGTATAAAGTTGCTTGACATGTTGTAAAGCAGCCACAGGCGAGTATTTCCAGCTGTGTGTTTGGGGTCATCCTGCTGAAAAATAAAGTTGTTCTCAAGACCTAGCTTCTGAGCACCAGCAAAAAGATTTTGCTTTAAAATGATCATTTTCATTTTATGAACGATCAATTAATCAATAAAGTGCAATCAAACCACACCTGAAGTGCTCGTGCACCCCCAGATCATCACTGAGCCACCTTAGTGTTTTACTGTGAGCACTAGATATTTTGGATCAAACTCTGTATTCTTCTTTCGCCACACCATAAGCCCTCCATTGGAACCAAAATGTTAAACTTACTTTCGTCAGTAAAATAACCCTTTTCCAGAAGTGTGGTGCTTTATTCTGATGCTCTTTTGTGAAATATATTCATTTTATTTGATTTCTCTTATTTATCCAGAACTTCTTCTGAGGTACTCGACCATGATATCCAGCTTCTCAATAAACTATGCGCACAGTACTGACTGAAATGTTACTACCACGTCTTCCCAGACCTTCAGCCAACTTCACAGCACTGATTTTAGAGTCCTTTGTTATTTACCGTGTGATATAACTTTTATCTTGGTCTGTCAGCTACTTTGGTCTTCCGGTTCTTGGTCTGTTTTGCACGGTTTTTAAAATATAAAACTATCAATTATTGTGTTGTTGTTGTAGTGTTTAATGCCCGCTTTTACTACTACGGCACTGCAGGCGGTGACACTGATGATACATGAAGATGGAGCACCGGTGGAATGAGATGGCGGGGGAAACCGGAGTACCCGGAGAAAACCCGTCCTGACGCCGCTTCGTCCACCACGAATACCACATGCGGGTCCCTGGGATCGAACCCGGGCTGCCTAGGTGGTAGGCGAGCGCACTAACCGCTCGGCCACGGCGCCGCCTCAATTATTGTGTGTACAATGGAACGAGGTCTATTGAGATGAGATATTTCTCGCAGCCATTTGCATTGATTATGCAGTTTCATTATTAGTTTTCTCATTTCTTTACAGGTTTCCCTCCGATTATTCCCCATTTGGACTTTTCTGTAGTTTGTTCTCTGTTTACCAATGACTAGCCTCGCTTCGTTTTTTATCACTGCTATCCACAGGTAGTGGATGTTGACTAGTTCTGCCTTTAACAATCGTCTTCTCGAACCACTACCTCAGGTGTACGATCACTTTTTGTGCCTATTTTAAACATCTTTTGGTACATTTTATTTAATTTTAAAGCTTCTATTCATCATATCTGGGTTTTATTAGTGTGCTTATGAAAGGCAGCATTTAGTATTCACGTGTTTTATGTTATCGTGTTTCTTGAAATCCTGCTTTTTTGTAACACTCATTCTAATGCAAAATAATATAGGTGTACAAACATTTTTTCTACTCACTGTATGTATTGGGCAACTGACAAAAGATGCCATTCATTGCTAATTATATAACTAAATAATGGGACGTGGCAGAAAAAGCCCAGTGAAAGTTTGTAACAAAGTTCAATTTGTATTTTTAAATACACATGTGAAGTTTTATAACTGGTAAGACTAGATTGTTACTCAATTATCCCTGTGTTTTTGGCCTGTATTTAGGTAATGTGTTTTGTACACTGTACTGTACATTTCCATAGACATGTTCAATGTTCATGAGCCTTCATGGCTACTTGTGAAATCATTAAATGCAAGCCAATCTAACCTTAATACAGCATAATTTAATTTCTTTTTACCTATGTTTTTAACTAATGCTAATAGAGCTTAATGTGCAGTTTTTGCTGGCAAGGGGCAGTTAAATGTCACATAGCGTGACATGATTAATGTGTGTAACTCTGATACATTTTGTGTCAAAAGGTTGAAAAAAGCCCATTATTGTGTTTTAAAGTAATTTTTTTTTAGATTTTGAGGCAATTACATTTGAACCTTGTGTCCACATTTTCAAAGTTATGGACCAAAGTTTTTAGGCATCAAACATTTTCAGTTAATATTTAGCTCAGCGATATGTTTTCTCATTAATGCATAAATTTTTTTTCACCTTGTAGGAAATATACTACAGTGGAACTTGGTTAGTTCAAAGCTGTCATTAATTTGAATATTTTTCTTGCTCCCTTGAATTTTGTATTAAAGCAATGTAAAAACTTACATGTAATTTGAATTTCATTTTCTTTAACTCAAAGTTTTTGTTCAGAAAGGTCAATTAAAAATTAATCTAAATGCGGAAATTTAATTGAACTTTGTCCATTGTTTCTGCAAAAGCGATGATTGCTCTGGGGTTGTTTGTTTTGTTAGAATGCTTTTTGGGGGTTGGAATAGCTTACCTAGCTGCTGGCCTTGAGCTTCTATACCTGCTCCCACATCCCCTTGTTTAAAACATGTGTACCTTTAGTTGTCGCTTGAGCTTCCTACTGCTCAGTGTGTAGCAAATGCCACTATGTCTCTTAGTAAAGCACATATCCAGTACAAGACTTTAACTTTTGCGGAAAAAGCTGCCATCATTTGAGAATTAGAAAAGGGTTTGGAGAAAATTTTGAAATCATGAAAGAATGCAGGATAACACAAACAATTTGTCAATTTATCTTAAGAATAAGGAGAAAATTTTAAGCAACGCCTCGAGTGCAAACGGAAAGACTCGAAAAAGAGTGAGCCAACTGGGAAATCCTGATGGGTATGTGTACCTGTATTGGTAAAATGTCAAGTTTAGTACCTAACTTTTGTAATTCAAATTTTTGGGTATTTCAAATATTTTTCCTGTCCCTTCAACTTCGTATTATTCAAGTTCCACTGTAATTTACTTAATCATTTATACATTATGTTTATGCTATGTTAAAATGTGTTAAGGTTTTGGGGCCCCCCTGCAAATAAATGTTGGGGTCCTGCTTACTAATAAAGCTTAAAAATGGAGAGATTAAAATATTAGATAGTTACATAAAGGGCAAAGTGTACAGACATAGAGGGGACACCTCACTTACTTTGACCTACACAGATCTATTGTGGCTACTACCCACCAGAAGGCAGGAATGAAATGAGGAAACCGAAGGTGCCACACAGGGTCGCAGCTAGACAGGTCACAGAGACGTGCGGAAGTCCCTAACAAGTGCTGAGATCTCTTCATCCCGGCACCAGGCTCCACCAAGGAGCTATCACACTGCAATTCCGGTGTCGTACTGTGTGTCCTCCCCGATAGATGACAAGGCTAGCCAAATGCCACGTAACGCAGAGAACAATAGTTACCATGCTCAATCATTTGTACCATCTGCTGGCACTGCCAAAACTACATGCCTGAAAGTACACCTGAAAGATGATAAGGAAATGGAATGAAGCGATATGATGGAAAGGAAACCATAATAAGAAATAATGCACCCCAGCATTCACCTAAGTGACATGAGAAAACCACGGAAAAACCCATGTCTGAGTGCATGACCATGGGGATAGAACCCGCAACCTCCCTAATGTGGGCCACAGATGTTACTGCCTGAGCCATCCCGCTCTATTATTTACTCACATAGAATAGCATGAAAGTGAAATAAACTCACCTAGTGATGAACTCTTTTTGGAACAAACAACTAGCGAGTTGTTGAAGTAAAACTCCCTGATTACCAACACTATTAGTTATTTTTGCTAAATAAACAATATACACTCGCTAAACGCATAATGCACTTAGGTGGAACAAAATCGTTACTTGTCAATGTTCTGGGTAACTCAGCAAACTTCTGTACCTCGGATATCTTTCAGAAGCAATAACACTGAACAACTGGTTAGAACAACACATTGATTTATGTTTATACCTTATGACAAATTCTAAAATAATACAATTTGTTGGCCAATCAACTACTTGTTCACAGAGGTATTTCTCGTACTTACTATGTAGTTTGTTTGACTGTTGTAACAACCGTATTGAATAAAATACTGTGCTTTAATGAATTTCTGTATATGATTGTGAATGCTTTTGAGAGCATACACACTTGGACATAAGCTTGTTTCACACTTTTAAGCAAGAAAGGGTAGGAAATGCTTACATGGTACACTTCCATTGTCAGTATGCCATCAGTGAACTTCATCTGTTCCAGTGCTTCTTCCTAGCGATTTTCCATGGTTGAATTGAATATAAAATGTCCTTTTTAAGAAAACTAAGGCAGTCTGGGGGCCCCTAAAGATTGGGACCTGTGGGACCATTATTTATGCCACTGGGGTTCCTTTATGCTGTAGATTTCTATTCCTTGCACAAAACTTTAGGCATGTTGGGTGAGGCGTCAGTTGTTTTGGAACACATTGCTGTGCACGTGTTAATAATAGACAAAAAGAAATTTAACCATGTAAAGCATCGACATACTTGTAAGTGCTCTAAATATTGTATTATGTTTATTATTTATGTTTGTTTCATTTATTGCTTGCTTAGATTAAATAGCATATAGTTTGAGTAATAATCTAACAAAACAGTTTCAATTTTATAAGGAAATTCACTTTAACATTTTTTATTTCTTCTACTCATACAATAACTAGAGGAAGTATTTATTTCACCTAAAAATTGATTCCAAGATTTCATCAGGCATACACGTTTTGAGATTCCTTGAATACAAAAACAGTATTTTTAGAAAAAGATCTGTGTGTGCGTGTATGAATGACATGACTCAAAAATAAAAAGTCAATTAGATGCCAAACTTGATGTTTAAGTCCAGTGTGTTCCAATGATATGCCACAAAGATCTAAAAAAACTCTCAGTTCAGAACTATCCTTTTTAAAATTTTGATTCTACCAAAATCATTTGAGCAATTTTCATTAAATTACTGCATGTTCAAGATATTTTCGTGATAAATGAAATGACCTTCTATAATCGGCAAACCATAAGAGATAGACAAAATCTTACTATGCAAAAAATGTAGATCGCATCAAAGCATGCAATTTATATCAAATTTGTTTTGGGAGTGACCCATTTCCCTTTATTCATGGTATTTGCTTTACATTTTAAAATCCTTATACTTTTCTCAAATAGAAAGTCTTTTCTTTCTTTCTTTTCTTTAAAAAGATTTATGTATTGCTTTAGCTAACTGTATTTTTCTTATATATACAACATATGTAATTAAAAAGAAATAGAAGAATGAGGTTGGTTAAGAATAGTGAGTAGAGAAAATTACATGAGTGCTACACGTAAGGTTACATTTC
Organism: Tenodera sinensis; assembly: GCA_030765045.1. Taxonomy (NCBI): domain Eukaryota; kingdom Metazoa; phylum Arthropoda; class Insecta; order Mantodea; family Mantidae; genus Tenodera; species Tenodera sinensis. The sequence goes on from CM060970.1 coordinate 13,850,734, forward strand.
TGCTGTTTCTGTTTGAAAACATATAACTGTAGTTATTCTGTGTTTATTTAACCACCTGGCGATTTATTTTCTTTTAAAACCATGTGTAATACATGGTAAATAATACCCTAAATATGTTCTGGGATGTCAAAGCTTAGCTTTGGAAAGAAAAATAGTTGGAACATTTTATACTATAATCTGTCTCAGACTAAAACGATCCTGTTGTAAACATATGGGTGGGAAGATAAAGACAGAACGCTCTTAGGCCACTGATTGATATTTCTGGGTGGATTGCCTCTTTAAACACCCATGAATTTCCCTTCACCAATCTGTGTCCTAACAGAGTTCCATTACTGTATCTCTCTGTCTCCCCAGCCCTATGTTTACAACAGGATCATTCTTGTTTGAGATAGATTTATATCCTACTTGCTCTTGTTTTCACCTTTGTCCTTATTTCCTCAAATTTACCTCTATCTACCCTTTCATCTGTTTATACTACATTTCCTCGTTCTTGCTTACAATTTACCTTTGTCTTTTTAAAGCCATGATGAATGTGACAATTGTCATTGATCTTCTGAAAAATTATTTACTCTTTAGACTCTTGACCTATGTCACATACAGTTCAATGCCTCTGGTTGGATTCTTAGATTTACTTTTGCATTTCAAATCCATCCATGAAAACTCTCAATAATTCACATGCTTAGGCTTTCACGGCCGGCGTTAATCCAATAGATGGTAGATTTCGGGCTTGTAGGCCGTGGTCCAGTCGATGAATTTTCTGACATTGTTAACCAGCCAGGAGTCATTCTCTGAAGATGCCCAATGCAGTCTTGGGTGAAACATCAGAAAATTCATCAACTGGACTACGGCTTACAAGTCCAAAATCTACCATCTCAATAATTGTTTAACTATTGAAGAAACTCTGATGTGTTGCACTTACAAGACTTTCTATACCTTGTACTACTACTCTTCTTATTCCTCTATCTTCTTCATTTAGTAAGAAATTATTTTATTGCTAATTTTCTTGTAGGTACAAGGGGAATATGGGAAGACAAGTAGGGTTTGAGCGACAGTCAAATTTTTCAAAGTTGGTTATGTTTAGACATCACTGGCACCCAACTGCGGACAATCAAGGAAACGGTGCAACCTTGGATAACATCTTCAAGGGATACCAGGCGGGCGGAAGTCATCTTGGCCCGCCTGAGAATAGGTCACACGCGCATCACGCATGGACACTATCTGCGTGGTGAGCCGGCGCCGATATGTCCCACCTGTGGCGTTCAGCTCTCTGTGGCCCATGTCCTAGTTGATTGTCCGCGCTACAATCGTGAGCGCCAGTTGTTTGGCCTGGGTTCTAGTTTAAAGACGATGTTAGGCGACGACCCGGTAGCTGTGGATTCAGTGCTGCGGTTTGTCGGCAGCATTGGCTTTGGTAAGCAAGTTTAAATTTTATTGCGTGGTTTTACTCTTTACCTTTTACGTTTTATCTGCTTACCTTTTTAGAGCATTTTACACGCTTTTAACTATTTAGAGTATACTTTTTAGACAAGTTTTTAAGTTTTAACTGTTTTAGCTTTTGGCTGTTTTAGCTTGCGTTTTACTATTTAACTTTGAGTTTTAAGTGGTGGTGAGTTTTATCCGTTTTTTATATTTTGACTTGGGGCTCTAATGACCTAGCTGTCGACGGGCCCTTAAACCCTAATCACTCACTCAAAGTTGGTTATGTGATGACTTTGAAATTCTGTTCTCTTTGCATGATCAAGAGATAAAAATGTGAATGGTTCACTTGTAAAAAATATGCATTTGAACTTAACTTATGCGTTTTAACGAGTTCCACATTGGTTCGTATAGAAAGATTTTGTCTATCTCATGGTTTACAAGTTATGCAAAAGTCATCAAGAGTAAACAGGACTACATCGGCTATAGCCAGAAAATTCAAAATAAACATTTCATTTGCCATAAAAATATCTTAAACATATGGCATTTTAATAAAAATTGTTAAGGCCATTTTTGAGAAAATCATAATTTTTGAAAATTTTTCCATGTAAATGGTAGTTTAGGGTGGAGGAATTTTCTTCAAAACCTTTGTCTTGCATCCTTGAATAATATTAAACTTAAATGCCAACTTTGGTTTTTAACCGACTTTTCATTTTTCAGTTATGCTATTCATAAACACACACACACATACACATGCACGCACACACACATGCAGACCTTTTACTAAAAATGGCTTTTCTTTTTTTTATTCAGGGGGCCGCAAAACATATATTTCCAGTGAATTCTCAACATCAAAATGTTGGGTCAAGTGCAATACTTCCCCTGCTTACTATACATAGTAGAGAAAGTAAAAAAAAAAGGTCGAAAATTGTGTGGTGGTTAATTTATTTGTTGGATATTTCAGTTGGAGCGGCGCGATGTAGCTGCCTCCCAGACACTGAGGGCAGCTCTCTCCAAGGTGGAAGCTGCTCATCCTGGCTTCACATATGATTTGGTGGTGGGGATATTGAGGAGGGGGGAGCTTAGCATCAACATGAACGAAAGTGTTCTAAGGCTACAAGGCTCTGCCTCGGAAATGGATGGTGAGTTAAATGTTGAACATCAAACCTCCAAAGACCTGGTTAGATCAAGGAGGGCGGCGGGGCTAAAAACTTTTACTACTAAAAAAGATTAATTTGGATATATCATTAACTTGTTAAAATATTTGTTTGCTTTAAGGAAATAAAGAGGGATAAATGCCAATCCATGTTTATTTTTACTTTCTCTACTGCATACATGGTAGGTAGACAAGGTACTGATTCCACTTAAAAGTTTGATTCAGAGATTTAATTATAAACCTGAATCCAAAATAAGCATTTATAGAAAAAAAAGTTCATTGGTGAGAACGAGAGAGTAGCATTACTCAAAAATCTGATGTGTTGCACTCACATGACTTTCTCTACTCTTGTAGCAAAGCAAGTATAACGTGTTTTTAGTGTGTGAAATTTTTTTTTAGCCTTTTAACATAGGTTTTTGTATTTTACGTTTTAGTGTTTTAAGTGCTTAGTTTTAATGTGTTTTAGCTTCGATCTTTTACACATTTTAATGAATGGTTTTACCAAGTTTTAACTTAGCGCACTCATGTGCCGTTTGGTGTTTTTATCTGTCTGCGTTTTTAGTTGCCATTTTAAACTTCAGTTTTTAGGCGAGTTTTAGATTTTTAATTTTCTGACCTAGGGCCCAAATGACCTAGTTGTCGACGGGCCCCTAAACTCCATTCATCCATCCATCTACTCTTGTACTAACCATTCTTACAAACTCTTATTCCTATATCTTCTTCGTGTTAGTTAAGATAAACATTTGTACAACTTATCTTATTGCTTATTTCCCTTTAGGTGCAAGGGGAATGTTAGAATACAGTAGGCTTTGTGCGATAGTCAAATGTTTTAAAGCTTTGAGATTCTGTTGTCTTTGCACATTTAACATATAAAAAAATGAACAATGATCCATTTCACAAAAGTTCTAAGTTTTCCGAAACTCACACACATAATAAGGAATATCTCCGAAAGGGTTCACCCTGCAAGAAAATTTATTTAGATATAAATTGTGTATTTTAGCAAGATCTACATTTTTTGTATAGTATGATTTGGTCTATCTCTGACGGTTTACCAGTTATGCAAAAGTAGTCCAGAGGGGCTATAGCCAGAAAATTCAAGATATACATTTCATTTGTCATAAAAATATCAAACATATGACATTTTAATCAAAATCGTTAGAGCCATTTTCAAGAAAATCAAAATTTTCGAAAAATGCTCCATGTAAAGGGTAGTTCAGGGTGGGGCTATTTTCTTCAAAATCTACGTGTCACATCCTTGAAAGACATTAAACTTAAATACCAACTTTGGTTTTTAACCGACTTTTCGTTTTTGAGTTATGCTGTCCACAGACTGACACACAGACACACACACGGACCTTAAAATGCTTTTTTTGGATTCAGGGGGCCTCAAAACATATATTTCCAGTGAAATCTCGACATTAAATTTTTGGGTGGAATACAATACTTCCCCTACTTACCAGTAGAGAAAGTAAAAATGAAAAGTAGGGTAAATATTGCATTTAAAGGTCAGTGTCTTCCTAAGATCAGACAACATTTCCAAGGAAATTCCCAACTACCTTTATATTGAAATGTTTCATTTTCCCAAAAGTGGTTCTAATGATTTTAATTAAAATACTATATTGTGACAAATGACAAGTCTAGTTACTTTTAATGTCACTTTATTTCTTCTAAAACTAAATCACAAATTGCAGTTCTCTGTTGTATCATAAACACAATTTACAACTCATCATGACGTTGCAACTCACAGCTGTTCTGTTCTATCGTAACCTTGACACAAATACTGCTCACTGTGTGCACCTCTCTCTGACAGTTCTACTCACTCACAACCCTCTCAAACATTGACTGTACTGTTTGGGCTGACTCGCATATGTATAGCCGAGAACTAGGTGCCAGAAACTTTTCTTGAACTCGTTTCTCAATTGTCTGGGAACAGCCTTTGTTCTGGCATGCTTATTGTCAGGCATTGTCTAGTAGTGTGGGGTAGCTGACCTTGAGCATCTTTTGAGGCACACAGCAGCCGTCACAATATATTAAAGATATTTACATTACAAAAGTATAACTTGAATTTTCTGGCAATACTCTGTGAAGTCCTCTTTATTCGGAAGGAATTTTATGTAATCTTTTATTACAGGTAAATGTTAAGTGATAGACAAAAAACATACTACAGAAGATGTGGTACCACACAGTTTATTTCAAATAATGAGGTAACTGCAAGCCTTAATATTCTGCTCCAGAACAAATAAAAATTAGGTAAATAGAAAATTTTAGACACTCTGTTTAAGATATCCAACAAACACAGATGTATTGATGAATTTACTTAAATTATTGAGCAAATACCTGTAAGCCAAACTTGTCATAGTATATCATAATCTAAAAGCCAACTCATAAACAAGGATATCATAAACAATTATAGTTACTTATTTGATTACTCATAAAAGTATCAAGTTATACTGGAGAGCTAAGTAATAGAAATAGAGTCTCTTGTTTAGTTTAGCTCACTTTCCACTTGCCAGCCAGATTCTAAGTCCGAAATTACTTACTGCGCGTGCACCTACAGTAGTTTCAAAATAGCCCACTAGATTTCACTGCATGACTAGCAGACGATTTTCACATCTGCCAACATTGCTTTTTACACTACACTAGTTTTTGTTGCCAACACATTAAACACAAACGCACTCACTCGCGTCGTTGCCTTATTGGCTTGTTACTGGGTCCACGATACCCTGGCTCGTTCTTTATTATTATATTATTTTATTATATTATTATTTTTTAAAATTTATTTATTTATTAGGAGGAAGCTAAAAAACAAATCATGAAGTTTACATTGAATTTAAACATTAACTTATTAAAAATGTTTTTTGGTGCAAAATGACATTTTTCATGGAAAATTGTTTATAGAAGAGTGAGTAGAGATAGAGATGTGAATGTGTTACCTAAAAGTGAGTAGAGAAAACGCTGTGAATGTAATATGCAGGTATACAAAAATTTAATCAAACCTTTATAGCCGTTTCTGAAATACCATGAGTATATGCAAGAATTGGTCTGTAGAAGCGGAAATAAAAAATGTTATGTTTTATGTAAAATCACGTTTTTTCGGGAATTACGCCTATATAGCTGAACTTAAAATGCAAAACCCTATCTGAATACAAAATTTGATCGAAATCGTTTGAGCCGTTTACAAGTTGCGCAGAATAAATATATATATATACATGTTCACATTTTTCCTTTCATCATTCTGTTGGCAGAGACACAACAAATTATGACAGAGAAATAGAGGCTATACACATTGCTCTCTGACAATTATTAAATCTTCCCTTAAATAAATTTAACAAGGCAGTCATTCTTTCGGATTCTAAAGCTGCAATTCAGGGAATATGTTCAAATACTACAAAGAAGTCAACAAAAATTAGAGAATGCTACAAAATATTAACACAACTCCAAAAAGTTAATAAGACTGTTCATCTCCAATGGATTCCAGCACACTGTGGAGTCATGGGGAACGAAGCTGCAGACTCACTTGCAAAGAAAGGCACAACAATAAAACAAAATTCTAAATTAAATTTCTCATATTCCTCAATAAAACGCTTGATCAATAAAACATTTTCTCATTCATACCTACAAGAAATAGAAACAAATGCCAAAGATAAAAAATGGATTACACTACTTTCCAACCCAGATATAATCCCCCAGAGACCAAGGAAAACAGCGGTTGCAGCCTTCCGACTATTGACAAATCACGACTGCTTAGAAAGTCATCTCTACAGAATAGGTATCTTAGCCTCACCAATATGTGTCCTGTGTAACGATCCAGCAGAAATGAAGACCACTTGAAGACCTGTGAAGCATTAAGATCAGAAGAAACTACAATTCAAAAGTATTGGAAAGCACAAATGCTAATGACTTCATTGCCAGATGCAAGGCACTAGAAAACAACAAACAACATATACAAGAATTGCTCGTTTAAATATATAAGATATATTATATTTATTATATTATTATATTTATATTATTTTTATTAATCGTTCTTTTTTATTTATTTTATATTATTTTATTGTATTATTATTTAATATTATTAAATTTATATATATATTATATTTAATAGTATTATATTATTATATTTATATTATTTTTATTAATTATTGTTCTTTTTTTATTTATTTATTTTATTTATTTATTTATTTATTTTTTTTTTTTTTAATTTTTGAGTGGTGTAGCACGGCATCACATTCCCTGCATAGCATTCGAGTCCTCAACAGACCCTCGTTGTACAGGAACTGCATGCATGCCTCTTCACTTAAGCACAGAGGCGCCAAATCCAATATACTGATAAACCTAGCCATTGCACTAGTTGCTTCTAAGAAGGTCAACAGCATACTGCCGACTCCCGCAAAAACATTCAAACTTACTATTGGCAACAAACTCCTAGGGACATTCTGCTGTTGGCAGCGCTGCATTAACACAGAAACTTCGGCAAATTTCGTGACCATTCGTACACACTGCTGAGTTAGACTTTGCCAAAATTCTGACCAAGTCATCGCGTAAGCTAAACTAAACAATATCCAAAATAGACAGAACATTGTTGAATTTAAGTTCTCTTTAAGAACTGAATAAGACTCATAGCTCAACAGTCACACTGGAGCACAGTTGTAATATCCAATTGGCTTTTACATCCTGCCACTTCTAATGGTATTGCTTCAGCTTACTAAATACTCCTTTGTAATTTATATTTTCTGCAGCATGTTTACCTTCTAATGTGGAATTTTCATTTCTTTTGTTTGTTTAGAGTTGTAAATATGGACAGTGTGTGTACATTTTTTGTCAGTTGCAGAATATCGGTTGAGCAGATCAGAAGATGCTTTCCAGGAACTGAACAGAAAGTCTGCAGCGCTGAAGAAGATTCTCAGTCGCATACCTGATGAAATAACAGACCGAAAGACATTCCTAGAAACCATTAAGTAAGATCCTTTCATTATTATTTTATTACTGGAAATATATCCAAGATCAGGTTCCAAGGTCTGTTTCCTTCAGTATGGTTATTTGTTGTTGGGCAGTTGCCAATGAATCCATTTGCTCTCTTGCACTCCAGCATTTTGACGAGAGATTAGTATGTTATTTGATTAGGTGTTTTTTCTCCATACCTTCAAGTTTACAGAAAGGACATATAGGAAGTTCTGTTGCATCAATCCTGTATAGATATTTGTTGAGGCAGTTGTGGCATGTTTGTCATTTAAAAGCTGCTAGTGGAGGATTTTGTTGGCACTGTAGTAATTCTAGTTGTGTTATGTAGATTTTTCCGTTGCTTTTCTTTTTTTGCTATATATGTGAGTTAGTTAGTGAGTAATAGATAAAGATGGCGAGGGCTAATATCTTTTCAATTAAGTCTGGATTCTACCAAAATGAACTTAATATAAATTAAGATAACATATATTCACAAATGATCTCACTTTTTAAACATATTTTTGAAGTCAACTTTGAAATTATTTGGGATATTGTTGTGACAAAATTTTCTTTTGTAACTATTTCTCACGTCACGTTCAATGGCATCACGATAAGCGTTGATTTTCCTTTCACTTACTTGTATTTATATCTGTAAATATAAATTGTACACTATTTGCTTTTGCACAATTACTATCACATTGTGTGGTATTTCTCGTTATAATTTTGGATTACCAAAACGTTTTTCCAAATTTACATTGTGCACTTGCACAGGAAAACAGCGGTTGCAGCCTTCCGACTACTGACAAATCACGACTGCTTAGCAAGTCATCTCTACAGAATAGGTATCTCAGCCTCACCAATATGTGTCCTGTGTAACGATCCAGCAGAAATGAATGAAGACCACTTGAAGACCTGTGAAGCATTAAGGTCAGAAGAAACTACAGTTCAAAAGTATTGGAAAGCACGAATGCTAATGGCTTCATTGCCAGATGCAAGGCACTAGAAAACAACAACAACATTGTGCACTTGCTACTATTTGCACAAAGGTTTTGATGTCTACTCTATTTGACACCAATGCTGCAACTGTACTGAAAAAAAGATTCACTGTTTATTATTCTTGGTGCAGAAAGAGCAAATGTGAGAGGTCTTCCTTTTCTTGCTTGCCACATAGATTCTGCAAGTTTTCCTTTTGTTAGGCCCACAACAGCTGTATCCATTTGTTCTTCTGGTGGGAAAGAATCATCAGCAGCTTCTTCAAATTAATCACTATCACCACGTAATTGTTCTAACCACTTATCTACAATTTTGTTAATTTGAGGTTTGAGGCTTTTACCTGAAGTAGTTGTCTTTTATTTGAGGCAGAAGAATTATTATTAATTAATTATTAGAGAAAATAATTACGTGAACAATGTAGTGTGGTCATAATGACCCCATTAGAATATTATCATGTATTTTCTTACACAATAGAAGACGTGCAGCAGCAGCCCACATTTCACTGGTCAGATTACAATTAAACAGGAAGCTACTGAGATGTCGACAACAATAAAAGGCGGGAAAGAATGTAATTCACAGTAATTGAAAACATGCATGGTCAAATTGACAACACCATGTTAGTTGAAGGTTAATTAATTTTTTACAATTTACACCATTTTGCAGCATTTAGGTTTTTGTGTCAGATTCTAGAATAAAATAATAGCACAACTCTCTTAAATTTTAAGTTTATTTTAATTTCAACATATCTGTGAGTTGATGTAAACACTTAAAATTTTTGAGAGATAGAACTGGAACTGAAAAATTCAATGCCATAGCTGGGGTGTGAACCATAGACCCTCCACTTACCAGGCAGGTGCTCCAACTATTAAGCTACTGTGACAACCCACAGAATGACATTGAATTCTCCAACCAATTCATTGAACCTTTGAATACAATTAAGGAAATTGAAGCTATTAACAGTGAAGCAACAAGATTCTAAAGTAAGAACAAATTAGAAACCAAAAGCTTCACTTATGTTAGTAATATTGCTTTGCACCAAAGAACTTGCAATATTACTAAGATAAGTGAAGTTTTTGGTTTCTAATTTGTTCTTACTTTGAATACAAGTTTGCAAGGATGTGTCACAGTATGTTATATGCATTTTTCATTGATTTATGCCAAATATAGGGTGGAAGTGAAATAATCCTGGAAACTGAAAGATGTGAGAGAGTGGATGTACATGAACAAAATCTTATAATACTTTTTTGTAATAAAATGCACCATTAACTAGAAACTGCATTTAAAAGTAAGAGAAGGTATGTGGCAACATGGCACAGCATGTTGATGGAGACTGCTTGCTTCTACTGGCTGTGTAAAGAACTATTCTAATGCTCTGTAAAGACCATTTAAGTAACATTGACCATGTATTGAAATCATTGAGAAACTTGCACAACAGTTCATATGTGCCCCACTATCAATTTCATGGTTTTCTAGGGAAAAGTTCACTGCTACTGCCAATTAATCTGTAAATTGTGGCAAAATGTAGCGGTTTATGGGAATGAAGGGTTAAGGAGGCTCTGTCCATCTTCTCCGAGAAGAACACACTGAACCAGGACGCTGGATTACAGTTTGGTCCCTCCTTTAAAGTTGGAAATCGACCAACTCAGAAAACACAGATTCCAATGGAGCAGTGAACCACCTCCACATTAGACTGGGTGTTTTCTACTCGGTACGTACTAGCGGTCAGCACATATACTGGTCCCTTCACTCTTGCTAGTCATTCATCATCCTGATGATGGGAGAGATGTACACTCCCGAAACGTTGATGGCTGTGCATCACTACACCTGGCTAGAAGCCTGAGAACATCTCGAATACTTTATCTTCTTGTTTATACTTTAGATTGCTGAGATATTCCATTGCCATTATTTTCAACTTGCTTTTTATTTTTCTGATATAAATTTTGTTGTAATATTTGCAGTTAAATTGGTAGATCCCAATTTTTTTCTGTTGCTGGCATGGTATCCTTCAGTTCAGAAAGTTGTAGGTTTTGGATGGAGTGTGGGCTTTGGGAAGGTGTGTGAACTTTTAGTATTGCATTTTTCTTTTGCTGTTGTCAGTTTGGTGGTTTCTTGTGCCATCTTCGGCTTTGTGACCTTTGAAACTTTTTGTGTAATTAAGGCTAGAGGTTTCTTCTGGGCTTAAAAGCCATGGTCTGCTGGAGTTTAGAGGTATAGACGTTTTGTTCACACTTGCAGTGGACATCATCAGTGGCGTGGTCTGAGTCTTCTCGGCGATGGTTCAGTTACAACAGAATCGTTTATGGCTGGAGATGCTGTATTAATATCTGGGCTGCTCACAGGGGATTGGCCTGGCTTGAGTGGGAGGTGTGTGTTAGATGGACGGGGCTTCTCCGCTGTGATTGCTGAACGGTTTACATGATTTCTCTGCATTAGTGCTTCTTTTTTACTTTCTATACTGGTAAGTAGGGGAAGTATTGTATTCCACCCAAAAATTCGATGTCGAGATTTCACCGGAAATTTATTTTGAGACCCCTGAATCCAAAAAAAAGATTTTTAGAAAAAGGTCCGTGTGTGTGTCAGTCTGTGTCTATCTGTCAGTCTGTGGACAGCATAACTCAAAAACGAAAAGTCGGTTAAAAACCAAAGTTGGTATTTAAGTTTAATGTGTTTCAAGGATGCAACACAAAGATTTTGAAGAAAATAGCCCCACCCTAAACTACCCTTTACATGGAAAATTTTTCAAAAATTTTGATCTTCTTGAAAATGGCTCCAACGATTTTGATTAAAATGTCATATGTTTGAGATATTTTTATGCCAAATGAAATGTATATCTTGAATTTTCTGGCTATAGCCTCTGTAGTCATATTAACTCTGGACGACTTTTGCATAACTGGTAAACCATTAGAGATAGACCAAATCATACTATACAAAAAATGTAGATCTTGCTAAAATACACAATTTATGTCCCAATGAATTTTCTTGTAGGGTTAACCATTTCGGAGATATTCCTTGTTATGTGTGTGAGTTTCAGAAAACTTTAAACTTTCATGAAATGGATCGTTGTTCATTTTTTTTATATGGTAAGTGTGCAAAGAGAAGAGAATCTCAAAGCTTTAAAACATTTGACTATCGCTCAAAGCCTTCTGTATTCTAACTTTCCCCTTGCACCTACGAGGAAATAAGCAATAAGATAATTAAGAAAAATGAAGCTATTAACAGTGAAGCAACAAGATTCTAAAGTAAGAACAACTTAGAAACTAAAAACTTCACTTATCTTAGTAGTGTTGCAAGTTCTTTTTGCAAAACTGACTCAAGTTTCGAGTTGACTCCAACTCATTCTCAAAGCTATACCTAATCAAGGTAAAACTGGATTATTTACTTTTAAAATACTTTTTTCTGTTTTAGGTATCATTTTCACTTCGTTGAGAGTTTTATTAAAAGTTGAAATGCATGATTTTAAAGGATCATTATCAATTTTTAAGTAATCTTCACTTTCAAGAAAAAGTTCTACTCTATTAATATAATCAGATTGATCTAAAATTACAATTTTATTGCCTTTGTCAGCTTTAGTATAAATTACATCCTTTTCATTCAATGATTTAATAATCTGATTATAATTACTTTTAGGATGATTTTTATTTATATCTTTCAAAATTTTAGTGCATTTCATTTTAATCAAAGATTTATTAATGTCATTTAAATCTTGACTGGCAATTTCAATATCTGCAATAAAATCATCTATGTTTTTTGAAAAACTTACACAAGTTTTCATACCTTTATTTAGAAAATTTATTTATTTCTCATTAAAGTTACAATTTGATAAATTAATTTCATTATTTGTTTCATTATTTGGTTTCTTTATATTCAATTTCTGTTGCATTTGGCATAATCTATTTAACTTGTTTTTTAACCTCTTAGTTTTTCTTTTCATGCTAAAATTTAGATTCTCAAACAATTTTGATTCAAAATTAACCCAAATTAAGTTACCTAAAATACTTAAAATAATTAAAAGTGTTAATTTTAAATGTAAGTCATATAAGCTAAGTTCAATATTATTTAATTTTTTAAAATGCAAACTTCTTTCAACTTCAATAACTTTCTTTTCTGTTGCCTTTTGGTGAATACTATTATTATCTAATTTAACATTTCTTCTAACAAAAACAGGGGTTACTTTTCTTTGTAAACAAATATTCAAAAACCTAATGTCTGCAAGAATATGTCTTTTCTTCTCTTGTAATTTTAAATGTGATTTAATTTCATCTTTAGTTCCATATAAATTTAAATTAAACAAATAACTATTAAATTCTAAATTATTATCCATCATAGTTAAAATGGTAAATGTAGCCAGGAACAATTGCTTCAAACTAATTAAGTTAATTAAGGAAAATGAAGCTATTAACAGTGAAGCAACAAGATTCTAAAGTAAGAACAAATTAGAAACTATCTTAGCTGTGAGAATGAGTTGGGGTCAACTCGAAACTTGAGTCAGTTTTGCAAAAGAACTTGCAACACTACTAAGATAAGTGAAGTTTTTAGTTTCTAATTTGTTCTTACTTTAAGCAATAAGATAATTTGTACAAATGTTTATCTCAACTAACACGAAGAAGATATAGGAATAAGACTTTGTACAAATAGTCTGTACAAGAGTAGAGAAAGTCATGTGAGTGCAGCACATCAGATTTTTATGTTCAAGTATCAGATGCCAGGTTTTGTTCAATTTTAGAGCTTCTTCCTTTCTGTTAAAATTATTGGGGTGTTTGTAAATTTCTATGGCTTCACGTTGTAGTCTGGCATAGATGAAAGAACAGTAGTCTCCTTATACTGAATTATGTGTTTGCCGTTGGCACATATTGCATCTTCAGCGACCACTGACTTGTCTGTCTGTCCCAGCCAGCAGCATCTCTTACGTTCTGTAAATTGGGTGTTGACACTGCATTGGGTGGTACCTATGTACACTGTACCGCAGGAACATGGAATCTGGTAAACACCGGCTGAAGCAAGCGGGTCCCTGGGATCTTTGGCCGACCGAAGCAAGGTATTAATCTGTCTAGTAGATTTGAAGGTAGTTTTGATGTGGCGCTTGAGTAAGCATCCTATTCTATCCGTGACAGTTTTGAAATAAGGCAGAAAAGCAGTGTCTTTACTGTTGGGTAGATCCTGTTCTAGGTTGGCAGAGTGAGGCCTAGGTGGGCATATTACTCTGCAAACTTCTTGTGCTGTGTAACCATTTGAATATAAAGTCTGTTCCAGATATTGGAGTTCCTGTTGTAACAAGTTAGGCTCACAGATGCGGGCAGTGTGGTCAGTGAGGATCTTTATGATAGTGCATTTCTGCATAGGATGATGGCTGGAATTTTTGTTCAGATATCGGTTAGTGTAGGTTTGTTTATGGTAGACCTCTAAACTCCAGCAGACCACGGCTTTTAACCCCGGAAGAAACCTCTAGCCTTAATTTTAACTCCAGCCATGAAAGCTTCCAACTACTTTTTGCGTAATGTTTTACTGTTGAAAACTTCATTTTCTGCATTTTCTCCTTTTCTTTATTAAAACCTCCTGAGTCCTTAGATCACAATATTAAAGTTAAAAGTATTATTTTGTGCTTAATGAGTTTCTACGGGCCCAAATTAAACAAAAATAAACAATTTTTTTTTTTTACAAATTATATATATATTGTCACCGCGCCCGCCGCATCTAATTGCCGACAGCCGCAATTGTCACCCATCGCATTATTGTCGGCACTACCGCAAAGGAGCCAAAGGAAAGAGACAGAGAATGGCCGCATTGTTGGGGCGCTTGCCGAAAGAGAGAAAAGGATAGAGGCTACTGGAACCTTCTACTTTGTATCTCACCGCAATAAGTGAACGTTCTTGAAGCTTCCAGAATAGTGCCGGGGAGATATAAATAGCGGTAAAGTGTGAGAAGGGACAGTCCAGTCAGTCAGACGTAAGTGAGAGACGTACGTGAAGCGTTGAGTAGTGCCGACGGAGAACAGTCAGACGTATGTGAAGGTTGAGTAGACGTGCCGACGGAAAGAAGAGACGTATGCGAAGCGTCGAGGAGTCACACCAGGGAGAAGGGACAGTTCTTTGTGTTACGAATTCGGAGCCGTGCTGTTGGAGAATCGGAAAAGACTTTCTTGTTGTTGCAACGAGTGTACAAGTTACTGTTTACGGAAATAAAAGTGTTTCTTTATCTCGACTACATCTGTCTACTTTACTTCACACACAACACGAAAAAGTTACAATATATACTTTTTTTTTTTTTTTTTTTTTGTGGTAGCGGGGCCTAAATAACATTTAGACAGCTACAAATTTTGTTATGTGGATCAATATGTGTCATTAAGTATCAAAAGAACAAGAATATTATAAATATACATACAATGTATATATAAAGCCATTATTTACTTACTGCAACGAAGTTCTTGTAACAGCAAACACAAAAAAAAATTCAAATCTTTCAAAACCAAAGTCGGAGATTAATTACAGGTGCTATCAAAACCACACCAATAGCAGCTATGGAAATACTAACCAACCAATACCCCATTGAATATGAAATAGAAAAAGTGGCTCTTATTCAACACGAAAAGTTGATCAGACTCCCATTCAATACATGGCACAAGAGAAATTTTACACATACACTAAAGACTCAGGAGAGCTTTCTTTCCAAAATTCAAGACATCAAGAAGAATGTATACCTTCCTAATTCAAAGGAAAACTTCATATCTAAAGTCAATCCGACACAAACATTAGACATCACATATTATTTACACCTGACAGAAGAAGTTAAGAGAAGTGATACTCCAACTAGTGTTCTAAAATTATTGGCATTAGAGACAATCCATACTAGATTTCCAGAACATGAATGGCTCCATATTTATACTGATGGATCATTTATATCAAACCAAGATGGAGCAGGTGCTGGAGTCACATGTCACCTCTTTTCCTATTACAAATCTTTAAGTTATGGAACTACAAACTTTGATGGAGAAATTGAAGCAATTCGAATGGCCCTACAAAATCTTTTGTACAGAATTTCACATTTTCAGCAAGCAGTTATTCTCTCAGATTCCACGGCAGCAATTATAGCAATTACTTCCAAGTTGTCACCAAAAAACCAAACAATTATAGAATGCTTAGCCATCTAACAGCACTTCAAAAACACCTAGTCTTCCAATGGATACCAGCTCACTGTGGACTGAATGGTAATGAGAAAGCTGATTTTCTTGCAAAAAAGGGTACCGGCAATGTGCAGAAATCAATAGTTAATCTACCATTTTATGCAGCTAAAAGATTAGTCAACTCTGAATTCAAAAAAATTATTGCAAAATATTACTATGAAAAATCAAAAAATAAAAGATGGGAACTACCAAACATTCAAACAGTAATTCCTGAGTATCCTCGAAAAACAGCAGTTGCAACCTTCAGGTTGATTACAGGACATGATTGTCTGGCAAAACATTTAAACAGAATTGGGATATATTCTTCACCACTCTGTCCTCTATGTGATCTGCAAGAGGAAATGGATCGAGACCACCTTCAAATATGCCCGGCCACTTCTAGTGCCCCATCCATCAGTGAAAAATATTGGAGAGCAAGAGGATTAATGACTTCATTGTCAGAAATCCAGCATTAGCTAACAACAACAACATATTAAATTTTGTTTTGGGGGAGTTTGGGGTTCAGGGGGGTTTAGGGATGGTATAATATATGATACCTTGGAAGTACATTAAGTTTTCATGGATTTTGTAATCCTACCATTGATACAAAGTAGACAAGAGAGAAAAAAAATCTGAGCATAGAGTGCAGAAGGTATCGAACATGATACCATTGGCTGTCAGGAGTTCAACACATTCACAGAGCGAGAAAAAAATCCAAAACCTGAGATATCGTATGCAATGTCTCTCACGAAATGTCATGCATTGAAAATTGTTTATATAAGATTTAATAAACAAAATATGTCAATTTTGTGTTTTTTAAATTAATCTTTAGAATGTGTATGCTCAGCGAGCACTCAGTACATGTTCAATATGTCCACCTTATGTACCACCTCTTCTAGACGAACTGTGATGTTTCTGATCATCCTATGACACATGTCTTTTGTTATTTCATGGGAAAATGTGATAGCCTCTTGCAGTTCCATTAGCTTACATGGTTTGTTGCGGTAGACTGTTTCCTTTAGATATCCCCATAAGAAATAATCACAGGGATCAATATCCGGGCTGTGTGGTGCCATATTGAACATCCCTGAAAATGTTCTGGATGTTGATGGGACATCACATGGTGCCCGAAATGTTGTTGTTGTTGTTGTTGTTGTTTTCTAGTGCCTTGCATCTGGCAATGAAGGCATTAGCATTCGTGCTTTCCAATACTTTTGAACTGTAGTTTCTTCTGACCTTAATGCTTCACAGGTCTTCAAGTGGTCTTCGGTGCCCGAAATGTTCATTTAGGAAATTCAAAACAGCATTTGCTGTATGAGAATGAGCTCCATCTTTCATGAACCATTGCATCTCCATTGCATGAAGTTGCGGAAGAAAATTGTTCTGCAACATGTCCATGTAGTGCACACTGTTAACTGTGACATTGAAAAAGACTGGACCAATAATTCCATGGCTGGAAATGGCACCCCATAAACTCACTTTTTGTCCATAATTTTCAATCTCGAGTACAAAATCAGGAGCTTCTGGTACACTTCATCTAAGAACCGTGTGTTATGAAACACGGCATCATTTCCAAGAGTTGAAGTCACTGTACCTTTTCATTTTCTGGCAGTTTTGCGCAACACTGTCATTTTGAATTGGGATATTTTCGTCAGCATGAAGTGCTCTCTGAAGAGAACAACATGCTCAATAGGGCTTCAACTTGCTTCCTGGATTATCTAGGACTCCATGTCAAAGCCACTCTCACAGCGCCGATATTCCTCGGGATACGGACTGTGTTTGTACGAGGATGCTTTCACTCTAACATACTGCCATCATTTTCAAATTTTGTGGTCGGCCTATACACTGTCTGTCTGCAGGAGGCCTACCTTGTTCTAAAATGAACACTGAGGCATTGCTGAGTGTCTGCTACACTATTCATTTCCACGTAAAACGACACAGTTTTCACTTTTTGTTTTAGTGTCAACCAGCCTTTGTGCACCATAGTAGTAAAACTAACCGGGAGCGAC
This sequence comes from Tenodera sinensis, assembly GCA_030765045.1. Lineage (NCBI taxonomy): Eukaryota > Metazoa > Arthropoda > Insecta > Mantodea > Mantidae > Tenodera > Tenodera sinensis. The sequence goes on from CM060970.1 coordinate 13,868,402, forward strand.
ACAAATGTGTGATAGTTACAATTGCTGTCTTCTGTTAAACCATGCAAGAACTATGGTTACCCATCACAACATTCCAAATTTGCCAACCTGCAAATAAAATATTTATTAGACAATGTCAATATATGACATTTGGTGCGCCATCCTGTATGATACAAAAAGATGCAGGAGTTTAAATTCTGCCAATTTGTTAAATTCTGTATATTGTGTAATTTGATTGTCGGATCTTAAAGGTTCAGTATCAGACTTACCATTGAAAGGTAATCTGAAAAACAAGTCCCATTCCTAGACCTCAAAATCTAAAAATGGAACGAGAATCTCACATTTGGTATATGTAGAAAACCTGCGCGCGCACACACACACAAAATTAAAAATCACATCAGTATGCAGTTTGCCACATAGGTTTTTTCATCTACCTCTCAACATTGCAGAATTTAAAAAAATACAAGAAAAGAGACCCAATAGGCACAAAGCTGAAGACTGTATAAGAAACCACCAAATTGACAGCAGAAAAACAAAAATGCAGTACAAAAAGTTCACATACTATGCCAAAGCCCATGTCCAGTTCCAGAAAATATTTCAAGAGCACACTCTGCCACCCCAAAAACCCATACTCCATCCAAAACCTACTATGTTCTGAACTCAAGGATACCATACCAGCAACAGAAAAATCAGGAATATACTAGTTTAAGTGCAAAAAATGCAACAAGCCTTATATTGAAAAACAAAAAGCAGGTTCAAATCCCAGCTGGAAGGATGGGCATTTTTCTTTCACTAGGATTCCCCATCCTCTGTAGAGTCTGGAAGTATAAATGTGTTTGTGAGTTTAATGTAACAAGAAAAAATAAATCCTAAGGAATAGAAACCCAAAGTTGAAAACCAACGTTAAGTGGGTTAACACCATTGCTCTTGAGCAAATGTTCCAAAAGATTAAAAACTGCCGATATAACCTTGGATTTTAAAGGTGGCATATAAATGGCAATTAAAAAAGGGGTAAAGGAACATCTAAAGTATAACATGGAGATAAATCAGCAATAGCAGTGCACTTTTGGCTAGAAACCACGAAATTTATCCTGAATTTGTACTCCTAAAAAGCATCTCTAACATAAAACGACTAATTACTGAAAGAACCACTTTGAAAAACAAAGGTCAGTTGCCCAACTTGAGTTACCTCCAAGCAACAACCTCAGTAAGAAGTTGTTTGAGAAGTCGCCAGAGAAGAACATTAGTGCAACAGTTTTCAGCATAAGAACTCCATGCTCTACATCATCAGGTTAATGTGGGAGCAACAGCTTTACAAACATGTCCCGTTTTACATAAATGTAGGTGATACAGTGTCAGGAAACCAACTCATATATGTTACCTTTAAATTGTTTATGTGTATATCAATATATTAAACATTCGACTAAACAGTGTAATTTGCAAATGTTTAAAAATGTGTCACCGTAAGGTGACTTTGAAAGTTTATACTCTTTCCATTACATCATGAGAAACATCTGAATGGTGTCAGCATTTAAAAAATCTGATGTTACATTCACATGACTTTCTCTACCCTCTGTTGTTTATTAGAGAATATAAAAACTATTACTATAATATGTCTCAACCTAGTTCCATCCTGTTGTAAACATCTGGGCGGGAAGAGAGACAGAGACAGAGATATTGGGACAGAAAACAGTTAAGCTGTTCATTGGTTTGGCGAAGATAATGGGCGTTATCTTTTATTTGCATACGTACGATAAACCCCTCCTTTAAGTACAGTATTGTACGTAAGTAGTTTTCCGTTCACTACTCTGCGCGAGCTCATTTCGGACACAGAAAAGTATGCAAATGTTTCGATTCTTATAAACGTAAACAACCCCACATTTTATCTTTCTGCTTCACACACCACATAGATGTGTTCTCGGCTCGTGACTTCTATAGGGAATATATACATAATAGTACCTATACTATATACAGATTAGACAGAAGACAGGTGAAATTATACACACTATTAACGTATTATGTTAAATTAAGCTGCATTTTACTTAACAATTACTAAAGGGCACTGCTATTATATAATATTTTTGCATTCCTATACCAGGCAACTTTCTCGCAACGAGGTCTGTATCGAGTTGAATGCTGATTAAGATGTTTTTGTTTATAGTGTGGAGTTCCTTCTGATATTTAACACTGTATTTCCTGTACATCTCGCGTACCTCACAAGGCCAAGGACACTTATGTATATGCAATTTAAAATCAGTAAGCTTTTCATCATGGAGCAGACTGGTGCTTCAGCCGAAATGAAACACAATCGAGGCAAACCTTTAAAAAGTGGCGAGAGGCGCAAACCTTTAAAAAGTGACTAGTGGCGAATGATCGCGCATTGTTTCGCATTTCTTAAAGAAAGAAACCCGGAATCGTCTATAAAAAACATTGAGAAAGAAACTAGTGATCTCCTTGGTGTTTCCGCAAGTAGTGTACACAGTGTTAGAATGGAACAGCAAGCATCCGGAACTCTAAGAACACCGAAAAATCGCGTAAATGCAAACAGCACGTGGAGAAATACGACAATTTTATGAAAAGTGCTATACGCAGTAAAGTTCATGGTTATTTTTTCAGAAATGAACCGCCGACTCTTAACAAAATTTTGCATGCGGTAAATTCTGACACGGACTTGCCGAATTTTTCACGAAGTACTCTCCACCGTTTGCTGATAGATATTGGATTGAAGTTTCAAAAGCGAGGCAGAAATCAGTTATAGTGGACAGAGGGGAAGGGATCCGATTAAAGGTAACCATTATGTTACTGCATGATTCTTTTAATATTCCAACTCATAGATTTAATAAATTAATGTGTAACCCAACTCTATTTGTCTAGAAGTTAGCGCTGCTATATATACTGCTAGTGTTACAAAACTTTTGTGCGTGCCTGTACGTCTAACACGTGGCGAGTTGAGTCAACTCCTCCTTGTTGTTTACAGCAGGACTGAACTAGGCTGAGACATGGTATAGGAAAGCATTTTTCTGTCTACTTCATTTTAATTTAGCTACACTTTTGCCAAAACAGGTACATTACACATTTTATTATAGATACAGAGGGAAGAACGATAGTCAAATGGATATTATATGCTGGCCTTAAAATTGTGAATGAATTTTCTATAATTCTGCATGGCTGGTAAGGGATAGACTTAAACTTACCCATAAAAATTGTATCCTGTTAAAACCTAGAATTCGTGTCAGTTGAATTGTTTTTGTAGCATTAGCCATTTCCGAGATACTTTAAACATTTTTACTTTCTCTGAGGAGAGGAAGTATTGCACTCCACCCAAAAATTCTATGTCAAGATTTCACCGGAAATATATGTTTTGAGACCCCCTGAATCCAAAAAAAGCAGTTTTAGAAAAAGGTCTGTGTGTGTGTCTGTCAGTCTGTGGACAGATAACTCAAAAATGAAAAGCCAGTTAAAAACCAAAGTTGGTATTTAAGTTTGTCTTTCAAGGATGTGACACGAAGATTTTGAAGAAAATGGCCCCACCCTAAAATTCCCTTTACGTGGAAAATTTTTCAAAAATTTTAATTTTTTTGAAAATGACTAATGGTTTTGATTAAAATGCCAAATGTTTGAGATATTTGTATGAAAAATGAAATGTGTATCTTGAATTTTCTGGCTATATCTTATATAGTCCTGTTTACTCTGGATGACTTGTGAATAACTCGTAAACCTAAAGAGATAGACAAAATCTTCCCATACAAAAAAAAAAAAAAAATTAGATCACTCTAAAACATACAATTTGTCTAAAATAAATTTTTTTTATAGGGTGAACCATTTTGGAGGTATTCCTTGTTATTTGTGTCAGTTTCGCAAAACTTAAAACTTTCGTGAAGTGAAACATCGTTCATTTTTTATATATTAAGCGTGCAAAGAGAGTGGAATCTCAAAGCTTTAAAAGATTTGACTATCGCTCAAAGCCTACTGTATTCTAACATTCTCCTTGTACCTACAAAGAAATAAGCAATAAGATAATTTGTAAGATTGGTTAGTGCCAGAGTAGAGAAAGTCATGTGAGTGCAACAAATCAGATTTTTCTTATACCTAACTTTATCTTGATTATCAAGAAGTAGTTAGAAGAATTGTAAGAATAGTTATTATAAGAGTGAGTATAGAAAGTAATGTAAATGCAATGCAAAAGATTTCTTTTGAATGAAATTCCATTTCACTTTTTAATTTGTTATTATTTTGAGGAAATGCCAAATGCTTTTGTTCTGTTGCAGAGAAATTGCAAGTGCAATAAAGAAGCTCCTGGATGCTGTGAATGAAGTGGCAGGATTTATACCAGGAACAACTGGCAAGCAGGCACTAGAACAGCGGAAGCGAGAATTTGTCAAGTTCTCCAAACGTTTCAGCAACACTTTAAAGGAATATTTTAAAGAAGGACAGTAAGTATACCAAGTTTGTAATCTTCGTAACAATAGCATGGAATATTGATAGAGAAAGTAGTGTGAGTGTTAGTGTGTATACCTTTTCTCTTTTTAAATTTCTCTCTCATATACGTAGTGCATAGAGGGAGCATTGTCTTCCATCCAAAAATTGAGTATTGAAATTTCACTTGAAATGCACGTTTTAAAATCCTCTGAATCCATAAAAGACATTTTTAGAAAAATATGCATACAGAGGGTGCTGCACACAGAGGTGCCAAAAAATTGTAGACACATTTTGACAGGAGATATCTATTTAATATGTTTGAAAGTTGGAACTGAAAAGCAACAGTAATGAGTAGTATGATGTTCTGTAAATAGATGTGACCCACATACATTATGCTACTGTTGCTGTGCGACAGGTAAATCAACAATGAACAAATGGTGCCAAGATTATTGTTTGAACAACAGAAAACAATTTTGAAGTGGTTGAAAAACTGAGAATGTTGTTGAAGTTCAGCAGCAATGATGTGTGTGCAGAACAGAAGCACCAATGTGAGTAGCAGTTGTATGCATTTGAGATAAATTTGAGACTTGTGTAACCTTTGCGATGTTCACAAGGGCAGATCTGGGAGACCTTGCACAGCAACAAGCCACGCCTCCTTGGCTACGGTTTTGGAACATGTTGAGCATTCACTGCAGAAATCTACAAAGCAATGTGCATGTGAGACTGGGATTAGCAGAACCAGCATACTTCATATTATTAAATCAGTAAAGTTGAAAGTTTTCATCCCAAGCCTTTGGCATGCATTAAATGAAGGTGACCCTGATCAGAGAATGTAGTACTGTGAGTGCTTTTGGAACATGGTGCAAGAGGATGAGGCCTTTTTAGGGAAAGTTGTTTGGTCCAATGAGGCAGAATTTAAATTGAACGTTAACAGTTCTTGTTAACCAGCATAACTGTATCTATTGGTGTGCAAACAATCCTAATGTTATGTATCTTTGAATAAGCTGGTGATGTGAATCTAAATTGTAATGAAAATTGAGTCGCATTGAAACACTTAACATCTGAGAGGTAGAACTGGAACCAGAGTTGCCAACATTTAAAAGTAAAATTATCGTACCAGCCACTCAAAATTATAGATTTGGATTCAAAATTATCATACATCATAAAGCAAACGCTACAACAATAAAAATATCAATATAATACTTATGAAAATATAAGAGTAATGATGTTTATTATATCCACTTACAAGATTGATGACCTCAACAAATATTATATTACAACTTTAGCACTTATGTTTCTCGCACTATTCATCTGAAAGTTCAGCTTCCTCAACCGTTGCAGCATTGCACAAATTTGTTGTTGAGATAAACCTTAACATCTTCTCGGTGACTTGCAGATTTTAAGATCTACCACGTTCTTTCATAAGTTGAGACGACAAAATGAGTTCATTTACCGTATCTTGTGCCAATCTGTTTCTAACTTTGGTTTTTATTAAACCCAGTTTAGAAAAAAAAAAACTTTCACAAGAAGTGCTTCTGTAGGGCAAGGAAACTACTGATAATGCAAAGGCCGCTAGTTCTTTGAAATCAGTATTTCCACCAAGGTGACATATGTTTAACAGCAGTCCAGAAACTGTCAAGTTCAGGTATGTTCTTTATTTCACACGGGATATCACGTATTCCGAGTTTTCTACATTGATCGTCAATTTTCTGAACAGTGCCTTCTTCATTGAGATTATCAGACCTGGATACACTGGCAATAAGAGGATAAAGGGTAGCAGGCTTAGTAACTATGGGGTGGAGACAGACAATGAAGACAAAAGTGGTGTTATTTGCAATTAGTTTCATTTTGCTGGAGTGACAAACCAGCGAAAATGATATTTCGCCGTCATCGAACTATCATACATTCAAATTATCGTATGCCCCCATAATTATCGTACGGGTTGACAACCATCGTACAAACGTTAAAATTATCATATGCCCCCATAATTATCGTACGGGTTGGCAACCCTGACTGGAACTGAAAGATTCAATGCCACAGCCGGGATTTGTGGTTTACCAAGAGAAATACAAACTGGTTGGAGAATTCAGTCATTCTGACAGGTTGTGACAGTAGCTTAATGGTTAGAGCACCCGCCTGGTTTTTAATAGTGGAGGGCCTCTGGTTCAAATCCCAGTTGTGGCATTGAATTTTTCAGTTCCAGTTGTACCTCTCAAACATTGCCCACACACGGCTTGTGTGTTTAAAAACACCAACAGTAAGTTTGTTGGCACATATAAATAATAATTAACACTTAACATGAGTTACATGTAATTAGTGTTGACCGGTTTCAATAGCTCAACTTGCTCTCATCATCAGAATTAACCAACTGGTCTTGTTGATGTTGTTTGATGTGTGGTTGGTTGGGCCGACATCTAGCAGTGGGCTGATGAACTTCCATAAAGGTTTTGGTGGTAGCAAATCAAAATTCATTATGCAGAGTTTGTTAATTCTAAATCAGAATTCATTATGCGGAGTTTGATTTGAAGCTTTCCTGGCAACGAACATATTCAAGATGTTCTCGGGCCTAGCCAGGTGTAGTGATGAGCCATCGACGTTTCGGGAATGTGCATCTCTCCCATATTCAGGATGATGAATGACTAGCAAGAGTGAAGGGACCAGTATATGTACTGTCCGCTAATACGTAACGAGTAAAAAACACCCAGTCTAATGTGGAGGTGGTTCACCGCTCCGTTGGAATCTGTGTTTTCTGAGCCGGTCGATCTCCAACTTTAAGGCTGGTTTCCAGGAGGGACTAAACTGCAATCCAGCGTCCCGGTTCAGTGTGTTCTTCTCGGAGGAGATGGACAGAGCCTCCTTAACCCTTTGTTCCCATAAACCGCTACATTTTGCCACAATGGTCGTTTCTTTGAAGTTAGCTCTGTGGTCTTTCTCAAACCAGTGCTCCGCCAGCCCTGACTTGTCAGGTTGCATTAAGCGTATGGACCGTTTGTGCTCCTTGACTCTGGTGGAAATGGTCCTGCCGGTTTGCCCTATGTACGGCAGCCCACATTCACAGGGGATACGGTATACCCCTGGTACATTAAGGTCCAGTTTGTCCTTTACCGGTCTCAATAGGTGTTTGATCTTCAAAGGCGGCTTGTGGATCCGGTTTGCTTCGGTGGTACTGGACCTCATATCACCCCTGGTTAACAAATAAATTGTATCACCACAGAATAACTTTAGTTTAGGAAAAAAAAAAAAAAATCTGATGTGATTTGCCAGAATTCTACTGATTCTGCCGGATAGATTGCCAATATGTGGGATGCAGGCAGTGGAGGTCGGCTTGTCGGGTGTTAGCTGAGATTGTGGTTTTCTTCTCTTGGCCTTGGAGATTAACCCTTTAACGCTGTGCGTGTTCGTATGATCACGGTTTACCGCTTTCCATTTAACAACGTTCCAATGCGTCGTCTGCTTCTGTAGAGTATCGCTGGTGATTTATATCAGCTACAGAATGGTGTGGTATCCCTCTCTACTCATATTGTCGGCTTCTGTAAACAAACATTGTCGTTGCACAACTTTTAGTTATCGCTAGTGTTGTCACAGCTGCAAGATGTCGGTGCGCTTCGAGTAAGTTTCCTATTTTGTTTACAATTAGTCTTTGATCGTGTGATAAATACTTTTAAAGGTCTTCGGCATGATTAGTGTTCCTGTTATTATGAAACAGAACAATAGGTTACTGCATATATTTGGTCTAGACCCTTGTAAAGTGAAGCGTGATCATATGAACACGGTAGGCGCATATATATGCAGCATATGACTTAGTCCATTTTCACGGTTGTGTTACCTTACACGGCTTAGACGTTGGACGTTGTGTTGCCATAAGAAAACTGTAAACTTGGTATACAGAATATAACTTTCCATATGTTTTTAACAGGGATATAACTCTCCGGGAAGCCTTGGATATTTTAGAATCAGATGAACCAATAGGAGATGTTGACAGCATTTTTATAGAACCTCCAGATGCTAACGTCTACTCCGACGAAGATTCTGGCGAAGAGGATGGTGGTGGTGAGATTGATAATCTTACAGGGTGCCAGCTTTATAGCCAAGCAGAAATTGTCCTCACCAACAATGAGCGTGTAGGTGGTGCAGTTGATGTCACTTCAGAAAACGCCAATGCTCCACCACAGAAGAAGAGCAAACACATGAAGAAAAGCTTCGTGTGGACTAAGGATGATAATAGAGGTTTGGTTGGTATATTCCCAGAAGCTGATTATTCATCATTATCCAACAAAACACCCGTGGAATGTTTCGAACTCATGTTTGACGATGAAATAATTAAATTTATGATAGAAGAATCCAGGAAATATGCAATATTCAACAATTATGATTATCCTAAAATAGCAGTGTGGTGTTAGTGATGATATTCGTCTTGATGGGAAGAACCACCTTGTAGCTCCCTGCAATCGACGACACTGCGCTGGCAAAGAATGCACCAGCACTGTTTGCACAGAGTGTATAAAATGCAACGTTGAACTCTGTATCCCGTGTTTTGTCGAGTTTCACACCCTATAAAAGACTTGATTCTTGGACTTGTGACATAATTTTGTGCTCATGTGATCATATGTTATATGTCTGCATGCATTTAATATTTATAATTCACCTTTAAAGTGCACCTCATTGTAATATATAATTGGCACTATAACTTTGGCGTTTGTTGTGAAGTATGGCCACCTAGGCGTAAAATGCTTACACTAGCGCCTAGCGTGATCATATGGACACGGTCCATTGTGACAAAATGGTTCACTATAATGACTCATTATTTTGTATTAGAGTTCCACAAAACTGTATGAGTTGCTGATAAAAAAATGAAAGTGAATAAAACAATTAATATTATTTCGGCGTTAAAGGGTTAAGGCTTCAATGTCATCTACGGAGTAGCCATTTTCGCGGAAAGTGTCGATGGCTATGCATCACTACACCTAGCTAGAAGCCCGAGAACATCTTGAATATATGCCAAGTTTGTTAATTCTGATGATGGGAGCAAGTTAAGCTCTTGAAACTGGTCAAGATTAATTACATGTAAGTGATGTTAAGTGTTTCAATCCAACTCAATCCTCATTATAATCCTCATGTTTTTGTGGACAAGTCTGTTCATTTACCTGGAATTAATGTTTGCTGTGGGTTGTCATCTAGGGGCCTAATTGAACCATACTTTTTGAAGGAAAGTAACTGGGCAAGTGTATCTGAACATGATATGCACATCCGTCTTACCCATCATTCATACATTCTATGGAAATGAAAATTTTACTTCCTACAAAATGGTGCAACATTACCACCGAGATGTACATGAGTATCTTGATGGCAATCTTCCAGGGCACTAGATAGGACTAAGAGGTGCGATTGAGTCTCCACCATGTTCTCCAGGTCTCACTCTGTTGAACTTCTACTCTTATGAATGTTGTATACTGTAGAAATCCAGCCACACTGGCAGCACTTCAGGAAGAAATTGAAACAGCATGTGCTGCAATCACTGAGGATACTTCTACAAACGTCACTTGATCAGTTGTTCAACGTACTCAGAAGTATATCGACGCCAATGGTGGACATTTTGAGCAACTGCTGGAACTGTAAAATTCTAAGATGAGTAGTGCTCATTTTCGTTTGTGTGAATGTGATAACACAATTATTTCTTTACTTGAAGTGTTTATACTTTTTTTTAGCACCCTCAGTATTTGTGTTTGTAACAGCGTAATTTAAAAACAAAATGTTGGATAAATAACAAATTTGGTATCTTCCTTTCTTAGAAGTTTGAAAACTGTTGTTATAATCAATTTAATTTAAAAGGTGAGTCAATTAATAACACTAAACAACACTTGCATTTATAATTTTCTGGAATGCGTTTCATAGGTTAACTTTACTCCATTATCAGCCAGACAATAACTGGGTTTCCATGGTGGGATGGTGATGCTTCTTCTGGTAACAGTTCAAGGAACTTGCTGAAAATATCTTTCTGGGGAATGTCGAAATTAAATACTCAGTTTCTATTTTTTAAAATGAAGATTTGTTCCCATGTGGACAGCTCTTGTTTTCCAATTAAGTGTTTGAGGAGTTTCGGTTTTGGCTTTATGTGGTGATTTTTTGTCCAAAAGTGAAAGGCAACTGCTGATTTTTCCAATTGTTTGCTCTTGATGTTCCTAACGTGTTCCTTGGATCTAATTTCTAAATTTCTTTTGGTTTTTCCTATGTATACTTCATTACACTCACTGCATTCAATTTGGTATATGCCAGAATTTTTGTTAGGTGGAATAGCATCTTTGATGTTTGAAAGCAACAGGTTTTTTTATGGAGTAATGGTTGGCTGGTGCGAGCTGAATGTTTTGTTCCTTGAACACTTTTTTGAATTTATCAAAGGCCCATAAATGATATGTGAATTTTTTTAATGTCATTTTTGTTTCTGCTGCTGTGAGAGTTGTAGTTTCTTTTAGAAATTTTTTCTTTTCTACTCGTTTTACTTTTTTATCTACTAATTCTTTGGGGAAGCCATTTTTTTTGTGCTATTTCAATTATTTTGTAATATTTTGTTTTGTATTCTTCTGCTGGAATAGGGATGTTCAGCAATCCATGTGTTAAACTATTGAAAATTGTTTGTTTGTGACTTCTTGGATTGTAACTATTAGCTTTTATGTAGTTGTCCATCTGCGTTGGTTTTCTGTGAATACCGAAGTTTATTCTATCCTTGTTTTTGATTAATTTTAGATCTAAAAATGGTAATTGATCATCTTTTTCCACTTCCACTGTGAAATTTATACTTTTGTCCTGTATGTTCAGAAGTTTTAATGCATCACTGATGTGTCTTTTTGGAACTATTGCAAATATGTCATCTACGCACTGCTGCCAGAGTTTGAACATCCACGGGAAATCTTTTGTGATCCTTATTTCTAATGAACGCATGTAAATATCTGCCAAGAACGGTGAGAGAGGGTTGCCCATTGCTAAACCTGAAGTTTGACTGAAATACTTTGTTTGGAACTGGAAGAAATTTTGTTCTGTGCATAATTTGGTGAGTTCTATGTATTCTGCAATTTCTGATGATGACATTCCAAGTGATTTGAGCCAATTTTTGATCAGTGGTGGGAGTTTTTTTATTGGTATACTGGGGAATAGCGACTTTACATGAAAGGAGACAAGCGTGTCCTCGCCTGTTAATTTGAAGTCCTTATTGGTTCTATCAGTTCATAACTATTTCTTATGCTTAAACTTTATAATTTAGGTAATGAATTAAATTTATTGGATAGCCAGTTTGTAAGTTGGTGAATCTATGCAGCTAATTATGGGTCTCATGGTGATGTCTGGTTTGTGTATTTTGGGTAAACCATAGAGCCCAGGTACGGTTGGGTTATTTGGTTTAACTACATATTTGTTTGGTATTATACTGGAATTTTGTATGGTGTTTTTCAAAGGTTTGAATACAAGTGGTTAGCGGGTTTTTGCTGACTTTTTCATAGTTACTATCATTTAGCGTTCTTTCCATTTTTTCTATGTAATTTGATTTATCCATTATTACTATTTTGTTCCCTTTGTCTGCCTTTGTGTATACTACGTTTTTATGTTTTAAAGAATAGATAAGGTTTTGTTTATCTTTGTGACTTGATCTGTTTTTTAATACTTCTATAATCTTTTCGCACTGGGTTTTTATAGAATTTTGCGTAGATAATGGTAAACATTGTGTTGAAATGTTTATATCTGTGATATAATCCTCAATTTCTGTAGAAAAATGGATGCATGTTTTTAAGCCTTGATTTAAAACATTCATTTCTTCTTTGGAGAATTCATGATCAGAAAGATTGACCACATTCTCAAAGTTTTTTAAACACGTTTTTGTGGTTCTGTCATTTTGTACCGTGTTGTTTGAACGTATGTTTGTATGTGAGCTCTCTCTGTTTTCATTTTGCATTTTAATTTTTGACTTTTTTTCTGTATAATTTTTGCATGTAAATTTTGGAGAAATATTGATTAATTTTTCCAATATGTGTTTAAGGTTCAGAGTTTTTGGTTTCATTTTCCCGCTAAGGATTACCAAATAATTATCTTGAAGGTTTTCCCAAATCGTGTTTCCCAGTGCTTGCGTTAAAACTGAATGTAGTTTGTAGAGTTTTAATTCTGTGTCTTCTAGCTGCTTGTAATGTTTATTGACTTCTAGTTGTAAAACTTTTTTCTCTGCCGCTTTCTGTTGAACATTTCCGTTGCTCAGTTTAACTATTTTCCAGACAAATTTGGGGGTTACTTTATTTTGTAAACACAGTTTAATAAATTTCATATTGGCAAAAATGTTCTTCTTTTTTTCGTTAAGTTTTATGAACGTTTTTATTTTTTGCTTCTTGGATCTGAAGTTTACATTGAATGCGCTTACCTTGTTCGCCATTTTCTAAACTGTTCTTGTTCCATTACGTGCAAGTTTTATTTTTAACTTCCTGAAGACTTGTTTGCCTATTTAACTATCTTCCTTTCTTAGAAGTTTGATAATGGATGAAAGTTAACCTTCAAAATATGTTCCGGAAAATTATAAATGTAAGTGTTTAGTGTTATTGACTCACCTTTTAAATTAAACAAATTTGGTATTTAAGTTGAACATCTTCCAAGGATGTGGCTCACTGATTTTCAAGGAAAGCTGCCATAAAAAATACTTAAAATAACTTAATTCCTAATGCAGCAGTAGCTCATCACTTCTGGTTGACCACACAGACAAAAACCAGAAGTGAAATTTCCAAAACGGACAAAAACCAATGTTAAACATAATGTGTGGGCACACTAATATACATGTCCAATATCATTGTGCTGATAAACAGAAATAAACTACTTTGACGCCAGTAGACACACAGCAGATGATGGTGACAGTTATCCAAAGTAACATAACCTAGTAAGTGAAACTAAAGTGTAATCATTAGACCTCGGACTTCACCTCCCTAAAAATTTAAATTAGGTACCTAAAATAAGTTCCACCACAGATCAACCAACCACAATGCTTTCTGTCCTCTATGTGATCTGCAAGAGGAAATGGATCGAGACCACCTTCAAATATGCCCGGCCACTTCTAATGCCCCATCCATCAGTGAAAAATATTGGAGAGCAAGAGGATTAATGACTTCATTGTCAGAAATCCAGCATTAGCTAACAACAACAACAACAACAAATCAAAATAGGTTCTAAACTTGCAAAAATAGGTGAACAAAAAATGACATTTTGTTTATTTCCCATTACAAATTAGCTGAAACATTAGACAATATCTTTGTTCTATATGTCCATAGTTAGAGTTGCAGTAAACAACTAACACCTTTTCTAAGTTTTCCATTGAGAAACTGCATCGCTTGTCAGATAACACCAACCTATAAGACGAAATGAGCATTCTACATCAACTGATGTCACCGGAGCATATGTAAATGTTGGTATTAGATGCAAGGGAACAGCACATTCATGTTTACGCGTTTTGTCAGACAGGATGTCAGCAACTGTGTGGCGAACTGTCAGTCCTGGGTTTGCTTGAAGCACTGATTTGAGTTTTTCAGAAACTTTTTCACCAACATAACCAGGAACCAAGTTGATTTTTTCTGTCACCTGTTCTATCAATCCCAGTTGCGTGTAGACCAGTTTGACTGAAGGCTCTAGCTCATTAATAGTGAGGACTAGAAATACATATGACTTGATGAACGTAATATCATGGGTATTTGTTAGGTCCTGCTGAAGCTCTTTAGCTGAAGTAATGCTCACTGCATCCTCCCTCAGTTTCTAAACAGTGTTCTTACTGTCCTCCATATTATGCATTGTTCACTGCGATTATTGTCTAGGAATGACCAGCCTATAGGCTTGCACAGCGTTTCCTTCTTACCAAGTGAAGAAAAAGCTGAAAAATGTAAAATTAGGTTCAAAAAGGTTCTAACGTGAAATAAGGTATTTTTAGGTTGTATAGGACTAACATTTTCAAACATCTATTTCCATTCTAAAGTAAGAACAAATTAGAATCTTGTTGCTTCACTGTTAATAGTGGTGCTGTTTTTATAATTAACGAAGGGTGATGGTGATGAGCTTTTGACTCTTTCGTTATCTCGGGTCGTGGTACTGGATGGAATGAACATACACTCGGGGTTAACTTTAGTGAAATATTTTATTCGCACCTTCTTGTTCACAGTATTTAAATCGTATCACAGTTACAAGTCTTTTATTTCAGTGGATCGACTTCCCTAGCATCGCCGAGATTTAATGTCTGAAAATTTAGCGATATTTCGCTAAATGTGTTTTCTATCACTTTACACTTCGTCTATTTCGCGTCCTTTCATTTAATTGCACACTTCGTATTAACTAACTTATTAAAGTTAGCTAATATTTCACTTATTTTACACAAATTAACGGTCTTTAAACACTTAGTAAATTTACTTTCACTATTTTATGATGCGTACACATAAAAATGCGTCCATCTACACCAAACACACAGACGCTAATAACTAGACAATTGGCGCCGCATCACACTTCTTTTTGTGTTCAAAAGTATTGGAAAGCACGAATGCTAATGGCTTCATTGCCAGATGCAAGGCACTAGAAAACAACAACACTTCTTTTTGTGTACATCCGCATATGTGTTCATCAAATAGTTCCCGCATTGTTAGGGAAGCGATCCTTAGCCATTCTCCCTTCACTTTCAATATTGAACACATATAATTCTTTTATTTATACATATATATTAAAATTAGATATGGAAATATTTATGACGTCTTTAAACAAACTTAATTGTTTGTAACAATGAACATTAGTAACACGTTTTCGTTATTTAACCAACTCATACCAACATCAAAAACAAATTACACTCTTAACAAATATTCACATAAACGATTTTCTTTTGGGGTCTTACAATATCCTGTCTCAATAGCTTCAATTTTCCTTATTTAATCCATTTCCATTTTAATTTAATTTAAAAGATGAGTCAATTAATAACACTAAACAACACTTACATTTATAATTAAATTGATTATAGCAACACTGTTTTTAAACTTCTAAGTAAGGAAGATATATTTCCATAATTAGTATATACACAACTTTTATGTTCTATATATCATGAGGGGAAAAAATGGGTTTTTACCTAAAATCCGAGGTCTAGTAATCATTCTACTCATCAATTCAACCAATTTAACAATGTTTCAAGGTTTTAAATATTTCCATAAATCATATACAAAAATGATTCAATTTGTGCAACAACTCCTAGTTCCTAACTTTTCTAGAAATTCATTTTTACTCTGTACCTAGTCTAGTCGTAAATACTGTTACAACCTGAAAACTGAACTATGATGAGAGATATTTTAATTTGCTTATACCTAGTATGTTAATATATGGCTGTAGTACAAAAGAACCAGTCACTTTTCAAAATGGCGACCTTTTGCACTGACACAGGCTCTTACTTTTTGTGGCCACTAGTCTATGGCAGAATGCATGATATCGACCACTGCTGCTTCAAACTTCCAATTGTGGGATATCATCTCTTGCAGACAATTCCTTCAGGCACTGACCACAGTTGGTAGTCCAAAGGGTTCAAATCCAGACAGCTAGCTGGCCAAGCTGCAGTCAAACTAAAATAAGGGATGTGGCACTTAAGCCACCCTTGAGTTGACCTTGCCTTGTGGGCTGGAGCCTGGAAAGTCCAGGGTTTGTTTTAGAACAATGTGCCACTTAAGTTCTTCACAACAGGCTCCAGAACATGCTTTTGTATACTGTGGTGTTGGTTTTAATTCCCTTTTCACCAAAGTGCAGCTGGATGTCACCAGAATAACTTTCCCCTCACCAAACTTTACAACTTCTTTACGGGCTTCCTGAGAGCTTGATGCATAATCTCTATCATTTTGATAATTGAAGGTCTCTTCAATGGTGAATATTTTCTCATCAGTGAAGAGGACCTTCGGATGAGCTAATACTGCAGGATACATGTACATTTTAACGCTCTCTACTTCCTTAGACATGTGTCAAGGTAATTGCTGTACCTCAGTGATTAGTCCTTAGTCCATGGTCCTCTTACAATAGCCTGTTCATTATATGGGCCATGATTGACTGCTTCCTTATTCCTTAGTGAATTTTGCTGAATACAAGCCACCACTGCTTGCTTTGCTGCTGTAGTCCTGATATTGCATGGACGATCCTCTCTTGGACGACCTGTAACAGTTCCATTTTCAGTGAATCGCTCAGTGGTCCAGTACATGAACATGCGATTGATTTTGAGCCTTTTTAGAGTTTTGAACATTTCATTTGCAGATTTTCCAACTTTCTATAATGCTATCATGACAACGCTGTGTTCATAGTCACCCCTTTCCATGTTTAAAACTGGAGTTATGTGCTTCCTCTTTCACAAATTCACAATGGTTCAGGGTGAAAATCAACACAATTTTATCCTTAAAACTGGTTTTACAGTGTGCCTCAAAAGTTTGTAACAGTGTTTATGGCTAAACTAGGTGTTATACTTTAACCAGTGTGGCAAATGCAGGAAGTTGTTGAACTTTTATTTTTTTAAATAAATAAATAAACAATTTAGTTCAGAAAACTCTTGCTGTAAAATACCTTAATGGAAGGAGGAGTCACTTGAACACTCTTACTAACTTCACTCACCTGTTTATTATCCAGAACGTGTCATGAGCATGAGCTCATATCATCAGCTGCCTGTTGACTACCAGATGAACTTTTGAGTGAAGCGTTTCACTGTATTTGATTCTAACATCATTTTGTATTATTATTTATTTATGCCAACAAACTTACTGTTGGTGTTTTTAAACACACAAGCCATGTGTGGGCAATGTTAGAGCACCCGCCTAGTAAGCGGAGGGTCTGTGGTTCAAGTCCCAGCTGTGGCATTGAATTTTTAAGTTCCAGTTCTACTTCTCAAACATTTTGTATATTATAAGCAACTCTTTTTGTGCTATCAGTGTATTTCCAAGATATCACATGTCAATGCTTTTTTGTATTTTTCAATATTTATATATTTTTTGAAGCGCTGTAACAGTTCTTGTAATTCCATGGAAAGAATGAAATTTCAAAGCCAATAACTAACTTTTTAAACATCTGACTGTTGCTTAAGTTTCCTGCATCCCTCTTGTGCCTACAATGAAATGCATAATGAAACTATTTTTGGAAACACTTATCTTGATTAACGTGAAATGGATAGCCAAGGTGTTTGACCATTTTGCAGAAGCTATATGAAAATAAACAATGTTAATGGCTAGAGAAAGTTGTGTAAGTATAACTCTAAAGTCGGGGAGAGCTAACATGGCCACTTGACAGCTAGCTGGTTCGCTCACCTGCAAACGAGGCTAGCCCTCTCTTGTCCAATCGTTGCATGATGTGTTTATAACATGACTGGACTAGATAGGACTAGCCTTGTTTGCAGGTGAGCGAACCAGCTAGCTGTCAAGTGGCCATATTATCTCTCACCGACTGTAGATGGTCACTATTTTTTAAATTGTAGCTGAATGAAAGTAACTCCATAACTTTGTGTTGCAGGGCAAATGCAGTGTTCGTCAGTGCTCTGTATTTGATTCATCAGACCAACATGATTATGGCAACAGTAAAGAGTAAGTGTGAGTGAGAATGGAAACTTGTATGAATGCTGAATGACTAATGGAACAAATATTTATGACTATAAAGGACCTACACTTCTATTCAAGGCAGTTACAAATTATATTAGATCATATTATATTCTTATGGTGACATTGTTAAAACATTAGGAACAAAAGAATACATTCAGATGATGCTATATAAATAAAATGCATATTACAGATTTTGTATAGAGTATTATCTAATTTATGTAAATGACACATTCCATACAGGAATATTAATTACCTGTTGTAACAGTGAAATTGAAAAATATAAATATTATTATAAGTTAATAGCGTAATATTTTTAAATGTGTTGAACTGTGTAGTTCCCAGTAACCTTTAAGGCTGGTTCCTAGTAACCTAAGAATGGAAACAAGATTGGCAAGTAAGAAAGCATACAACATTTTGCTTCTCTATACCCTGGTGTTGAGGATGGGAATGCATATCAATGACCATATCAATAGTAAAGTGAAAGTCAATTTTGTATATTGGGATGTCATAGTGTAAAGATTTTCTGAATATAGATCCACAACCATTACCAATTCCTCTAGTTGTACCAAGCATCAGTCCTTTATTCATAGCACCTATTAAAGCTTTTATTGTTCTCTATTAATTTGTGCCATCTTTTGTTATTCTTTATAGTTGGAGACAATAGCCAATTTTAGTTGCATATAACCAAACTACAGATGACAAAATCAATGAAAAAACTGAAGTTATTGACAGTGAAGCAACAAATATAATAAATATTTAGAGACCAAACTTCACTTATCTTTAGTATGTTGTATACTTCAAAA
The DNA here is from genome assembly GCA_030765045.1 of Tenodera sinensis. Lineage (NCBI taxonomy): Eukaryota > Metazoa > Arthropoda > Insecta > Mantodea > Mantidae > Tenodera > Tenodera sinensis. The sequence goes on from CM060970.1 coordinate 13,887,201, forward strand.
GACAGGCCAAGGTTTCGTGAATCATTCATTTGGTTTCTCATTCTGAATGAAAATGTGAATGAATAATTCATGAAACCTTGATCTGTTTCTTGAAATATGCAATATTAAAGATAAGTGAAGCTTAGCGTACCATAGATAAGTTAAAGTCTCTAAATATTTATTATCTTTGTTGATTTACAGATGGCGTGTCGCCGTGGCCAAGCGGTTAGACTGTTCACCTATCACCAAGGTGGCCCAGGTTCGATTCCAGGGACCTGCATGTGGTATTTGTGGTGGATGAAGTAGCATCTGGGCAGGTTTTCTCCAGGTTCTCCAGTTTCCCCTGCCACTCAATCCATCAATTGCTCCATCATAACCTTTTCATTCATTCCTTTTGCCTGCATTGCATATTATCCTCTTCCTCACTGTAATACTGGTGCTGGCTGATCCTCCACTTCCAGATCTTCACTCTCTCCAGTCCATAGAACCTGCTCTCCAACAGAAATCTGAACCTAGGCACAGGCTTGTAAGTCCTAGAGGGTGTCAGTCCTCCAAATGGGGAGGGTAATCAGATGAAGAAGAAGAGGAAGATTTACAGATGATGATTTCAATAGAAGAATGTTAAACAGTTATAATCAATAATACTTGATATTAACCTTATGGAAATCTGACCTGATGTGTTAAAAGGACTTACCATACATTTCAACATATCATCTGGATTATAATAATATAGAGCATGTCTGGAATTATGTTCTGTTCATAATTTTTCAAATAAACACGTTTTATTTACCTGCATCTGGCAGCACTGCCTTGTGATTGTTGAACTATCACAGAAGTGCAGCAGATAATTGCAGTTGCAATGCGTAAGGAAAAACAATGTTACGTTTTTGCCTATAGAAGCAAGTGCTGAATCACAAACTCAGTAAACAGCATAACATTTGTAAAGGGTGGACCTAACCATGAAACCAAAGCAAAGCAGGAAATGCGAAGCAATCATCAAGTTGAAAGTCTTAAAACAGGCTAAAGAATTGATCAACTGTGCTGCGACAAGGGCTTTTGTTATAACAAAGAAAATGTTAAGAGATTGGAGAAAGGGTGAAGATGCTTTTAAAAAAATGCCAAAGAAAATATGTTCTATGAGGAGAGAAATAGCTGGCTGATCAGATTTTTTATAAAATAATATTGCAGTATGGGTACAAGAACCAGAGGCAGAACTGCTATGTTGATACAAGAAATATAATTAGTACTAATGCACTGAAGTGGGCACAGGCCAATTCAGAACATACCAAAGAGTTTAAAGCAACAGTAGGTTAGTGTAATCAGTTCATGAACAGAAAAGATCTGGTGATATGAGAGAAAACAAAAATTGCACCAAAATTACCACAAGATCTTGACCATAAAATGATGAGTTTTCACATTGGTATGAGGCAAAAATAGAACTGTCCATTATCTTGTATTGGAAATGTGGATGAAACACCAATGAACTTTGGCATGATAAACAACAGAACTGTGGAAACAAGAGGCATAGAAACTGTTCAAGTTAGAAGAGTAGCCCATTAAAAAGACCAGGTTTACAATTATATTAAAATGCATGAGAAATGGAACAAAGTTAAAACTATGATCATCTTGAGGAGGAAAAGTGGTACTCCTAAAATAAAATTTCCACCAGAAAGTTTTGTACATTTTCATGGGAAGGAATGGATGCACAAGACTATTGCAAAATTGTGGATGGAAAATTTGTGGCTTAGGTGCTCTAGGAAATCAACATTGTTGGTATGGGATATGTTTCACAGTTACATAACCGAGAACACTAAAAATCCCTTGGCACAAAACAATGTTAAGATTGTTTGAGAGGTAGAACTGGAACTTAAAAATTCAATGCCACAACTGGGATTTGAACCACAGACCTTCCGCTTACCGGGCGGACGCTCTAACCACTGAGCTATTGTGACAAACTGCCAGAATGGCATTAAATTCTCAAACCAGTTCGTATTTCTCCTGCCCACACACGGCTTGTGTGTTTAAAAACACCAACAGTAAGTTTGTTGGCATAAATAAATAATAGTTAAGATTGTTGTTATGCTGAGTGGTTTAACTTTGATGCAACAACTTTAGACATCTCTTTGAATAAACCATTCAAGGATCACATGTGTGAACAATTGAATAATTGGATGATGAGTGGGGGAAAATCATATATTTAAGGTGGAGCTAAACTACCTGCATCAGTTGTGTTTTGTAAATTCATGATCAAATAGTGGGAAAAGGTGAAAGTGGAAACAATGATCAAACCCTTTAAAAGGTATAGGCTTTTAATGACACTGAGGGTGATTTGTTATGGGATGCTAATGATAAAATGGAAATTTATTTGCCAGGTACAGAATGGGACCCATATAATGATCTTCTAAACAACAAAAGTGAGGATCTACTTGAGGAGCTGTTAGCGTTAGATGACGAATGCAAGTATTTTACAGGATTTTAAACACCATTCACGAGTGATTTGTTTGGGGAGGCATGGGTGAAATTTGGGCCAAAAAGATGAAAAATCTGATTTTATTGTTTTTGCCTTAAAATTATGTCTGTGCTTTGTACTTTTGGAATCTACTGTCGCTTATGCTGTATCGCCATTTAAAGGGTGCTAGAGTTACCCACTAACATCAGGTTTGCTTCGGTAGTACCTGACATAAGAGCACCCGACTTTCCCTTCCATCCTCTTAGAGTAGACGTAGTGCATGGTAGGGGAGGTGATGTATATCCCTTTCGGATGATCGTCACCTGGGCTGGCGGAGGCGGGGCCAGTCCAAAAAAAAAAAAATTAAAATGCCCATGTGCAGGTAGGCTTGGCTCCCAAAATGCATTCATCACTCCATTGCAGCAAAATTGTGTACAATTTTAAGGTGTAAATCAGGTGGTCAAATTCCTTGATGGAAAGTGTAAAAACAAGTGCTCAAGTACGGCAAAATTTTTGTCTGTGTACATGTGCTAATCATATGGTCCTGTTTTTGTGAATTTTATACAAGAGTTTCTGTTTCTAAAATTAAATTGCAATTTGCAAGGACTCAGCTTTTAGTGGACTGAATACAGAGTTATGGGGCTACTCTCTATGTAGAGGAAAGAGTCATCTTTTTCTTCTATGGCGTAGCAGTTCGGAATCGAGCTATGGCCCCCATCTGGCTCTTCTTTGGCAATTGATGACCACAACCTGGTTTGGAGTAGGATTTTAGCATCACTTGCCACAGCATCAATCCAGTGGTCCCTGGGTCTTCCTATAGTCCTTCTACCTTTGATCTGACTATTTAGTATTTTCCTGGGGATTCTATTATCTCCCATCCTCATGATGTATCCAGCCCAGTGAAGTCTATGACAGCTGATGATGGTGGTTAACTTGTTGTCTTTGTATAGATTAATTATGTAGTTCATTATTGTAACGTATTCTACACACACCTTTATCTTGGACTGGGCCATATATTCTTCTTAAGATCCTTCTTTCGAAAGTGTCGATTAAATTAGCAGCTCATTTATTCATGTTCCAGGTGTCACTACCATATGTCATTATTAGTCTAATCATGATCATACAGTGTTGCTTTGGTCTGACGATGAATGTTTCTTCGCTTCATATTATATTCCAATTAGCAAAAAAAAGAAAAGAAACAGAAATTAAAGAGTAGCAAAACTTAAAGAATAAGAAGATAGTTATCTCAAGGACCTTCATATGCTCGAGGGGAATTCTAAAGCAGTAAATACATATATATATGTTGTCATACACTTAAAACTTTAAAGTCATTTTTCTTGGCTTTCTATTTTTTTTACATATTTGAATCTTCAAAATAATACTCCTAGTGCAATTCTTAATAGATTTCTTTAAAATTTTGCACACACATTCTCGGATAGTTGTTTCATAAAACCTGGAATTTTAAATGCTCTAGATAGAGCAGTTTGATTGTTATTGAATTTTGATTTTGAAGATTATTAATAGCTTGAGAAAAAATGGCCATCAATGTATTCAATATGTTTTCCTCCAAAAGTATTTGACATAGCTAAATAAAAATAATAGGTTTTGTAGACATAATCAAAAGAAACACATGCCCAGTTTTAACAAATACTATTTTATATGAAGCACTTTTTATACTACACTAAAATAGCACAAAAAACCCAATAAATATTTTTTGTGCAAAAACATGGAAAACTGGAATTTGCCAGATGTACTAGATATTATTTGGCACACATGCATACAAAGTTTCACATCATTGTGATAAAAATTGTGGATTATAGTAATTTTCACACATGCCTCCCCTTAACAACGAAAGTGAGGATCTACTTGAAGAGCTGTTAGCCTTAGATGACGTATGCGAGTATTTTGCAGGATTTTAATTTGTTTTACTTTATAATGGTTTCAATGTGTATAAATTTCAATCTAATTTTTTGGTATTTGTCCTATAAGATGACCCCAGGTTTTGGGAGCCATTTTTACTTTCTCTACTGGTAAGTAGAAAAAGTATTGTATTCTACCCAAAAATTTGATGATTTCATGGTAAATATATGTTTTGAGACCCCCTGAATCCAAAAAAAAAAGCATTTTTAGAAAATGGTCTGTCTGTGTGTGTGTGGGTGTGCGCGTGTGCGTGCATGTGTCTGTCAGTCTGTGGACAGCATAACTCAAGAACGAAAAGTCAGTTAAAAACCAAAGTTGGTATTTAAGTTTAATGTCTTTCAAGGATGCAACACAAAGATTTTGAAGAAAATAGCCCCACCCTAAAGTACCCTTTACATGGAAAATTTTTCGAAAATTTTGATTTTCTTGAAAATGGCTCAAACGATTTTGATTAAAATGCCATATGTTTAAGGCATTTTAATGAAAAATGAAATTATATTTTGAATTTTCTGTCTATAGTCTATGTAGTGCTGTTCACTCTGGATGACTATTGAATAAATCGTAAATTGTAAGAAATAGACAAAATCTTACTATACAAAAAGTGTAGATCTTGTTAAAACACACTATTTATGTCTAAATAATTTTGTTTGTAGAGTGAACAATTTTGGAGATATTTCTTGTTATTTGTGTCAGTTTCAGGAAACTTAAAACTTTTGTGAAATGGAAGATCGTTGTTCATTTTTTTATATGTTAAGCATGCAAAGGGAACGGAATCTCAAAGCTTTAAAAGATTTGACTACCGCTCAAGACCTACTCTATTCTAATATTCTCCTTGTACCTACAAGGAAATAAGCAATAAGATAATTTGTACAAATGTTTATCTCAACTAACATGAAGAAGATATAGGAATAAGAGTTTGTCAGAATGGTTAGTACAAGAGTAGAGAAAGTCATGCGAGTCCAACACATCAGATTTTTTATAATTGAACTATCATATCTGCCAAAATATAACATACTCACATGTGCATTCATTTACATAATTATTGTGTTTCCTTATTTGTTATTAATTATATTTGTATATTTCAGTTTGCTTAAAATTGTCTGGAATAATGAGAAAAAATATTAAAACAACCAAAATTTACAATCCACAACCATAATGTAAAGTCTCGTAAGGAAACAAATGTACGTTTTGTCCATAACCATAGAAGAATAATAACCAAGAATGGTTATTGATGGTATGTCAGGAGATGATATGTATATGTGAGGGACATTTTCAATATTCTGCTCTCATCAGATGATTCTCTCCCAATATTCAGGTGATGTATCGTAATTTCAATGTATTGTTTAACTTGTTGGCATGATTAAAATGTGCACTACAATTTTTATTGTAAAACTAAATATACAATTTTAAATAAAAAGAAAGAAATTAGAGCATGAGATAAATTTATTCCACAATCGCCTCCTTTGTACCATCTATCTGAGGAAAAAACAAGAGATCTCTCCAAGAAAATTTATCCAACACAGAATCAGTGATGCAGCACAATGGAACCAACACCAATGACTCTGAACTCGAAGCGTCAATGTGCATATTGAAAAACCACTGCAAACCAGTGCTCCATGGTTCTGTGGGAATCAGAATCTACATTGCTGGAATTTTTTCCACTTTCATTTCTCCAGCTTGAGGCTAGAGAGAGGTCTTCAGGACTTCGCCATAGCCAAGGTAATCTCAGCTGTTAAGCACAGCTTTATGTAAACTTTCTATTATGCATTTGTGATGGTTAGTGTCTCTGCCTCATGTTCAAGAGGTTGCGAGTTTGAATATTGCTTAGGATAAGTTATCCAGGTGAGTTTTTTTTCCGAGGTTTTCCCTTATCCTGAGAAGACAAATATCGGGTAACTTAAAGCTCTATGTACCTCAGGCTCATTTGAGCACCATTTTGCCCATTTCATTCACTCACCATCCAATATGACGTTACGTTGGAGGACATTAACAAAAAAATAAAAATCCCCTACAAGAGGCACACCTTACCATCCTACTAGAAAAAGCCAACTGTCCAACCTGTGAGGCCCCAGCTCTTAGTTCTTGGTTGTAAGTTAAAGTACTGTCCCATATTATTTATTTATGCCAACAAACTTACTGTTGTAAGTTGAATTGGTTGTTGAATTCAAGGTCATTCTGGCAGGTTGTCACAGATGTTGTAGCTTAATTGCAAGATGTTGTAGCTTGCAGGTTGTAGCTTAATTGTTAGAGCATCTGCTTGGTAAGCAGAGGGTTTGTGGTTCAGATCCCAGCTGTGGCATTGAATTTTTCAGTACTAATTCTACCTCTCAAACATTGCCCTGACACGGCTTGTGTGTTTAAAAACACCAACAGTAAGTTTGTTGGCATAAATAAATAATTACCATCTGAAGGTTATTTAATCCTGGGACACGGAATACTTACGATAGTAAGTCACCATTGGGGTAATTGTCTCTGATGTGAGACTGCCTTTGTGGTCTACCGGGAGAAAAATATGAATTGGTTCGAGAATTCATGTCACTCTGGCAGGTTGTCACAGTAGCTTAATGGTTACACCATCTGCCTGGTAAGCGGAGGGTCTTTGGTTCAGATCCCAACTGAATTTTTCAGTTCCAATTATACCTCTCAAATACTGTCCCATAGTTAACCGAGGTGATGTCATATAGTAGGTGGATGTGCTGTCGCAGTTATAACATAATCATTAGCATATGAAAATTGATGACCAAGTTGCAAAGACCGCATTCACCAGATGGAATGGACTTGGAGTGCTAATCATGTCCACCCTCCACCACTGCACCCCACTTGTTTATTGTGGGGAGAGGACGGAGACAAGGTAGTCAAGCAGTAGTCCTTGGCCTTCCATGGGCTGTTGCACTGTAGAGTTTGGTTTAGTTTATGTGGAAATTGGTGGAGTAATAATGGATGTGAATTCTTTTAACATGAGTTAAGTAAGCAGTAATTTAAATAGTATTATAACGTTGGCACAGTGTATGCAATGCTAGACACTGAACTTGAAAATGAAAATGAAAAAGGTAATTCGGGCATGTTTTACAACATGCCCAGGCTGTTTAGGGACAGTCCCTCTTCAGCCTCGTTTTGGTATTATTGTTTGTCGTGTGGGAGATCTTCCTGGCGTGTGTGTGTGTGTATTGTTTTGATTGTAGTGATGTGGCTTATGTATTTGTTTGTGTTTGTTTGTGTATGTGTTGTCGTCCCCAGCTGCGTGGAGGTGGCTTCTGCCCTCTGAGAATTAAGTTTTAATTTTAGGGAGTTTGTTGTTTGTTGTTGCTGCCCCGGCTCAAATGTAATTTTTTATATTAGTTGTGTTGTTTTGTGTGTTAGGTTATGAAAGTGTTTGTGTTTGTGTATGTATTTATGTTTACTGTGTGTTTTTGTTTACTGTGTGTTTGTGTTTTTTATTATTGTTTGTTGTGTGATTGTGATGTTTTTATCGGTCGTCTATAAAGATGGCAAGTTGGTTGCCAACTCTGGTTGTGTTGACAGCTTTTTTCAAGGTCTTTTGTGCTGTTTGTGTTAAGTTGTGTAGGAATCTGGGTCTTTGTGCGGGTGGAGTTATGTCGTAAATTGGTGGAATGAGTGTGCTTAGGATTTGTGTTATTGTGGTGTTCGTGATTTGTCGGATGTACTTTGTAATGTTTTCTTGGATGTGTGTAATTTGTTCTTGTAGTGATTTTATTTGCTGTTCTGTATGTCCTAATACGTGTTTAAATGTTCCAATGGTTTCATTTGGCGTCATGTCAGTTTTTGTCCTTGGGATTTTTGGGAAATTTATCTTGGGCCAGTCAGTCACGTGTTGTGGTTTTGGTGGTGTTGGGATGTTGTGTGGAAATATGTGGGTTTTTGCAGTGTGTTCGGGAAGTGTGGGTGGTTGTGTGGGATACATCGGGCATTTCACTTGCCCGGTGTAGTGCCCATTTTGTCGGCAGGTGGAGCAGTATGGGGTGTTGTGTCTTACGGGATGATTGCATCGTCTTGTGTCGGTGTTATGTCCACAATGGAAGCAAGTCGGTTGTTGTGTGCATTGATCTTCGTTATGTCCGTATTGTTGGCACTGTCGGCACGGTACATGTCTGTCTGTGTGTCTTGAGGGTTCTGCATGGAAAATCTGTTTTTCAATTATTGCGCCCTCTTTTAAAATTGTGTTGATTGTTGCAACACAGGTACTAAAAATTCATACCAGTGGAGTTTGTCTATTTTGGCTGATTATGCGTGAGACACGTGAAATTTGTGGGTAAGTTTCCTGTATGCTGTGGAGTATGTCATCATCTGTTATGTCGTATGGTATTCCTTTTATCACGGCTGTGAGGGTTTTTCTTGGTCTTTGTATTGTGTCTGGATTTTGTGTTGGCTTGTTTTGAGGTTGGCTATTGGCATAATGTGCGTACTTGCCGAAATTGTGTATTGGGATTGCTTGGGAAAAGGTCACAGCTTGTTGTTGGTTTCTGAAAGTAAGTGCGTAGGTGTTTCTGTGTATACGTTGAGCTCTGTAAAGTGTGTCTGTGTCTAGATGAGTCTTCGTCATTAGGCTTCTAATGAGCCACGCATTTTGTTTTGCAGGGTCGCAGTTTACTACGTAGATTGTGAAGTATCCGTGTGGTGTAGGTGGTATGTATGTTGTTGGAGTGTGGTGTGTGTTGGTGTTTGTGTTTGTGCCATCAAAAAGTGTGCTTATCCTGTATCCCAGTTGCGTTGTAGACTCTATGCTTGAGTCAGAGTCATGGCTGATATTGTCAGGTGCTTGGGAATATACGCTGCTGCAGCTGGAGCTGACTGAGTGTGTGCGTTGTCTTGTGTAGTTTTGTGTGTGTGCTTTGCTTGTTGATGGTGTAGGTTGATCGTAGTTCACATGTCATTGTCTTGGTGCTGTTTGTGTGTCTTGTGTTTGAGCATAGCTCATAGGTGTTTGTCGTGTTAATGTTTGTGTGTCTTGTGTTTGAGCATAGCTCACTGGTGTTTGTCGTGTTCTTGTGTCTTGTGTTTGAGCATAGCTTGTGGGAGTAGGTGAGTGTCGTATTTGTGTGTCACTGGTAGATGGTGGTGAAGCTTGTATTTGTATTGTCGTAGACCTGGTATTCTTTGTCAGGACGCGACTGCGGTCGGTTTTAGGATCAGGGGGTTTTGGTGGCTTGGCCTTGGAGAGACGCTTTGGCATCTTCTTTGGCCGAAGAAATTTGGAACGTGTGTTTAAGATAAGAGGCAGACAAAATCTTACTACATAAAAGTGTAGTTCTTGTTAACATACACAATTTATGTCGATTTTTTTTTTTTTTTTTTTTTAATGAATCATTTTCGGGATACTCCTTGTTATTTGTTTTAATTTTCCAATACTACTTTTTTTTCAAATGGGGAGTAATTCGTTTTGTTGTACCTCTTGGCCATGCAAAGAGAATGGAATTCCAAAGCCGTCACATACCGACCAGCTGCGCTCACAATACATTTGACTATTGCTTGAAGCCTCTGTATTCCCAGTTTCTCCTTGTCCCTACAAGAAAATTAGCAATAAGATAATGTTTATCTCGATTAATATTCAGTGGATAGGGGAATAAGTGTTTGTATAAGAGTAGAGAAAGTCATGTGAGTGCAACAGAATTTAGTCTGAGTTGTACTGAAGGGCTATACGGCCATATTAACTGTTAGACGCTGCAACATGGCACACAGGATTGCATATAAACATACCTGTCCTTAGCGGGATTCGAATCCGTGACCCTTTTACGATGGAACGTCGCCCGTCTCTGTTGTGTGGCGTGGTTGTGTGTCCGCCTCATATTCAAGAGGTCCCGAGTTCTGGTTGGAGGTTCGAGTTATCCGGATAAGGTTTTTTCCCGAAGTTTGCCCTTATTCCTGAGAAGGCGAATGTTGGGTAACTTTAAGCTCTATGAACCTCGGGCTCATTTGAACATCATTTCACTTATTTCATTCATTCATTCATTCATTCATTCATTCATTCACCCATTCATCGTCTGATATAACATTACGTCGTGACTAACGAAAAAGACAGGCTGTGGCGCGAATTGAAGTTACGTAGTAATGGAGTCTGATACATAACTAACATTGTATACCATCATGATGAAACTTTATCTTTTGTATCAACTCAACGAGCAATTTTTTGGGTTGTTTAGAATATGGATGTGTTAGGCGATTGTGCTTTTACTTTATTGGGTCCTGACCGGACTAGGAGAATTACGTCACTGCAGTTTGCGCCGTAGCCTTTTTCGTTAGCCACGCATTACGTTGGAAGACGTTAATATTAAAACAAAATGGGACGTCAACTCCAAACCCACCAACGACCACGGCTACCGAGGAGGGTAATGACAAGGCATTATTAGAGCTTACACCTATAGTTGCAGTATTTTGTAATACCAGCAAATAAATGAATAAGAATTAATAGACGCGGGTAAGTAAATTTCATGTAGGTGGATTTGAACATCGCGGTCCCTACATCTGATTGGTAATGTTACCAACGTAACGCCTTATGCGCAATTATCTCACGTGTAGGTTATAAACAACCACCATTATGTATTGTATGGTATTAATAAATAATCTTCCTTAATCAATGTTTAGTAAAATGCAAAGAAACATGTTTTTAAAAATGCACTTTAATATTAGATAACATAATTATATGATAGTAATTGTATTCCTACTGCCTAAATTTGTTCCCCACTTTGCGTTTCTTCTGTTTTTAGGCCGTTGCATTTATAATAATTGTTAATATTCGGGCATTATGAAAGAAGAAACATTTTGGTCTTTGTTTGTGGAATGATACAGTGACATGAATAAAAGCCCGGTCGATTGTGTTTGAACAGCCCACGAGCAACCTCTTGGTTTCCCCCACCACAATACAACACATGCGATTCAGTAGTAGTGCGAGTGCGTCTGTAGTCGACTGGGATTGTCACGTTGTACATTCACGTGCCTGTCACAGATCGGTAAGATGTCGACTTGAAGGTGGAGAGCTAAATGCTCCTGGTGAAAATGTTATTTGTTGTATAAACAGTGTTTTGCTAATATTACCGCGCATATTTGTGATAGATACTTTCAATTTGTTGGTATTAGCGAGGAGACTGGCTATTTCCTGGAAATCTTCGGAGATTGTTTTGAGGTAAATACTTAACATAAGCGTAAGTGTATTGTTTTAGTTGCTGTATTTTAACACAGGCGAGATAAAAAGGGCTCATGTGCCTATTAAATTTTTTTTTCAGTTTTTATTTTCGCTGCATATGTTTTCAATTAAGTGAACGTCAGGATTACGCAGTAGTGCTGTCCATGGCTTTTAATTGCATGTTCGAAATTAGTTCAATATTTAAATTTAAGCTAGGCTTTGCTAAAGAAACCAATGACTATACACAAATTTCGTTCAGTATTGACAATTATTTAAATTTGCTGAATCGTGCTCCTAACCTTGATTTAATCTTACCGTCACTTGATATCAACAGCTGGCTATCTTGCAACCTTCTAAAACGTGCGACCTTTAAAATTGTTTAACCAACTTCGCTTCGAAAGGGCGAGATAATTTAAAATGTTCGTTTCCTTCACAGGAAAACCTAATATTGTCAAGTGCTTAGCAACGTATTATGCTTTAAATTTATCATTGTTTCCATTTCCAGAGATTTAATTTCGTGATACGGCGTTAACTTTTCTAAATTATGTACCCAATTTATACTCAGATGACTAATACAATTATAATTAACTGAACATATCAACATTTTGTTTACCATAAATTTAATAAAAATAAAAATATGTTTTTCTTCGTCCAAAATGGTAACCTGTGGGTATTCACAGGAGGCTGGTTTGATGGTAAATATCATACTATAGAAATTACTATTCAGCCTAAATTAATAAGCTCTCATTAACAACGCAAGTACGCTTTTGTTTTCCTTATCTTTTTTCTTTCTTTCTTTTTTTATTAAATCGCTTTTACAATTTATAAACATTTTTCCGGCACCCAAATTCACAGCCCTTAACATATTTTTTTTTCAAATTTTGGGACCAAAAAACGCTAATTCGAAAGTTTCTTTCAGTAGTTTGTAATAAGTAGTTTCTTAAAAACTCACCTTCTTGAAAACAAAATAGATAAGGTGCATGGCAGTAAAACAATAGGACTAGAAAAACCACAAGAAAAAATGATAGCAAAGCTTCCCAGTTCCTATTTCTATTTCTATACCGCCTTAAATACGTAAGGTTATAGCGAAGTCTCATAGTTTGCAAAGTTAATAATAAGCAATTATGCTAATTACATCTATTTTGTTTACTATGCACTGAAATTTACTTTTTGCTAAATGATAGTAGTACAGAAACTTTGAATGTTAGGCGTTTAGAGCGGATTTTCCTACTATGGTAGCCGCAAAATTTAATGGCGGCTGATAGTTGACTTTTACTGTTTTTTTCCTGCTGTACAAATAAATTTTGTGGCAGCAAATGATATTATATAACCGGCTTTACAGCATGACTTCACAGCGTGTATATCTATACAATACTGCAAGGCGTGGCAAACGTGTAATTGGGTTTTGTTTTGCGACAGCTATACATGTTTACCAATTTACAGCTGTCGAAATCTAATATTGGAACATTTGAGATTAAAAAAAGAAAAGACGACGGTGATCCTTAAAAACAGTATAAAAAAAGCAAATTATAGGACAAAGTTTGTTGCGTATTACTCCTCACTTGAATATAATTCACCTGTTTTTATTTAATGCTGTAAAGAAGAATTTATAACCGTTTTCGTTTAGTGTAATGAAATTCTCGACGCTTTTCGCAGAAAACAAAACGTACCTACAACATTCAGCTGTTCATATTACCATGTAAGGCACTATCGATTATTAGCCTTATATTATACTATAATGCAAGTATTTATCGTTCTCATACAATTCTAACCTTGCCTAAATATCCTAAACATCTTAGTTATTCTAAAGAAATACACAATTATTGTTCTTATTGTTATGCAATTAAGTGTTCTAAACCTTTTATTGCTGGTTTTAAACTTGGGTTTCGTATTTTCATCCCCACTTCTAGGCACTTCTAGATAGGATAAAAAGTAATCCTAAAAGACAAATCCTCCAAAATCGAATCCAGATGAGTTACGTAAAAGGTATCTAAATCCAAAAAATTGTCAATGTGTGCGTTCGATGGACGTAAACGTAAAAAAAAAAAAAAAAAAAAAAAAAAAAAAAAAAAAAAAAAAAAAAAACCACATTTTAGGGTAGGTCAGTTAACGGAGAAGACATACACTGTGGCCAAGGACGAGGTGAGAGAATATGAAGGCGATAAGCGCAGCGCAGTGGGTCCCTAATGTTTCCAGATGACATATCACCGGCAGCCTTTTCGATGTGTCCTCATCTTGAAGGTTTCGTTCCAAGGGAGATACCGATGTTTCCTCAAACCATGTACTCCACACAGCACCCCCTATCACACATAATCTGCTAGCTGCAAGATGACGTAAATTCGTGATAGTGGTGATCCACTCCAGCATTCGCCTATCGACACAGGAAAACAAAGAACCAGTGACTGGCCAAACGGAAGTAGAAGTGTGATTTCTAGAATACACTATTCCCTGAGCTATCGCGTTTTTATGTTTTATTCTGTAAACTTATATGTAGGTAATTAGTCTACTTAAATAGGTAAACATTTGTCCAAAACAGTTTTTTTAATTATTGGAAAACCTGTCATTTCAATTTACGTGATAATTCTAGAGCACGAGAGGACAGAACGTGCCGGTGCGACGTCTGCTCACACCGCTGAACACGCTCGCACTGAAGACGAGTTCAGCGTGTGACGTCACCGCACTCTGTACTGCTGACGAAGGAGAGGAGAAAATAGTTTGAGGCATGCAACAATGTAGGAAACAAACAAAAACAAAATTAAAAATTAATTTTGTTGTTTAACGACGCTGTTAATTGCCAGGATCACATCAGCGTTGCCGGAATTTCGTCCCGCAGGAGTTGTTTTGTATGCCAGTAATTCTACTGATAGAGAGTTGTCGTTTTTTAGCACACTTAAAAACCATCAGCTTGGGTCGGGCTTGAACCCGCGACCTTGGGATCAGTAGGCCAGCGTCTAACCAACTGAGCCACCCAGACCGACAATGTAAGCAACATATCTGATGTTAATAACACAACCAACGTGTTGGATGTTGTAATACTAATGTTTTAATTATACCTACACAGATTATAAACAATTACATTTCATCTCTGTGGTATGAGAACATGTGTAACAATAATTCTAGCTTATGTGAAGGACAACCATGCTATAAAGTAAATAGAACAGAACATGTCATTTTCTCTGGAAATTAGAAGAGAGTCATACAGAACAAAATTACGGACATTTTCCGACACCTGTTTCGTTTTTCTTTAACTAGCTTATCAATGTTATGACGTAATATCTGGGAAGACTGCATGTTAGGTTGTGATCTGACAAGGTACGTGGGGATTTGTACGTAGCTAATTTCACAAGAGAAACACTGACTGCTCTGTACTGGCCATGTTATTGTCATCGAGAGCGCTACACCCTCCAGTTCAGCACTCAGCGCAACATGGCTCTCACATGAACTGATAGGCTTGCTCTTCGTTTCAATACGTCACACCGCTTGTAGCGAGGCTGGCTTGTAGCTGTCTCTCTGTTCTAGAACAACGTAACAATATTCTTTCTTGGCCACGAAAACATTAACCATAGAATATAGGCATTGATGGATAGTAACATTCTTAAAAATCTTTTGTAGAATTACGAAATGAGTTTCCTTTCCTTCCCTTCAACATTTCCAAGAAACCTGTATAAGCAATGGAGTTTTGCAACAATAAGCAGCTACAATTAGTTCCTGGGGGGTCCTCCTTATATTTCCCGCTAGAGCATTTGAGGCCGAGTCATATCGTTGTTTCCTATGATGTAGGTGTTGATTACGTCTTAAACCAATTAGAACAAAGACTCCACACATAATCAAGCAGTAGTTTCCTTTTCTTTTCCCTCCTCCTACCTGTAGGGACCGCCCCCATATCTCAGTGGTAACACGCCTGCCTCTAGCGCTGCGGACCCGGGTTCGATCTTCAGTACCAGTATGGGAGATTTTTCCCCGCTGGGAGTTCTTGTCCGGGGTGCACTCAGCCTCGTGACGCCATTTGAATAGCTATCCTGACGGAAACTTAGTGTCTGTAAAAGGTGAAGTAGTCGCCTTACGGTCGGAGGAGTCGACCCACCGACCTCAACCTGCACTCTTCCGTGGCCTTGGCCGCGGTGGGGCGATATGGGCACCCTGTGTATAGGGGAGACGCCCTTGGGATGATTTATTATTATTATTATTATTATTATTATTATTATTATTATTATTATTATTATTATTATTATTATTATTATTATTATTATTATTATTATTATTATTATTATTATTTTTATTATTATTATTATTATTATTATTATTATTATTATTATTATTATTATTATTATTATTATTATTATTATTATTATTATTATTATTATTATTATCATCATCATCATCATCATTACTACTACTATCTGAAGTGGTACAGATCACGTATTTAAACAAAAGATTCAATAGATATATTGAATTTGCCGAAAATACATATTATGAGGTCCCCGTGAACCTCTCATTCTCAATGTAAGGTAGTAAATGTACACCCCGCGCGACAGCCCACGAAGGGCCAAGGCCTACCGCCCAGCCGCTGCGTCCCCCACCTCTGCGCACTACAGGCGTCATTGGTAAGGTGCAGTACTGGAGGGTGGGACGTGGTCAGCGCCCCGAGCCCTTCCGGCCAGTTATGCGGTTTTCTAGACCTGGGGCCGCTACTTCTTCATCAAGTAGCTCCTCAATTGGTCCCCCCGGAACCTAACGAGGCTGAGTGCACCCAGACCTCCCAGAGGGGATAAAATCCCCCTGCTGGTACCTGGGATCGAACCCGGGTCCTCCGCGCCACAGGCAAGCGCGCTACCAACTGCGCTACGGAGGCGGTCTCAATGTAAGGTAGTAGAAATTTTAAATTCCGTGATAACCTTTCTTTGTTTTTAATTTGTTATGTGTCTCCCCCCCCCCCCCCCCCCCCAGAAATGGCTTTAAGGACTTCGATTAAACATCTCGAGTTTGAAATGTTTACTGATGAAATGTACATGTAGGTGTAGAGGTATATTTAGACATGGCGAACGACCTTGCTAGCATGTGCACGAGTGACGTCATGCAAATTGATAATGGGGTAACATCGTAGTTTCATTCCTTGAAATAAAGAAGAGCCTGCTGATAATGCGAGCAATCACTGTGCTTTATCACATACTGTTCCCGATGTTTACTACACTCTCTTGTCTCTCCGACAAGAAAATTCCCTTAGCTGCGCAGTGGCAACTCTTCGCCAGAAAGTCTGATGATGGGGGAAGTTGCGCAATCATGTATGCGCAGAAGTCATTACGTTTCTGTCCACGGAGTGAAGTTCGCTAGTATAACTTTTAGTGCATGTTGCTAATGGCATAATATATGTATAACAATTGGCTTTATAACGAACAAGGCGATTTCCCTGTAACTATAGTCATGTGCCAACAATTACTTTCATGTGAACTGCAATTGTTTCAGCTACACTGCGCTGTTGCGGTAGTGTTTATACATTGGCGGCAAGCTTTTCCCCCTCTCAGCCGTTGCAGAGAGGGTGGGAGGGAGGGAGGGAAGGAAGGCAGCTTCCCCTGTGCGCAAGATTTGTTCTTGTCTCGCCTCACGACCTATAGTAGTATTAGTAGTAGTAGGAGGAGGAGGAGGAGTAGTAGTAGTAGGACAAATGTGGAGGGAGGCTTCAGCATGCCGAGGTGCCCCGGGAGGGAGGAGTGAGGCGAAAGGAGACAGAATTAGACGTTTATCGTCTAAATGACGTCCGGTGAATAATTGGAGGTTGCCACAGTAATTATTACAAACAACAGTGAATACACACATTTGGGGGCAGAAACATTGGTCCATATGAAGAACGATATGTTAGTTGATACCCCTTCAAATGTCACCTTTCTACCTACCCTCTTTTAACCATAATTCTTAGCCAGTTGATTAAGTTGCTTACATCATCCCAAAATATGCATGAAGCGTAAAGCTACTAATGTGCTTTTTAGGTACTTGTTACATCATTAAATTAACAACAATAATAATAGTAATAACAGTAATAATCATAATAATATACATTGTTATTTCTAAATTATTATGAACCAAATTAACTGCAACTTTAACAGGCTTGGGCGACTCGCGGGATACCTTCATTTTTTATCAGCTAAACATACGGTTATTACTACCAGGCTGTGAGCAAGCTGTACTCGGTGAGCACCAAATCCACACCCCTGTTTACGAATACATCGAACTAATACTCTTGGCGGTAACAACTTTGCCCTTTCTTTCCATGTCTACTTCAGCAGAAACGTTTACCATAAAAGAATACAGAAAAAAGGAATGAAATGAGGGAACCACAGGATGCCAGAGGGTCGCAGGCAGACGGGCGACAGAGAAGTGCCTAACAAATGCTAAGATGTCTTCATCCAAGGGCCAGGCCCCGCCGGACAGCTACCATTCTATGGGTCCGGTGTTGTACATGAGAGAACAGCGATTGCACAGCTAGCGCTGGGAACAACAGTTACAATGCGTAAGCATCCGCGCCATCTGTCCGGCACAGCTATACACCACATGCCTGAAAGCATACCAGAATGAAGATAAGGAAATTGAATGAAGGGGAAAATAATTTCATTACACCCATTCAAAGATGATATAAGCCCCTCCATTGTTACTGTCGAAGCAATCTAGAAGTTTCTGAAACTGCACAGCGATATGTGGTATCGTCATGCCGTAGATGTTCATATGTTTTGGAATGAGATTATGTGAGGCATATTTTATCGTTAACCGCTCTAAATTTGTATGCCCGGAGTTACGATGGCAGGACACTGTTATAACATATTTTGATACTTTATTAGATGTACATTTATTATTTTAATGAAAATAACGTAGAAAACGCTCAGATCCTTTTAATATATCTGTGAATTAATGTGAATACTTTTTTATTTAGTTACGTCCTAGATAGTTTCCAAATTTTCGGGGGTGGGGGACAACCCCCCCTATCTCCCTCGTGGATCCACCCCTGGCATGTGCATACTCTTGGACTGCAGCCGGTGTAGCTCTGTAGCCATAGCGAGTAGCAGTTACGACTAATAACCATTTATTCATGTCTATTTTCCCAGCTGTCAGGTCATTTTGTGGCGATCACTGCTTGTTTCCAACAATGTAGAACATTAGAGACTTTTCAGAACTTCCTCCCGGACGCCGGACAAATGGTTAAATTGTAGGGCATGCCCGGGAATTTCCGGAAGTCTGGTAAACTTATGTAATACCTACCTAAGCATTTATGATCTGTTTTGCAGCCCTAATGACAACCATGTATGTGTGTGTGTGTGTGTGTGTGTGTGTGTGTGTGTGTGTGTGTGTGTGTGTGTGTGTGTGTGTGTGTGTGTGTGTGTGTGTGTGTGTGTGTGTGTGTGTGTGTGTGTGTGTGTGTGTGTGTGTGTGTGTGTGTGTGTGTGTGTGTGTGTGTGTGTGTGTGTGTGTGTGTGTGTGTGTGTGTGTGTGTGTGTGTGTGTGTGTGTGTGTGTGTGTGTGTGTGTGTGTGTGTGTGTGTGTGTGTGTGTGTGTGTGTGTGTGTGTGTGTGTGTGTGTGTGTGTGTGTGTGTGTGTGTGTGTGTGTGTGTGTGTGTGTGTGTGTGTGTGTGTGTGTGTGTGTGTGTGTGTGTGTGTGTGTGTGTGTGTGTGTGTGTGTGTGTGTGTGTGTGTGTGTGTGTGTGTGTGTGTGTGTGTGTGTGTGTGTGTGTGTGTGTGTGTGTGTGTGTGTGTGTGTGTGTGTGTGTGTGTGTGTGTGTGTGTGTGTGTGTGTGTGTGTGTGTGTGTGTGTGTGTGTGTGTGTGTGTGTGTGTGTGTGTGTGTGTGTGTGTGTGTGTGTGTGTGTGTGTGTGTGTGTGTGTGTGTGTGTGTGTGTGTGTGTGTGTGTGTGTGTGTGTGTGTGTGTGTGTGTGTGTGTGTGTGTGTGTGTGTGTGTGTGTGTGTGTGTGTGTGTGTGTGTGTGTGTGTGTGTGTGTGTGTGTGTGTGTGTGTGTGTGTGTGTGTGTGTGTGTGTGTGTGTGTGTGTGTGTGTGTGTGTGTGTGTGTGTGTGTGTGTGTGTGTGTGTGTGTGTGTGTGTGTGTGTGTGTGTGTGTGTGTGTGTGTGTGTGTGTGTGTGTGTGTGTGTGTGTGTGTGTGTGTGTGTGTGTGTGTGTGTGTGTGTGTGTGTGTGTGTGTGTGTGTGTGTGTGTGTGTGTGTGTGTGTGTGTGTGTGTGTGTGTGTGTGTGTGTGTGTGTGTGTGTGTGTGTGTGTGTGTGTGTGTGTGTGTGTGTGTGTGTGTGTGTGTGTGTGTGTGTGTGTGTGTGTGTGTGTGTGTGTGTGTGTGTGTGTGTGTGTGTGTGTGTGTGTGTGTGTGTGTGTGTGTGTGTGTGTGTGTGTGTGTGTGTGTGTGTGTGTGTGTGTGTGTGTGTGTGTGTGTGTGTGTGTGTGTGTGTGTGTGTGTGTGTGTGTGTGTGTGTGTGTGTGTGTGTGTGTGTGTGTGTGTGTGTGTGTGTGTGTGTGTGTGTGTGTGTGTGTGTGTGTGTGTGTGTGTGTGTGTGTGTGTGTGTGTGTGTGTGTGTGTGTGTGTGTGTGTGTGTGTGTGTGTGTGTGTGTGTGTGTGTGTGTGTGTGTGTGTGTGTGTGTGTGTGTGTGTGTGTGTGTGTGTGTGTGTGTGTGTGTGTGTGTGTGTGTGTGTGTGTGTGTGTGTGTGTGTGTGTGTGTGTGTGTGTGTGTGTGTGTGTGTGTGTGTGTGTGTGTGTGTGTGTGTGTGTGTGTGTGTGTGTGTGTGTGTGTGTGTGTGTGTGTGTGTGTGTGTGTGTGTGTGTGTGTGTGTGTGTGTGTGTGTGTGTGTGTGTGTGTGTGTGTGTGTGTGTGTGTGTGTGTGTGTGTGTGTGTGTGTGTGGTGTGTGTGTGTGTGTGTGTGTGTGTGTGTGTGTGTGGTGTGTGTGTGTGTGTGTGTGTGTGTGTGTGTGTGTGTGTGTGTGTGTGTGTGTGTGTGTGTGTGTGTGTGTGTGTGTGTGTGTGTGTGTGTGTGTGTGTGTGTGTGTGTGTGTGTGTGTGTGTGTGTGTGTGTGTGTGTGTGTGTGTGTGTGTGTGTGTGTGTGTGTGTGTGTGTGTGTGTGTGTGTGTGTGTGTGTGTGTGTGTGTGTGTGTGTGTGTGTGTGTGTGTGTGTGTGTGTGTGTGTGTGTGTGTGTGTGTGTGTGTGTGTGTGTGTGTGTGTGTGTGTGTGTGTGTGTGTGTGTGTGTGTGTGTGTGTGTGTGTGTGTGTGTGTGTGTGTGTGTGTGTGTGTGTGTGTGTGTGTGTGTGTGTGTGTGTGTGTGTGTGTGTGTGTGTGTGTGTGTGTGTGTGTGTGTGTGTGTGTGTGTGTGTGTGTGTGTGTGTGTGTGTGTGTGTGTGTGTGTGTGTGTGTGTGTGTGTGTGTGTGTGTGTGTGTGTGTGTGTGTGTGTGTGTGTGTGTGTGTGTGTGTGTGTGTGTGTGTGTGTGTGTGTGTGTGTGTGTGTGTGTGTGTGTGTGTGTGTGTGTGTGTGTGTGTGTGTGTGTGTGTGTGTGTGTGTGTGTGTGTGTGTGTGTGTGTGTGTGTGTGTGTGTGTGTGTGTGTGTGTGTGTGTGTGTGTGTGTGTGTGTGTGTGTGTGTGTGTGTGTGTGTGTGTGTGTGTGTGTGTGTGTGTGTGTGTGTGTGTGTGTGTGTGTGTGTGTGTGTGTGTGTGTGTGTGTGTGTGTGTGTGTGTGTGTGTGTGTGTGTGTGTGTGTGTGTGTGTGTGTGTGTGTGTGTGTGTGTGTGTGTGTGTGTGTGTGTGTGTGTGTGTGTGTGTGTGTGTGTGTGTGTGTGTGTGTGTGTGTGTGTGTGTGTGTGTGTGTGTGTGTGTGTGTGTGTGTGTGTGTGTGTGTGTGTGTGTGTGTGTGTGTGTGTGTGTGTGTGTGTGTGTGTGTGTGTGTGTGTGTGTGTGTGTGTGTGTGTGTGTGTGTGTGTGTGTGTGTGTGTGTGTGTGTGTGTGTGTGTGTGTGTGTGTGTGTGTGTGTGTGTGTGTGTGTGTGTGTGTGTGTGTGTGTGTGTGTGTGTGTGTGTGTGTGTGTGTGTGTGTGTGTGTGTGTGTGTGTGTGTGTGTGTGTGTGTGTGTGTGTGTGTGTGTGTGTGTGTGTGTGTGTGTGTGTGTGTGTGTGTGTGTGTGTGTGTGTGTGTGTGTGTGTGTGTGTGTGTGTGTGTGTGTGTGTGTGTGTGTGTGTGTGTGTGTGTGTGTGTGTGTGTGTGTGTGTGTGTGTGTGTGTGTGTGTGTGTGTGTGTGTGTGTGTGTGTGTGTGTGTGTGTGTGTGTGTGTGTGTGTGTGTGTGTGTGTGTGTGTGTGTGTGTGTGTGTGTGTGTGTGTGTGTGTGTGTGTGTGTGTGTGTGTGTGTGTGTGTGTGTGTGTGTGTGTGTGTGTGTGTGTGTGTGTGTGTGTGTGTGTGTGTGTGTGTGTGTGTGTGTGTGTGTGTGTGTGTGTGTGTGTGTGTGTGTGTGTGTGTGTGTGTGTGTGTGTGTGTGTGTGTGTGTGTGTGTGTGTGTGTGTGTGTGTGTGTGTGTGTGTGTGTGTGTGTGTGTGTGTGTGTGTGTGTGTGTGTGTGTGTGTGTGTGTGTGTGTGTGTGTGTGTGTGTGTGTGTGTGTGTGTGTGTGTGTGTGTGTGTGTGTGTGTGTGTGTGTGTGTGTGTGTGTGTGTGTGTGTGTGTGTGTGTGTGTGTGTGTGTGTGTGTGTGTGTGTGTGTGTGTGTGTGTGTGTGTGTGTGTGTGTGTGTGTGTGTGTGTGTGTGTGTGTGTGTGTGTGTGTGTGTGTGTGTGTGTGTGTGTGTGTGTGTGTGTGTGTGTGTGTGTGTGTGTGTGTGTGTGTGTGTGTGTGTGTGTGTGTGTGTGTGTGTGTGTGTGTGTGTGTGTGTGTGTGTGTGTGTGTGTGTGTGTGTGTGTGTGTGTGTGTGTGTGTGTGTGTGTGTGTGTGTGTGTGTGTGTGTGTGTGTGTGTGTGTGTGTGTGTGTGTGTGTGTGTGTGTGTGTGTGTGTGTGTGTGTGTGTGTGTGTGTGTGTGTGTGTGTGTGTGTGTGTGTGTGTGTGTGTGTGTGTGTGTGTGTGTGTGTGTGTGTGTGTGTGTGTGTGTGTGTGTGTGTGTGTGTGTGTGTGTGTGTGTGTGTGTGTGTGTGTGTGTGTGTGTGTGTGTGTGTGTGTGTGTGTGTGTGTGTGTGTGTGTGTGTGTGTGTGTGTGTGTGTGTGTGTGTGTGTGTGTGTGTGTGTGTGTGTGTGTGTGTGTGTGTGTGTGTGTGTGTGTGTGTGTGTGTGTGTGTGTGTGTGTGTGTGTGTGTGTGTGTGTGTGTGTGTGTGTGTGTGTGTGTGTGTGTGTGTGTGTGTGTGTGTGTGTGTGTGTGTGTGTGTGTGTGTGTGTGTGTGTGTGTGTGTGTGTGTGTGTGTGTGTGTGTGTGTGTGTGTGTGTGTGTGTGTGTGTGTGTGTGTGTGTGTGTGTGTGTGTGTGTGTAGGAATATAATGCAAAACGACCAGGTTAGAAGGTAAACTAGGTACTTCATCTTGCATACGTTACAAAGGTACTTAGCATATTTTAATGTCCTGTACCACGCACGTATAGGCGGAGAAGGTATTTCATTCCACTCAAAAATTCGATATCGAGATTTCACATGCTTTGAGTCTCCCTAAACCCTCCGAAAAAGTACCTACTTTTTATAGACTAGACAGCTTATTGTAATACCCCAAAAATCAAATGTGACATTTCCCCCCATTATGGCGTGATCTGGTTATATTTGGTGATATTCCATCTGTTAGGTTGCATTAGTACTGCCAACTGTTCGTAAAATATAACAATGGTAAAGCTACGGCCATAGTTGGTATTATTGCATCCATCATGTTGCCACAGAAGCCCTTGGTTTTGAACGCGTTGCAGAGAAGTCAACCGATAGAGTTTAAAACAAGATTCGGTTTATACGCCGTATTAATTTGTAGACGACATAGTATTGCTCGTGCGTGCGTGGATTTTCTTGAATTGTTTTAGAGCATTATATGCAGTTACAGTTAATGTTCTTATTTTTGTGTTCGCTACACAGTAGTACATCTCGTATATATTAGGATATTTAGCGCTCGGAAGTGACTTTATCCAAAAGTGTTATTGCAGAACAAGATTTGCCGAAGGTGAGTAGCTTCATCATGTGTTGTGTGGTAACGATGTTCAAGCATTATTATCAGCTGAAAGTATGTTACTTTAACACTGTGATATTTGAGGTTAGAAATAACGCTTTTATTATGTACGTTGACAGTACTGTTTTTGGCGCGATGTCCACTGCAGTTTAATGTAATGTCGGCCATATTGAATGTTTCGGAACTGCCGATAAGCTGTTTCCCTATAGCAAGTTGATTCGTTTCTGTGTGCGCGCGTGTGTGTCTGTATCATCCAAAAACGAAAAGTCCAATAATATTAATCTTGGTATGTAAGTTCAGCATCTTTTCAAGGATGCGGCACGAAGATTTACAAGAAAATCTCCCGGCACAAAACCATTGGATTTATTTTCATTATTTTTAATTTTCTCAAAAAATGGCTGTAACGATTTTGATTGAAACGCTAAGATATTTAAATGACAAATAGAATGCACGTATGTATATCTTGAATTTTCTTGGAATAGACTGTGAAGTTCTCTTTATTACGAACACCTACTATGTGTAGGTGTTAAATTGTAAGAGATACATAAAACTGTAGATAATTATAATTTTCCAGGCGTAAGTCGCAATTCATTTTTTTACTCTCGTCGTGTGGAGAGTATGAAATTTCAAAGCCATCACATAGCGATCAGGTGTCTAAAATGTAACTGTCACTTAAGTCTACTGTATCCTTTTTATACCTACAACAAAACATGCAAATGTGTATCGAGGGGTTATCTCTATTAACAAGTAGATAGAAGAATAGGTTTTTTTAAGAATAGTTCGTAGAAGAGTGAACAGGGAAGATTGTGTGAAAACATTCGATTTTATAATCCATGGTATAATATATATATATATATATATATATATATATATATATATATATATATATATATATATATCAATTTAATCGATATCTTTTAAAGCTTTCAGTTCTAAAATTTGAACTGTATTGAAGTAATATGATAATATTGTATAATAGTATATTTGGCAGAGGTTATATAAGTAATGATGTTCGTGTAAAGACAGAAAGGAAGGGGAAACTAATTATGTGCTACGTGGGATCCGATCTGAGCTCGGAGAAACATTCTGATTCCGCGGTAACGTGCTTAGCTACTACTGAGTACGGAAACTGTGTGTACATGATATTGCTATGCACAAAGCTGAACACTGGCATCGTTTTTTTTTTCTATTAAACTTCTGGTCCACTATTTAATCAAAGGCCAATAATAACATATTTTCTGGAGATACAGTAACGTTGAATTTGCAATATTTACGCGTTAATTTAGAATGATTGCTGAAATATTGCTTTTCAAAGCTGTGAGGTGAGAAAATGGCTGCCATGCCCTCTGAACAGCAAGGGAAGTAATGTGTCAAATTTAATTGCCATTTCATCTATGCAAGTAGGTGTCCCTTCGCGCAGGTCTCACTGAAGCTGGATATTTATTTTTGTGAAAGATAGACATATTACTATTGAAATCTCGATGTCGTATCTATGGTTAAATGTTTCTGTAGGTACTTTCTCTATGACGTGGTAGCTAAAGTAGAAAACTAGAAATTAATAAACAACTTTAATGTGCGCGAAATAGTAATGGATGTGCATTTAGACTTATGCCGCCTTGGCGACCTGGGGCTGCTACTTCTCCACCAAATGGTCCGCCCGGGACTTACGAGGCTGAGTGCACCTCGTGCCACACCTCCCAGCGGGGGAAAGATCCCCATACTGGTACTGGAGATCGAACCCGGGTCCTCCGTGCCAGAGGCAAGCGCGCTACCAGCTGCGCTACGGAGGCGGTCAATGTCAGGGAAAGATTTATCTAATATATCTTGCATACGTTAATGAGTTTTTATTTATTCGTATTGATTGATCAATATATGCAGATTCACTAAGAATGAGTAAGAGTTTACAGGTTATTTACTAAAATATCTGTCGTGCTGTGTATCGTATCATTTCAATATGTGTGTGTGTGTGCGTGTCCATGTGTGCATGCGTGTGTGTACATGTGTGTGCGTGTGCGTGCGTGTGTGTGTGCGCGTGTGCTTGTGAGTGTGTGCGTGTGTGTTTGTGTATATGTGTGTGCGTGTGTTTGTGTGTGCGTGTGTTTGTGTATATGTGTGTGTTTGTGTGTGCGTGTGTTTGTGAGTGTGCGTGTGTGTTTGTGTATATGTGTGTGCGCGTGTGTGTTTGTGTATATGTGTGCGCGTGTGTGCGTGTGTTTGTGTGTGTCTGCGTTTGTGTATATGTGCGTGTGCGCGTGTGTGTGCGTGCGTGTGTGAGTGTGAGTGGGTGTTTGTGTATATGTGAGTGTGCGTGTGTGTTTGTGTATATGTGTGTGTTTGTGTGTGTGCGTGTGTTTGTGAGTGTGCGTGTGTGTTTGTGTATATGTGTGTGCGCGTGTGTGGTTGTGTATATGTATGCGTGTGTGCGCATGCACGCACATATATTTTCAGACGCTTCCTTGCAGTTAACGAAGTAGGGGAATGTTTTCTCACCTGGTGAGTAACGTTCCTCAGCCCTTAGACATGAGATGTTTAAGTGCTGACTGCGCGCACAGAACTGGCAAGTGTGACGTAACATGGGCATACTAAGCACACCTACACAAACTTTCAACTGATATGCATTGTTGTTTTGTGGTTTTGCGACCGATCGGACCTTGTACTTATTTAAAGTAGGTAAATGAAAAGTGCAAGTTTTGTTTGAAACAAGACATTACTACAAAGGCTGTCGTGTCTCTTTGTTCCAGAATGGTGGGTGTTGTTGAAATTCAGCATCCATCAATATTCAGACCTGGAGATCCTGGACGTTTGTTACATACGTAGGAAAAAATCGGTAAGTATACCTAACTCCACATTAACCACCATTAACTTTGTCCAGTTTTCACTCTTTGATCTAGTTGAACTTTCACTTACAATGTCAACTAGCTTAATTTTTCCTGCTGCTTCACTTTTTTCGGGGCGTATTGAAATGTGCTGACGTAGCCTCTTCAGTCAGTTTCACTAGCTGAAAGTCGATCACAGGATTTCCTGATCTCAGCAGAAGCAGCACTCACTGTAGACCCTACGTCACAACAGTCCTACCAGAAACTACTCACAAACTCCATCCCAAACACGAGTATTTCTCTCACTCTCTCACTCAGTCACTCACTCGCAAACATACTCTTTCATAAATCTTCACAGAAAGTTCTAGTAGGTTCCGGAGACGGGCGGGAAGGAAACGTCCAGAACATTCTGCTTATCTACTTTGCTGGAGGCGGAGAAGTGTCGGCTTATCTGTTGATAGCGGTGTGTGTGTGCGTGTCTGTGGACAGCATAACCCAAAAACGAAAAATCTGTTAAAAACCAAAGGTGGTATTTGAGTTTAATATGTTTCAAGGATACGACACGAAGATTTTGAACAAAATTGCTCCACCCTAAACTACCCCCTACATGGAAAATTTTGATTTTTAGATATTTTTATGGCAAATGAAATATATATTTTGAATTTTCTGGCTATAGCCCAGGTAGTCCTATTTACTCATGATGACTTTTGAATTAATGTTAAACCGTAACAGATAGACCAAATCTTACTGTATAAAAATGTAGATCTTGCTAAAACACACAGTTTATGTTAAAGTGTATTTTTTGTGAAGTAAACCATTTAGCAGACATTCCTTGTTATTTGTCAGAATTTTGCAATACATACAGACGTTCTGAAATGGGAGGTCGTTATTCATTTTTTATGTCTAAGTCATTCAAAGAGAACGGAATTTCAAAGTCATCATATAGCGACTACTCTTAAAACATATAATTATCACTTAAGGCCTACTATGTTGCCATATTTCCCTTGCACCTACAAAAAACTTAGCAATAAAATAATTTCTACAAATGTCTATTACCGTGAAGTAGATAAAGGAATAGGAGTTTGTACAAGAGTAGAGAAAATAACGTGAGTGCAACATATCAGTTGTTTTTTAATTGCTTCAAGTAAAATGTTTTAGATGCAGACCTATATAGGTAGCATATTAGTATGGGCAGGCAGCGCTTAGAACTGCTTGCTGGGGAAGCAAAGAAGGGCAAGTTCTGCCGTCCGTGTGACCCACTGAGGTCTGATTACTACATCTTCTTCAATGTCACGTGTCCGTGCTTGCTAATGTCACATCACTCCCCATCCAGCAGCAGGTGAGTCAAAATCTTATCCACATCTCAAGAAGAAGGTTCGTGCGAGCGCGAGCGCGCGCGCGTATATGGCGTGAATGTGAATGGCGTAACTCAAAAACGAAAACTCAGTTAAACACTAAAGTTGGCATTCAAGTTTAATATCCTTTAAGGATGCGGCACGAAGATCTTGAAGAAAATTCCCCCACCCTAAACTACCCTTTACATGGAAAATTTTTCGAAAATTTTGATTTTCTTGAAAATGGCTCTTAACGATTTTGATTAAAATGCCATACGTTTAAGAATTTTGTGGCAAATAAAATGTATGTCTTGAATTTTCTGGCTATAGCCTATGTAGTCCTGTTTACTCTGGAAGACTTGCATATCTGGTAAACCATACGAGATACATTGAATTTTTTTTAAAAGTGAACCATTTCAGAGATATTTCTTGTTATTTGTGTAAGTTTTGGAGAACTTCTGTCAAATGGAACACCGCTATTCAATTTTCTATATGTTAACCGTGCAAAGAGAACGGAATTTGAAAGCTTTAAAAGAGTTGAGTATCGCTCAAAGTCTACTGTATTCCCATATTCCCCTTGTACGTGCAAGAATACAAGGAGTAAGATAATTTCTGCAAATGTTTATCTCAACTAACACAAAGAAGATATAGGTATCAGAGTTTGTAAGAATGATTAGTAGGTACAAGAGTAGAGAAAGTCATGTGAGTGCAACACATCACATTTTTAGGGGCTTAGTTCCTTATTTGATGATTTATCACTACAACATTTAGACTTAGGTTCTACTTGCCCAATATCCTTGTTTCTTTGTTACTAACTGAAATACCCGACGTTGTCCGTGGTTTGATGATTTATCACTACAACATTTAGACTTAGGTTGTACTTGTCCAATAGCCTTGTGTTTCTTTGTTACTAACTGAAATACCCGACGTTGTCCGTGGTTTGATGATTTATCACTACAACATTAGACTTAGGTTGCACTTGTCCAATATCCTTGTTTCTTTGTTACTAACTGAAATACCCGACGTTGTCCGTGGTTTGATTATTTATCGCTACAACATTTAGACTTAGGTTGTACTTGTCCAATATCCTTGTTTCTTTGTTACTAACTGAAATACTCGACGTTGTCCGTGGTTTGATTATTTATCGCTACAACATTTAGACTTAGGTTGTACTTGTCCAATAGCCTTGTTTCTTTGTTACTAACTGAAATTTGACTGTGTTATTACTCCATGATCGATGTCAGAGAGGATATCAACCATGAACGTCGGCAGACTCTTTTCCGGGGGGGGGGGGGGGGGGGGGCAAATGTTAGAATTTTGCAATCAGATAACTTTGATTCATTATTTTGTTGTCAAAAGTTATAGTATTTGTTGCGGATAACCGTATAAATTTGCGCTAAATAGAAATTGTTCTTTACATAAAAATTAAAATAATAGTTTAATAGTCAGCACATTAAGTTCATTAATTTCCAAGGGGGGGGGGCCGCGACCCTCCTTTGCCCCCCCTTCGCGACGCCCATGATATCAACGAATATTATGTGAACTCGCTTTCTTTGTTATTTTGTGAGGCTGTGCAAAGGCAAGTAATCAATGTAAGTTGGCAATGTTGAAGTTACTGAGATTCTCGCTGACAAATATAGAGATGGCCATGGGAGTTTTCGTAGGCATTACATAAAATTGAATAATTAGTTGTTTGAAATAGAATGGAATTTCGAATTCTAGGCTGAACAGTAATTTTCGCCTTGGTCAAAGATTATCATTGCTAAGTTTGGAGGAAATCGGTGCAACGGTATAGAAATCTATAACGATTTCTAAGATGTAGGTAGACTGAGAAGCGATAGTAAAATCTTATAAATTTGGTCGCTATGTGATGCCTTTGACATTCCATTTTCTGTATGTTCAGCAGCAAAAACGTATGATGACTTCCTATTTGAGAAAAGTAAATATGAGTGAGAACTTGCAAGTTGGAAGTTGGAAGGAATGAATGGTGACGTGTGTTGTAGGCACATATACCTGAAGCAGGCATGTCGTGTGCAGCGCCGCATGACAACTCTATGGTTTCACTCAAGTTGACGAACGTCATCCGTGACGCAAACTAGCGGGCGATTCTACAGCTTAACTGTTTCATAACCATCGTCCTGCACAATACCCACTCACATTTTATAAACCATGGCAAACAGCCATTCATGTTTTAATCAACATTAATATGCAGATAAAAGTATCCTATTAGGTCGGAAATACTCTTCGCTCTGAATTAAGATTATTTTTGCCAAAACAAATTATTCTAGGTATACACAATTGAAAAGACTATTCTTGATATTACCGATACAAGAAATAAGTTGAAAACAACAAGAAAACAACATAAGAAACTTATTAGCTTACAATGAGTATACACATAGCAACGTTTATACTGCCTGGTCCTCCGTTCTCATATTCATTAGTCGTTATGGTTAACGACCTTTTCGTCGCATAACGATATCGTTAAGAGTTGCAAAATACATTTCGCACGGGCACTACTAGTTAAAGCTCTTAACCACTGGTTATTTGTAACGATATCTTCTGTGTCGGGGTTCAAATGACCTATTTGTCGACAGGCCCTTAACTCCACTCACTCACTCAACCACTCACCCACTCACTCACTTACCCACTCACCCACACTCACCCACTCACTCACTTACCCACTCACCAAATCACTCACCCACCCACTCACTCACTCACTCACTCACTCACTCACCCACTCACCAAATCACTCACCCACCCACTCACTCACTTACCCACTCACCAAATCACCCACCCACTCACTCACTCACTTACCCACTCACCAAATCACTCACCCACCCACTCACTCACTTACCCACTCACCAAATCACTCACCCACCCACTCACTCACCCACTCACCAAATCACTCACCCACCCACTCGCTCACTTACCCACTCACGCACTCACTAACCCACCCACTCATTCATGCACTCACTCACTCACCCACACTCACACACCCCCCACTCACTCACCCACCCACTAACTCTCCCACTCACGCACTCACTAACCCACCCACTCATTCATGCACTCACTCACCCACACTCACACACCCACCCACTCACTCACCCACTCACCCTCACTCACCCACTCACCCTCACTCACCCACCCACTCACTCACTCACCCACCCACTAACTCTCCCACTCACGCACTCACTAACCCACCCACTCATTCATACACTCACCCACTCACTCACTCACCCACCCACTCACTCACCCACCCATTAACTCTCCCACTCACGCACTCACTAACCCACCCACTCATTCATACACTCACTCACCCACACTCACACACCCACCTACTCACTCACCCACTCACCCTCACTCACCCACTCACCCTCACTCACCCACCCACTCACTCACTCACCCACCCACTAACTCTCCCACTCACGCACTCACTAACCCACCCACTCACTCACCCACTCACCCTCACTCTCCCACCCACTCACCCACCCACCCACTCACTCACCCACCCACACTCACCCACTAACTCTCCCACACTTACGCACTCACCCACCCACTCACTCATCCACTCACTCACTCACTCACTCACCCACCCACTAACTCATCCACTCACTCACCCACCCACCCACTAACTCTCCCACTCACGCACTCACTCACCCACCCACTCACTCATGCACTCACTCACCCACTCAGTCACCCACTCACTTACGCACTCACTCACTCTGCACTCACTCACCCACTCAGTCACCCACTCACTTGCGCATCCACTCACTCTGCACTCACTCACCCACTCACTTGCGCATCCACGCACTCACCCACCCACTCACTCATGCACTCACTCACCCACTCCCACTAACTCTCCCACTCACTCACCCATGCACTCACTCACCCACCCACCTACTCACCCACTCACTCACCCACTCACTCACCGACCCACTCACCCATCCACTCACTCACCCACACTGACCCACCCACTCACCTCCCACTCACTCACACACTCGCTTACCCACTCACTCACCCACTCACTCACCCACCCGCTTACTCACCCACCTACTCACCCACTCACTCACCCATCCGCTCACACACTGACCCACCCACTCACCCACCTACTCACCCACTCACTCACCCATCCGCTCACTCACTCACCCATCCACTCACCCACCCACTGACTCACCCACCCACTGACTCACCCACCCACTGACTCACCCACCCACTCACCCACTGTCACCCAGTCACTCAGTCACCCACTCACTCACCCACCCGCTTACTCACCCACCCACTCACCCACTAACTCTCCCACTCACTCACCCACCCACTGACTCACCCACCCACTGACTCACCCACCCACTGACTCACCCACCCACTGACTCACCCACCCACTGACTCACCCACCCACTGACTCACCCACCCACTGTCACCCAGTCACTCACTCACCCACTCACTCACCCACTAACTCTCCCACTCACTCACCCACCCACTGACTCACTGTCACCCAGTCACTTACTCACTGTCACCCAGTCACCCACTCACTCACCCACTGACTCACCCACCCACTGACTCACCCACCCACTGACTCACCCACCCACTCACCCACTGTCACCCAGTCACTCACTCACCCACTAACTCTCCCACTCACTCACCCACCCACTGACTCACCCACCCACTCACCCACTGTCACCCAGTCACTCACCCACCCACTCACCCACTAACTCTCCCACTCACTCACCCACCCACTGACTCACCCACCCACTGACTCACCCACCCACTGACTCACCCACCCACTGACTCACCCACCCACTCACCCACTGTCACCCAGTCACTCACTCACCCACCCGCTTACTCACCCACCCGCTTACTCACCCACTAACTCTCCCACTCACTCACCCACCCACCTACTCACCCACTCACTCACCCATCCGCTCACACACTGACCCACCCACTCACCCACCCACCTACTCACCCACTCACTCACCCATCCGCTCACTCACTCACCCAACCACTCACTCACCCATCCACTCACTCACCCACCCACTGACTCACCCACCCACTGACTCACCCACCCACTGACTCACCCACCCACTCACCCACTGTCACCCAGTCACTCAGTCACCCACTCACTCACAATTAAGATATACACTTCATTTGTCATGAATATAGTTTAAACATGGGGTGTTACTTTCTCAACTGGTAAGTAGGGGAAGTATTGTATTCCACCCAAAAATTCTGTGACGAGATTTCACCGGAAATGTATGTTTTGAGACCCCTTGAACAAAAAAAAAAAAAAAAAAAAAAAAAAAAAAGCCGCCGCATTCTTAGAAAAATGTCCGTGTGTGTCTGTGTGTCTGTCAGTCTGTGGACAGCACAAGTCAAAAACCAAAGTTGACATTTAAGTTTAATGTCTTTCAAGGATGCGACACGAAAATTTTGAAGAAAATTTCCCAAAGCTAAACATGGAACTTTTTCGAAAATTTTGATTTTCTTGAAGATGGCTCTAATGAGTTTGATTAAAATGGCATATGTTTGAGATATTTTTATGACAAATGATATGTATATCTTGAATTTTCTGGCTATAGCCTACATATGTAGTCCTGTTTACTCTGGATGACCTTTGAACAACTCGTAAACCGTAAGAGAAAGATAAAATCATACTATACAAAAAATGTAGATCTCGCTAAAATACACAATTTATGTCTGAATAAATTTTTTTGTAGAGTGAACTATTTCGGAGATATTCCTTGTTATTTGTGTCAGTTTCGGAAAACTTAAAACTTTAGTGAAATGGAACATCGTTGTTTTTTTTTTTTTTTTTGTTTTTTTTGTTTTAATATAACTTAAGCGTGCAAAGAGAACGGCATCTCAAAGCTTTAAAACATTTGACTATCGCACAAAGTCTACTGTATTCTAATATTCCCCTTGTACCTACAAGGAAATAAGCAATAAGATAATTTGTACAAATGTTTCTCAACTAACACGAAGAAGAATATAGTAATAAGAGTTTGTAAGAATGGTTAGTACAAGAGTAGAGAAAGTCATGTGAGTGCAACACATCAGATATTTTTTTTAATCAACATCGTTAGTCATTTGTGAGAAGAACACTTTTCCATGTAAAGGGTTGGTAGTCTGGAGTAGGGAGATTTTCTTGTAAGGCTTCATGTTGCATCCTTGGAAGATACTGAATTTAAATTCCAAGTTTGGTTGTTAAATGACTTTTTCGTTTTTGAGTTATCAGTTGAGGATCAGATTGGCATGTGTTGTGTTGACCTTGTGCGGAATCACGTGCACAGCGTTGACCCGGAACACGCAGGACCTTTCTCAACCAGCGGCAACAGACCTGTTAGGGCTTCAACAACTTAGTCATGAATTGAGTTTCAAGTTTTGTGAAGTTGTTCATACATCCCGAGATTGCTTTATGTAATGAATGGGAACTATCCATAACGATGAATTGAGTATGGTGGCTACCAGGACCCGGATTTTAAAGATCTAAAATAGTTTTAAAATGAGCTATAAGATGACCAAGGAAATACCAAGAAAATTTGACCCAAAAATGTGCATGAAAATACTAGTTTATAGGATTTATGCCTGTCCTGCATATATGTTGACCCAATTATAAGTTAGCGTGTCTGCCTCACGTTCAAGAGGTCGCGAGTTCGAATCTCGCTTAGGGTAAGTTATCCGGGTAAGGTTTTTTTCCGAGGTTTTCCCTACCCTGAGAAGACGAATGTCGGGTAACTTAAAGCTCCATGGACCTCGGGCTCATTTGAGCATCATTTCACCCATTTCATTCATTTGTCCAATATGACACAATGTTGGAGGACGTTAATCTTAAAAAAAAAGAAGACAATTATAGGCTTAGAATTAAATTCATCACCGTCTTTTTATATTTAAATTAAAATTATTATAATAATGAGACAATTTAGGGATGAGATTAACTCCACTCCTTTGATTTATACAGTTTGCAATATATAAGAATTGAACACGCGAAAGGGGATGTTAGATAATTGAATACGTTATCGGATGGAAATATTAATGAAACATTATGTGAGTACCTATTATATATTACGATTTACAGATTTATCTCATCCAACATTACAGCAGATGACGGAGAGCATCTGCAGATTCTTGAAGGAAAAGGAACGTCGATTATCCATCATTATACTCTTGTGCATTGAAAAACTCCTTTCAACGTCTACAGATGCACTGGGAGTGTACTTAAAGTTCACAAAATCACTGGATGTAAGTTCTTGTTCAGTGCCAGACGGTGTAAAATCCAAGAGATGGAACACAAAACGTTACAATCCGAATTTTTGTCAATAACGTGTTTCAGTTTGTCTGATACCAACACCCCGATATCACCACGAGCACTGTTAATGCGTCTGCACTTGTTCTAACTAGGTACACACAATCAATCTAATGCAAGAAATACACAACATTACAAAACATATAAAATAGTGACTAAATTTGGACAAAAATTGCCCAAAAATACAAGTTGGGGAAAAAGACTGTAAATAGACCAAAAAATGAGCAAATACGACCTTGTAACAATTAATTACTCTACCCACTAGCCACACATTGGTTGAACATCTGTATCAATTAATATTTGTTACTAACTCGTTGGTGTTGTAATATTATGCTATGATATTCCCTAGCCTAGCTGCAATCGGTGTCTGTGTAGAAGCTTTTGAACTTCCATCTATCCCGGGCGCGGTACGGATCAACTACTTTTATATAAAGTTACACGTTGATTTGATTAGTCTTTATTGATATTAATAAACACTTCTCAAACACTAATCTTCACATATTTCATATCGCTAAATAATCCGCTAAATTACGGCGGATTCTTAGTTATTATACAAATCAATTTATATGTGATCAATCCTGTGATTAATGTTCAAATACTATGCACAACGTTCATAGTGCAGTTCAAACTTCACGAATATCACTTAATTCGTCAATAATCACACTTATAAATATACTTATTCGTATTTAAAAACAAAACTAAATTTCAAACACTTCTTTCCACCATTCATTACTTGCAAGAAGACAAAAGAAAGTCAACATAGGCCAGCTATATAACAAATGATTACAGGAGGCTGTCTATGGTTCCTGTATTATATATTCCAGATACAGAGGACTTATAAAGAAATACATTGTTGTAGAGGGCTTACTGAGAAATAATGTCTCCATCTTAAATCTTAAAAATGAACTAAAAACAAAAATTAAGGAAAAGTGACCAAAAATGAAGATAAAATTACCAAGTTTGTGACCTAGAAGTCATGATCAGAATATCTGCACTAGTGGGTAACGTCCATTAAAATCCGAGCTCTGGTGCACCGAAGTGCAACTATGAAATGTTTCCAAGTCACCCCAAGGGTTTCCCCGTGTCGCTAGGCGAATGCTCCTTACATCTCCCAAGTCCCTTCATTAACACAGTACCTGTGGAATTCAGAGTACACATGTTACCGGGATTCGATCCTACGATCCTCGGTTTGATACTCGTAGAAGTCATTGGGAATGAAGAGGACCTTGCAGGTCTTGGCCGAAAACTCAAGATGTGCATTTTATTTCTCATGTTTATGTCTTAAATATATAGTATTTTAACAAAAATCGTTACATCATGTGAATGTAAAATCGGAGTTTACTCAATGACATGTGGCTGAATCGATTCCATTCTCTTTCAATGACAACTGAATAACAGACCAGTTGCTCAGAATGGCTCAACCTCCTGAGCAGAAAAAATAAACTTAAAAAAAAATCGTACAAAAAAACCAGACTGGCACATCGAAGACCAACTGGTTGGTTAACACCGCCTTTCCTTACTTTGTGGTACTCCCTATCAGGTATTTATCTCAAATGTTATTCTTTCCTGAAGTAGCTCAAAAATTGATGTAAAAAAAAAGAAAATTAAAACATTTAAAAAGGTGCAAAGTAATTTAGTCTAAATTTTTTTTTTAAAAAAAAGGTGGCATTAAGAGAAACAAACGAATGGTGACTTAGCACTTCAAAAATGTAAAACTATAGGAAAATTTAAACCAACAACAAATATCTCGGAACTGGGTAATGTCACATAAATTGTATGTTCTAAACAGATGCGTATGTTTTCTGGGGTAAGTTTTTGTCTCTATCTTATAGTTTATCAGTTATACAAGATTATTCAGAATTAATTTCGAATAATCAATACTTGACAAAGAAAATTCAAGATCTACAGTTTATTCGTCACACAAATAGATATCTTAAATATGAATGTTAGCCCAAATCCTTAGCTTCCATGAAGTCCAAGATAACGAAGCATTTTACGTGTAAGTAATAGCGTTTGAGTGGCTCAGAATTGCTTTGATCAACGGCGCCAATGGGGGGATTTTATTGTATTCCACTCATACCTGACTTGATTGAAATCAACCAATCATGTACCTACGTACATTTCAAATGTCAACCAATGAGGCTCATTCGCAAACAATTTATCAAATTGCATTATCATCTCCTCTGCGTTTATGTGGTATAAGCAAGCGGTAGAAAAGAAAGAAATCCTTGTTCCCATAGTTTTCACAGCCTTGTCTTAGTTATCAGCTGAAACTGGGATTCTAGTTGTATCGAAATGTTAAGGATGTATGCATTACTCACTAATTATTGTCTGTGACGTATGTACAATGTCGATGTTTGATATAGTACACCAGACGGCCTTGCTTTTCTCTCCGCTCTGCAACTTTCCATACAAGTTGCACCACAATTATCTACTACCACAACAATATTTAGGTCCACTATTATAAACGTAGTTTGACTGGAAAATTAGTTAAACCAAACCAAAAGTTTAACTGCAGGCGCCATTGTATTAAGTGTGGTTAGTTAGTCACAGAACATTTAACTAAACACACAGAACTATACTAAAGTGCAGTGCAGTGGAGGTCGGTCTGGGTGGCTCAGTTGGTTAGACGCTGGCCTACTGTTCCCAAGGTCGCGGGTTCAAACCCGGCCCAGGCCGATGGTTTTTAAGTGTGCTTAAAAACGACAGCTCCATGTCAGTAGATTTACTGGCATGTAAAAGAACTCCTGCGGGACGAAATTCCGGCACACCGGCGACGCTGATGTGATCCTGGCAATTGACAGCGTCGTTAAATAACAAAATAATTTTTTATAAGTGCAGTGGAGTTGGTATGCCGGAACAGCGAGAAAAGAAGACGGTCGTAAATCTTCTTACACAAATACTGTTGTGTGCTTAGAAAAACATTGAATATTCTGGAACAAGCAGTAACAAGTTCGATCTCCAATCTTACACCACAACTGGTAGCTTAGAAAAATGGTTGAGATTCTGAAATAATGGCATACTGGATGAAAAAAGCGTAGCTATTTAGCATTAAATTAGCGGGACCATGCACAACGAAAAATAAGCTTTGCAGTAATTAATCTCATAACAATCCCATTTTGTTGGCATGGGCATCGGCAGACCTTTTTCTAGGAGGGGGGCGCATGTTGGATGTTTGCAATCAAACAATATTAATTCTTTATTTTGTTGCCAAGTTATATTTGTTGAGGTTAACTGTATTTGTGCTAAATAAAAATTTTTCTTTACATTAAAATAATAGTACAATAGACAGTAATTGATTGCACAAAGTTCCAAATTTCCAAGGAGTGGGCCTTTGTTTCTCGTGATTGTCGTGCAAAGTGTTAGAAAATTCAAAGTCAGAGTGTAACGACCCACTTTTTAAACATCTGACAATCACTTCAGTCATTTTTTGTACCTATAATTAAATGTGTGCTTAATGAAACTATTTCTGTAAACATTTATCTCGATTAAGATGAAACGCACAAACACAAGAACAAGCTTTACTAAGGACAGTTCATAGAAGGGATGATTCCGAATCCAAGGGTGCCGGGTTTGATTCCCGGATGGACGAGGGTAACCTTTCTTTAACCAGGATTATTTCCCATCCTCCCTGGAGATTGAAAATGTGAGTGTGTTGATGTCTGTGCGACTTTAATAATCATAAAGTAAAACCCAACGTAAATAAACCCAAAAATATCTACACAACGTAAACGAGTGAACAAAGCTACCAATATGTTAGATATTAAAGGTGGCTTATAAATGAATCCAAATTAAAAAAAAAATGTGTTGCACTCACATGACTTTCTCTACTTTTGTGCTAACTATTCTTACAAACAGTTATTCTTCTATCTTCTTCATGTTAGTTGAGATAACAGCACTTGTTAGGGACTTCCACGCGTCTCTGTGGCCTGTCTAGCTGCGACCCTGTGTGGCACCTTCGGTTCCCTCATTTCATCCTTGCCTACTTGGGTACTGGGGGGGGGGGGGGGGTTAGCCACAATAGATCTGTGTAGGTCGAAGTGAGCGAGGTGTGCTCCTCTGTGTCTACCCTTTATTGAGATAAACATTTGCAGAAATTATCTTGTTACTAATTTCCTTGTAGGTACAAGGGGAATATGAGAATACAGTAGGCTTTGAGCGATAGTCAAATTTTTTAAAGCTCTTTGCACGGCCAGAAGATATAAAAATGTGAATAACGACCTTCTATTTGAGAAAACCTTTAGTATAGCACAGCTCGCACAAATAACAAGGACTATGTCCGAAGTGCTTCATTCCACAAACGGTTTACCAGTTACGTGAAAGTCATCAAGAGTAAACAGCACTACATGGGCTACACCCAGGAAATTCAAAATGTACAGTTCATTTGTCATAAAAATATCTTAAATGGCATTTTAATCAAAATCGTTAGAACCATTTTCAAGAAAATCAAAATTTTCGAAAAATCTTCCATGTAAAGGGTAGTTTAGGGTGGGGCTATTTTCTTCAAAATCTTCGTGTCGCATCCTTGAAAGACATTAAACTTAAATATCAAATTTGGTTTTTAGCGGACTTTTCGTTTTTGAGTTCTGCTGTTCACAGACTGACACACAAATGCACGGTCCTTCTACTGTGAAATCTCAGCAGTACAATACTTGCTTCCCCTACTTGCTACAGAAAGTAGAAAAGTCGCAATTATGGTATTGTACTGGGACTGATGACGACACCAATTGTATGTATGTTGTCCCACATGGAAACCGAGGCCCATGCGACAGGTCACGTTCAAGGCCACGTGGGCTAAACATGTGTTTTCGTTTCTTTTTTACTGTCAACTACACGTTGCTACGGCACAGTGACGTCAGCTGGGGTATAAAATCTTATATTTTATGTAACCATGTGACACAGCGCCACTTGGAAACAAATGACAAGAGAAATTGCTTCCTCCCTCGCACGTTGTAGATGTCACTCGCACACAGTGACGAACGGAATACAAATATAATGTGACGACAATTTCCGACGTAACCCTCATACAGTGCGATCCATATAAAACTAAACACTTTTCAAGACTCACAATTTTACTTTGGAAAGTAATAACAACTGAAAAGTGAGTTTTATTTTGTCAGTGATTCTGGGAGAGGATGTCGTTATTTACTTTCTCTGCTACCCGCTTGGTAGTTAGAAACGGTAGTAAGTATATTATCATATTTTGCTCTTTTACTCCATTTAACTTCAATTGTTACATCAACCATAGTTCCAGACTCTGGGATAAGCCTGTAGAGAAAACTTCCACACCTCAGCCGGGAATCGAACCCGGGACCCCTCGCATAGTAGTCAGGTGCTCTACCGACTGAGCTACGGGGAAGGTATTGCATTCCACCCAAAATTTGTTATCAAGATTTCACCGGAAATACACGTTTTGAGATACACTTAATAATAAAAAAGATATTTTAGTAAAAGGACCGCACTCACGCGTGTTTTTTTCTCTCTCTTTTTTGTTTGTTTGTTAAGGGCACCCTTTAACTAGTGTAGTTCTCAGCGTCCCAATCTATACTGGGCATGAAAGACCACTTCATATTGCACAGAGGCCTCTTTATCCGTCTTGAGGTTCTTTTACGTGCCGTAAATCTGTGCCACGGTACTACCGGCTTTACTTCCCTTCCGAAGAGAACCATGCTAATCCACGATTATGAGGATCAGAGGCTAGAATGTTACCGCTAGACCTCGGAGGACGACGCGCGCGCGCGCGCGCGCGTGTGTGTGTGTGTGTGTGTGTGTGTGTGTGTGTGTGTGTGTCATACAATGTACAATTCCCCCCCCCCCCCCCTAAATGACTATTCCTCTAATACGTGACTTGGTGTAAATCAACCTATCATATGCATAAGAATTCCAAATTTCAACCAATGACAGCCTTTATTCGCAAAAAATGTATCAAATTTTACTATCACACTTTCTACATTTTAATTATCAGTTTCTCTACCTTTCTTATGTTGTGATCAGGTTAGAGAATGTAGCTCAGGGGTGCTCAACAAGCGAACACACGCTCGCTTCCCCATGTCATGTTATTGTCCCCCTCCACTGACCAAGCAAGCAGAACCAGACCTGCTAATCAGAGGCGGATGGTACGAAGTAGTAAGACATACAATTCAATGGGAGGACGAACATTTTTGTTTTCGAGATGAAGACGATAAAGTTAAGTGCTTGATTTGTAAGACTGGAAGTTGCAGATTTATACCATTTCCCTTGATTACGTTCAGTGTTCACGATAAACGTTATTCTCCTGGAAAAATACAACGAAATTTTGAAGCAATTGTACGGCACATTCTCTTCACAATTTGAAGACCTTGAAACATTTAAAACCAAAATCCGATTATTTTGCACTCCTTTGAAGTTTCCATGTACAGAGGCTTCACACGAGCTACAAAATATGAAACTACTTGCATTGCAGAATTCCACGACCGTAAAATGTGAGAAAGAAGGGTGGGAATTATTTAGGTCTCTGCCCTGCTGCTGTGGGTATCCGAGATTACGTTTGTTTGCATCTAGTTTAATGACAGTCTTTGGCTCCACTTATATCTGCGAACAAACATTTTAAAAAATGAACTACATTAAAAGTGAGTATCGCAGCAAGGTAAGTGACAATCACCTTGCTTATCTTTTGGGACTATGCACTTTATCTTTTGTACCAAATATTGAAGACCTTCTGAAACGTAAATCGTGCCAAAAACTACTCCTCAGAAACATCTTGTTAGTTAATTAGAAGTAGAATATGAATGTGTACGTCTTTGATTTCCTGTACGTAAGAACAATGGCGTCTGGTGGACCTTGTTCTCCCCGGACGGGACGCTCCGTGCGATACCGCCCCGGACTCGCGGTGTGATGCTGGCTGGCTGCTTGGCGGGACTTGACGCCGGGGTGAAGACATCTCAGCACTGGCTAGGGACTTCCGCGCGCCTCTGGTGGGCCTGTCTAGCTGCGAGTGATAGCACCCCTTCGGTTCCCTCATTCATCCCTGACTCCTGGGGGGTAGAAGCCACAATAGACCTGTGTAGGCCGACGTGAGCGAGGTGTCCCCCTTTACCCTTATTCCTCTATTTTCATGTTAGTTGAGATAAATATCTGCACACACTATCTTATTGCTTATTTCCTGGCAGGTACAAGGGCAATATGGAAATACAGTAGGCTTTGAGCGAGTCATATCTTATAAAGTTGGTCGCTATATAAAGACTTTGAAATTACGTTCTCTTTGCACGCCAAGATAAAAAAATGAATAACGACCTTCCATTTGATAAAAGTAAAAGTATTGCAAAGCTCACGCAAATAACAAGGAATATCTGCGAAATGGCTGACTCCACACACAAAAAAGAAAAAGAAAAAAAAAAAAAAAAGGAAAGAAAGAAAAGAAAGAAAAAGAGGAAAACGAAAGAAAACCAAATGCATTTGGACATAAATTGTGTGTTTTAACAAGATCTACATTTTTGTATAGTAAGATTTGGTCTATCTCTTACGGTTTTCGAGTTATTCAAAAGTCATCCAGAGTAAACAGGACTACATAGGCTATAGCCCGAAAATTCAAGATAAACATTGCATTTGTCATAAAATATCTCAAACATATGGCATTTTAATCAAAATCGTTACAGCCATTTTCAAGAAAATAAAAATTTTCGAAAATTTTTCCATGTAAAGGGTAGTTTAGGATAAAGCAATTGTATTCAGAATCTTCATGTCGCATCCTTGAAAGACATTAAACTTAAATACCAACTTTTGTTTTTATACCACTTTTTGTATTTGAATTACGCTGTTTACAGACACACGCGGATCCTTTTCTAAAACTGCTTTTTTTTTTTTTTGGTTCAGGGGGCCTCAAAATATATATTTCCGGTGAAATCTGGACACTGAATTTTTGGGTGGAATACTTCTACTCACTATATTTAGTAGATTTAGTAGAGAAAGTAAAGAGGTTTAGATCATGATTCTTATGAGTAGTGGTGCTAATGGCTTAGTCATGTTTTCCACATTTAAATGAACATCCTATGGTGAATGTGATTAATTAACTTTTACTTTCATGGCCGAGGCTCTAACGGACGCCTCCTGTCCCCCACCTCTCAACTTCGATGATCCT
Organism: Tenodera sinensis; assembly: GCA_030765045.1. Lineage (NCBI taxonomy): Eukaryota > Metazoa > Arthropoda > Insecta > Mantodea > Mantidae > Tenodera > Tenodera sinensis. The sequence continues at coordinate 13,930,404 of CM060970.1, forward strand.
GAAGTAATAACTAAACTGCGGGGAGTACATGAATCCGTTATTATGCACTTACATAAACAGCAAGAGGCTGACAATCTACTCAGCCTAGTGAAGGCCGCGTGCCTCTGCTTCACGTGGACCGGTGCTCAAATCGATCCAACCTGACACGTGGGCTGTGGCATGGATTACTTGTTGCATCGACGCGGCGCGGCGCGGTTTGGCGGCGCCAACAAACTACTATTTAACCAGACTCTACTCGTGCACTATTGCGCCAAAAACTAGTATTGTATTCCACCAAAAAATTCGATGTCGAGATATCACCGGTAACGTACGTTTTGAGACTCCCTGAACCCAAGAAAAAGACATTTTTAGAAAAAGGTTCTCGGTCTCGCGCGCGTGTGTGTCTGTCAGTCTGTGAAGAGGATAACTCAGAAACGAAAAGTCGGTTAAAAACCAAAATTGATATTTAAGTTTGATGTTTTTCAAGGTTGCCACACAAAGATTTTGAAGAGAATAGCCCCACCCTAAACTACCACTCACATGGAAAATTTTTCCAAAATTTTGATTTTCTTGAAAGTAGATCTAACGATTTTGACTAAAATGCCATATGTTTGAGATATTTTGATGACAAATGAAATGTATATCTTGAATTTTCTGGCTATAGCCCCTGTAGTCGTATTTACTCTGGACGACTTTTGCATAACTGGTAAACCGTTAGATAGGCCAAATCATACGATACAAAAATGTAGATCTTACTAAAATACACCATTTATGTCCGAACAAACTTTTTTTTAGGTTGAACCATTTAGGTTGAACCCGTGCAAAACAGGCTGAGAACTGGAAGACCAAAGTTGCTGAAATATATGTCGTACGACGTACGGGAAATAACAAGGACTAAAATCAGTGCTGTGGAGTTGGCTGTAGGTCTGGGAAGGCGTGGCATTAACGTTTCAGCCAGTACAGTGCGCAGTGTTTATCGAGAAGCCGGATATCATGGTGAAGTAATTTCCTATGTGTACCAGCTGATTCTACTAGATCCATTATTGCACTATTTGGCTCAATTAAGTCCTGTTCTGTCTAAAGTGCCTGTTTCAAGCCTTCTTTACTGAAAAAGGCACGATATACATATATATTTTATTGTCATAAAAATATCTCAAACATACATTTTAATCATAATCGTTAAGGCCATTTTCAAGAAAATAAAAATTTTCGAAAAATTTTCTATGTAAAGGGTAGTTTAGGGTGGGGCTATTTTCTTCAAAAACTTCGTGTCGCATAGATAGTGTAAAATGTACCTACAAAGAATCACGGATAATATGTAAACCAATATTTTCTAAACCACTTTATTGCAGTTCTAAACGTCGGAACAAATTAACAGTAAATTTAGTAATCATCCCACGAGCACACCAAAAAGTAGACGAGTCACTTCCCAATTTGAAATTTTATATTTGTCTCTTAAATAAAGGCGTATAATGTAGTTTTTCCCCTTATGAACCTCCTTAATTTGGTCTACCTTTTTTTAAAAATCGTATTGCAGGATCAAGAATTGATCCCGTATTTTATTGCTTTCAATGACAATTACGTCTATTCTTTCATAAAAAAAAAGGGTAGAAATTCTGTTGTCAACGTAAATATCGTGATTTCCAAACCATCACAATCTTGTAATATTTACACAAAGTGGTATGTATTTTATAAAGTTAATCGAACAAGAATTATGTACATATGTCCGCAAGTAATCTTTTACAGCTGGTCGCCATATGAAGGCTTTGAAATGCAGTTCTCTTTGCAGAGCTAACATATAAACGAGTAAATAACCACCTTCCAGTTGAGAAAATTATAAGTATTGCAAAACTCACAAAAAATAATCATTTGGACCTAAATAATTGTGCCTTTTAACGAGATCTACATTTTTTTAACAGTAAAGAGGACGACGTGGGCTATAACAGAAAATTCGATATATATATATATTTCATTTGTCATAAAAATACCTTAAATCGTTAGAGCCATTTTCGAGAAAATCAAAATTTTTAAAAAATGTTCCATGTAAAGGGTAGTTTAGGGTGGGGCTATTTTCTTCAAAATCTTCGTGTCGCATCCTTGAAATATATTAAACTTAAATACCAACTTTGGTTTTTACCCGATGTTTCGTTTTTGAACTATGCTGTTCAGACACACACATACGCAGAGAGAGAGAGAGAGAGAGAGAGAGAGAGAGAGAGAGAGACCTTTTTTTTTAAATTCAGGAGGCTCAGAACATATTTCCGGTGAAATGTCGACACCGTATTTTTGGGTGCAACACAATACTTTCTCTACTTACTGTGCATCCCCAATTTCTTTCCCTTACTTGGACATGTTTGTTTTCTGTTTCAGGAAGTATAACCAGCCATGGATTGGATGGTGGTGAATTCTATGCAGGTGCATAGCCTGTTTGCCTCCCTTGGAGTGCACGTAGGGGATGAATACCAAATCAGCGAAGAATGTATAGGTAAGTGTTGCATGTAAACTGTTGCCTTTTGTAAAACTTGTCGTCTGATGTCAGAGAGAGAGAGAGCAGTGCAGGTCACGGAAGGGCCTCCGAATCCGGGCAGAGCACTGCAAGTAGGCCAAATGGCCCTTGTTGCGAGGGAGGGATGAGGGTTAGATCCGATGGGCGATGAAGTGCGGAAGTGCTAACGATTCCAGATAGAATGACTCCTGATTCCCGCCAGCGGTGGCCACGAGCCCCCAGCATGCTCAATACGGCGATTCTGTGTCTGTAACAGAATCATGGAACCCTGGAATCTTCTTGCAGCGTTTCAAGAGACTCTTCGCAATCGACATAAACCACTGTTCTGCGAATGTTTCTTGTGTTGTTTGGTTGCTACGACTGCACTGTGTTCTGTTTAATGTATCATCGATTACTTTTATTCACTGGCATCCAGTTCTAGTAGCCATATCTACATTTTTGTGGCCATGAATAACGTATTTTATATCATAAAACGCTTTTCTATTGTGCCGAACGACAAGCCGGTTACTTTTAATGCCATTTTACTTATCTTCTAAAACTGAACCACAACTGCTGTTCACTGTACACAAATAAGTCTACTGCAGTCAAACAAAAACTGGCTTACCAACTCTGACGGTCACGTCACTAAAACTGGCCCAACTTCAATAGTTGGTAATAGTCTTCGAGATTTATTAAGAGACGTCTTTGAATGTGGCTATTTAAAAAAAAAAGTAGTATTAATTTCTGGAGGAATCATTGACAGTTGAAGTGAGCTTGTTTTATTTGCAGAATTTGCAGTTAATATATCATAAGCATTCAGTTATAAAAGTTTAATCGTATTGCAACGTGCATAAGATGGCGGCAACAATCACAACACTATGCGGAATAAAAGTGCCATGTAATTTGCTCTGCTGTAGGAGAAGCTTTATAAGAAGGAAGTTGCATTAACTTGTATAATATTATATTTGGTACAGGTTATGTAAATTATATTGTCCCCATTAAAACAGAAAAGTAGAGAAATGACACGTTACATGGGATTTAATCTAAGTTTAACTCACCGCTGAATAGTAACACTCTTTAACGTGTGCTCCCTTCCCCTACACATGTTATTTTCCTCCCACTGCTGACCAAGGCAACGAGAGACAGAGGCGGATGATACGAAGTCAAAATGTCAAAAGGGTATACAATTGTGAGTGTGGGAAGGACAACTGGTAGTTGCAGATTTTTACCATTTCCCTTGCTTACGACCCGTGTTCACGATAAACGATATTCTCCTGGAAAAATACATATAACTTTTGAAACAACTGCATGACAGAAAATTATGCCAATTCAGATATCTGCAAAATTCAAAATTAATGACAGCAAATCAAAGGTGTTATTAATATCAAAAAGAAAGATCACGCTGAGAAGATTTTGTTTTTTGTCTTTGTGATATATATATATCACAACAAAAAACATTGTGCCTGACATTTTCTGACATTTCAGGTGACCATAAATATCCAAATACATGCATTTGGTTTATACTCTTACAATAAGGAATAGCAAAGATTAAAATTTTGTTAATCACAAGAAATTGGAACAAGTTACAGAGTTAAAATATTTAGGAACATATTTGGACGAAAATTTCAACTTTTGAAAACATATTGATAAAATAACAGAAGAAAAACAACAAAATCTGTAAATATATTGAGTCGAGCGGCGAAACTGCAATGGGGACTAGGCCATCGCGCTCTGAAAACTATTTATAAAGGAACAATAATCCCGATGTTGACCTATGGCTGTTCGGTTTGGAGTGAAGCTCTGCAAACACAGGGAAAGTTAAATAAACTACAAAGAGTTCAGAGAATAATGAACATAAAAATAGGAAGATCCTGAAGAATACGGCAGATCACTTGGAATGAAATACTGGCCACATTCAGCTGACAGAACAACAATAGATGAAGTCAAAAATACATTAAGATATGCTGTGGAAATATATACAGATGAAAGTCAAATTTAAGGAAACGTGGGAGCGGCAACTGCATTTCACACTAATACATACTATGAAGAATAGACTCCACAACGCTTGTTCCAACTACCAAGCTGAACAGCTGTAAGCGAGCTTAGCGAGCTAAACATCCAGCCGGAAGAAAGAACTATGGCAAAATCTCTATTGCACTGCTCAGGAACACTCGTAGCCATAGCTATGAGCTGATCCGAAACCTCAAGGATCTCAACTGGCAGATATTCCTTCTGGATGGATAAAGGCCCGTGTAGGAATTCTTGGGAAGAAATAGGCAGATAAACTGCCACTTTCCATGAGTGGCCAATATTTGAGTTTTAATCTCTGATGAACCAATGGGACACACTGCTGCCCGTTTGGTCGTACTTGTCCATTCCTCCTGCCGTTTTTAGTCCCTCTTCTTTCATTTTTCCAATAGCAGTTTTAGGTTTTTTGGTGTATATCGCTTCTCTATATTCTTGTGTTGCTCCCTTAGCAAGTTTATCCAATACTTGTTGTCTTAATGTGTCCGTCTGATGCTGAAGGTTTCTACACCTGTGTAACTCATGGTCAACAATTTGATCGTCTTGCTGACAGGAACGTGTAGCATCATCTACAATCCTGAATCTGTGGAGATAGGATTTTAATAGGCCGTGTCCTGTTACCATTGTTGCAAGGAAAGCCGCCATTGCCATCTTGAGCACTCTTTGGCTCCACTTATATCTGCGAAAATTTTTTTTTTAAAAAATAAACTACATTAAAAGTGAGTATCGCAACAAGATAAGTGAAAATCACTTTGCTTATCTTTTGAGACTGTGCACTTCATCTTTTGTACCAAATATTGTAGATCTTCTGAAATGTAAATGTGAATGTGTACGCCTTAGATTTCCTTACGTAAGATAAATGCATCATTCTGTTCCACCAGGTGGAAGGAGGTGATTTCAACCTCCCTTTTCCTGCTTGCACTTGAGCACCGCTGCTTTAACGAGTTCACCTATAGTAAATACGGAAACCAACTAATTAACCTTACACTGGTATGCAAAGCACCTAACATTGGAGTAGTTTTTACTTATTGGAAGCACAATAATAATGTGTTGTGCTAAAGTTCAATGTACAATATTTTTGCCTATTAAGTTAGAATGATTGTTAAAATGTTGCTTTTCAAACCTGCGAGGCTAGCCGATGGCTGCCATGTCCTCTGAACAGCAAGAAAGGCATGTGACAAATTCCATTCTCATACCATCTATGCAAGAAAGCATGACAATTTGTTGACGCTTCGTACAGGTCTCACTGAAGTTGGGTATTTACTTTTGTGAAAGGCACTACACCGCCCCCCCCCCCCCCCCCACACATACACACACGCCCAAACGGACGTTTTTATGAAAATTGTTTTTCAGATTCAGGGGCCTCTATATACAAAGGCGGACAGAAGTATTCAAATCTATGGATCTGCAACTTTAAATGTTGAATTAATCGATACAGAGAGCGGAATTATTTATTATTTCCTTATTCCACAGATGTGTTATCTTATTTTTCAAACACGTGCAAAACACGCGAATGACAGGAACACGTGTGTATTATTCAAAATGCGATTTCTCTTAAAACTGCTACGTTTCCTTATGACACGCGTTCTCTGATGAAGCAATTAAGTACCAACAGTAAACGATGGAAATGTTGATATTTGTACCTTCCAAACTCCTTATTCGTGTCCACTGTCATACAGTATACAAGTAAATTAAGCTACGAGTGGGCACAGTCAAAATGGGACAGAAAGGAAAAGAGACGACACTAGAGGAGAGAAAGTTAATCTTACTATGCATGAACAAAATACCACATGTAAAGAAATTGGAGAAACTGTACACAGAAATTCATCCATTGTGTAGTATGTCATCAAATGCTATAAAATACCTTGCCAATCAGCCTGGGAAAGGTGCTCCGCGAAAACTTACTTCTAGGGATATAAGACAAGTGCTGAATATGGTGAAGCAAAATCCCTGAATAACAGCAACAGAGCACACCTGGAAGAGCATCATGGGAAGGTGGTTTACGAAGAAACAGCTCATAGGGTTCTGAACAATTCCAAAACATCAAGAAGAAAACTGCATAAGTAAACAAGAAAAAGCGTTCAGTATTTGTCAAAGAGTGTGTAACGTAGAACAATGAGTTCTGGGATCATATGTTGTGGTCAGAAGAAAGAAAGTTCAATGTATACTGACCAGATGGCCGATTAAAGATCTGGAGACAAAGGAATACTGAGTGGGATCCTAAAAATATAGAATCTACGATCAAGAATGGGGTGACGGATAACGGTATAGGGATGTATGGGTCAAGTGGTGTGGGTAAGCTAGCTTTTATTAATGACAACATGAACAAGTGTGATTGTAACAACATACTATAAAACATCTGCAGAGAAGCGTTCATAAACCTTTGAAATAACTTTTATTTCCAACAAAACAGCGATCCTATTATAGGTGCACCTCAGAATTTGCTAGGTTATGGATCATCTTCAACATACTCCATACATTCAGAACTGCACTTCAGTTGCCCAACTTGAACTTGATTGAGAACATCTGGCAAGAACGGGAAATACGACCAATAAACACTGCATAGCAACCAAAACAAGACTGAAATGTATTCTGCAGGATTGAAATAAAATTAATTCTGGCTTAACTAGTAAGCCCATACATACAATGTTAAAATTGAAATAAAGGTGTATTAAAAACATAAAGGAGATGTATTTTTTTAAATGTATATGTTTTAATAGTTAAAGATTCTCTTTTAGTAGCATAATGTTGACATTAATTGAATCCTTTTGTAAGCCTCTATATAGCAAATATATCTGCTGCGAAATCTCAGTATTAAGTTTCTGGATGAATGTAGTACTCTCTCTAATAATAATTATTGTAAGCATGTAGTAGACAAATAATTACTTTTGCGGAATGAAATCCTGGCATCCCAGCGACACTGATATGATCGATGTTGGCTATGGTCGAAGGGCTGCAGACGTCATCCTTGAAACCAGAGAGCAAAGGAAATGCTTGGCAACCGCGCAGCACCAGGAGGTGAGAGTGATTGTGTTTGAGGACAAGGTCACGACGGAATGTACGGTGTCCGGAAGTGATGCTAGTACATTTTAATTAACAGATCAGTCATTTAGAGTAGGGGTTCTCAAACTTTCCAGAAGGGGTCCAAGTTCTAATATAGAATGGCAAGCTGAGAAGCACAGTGGTTAGAGAGTATCCATAAATACTAAATTTCCATTGCAGTAACCATCAGAGAACGAGTCGTGGGCGAAGCCACATTGGTTTTACATTTTATTGCATGAATTATTTTGTTACGTGTGCCACTCTTCGTCTAACTCCTAAGCTGGTTTATATCCCTGTCACAGTGGTCGTAATCAGGGTTGCCAACCCGTACGATAATTATGGGGTGTACGATAATTTGAATGTATGATAGTTCGATATCGGCGAAATATCATTTTCACTGGTTTGTCACTCCAGCGAAGTGAAACTAATTACAAATAACACCACTTTTGTCCTCATTGTCTGCCTCCACCCCATAGCTACTAAGCCTGCTACCCTTTATCCTCTTATTGCCAGTGTGCCCAGGTCTGATAATCTCAATGAAGAAGGCACTGTTCAGAAAATTGACGATCAATGTAGAAAACCCGGAATACGTGACATTCCGTGTGAAATAAAGAACATGCCTGAACCTGACAGTTTCTGGACTGCTGTTAAACATATATCACCTTGGTGGAAATACTGATTTCAAGGAACTAGCGGCCTTTGCATTATCAGAGGTTTCCTTGCCCTACAGAAGCACCTCTTGTGAAAGTTTTTTTTTCTAAACTGGGTTTAATAAGAATCAAAGTTAAAAACATATTGGCACTAGATACGGTAAATGAAATCATTTTGCCGTCTCAACTTATGAAAGAACGTGGTAGATCTTAAAATCTGCAAGTCACCGAGAAGATGTTAAGGTTTATCTCAACAACAAATTGGTGCAATGCTGCAACACTTGAGGAAGATGAACTTTCAGACGAACAGTGCGAGAAACATAAGTGCTAAAGTTGTAATATTTGTTGAGGTCATCAATCTTGTAAGTGGATATAATAAACATCATTACTCTTATATTTTCATAAGTATTATACTGATATTTCTATTGCTGTAGCGTTTGCTTTATGATGTACGATAATTTTGAATCGAAATCTATAATTTTGAGTGGCCGGTACGATAATTTTACTTTTAAATGTTGGCAACCCTGGTCGTAATAGAAGCGATTCAATTACATGAGACTAAATGGGCTAGCACAATCCATTCAAAGTCTACCGTCGCGAATTAGGGTCCTAGGGATCGTAGTGAAAACTTCCTATGGTAAAGGATGGGGAGGACCCACCTAAAATTACCGGTGTTATTGTATGGTGGCTTTACGTTTGATTTCATTTACATGCGTTTTGCTTTTTATTTTAAAAATAGCGCACAGGCTATAATAGTAGTGAAATTATGTTAATGTCTTGCCTAAACAGTTATGTTCTCAATGTGCCACACTTTGCAATACAAGCTTAACATAGGAAGAGTAAACCGAGAGGCACGACACACAGATCACATTAGGTTTCAGACACAGTATTGAGCTAAAATCTACAGTTACATATTAATAACTCATGTAATTAAATACTTGACAACGAGAAAATAAAGATTATTTCGAAAATAAAATTCCATGTAAAGGGTAGTTGAGGGTGGAAGAATTTACTAGAAAATCTTCGTGTCGTATCTTTGTCTCTGTGTGTCTGTCATGGAGGGGATTCCGGCAGTTCAGTCCCTGGCTTATTGTGCGTCAGACCCTGGGAGGAAGGATGAGATGAAAGTACCCTACAGGCAGCCAGAACTCACCACAGACGGAACTATAACTACAGCGGGTCCCTAACAGGTGCAGGCAGTTCTTCAGCCCGACGGAGTTCCAGGTCGCCACAGAGAGCCAGCCGCCAGCCAGTTTCAGCTGAGCAATCTGTTATGGCGGCCGGCCGGCCGACCACAGCACCTCCTCTCAGGTCGCAAGCACCACCGTAGCGCAGCTGGAAAGACCGGATAGAGATGAAAGGAAGTGAAACAGAGGGTGCAAGGTAAATATCCTTCCCCACATTCATCTGAGTGACCGGGAAAACCTGGGTCGGGAACGTCGGCCGCGGGAATCTAACCTGCGACCTCCCGAGTGCAGACCACAGACGTTACCGCCAGTCGTGTCGCATCTTTGGAAGATACTGAACTGATATTTATCCGACTTTTCATTTTTGAGTTAAACTGTTCGCATGCACGCGCGCGCGCGCGCACACACACACACACACACACACACAGGTATTTTTCCAAAAATACTCTTTTTTGCTCTATTCAGAGAGTTTCAAATGTATGTGCAAGTTTTGGATGGAGTACAATTCCTTCTTTACCTACTTATGTACGTGGTAGAGGACATTAAAACATGCACATTTGTAAGACGAATGAATGAATAAAAGTGAACGTGGCCTTGATTATTCACGTGTTGAGGCTCGTCTCCAGTTCTGCAGATGAATAAAACAAGATGTGCATCTTACTTTAATGAGACGCGTCTATTGATTTGTTGAGTTGCTTCGGTTTGTGGCTGAACACGCGAGACGTGCAATGAATATGGAAGATTTGGTGTTTCGTGAGGGCAGAAGGAACCTCTGCGAGGTGCTATCCAAAAGTTACCGAAATAACCCAGTAAATGGATTTACACCGTACCTGGACTATCTTCCATGCACTCCAACACCATTCTCAGCGCAACTACAAGGTACTGAACGCTATTTGGAAGTAACATTTTGAGAGCTTGTTCAGTGTCTCATCGGTTTTGCTTGAATAACCTCAACTGAATCAAATACTTGACTTTTCAACTTGATTTTCATCTTGGAGGGCAAAAACAAGTCGCACCTGGTGAATATGGTGGATGAGGAGCAATTATTTTGTTTTATCCTAGGAATACTTGTACGATGAAAACTGTATGTGGCATTACATTAGAAATGGGGAAAATAAAGTAACGGTTACACTCTAACAGCTTAATGTAACGGTTACAGAACTTGACGTGTTAACAGCTGCAATAATAACGAATACAAAGTCGTTACCCAGTAACACTTGCTGAAGCAATGACAGTAAATAGTTATTCCGTTAACAGTTACTAAAGTAGCGTAGACGCTTGCGAGTAGGAATGAGTGATATCATTCACTGCATGTTTACTGGTATCGTTTATCGAGAACAGTTTGCCACATAATATCAATATCCTCCGCAACAAATCGCGAGTGACGTGTCAACGTAATATACTGTGACGCCAGCCGGCGGGCGCCGTCAAAAACGACAGTCAAAGTCAAGCTAGCTCTCATCACTGGGCGGCGAATAAACACATAACAATGAGCGCGGCAGAACAAACGTTTCCAGACTGTTCACGAAACTTGTTTATGAAAAGTGTCGAGAAGTGAATTGCGAGAAAAATCCGTGCTACGTCATAGAAGCGAGTGCGGCGGCGAGAAAGGGGAGTTCTTGGATTCGTTAGGTGTTGAACGAGACCGTTGTTAGCAGTGTGTGTATAGTCAGTGTTGAGAGAATGTATGTATCGTCAGACAGTCGTAGACAACGTCGCATCGGAGTTGTGTGAAGCAGTTTTAATAACTGTGATCGTCGGAAGCAGCATGTGAGACAGATAAAGACAGTGAAGTATCTGTCAAGGGTACGATCGGACAGAGACTGTGTTTACAATAAAACAGAACTGTGCTTGGTGATTCAGTTTCAGAAGAGAAAATAAAGTAAAAGAAGTAACTGGACTGGTCATTTGTCACACTGGTGTCAGCAGCGGGATTTGAACGCCAGAATGGAGGAAATGAAAGAATCATTAACAGAGATTAAGAACATGAAATTCGGAATGCAACAGATAGAGACTAAATGGGAATTCGGAATGGAGAAGTTGGGAGGGAAAGTAACAACATCAAAATTTCGGATGGAAAAAGTGAAAACAAAAACGTCAGAGACGAAAATGGGTCAGACAGCGAAGATTGATGAGCTATTGGTTAGCATGCAAGAATGCGCGGAAGAATTTGTTGGAAGGTGGAAGATCTCTGGCAACGCGTTGACGTCGTGGAAGAACCGTCGGAGCCATCCCATCAAGTGACACTGTGTACCGTGGAGGATGTCATCGCGGACGGCAGGATACAGGGAAAGTCATGTCCATTACTAGTGAAGAGGAGTGAATCAGTGGCCGTGATCCGACCTGGCGTGTCGGAGGATATGACAGCGAGGAAACTAGATCGGTCATACGTAACATCGGGTGACACCTTGCCTGTAGAGGAGGAGGCCTTGCTGGAGCTTACCTCGGGGCACAGCGTCATAAGTCTGTGGATGTTCTTCGCGAGGGTGGCTGAGGAGGTGACACTGGGTATGGACGTCTGCAGGAGAGTCCTGCCAAGTAATTATCTGCTTTGCTATAATATGTAACCAACTGAGATTATCTGTATATTTTGTGATGTTAGACAATAATAGGTATTTGGGAGTTAATATTTCTCTTCTCTAGCAACATCGCCTTTCAAAATGCCATTGCTTTGTTTTGGCTAACGTCCTACGGGAGAATTTAAATTACATAGTTAACTTCAGTTAAATTTAAGTTGGCCATAATAATTTATTTTGCTAAGTCTGCATCGTGTGATAGATTATTCAGGATCCCATATAGCTTAACTAAAACTGTGTATTTGTAGGAGCAAGTGTGATTATAAACCACCATAGTAATGAAAGTGATCCCCGTGGCTGACCTTCCAGGCTCATAGGTTTTTTCAGAGGTTTCCGTGGGTCTCCAGATGAATGCTGGGAAGGATTTCCATATCCTCAAAATTTTCTGTCCCTCCATTTCGTTACATTAATCATTTCATTTCACCCTTCATCCCATTTCTTTCATGGTTGGAAGATGGTTACCATAATAGTTACTTAAACCTGGGACATAAAGTACTTATGGTTGTAAGTTGTCTTTGGGGTATTTATCTCTGATTTATCTGAGATTCCTATGTGGCCTAGCATGAAAGTACGAATCAGTTGGGGAATTAATGTCACAGTGGCAAGTTGGCCATAGTAGCTTAGTGATTATAGCAGCTGCACGTGAAGTGGAAGATGTGTGGTTCAAATCCTGGCTAGGGCATTGAAGTTTTCAGTCCTGATTCCACTTCTCAATTGCCGACGCACAGCTTGTGTGTTTAAAAACACCAGCACTAAGTTGGCTGGCACAGATAAAGCAATACAGTGTTTTAATCAAAATCGTTAGACATTTTTGAGAAAACAAAAAAGTAATGAAAAGATTTTGTTTGTTTGAGGTAGCAGTGTTTCCTTGAAAATCTTTGTGTTCAATCCTTGAGCACACTGTTTTTGAGTTGTGCTGCTCACAGACACACATATGCAATGCACAATCTTTTCTTGGATTCAAGTGAATCTTGAAACTATATTTCTGGTGAGATCTTGTCAAATTTTTGGTTGGCATATAATAGTTGCTTTAGTTATTACGGGGATGACAATGAAGGTAAAAGAACTTTAGCTTATGGTATCTTGTGGAAACAAATTATTTAATTATAATTTTGTAAGGAATTTGGAAGTATAATGATGGGAAAACGGTGTACATCAAGAGGTGTAATAAGGATCAAAGAGAAGGTATTGCACTGTTTAAACTGGAAGTCTGGAGATTAAAAGATTACAGGGGAGGGACACAAGAAGGAATTTGCCCTATATGCAAAGAAAAAGTAGATGCAATCTATATTGTACTAGAATGCAGAGGTATAGATAATTGGGAAAGGCTTTATACAAAGCAAATGGTTGAAAATAGCAAAAGCAGTAGTAATACAAAAACTTTTTTGCAAACAATCACAGATTAGTAATTTAGGAGAGTTTTTATTTAGAGTTAAGATAAAATGGATCTGGTCAATTAAATAAATAGGAGTATAATAGCACAAACAGTTTGATAATTACCATGTAGAATCATAGGTAGTAGAATGAATGTGTGAGCCATTAACATTTGTTGTAGAAAGTAGCATTACTTATTATTCTGTATGGCCTGGAATAGAACGTGGTTACTCCAGGCCATATGAACTTTGTAAGGGACTTAATATAAACAAAACTGTATGGATATTTGTAAACTCAAGAAGTAACTATAAATTGCATGTGATTGGATATGACTGGCTAAAGCCTGAGCTGAATGCCTAGTCACATTCATAATTGTACAAACTTAGCACAAACAAATAAATAAATACATTTAATACAGAGAACTTAGTTTAGGATAGCCTTATTTTGTTACCAGAACCAAAGAGAACTCATACTGCTTGCCTGGTGATATAATTGCGATTGGAACATTTCTTTTATGCTTTCAGATACCCTTGATGAGATCCTTGTGAAACTATCTGTAGAGGACAGGACATTCCGCACTTTTCGGCGATCTCTCGGTTTCACACAAGTGATCAAAAAGGTGAATTATCACTCATATTATCATCATCACCATCACCATTACCATCACCATCACCACCACCGCCACCGCCACCACCAAAGCCACTGCCACCGCCAACGCCACTGCCACTGCCACCACCATCACCACCAACGCCACTGCCACTGCCACCACCACCATCTCCACCACCACCTCCACCACCACCATCGCCACCACCATTGCCACCACCATCGCCACAACCATCATCATTGCCATCACCATCACCATCATCATTATCATTATCGTTATCCTTATCCTGATCATAATTATCATTATCATCATTACGATCATTATCATCATCATTATTATTAGTACTATTACTATTCATAAACATTAAATGTATTTGTTTTATTTCAGGATCTGCTGCCACTCATTGTAAACGTGTATGACCCCAAGGTGATAGAGGCTACACTAAAGTAAGCTGTATTTTTGTTCTAACCCATAAATTTGTTAAAGATGATAAGCATTTTAGTACCTATATCATACTTGCCAACTTTTATGATGTGCCCATAAAATATCTGTGAACATAAGCCTTTTTATCATTTTATGACAAAGGTAAGATTCTTATGACTATAATGGGCAAATTCAAAATGTTACAGATGTTCAGTGCCAACATGACAAAGCATTAAGTTCTTTTACATTATGTTGTAATTTAAGATTATAGGGTGAATGGTATACAGTGTTATGATAGACCAGAGCCTATCTGTGTGTCTATCCTTCATCATGATCATGGTCCCTCTTCACTGGACTGTAACAAAATGTATAGCACCACTAGTGACCTCTAGTAAATGGTATACAGTGTTATGATAGACCAGAGCTTATCTGTGTGTCTATCCTTCATCATGATCATGGTCCCTCTTCACTGGACTGTAACAAAATGTATAGCACCACTAGTGACCTCTAGTAAATGGTATACAGTGTTATGATAGACCAGAGCTTATCTGTGTGTCTATCCTTCATCATGATCATGGTCCCTCTTCACTGGACTGTAACAAAATGTATAGCACCACTAGTGACCTCTAGTAAATGGTATACAGTGTTATGATAGACCAGAGCTTATCTGTGTGCCTATCCTTCATCATGATCATGGTCCCTCTTCACTGGACTGTAACAAAATGTATAGTACCACTAGTGACCTCTAGTAAATGGTATACAGTGTTATGATAGACCAGAGCTTATCTGTGTGTCTATCCTTCATCATGATCATGGTCCCTCTTCACTGGACTGTAACAAAATGTATAGCACCACTAGTGACCTCTAGTAAATGGTATACAGTGTTATGATAGACCAGAGCTTATCTGTGTGTCTATCCTTCATCATGATCATGGTCCCTCTTCACTGGACTGTAACAAAATGTATAGCACTACTAGTGACCTCTAGTAAATGGTATACAGTGTTATGATAGACCAGAGCTTATCTGTGTGTCTATCCTTCATCATGATCATGGTCCCTCTTCACTGGACTGTAACAAAATGTATAGCACTACTAGTGACCTCTAGTAAATGGTATACAGTGTTATGATAGACCAGAGCTATTATAGTTGTATCATTCTACATGACCAATTACACTGTTACCATTTTGTTACTAATTCAAAAGCATTATTAAGCCTTTGTTAGTAGAACAGAATGGAAGAAACAAATAACCCACTTGTTGCAGAATCCTGGTAAACTTGACAATACCAGTGGAATGTCTTCTTTCTGTGGATGTGATGTCAAAAACTGATGCAGGCTGCCAGGTAATATTCGAGCTTAATCAATTGTTGACTGCAGCAAAGGATGCATTTTTGGATTCTCGCAGTACACGGGCAATTATGGATTATATAAGAAGGATTCTTGACAAGGTAAGATACAATGTTTCCTACTACAGTTGTGTTTATTGGCATTAAATGAGCTCCTGGCAAGGTTTTTAATATAATTGGTCAAATTTTAATATAATATGAAATTTTATTTCAGCTAATTGTTTATGAAGTACATAAGTACACAGTGTTAATAATTGTGACTTAAATATTTTACATATCCAGAAAGGTTTTAATATATAATAATGTACAGAGAAGCTTTTGATGTGACTGGTATGGATTATAGCTGAAATTACCACATAGTTACTATCAGCAGGTGATGGGTAACAAATGTGCCCGACTATCTTTCAATGTGCTACTTGATGAAGTAAGTTTAAATTTTGTTTATTTTGTGACAAATTGGATGTCCAGTTTCTTTTACTGTCACTATATTTCTTCTAAAACTGAACCACAGAACACAGTTTGCTGTTTTATCGTTAACACAATTTACAATTCATTGTAATCTTGTAACTCACATTTGTTCTGTTCTATCATAACCTTGACACAAATACTGCTCAGCTGTACACAACAAACAACTGCACTGTACTCACTCACTTGGCTCAGAAAACACAGATTCCAAAGGAACGTTGAACCACCTCCACATTAGATTGGGTGTTTTCTACTCGGTACGTACTAGCGGACAGTACATATACTGGTCCCTTCACTCTTGCTAGTCATTCATCATCCTGATGATGGGAGAGATGCACACTCCCGAAACATCGATGTCTCTTCATCACTATATCTGGCTCGAAGCCCAATAACATCTTGAATACGTTTCATTGGTTTAACAAATTCTTAAACATATGGTAATTTTAACAGAAATCAAAGTTATTTGAGAGAAAACCAGAAACAAGGAACATTTTTCCATGTAAAGAGTGGTTTGGGGGGGGGGGGGGGGAATCTCTTGAAAATCTTTGTGTCACATTCGTAGAAGTACTGAAATTAGGACTTTTTATTTTTGAGTTGTTCTGCTTCCAGAAATACACACACTTAGTTCTTTATTTACCTTTTCTGTATTTAGCAGGCCTCAAAGCATCTATCTATGTCTGGTGAAATGTTAGTATCAAAGTTTTGGGAGGAATGCTATGTTTCCTCTTCTTACTATAAGCAAATAATAGAAGTAGTATAACATCTCAAGTGCATGAGATCACCTTTAAAGGGTTTTTAAGTTCCTTGATTAAGATGGGAAGTTTTACTGTGTTTATAAATGGAGCTTTGGTGGTAAATCATACTATGAAAACAATAATTGATAAACTTTCAGGGAATTAATTTCTCTTAAATATACAGTGTGTCCAAAAAAACACCAACAGTGCTTAGTATGTTGTGTGGGATGGTAAACTGATTTTCAAATAGGAATCCCTGTCTGGAAATGCACTCGTGGACTCGAACAGCAAGACCCTCCACTGATGTTACAGGAGTGCCATACGCCACACTCTTCGTTCCACAGAAAATAGCCGAGAGGTGTCAGATTTGGTAAACGTGCTGGCCATGGAACTGGTCCACCTCTACTAATCCCTATCGATTTGGGTATGCAACATTGAGGTGATTCCACACATTTACATCAAAGAGTGCTGAAACTCAAGTTGGCCATTTCAGCAGCTGTGTAATGGTACATGTCGCACTGCTGTTAAAAGAATGTTACTGTGCTGGCATCTACACAAGTAATGCAGTAGGATGCTCACCAAGGACTATAAAGAAATTTAGTGCATGCGTAGGAATGTTATTATACTCAGGTTGTTCATCCACAGTACACAGGTGGCTAAGGATTGCATAGCTTCTCTACTAGGGTATCAAAACAAATATTAACAAATTCTCACAACCATTTGTTTTCAAACTTTGATGCTCTCCAGCGCCCAAACCAGGCATTTCCAGACAGGATTCCTATTTGAAAACTGATTAGTTTGCCATCCTGCACAACATATTAAGCATTGTCGGCAGTTTTTTGAGACATCCAGTATATGTTAAATAAAAACAACAGTTTTTATGTAACCTCTATATATTAATACATCTGTAACCAAAGGTAAATTTCTTTTGCTAATTTGGCATTTAGATAAATAATTTAGCTAACATCTACTTTGCAGCCAAAGAAATAAAATTTTAAAATTGTGCATATGTGTAGGTGCTACTACATAACATAATATATCATCATACTTACAAAACAGACTATATGTCACCTTATTTTCCTTACAAGGGTAGGAGATTCTAATGTCTATAAAATGAAAAAATCCAGGTAAAAGTCTTTGTGAATAAACCAGTAATGAGAAACAGTACAATTCATATTGCATAGATTACATTGTTGTCAAAAATAGCAACAGAACTTTTAACATCTTTTATAGTCTTTATATCTTAGCAGGCCATGAGTACTAGTTTCCACAATTTTTTTTCCAGATGCCAACAGGTAAAATAAAAGGCTAAACAAGTGGCTCCTTCTTTTATTATTTACAGGAGTTTGTGGTGTCAATCTGAATCTGCTTCAGGCATGTAGTACTTAAAATTACTGTAAAATTGAATGAAAAACTGAAGCTGTTAACAGTGAAGCAACACAAATTTTAAATATAACGAATATGTAGAGACTATAAGCTTCACTTGTGTTATTATTTGCTGCAGGTGCTTGAAATTAAATGCAAACTAGTTCCATGATGCTGCAGTGGTTTGGTATCCCCATGTCATTCAGCCACTATGTAACTGGTTAGTTCATTCCATAGTTGGTGCTCCACTTATGCAGCATTCTCGATGCTCCTCGAATGATATTTTGAAGTTACTGCTTCCTGTGATGAATAACTTTATATATTTTGTGTGTGTGTTGCTTTGGGGATAAAGGGTTTAGTGTGTTGAACAATTTGCAAATTTTAACCCAGGCTAGCTTAACATAGAACACAATTTCTTACATGGAAAGAATGGGAAAGAATGCAGAAAACTTTAAAATAACACACACAAATAAAATTCACTGTTTAAAATATATTGAACTAATCAAAACTTGTTACATGAGCATATGCATATAATTATTAGATGTCTTTATACATTTTATAGCAGCCTGTGGCACATGTCTTTGTAGCTGCGAGTATAAGGGCCAAGTGATGCCAAGATACTGTATCACTATGTGTCTCTGTCACAGAAGCATCCACTCTAGCTGATTTTACTGGCTCTGTACTTACACATCATGAAGAACACTTGAAGACCTGTGAAGCATTAAGATCAGAAGAAACTACAGTTCAAAAGTATTGGAAAGCACGAATGCTAATGGCTTCATTGCCAGATGCAAGGCACTAGAAAACAACAACTTACACATCATTTGACTCGGTCAATTAGATTTTTGAATCAATGTTCATTGGAATGCTTTAGTGTCACCTAATATTCCAACATCTTTTTACATATATAATTTTTAGCATATTTGTAGTCACACGGAGGCCAACTTTATAATATTACAATTTTATAGTAAACAACCCAATATTCAAATTTAATAGAATAAATAATACCAAGTAACGGGTGATCCAAAAGACTGTGAACTGACTGCAATGTGTTTTGTCTGTACGGGTCCTCTCCACTCATCGCCGACTGCCACTGTCATAGAACAGCTCGGATAAAACCATACAGCATTTTTAAAACTACTTTTAAAGACTTTGCTTACCAATACAATTATAGCACATGCTGAAACCGGCCACTGACATCCATACATTTTTGGCACCTCTTTAGGAAGTTATCCGTCACTCGCTGTAGGTCACGTTGAGAAATGCTGACAATTTCTTGATGGATATTTTGTTTTAATTCTTCCAGGGTGTGTGGGTTTGTCTTGTACACTTAATGCTTTAAGTTACCCCAGAGATAGAAATAGTTTGGTGGGCCAAGGGGGCCACAAACTTCTACTAATAATTCTGTCCTGAAACACACTTTCAATTGTTCTCATGGAAAGATTAGCTGTATCAGCTGTTGCAGAGTCTTGTTGAAAAAAGGCAAAATCATGCTGCCTGTCGGTTAATTCTCTAAAAAAAAAGGAGCGCAAAATTGTATTCACATATGTACGGGCGTCAACTGTTGACTCGAAAAAAATTGGGCCTGTAACTCTTTCTCCACTAATGGTGGACCACACACAGGGCGAGCTGACTGAGACATACGAATCATAAATAAATACACGCTGCACTGTAGAAAACAAATGCTGAGCCATAATACACATTTTGACTAAGTACAGGATAATATAGCACACTGGTAATAATACAGCCGCACAATATCGCATAAACTCAATACTGATTGTGAGCAGAGCAGAGAAAAACAAGTGACGGATGTGACCTTGTGTATATCAGCTGCTGGTGACGTGCTTCCATGTGTGCAGTTAAAAAACACTGTGTAGTGGTTCACATGTATTTGGATCTCTGTATAATGACATTACCTAACTATGAGAGCATTTATAATAATTTACAATATGGCTGTTATTAGCGTCTCAATACATTCATCATATAGTGCTCGTCGATAACAGTAGTAGTTGGATAGTCAGATAGTCATCAGTCAGAACATATAAACTGTAAGAGTATGTGTGTTTGTAGGATGAGCAGCTATCAAAGAATGACTGCGAGAATGTGAACAACTGTCTGTTACTTCTGAGGAACATCCTTCACATTCCGGAGGCAAGAGTAGTGGGATCTGTAGTTTCCGTTCACTGCAGTAAACAAAATCAGATTTTATGGAATCTCTTCACACAGAGCATGGACAAAGTGCTAATCCAGCTTATGACATCCATTCATAAGGTATTGTGCATGTTACACACCAACAAACTTATCCTTCCTGCATGCTAAAAAAGTGAATCTTTTAATAAATTTATTTCTTATAACTTGCCCATTTCCTTTTTTTCTGTCTTTGTAAGTTTAATGTCCTTTAACTGAGTAGATCATATCAGACAGTTGAAGCTGTCTCTTGTCCAAGCCCTCTAAAATATTTACCTTAAAAACCACTGAAATAGAGGCAACAAGAGATCGTGCTTCACTTGTTTGCCATGGTTACAATAATAACTGCTTAAAATTTTTCCTATATATAAGGAGTGTATTACTAGTGGACGATGTTATTAAAATATTTATTATAATTGGATTCTTATTTGAGTAATCTTAGTAACTCCTGTGCACGTGTACAACCCTGGGATGAGACCTGGCTGACTGGCAAATTAATGGTGAAGTTTGAATTTCTACATATTTTAGACTTCCGAATGCAGGGCCAACTCATGTATTGGCTCCTTCACTTGAGGTGACCAAATACAACCGCTGCATCAAGAGTCTACCACTGCAAATGACACAGCAGCATGAGAAAAAAATTTATAATCCATTTCAATATTCTCTGATACACAAGATTTAATAAATAAAATTACCTTTAATCATAAAATATTTAATTCAAATTAATTTAAATCTCAAATGAATATATCTACAAAACAATTTTACTAATTTCAGATTACATCAAATTGCACGATAATAATTTCAGTGTAAATGAAAGTCTTAAGTCAAGTAAAAAGGCTCCAATATATAAAAACTCTACCGCCACACAATGAATGAAGTGAAATGATGAAAGGTAGAATCAGAAATGAAAACTTCAACGCTAAACTCAAGATCTTCTGCTGTATGTGTTACTGCTCTTAGCATAGCAACATGTCAACACAAATATTTGACATAGAAGCAATGTTGACAGTGAAGTTTCATTCATGTTGAAATAAGAAGAGTCACACTAATTTTTACAATTACTTCACTCACTTGTTTATTAAAAACTGGAACGTTTTCGAGAGATGTCTCTCTCATCTTCTGCAGATGGTGACTGAGGTTTGAAGTTGGATCCTACATCTACTAGGGTTGCATCTTGCTGCCGTCTATCGGTAGAGAGGCAAAGCTCCATCAGATGGTTTGTTGGCGGGATGTCAAAATTTATAATGTCGTCTGCGTTTTTGGTGATGTATATTTTTTCCCAGATGGAGAGTTCTAGTGGTGAAGAAACTGGTTTTAACAAATTTATGGCTTGACCGATGTTGTGGTTTTCTGACCAAAAATGGTGTGATACAGCAGATTTGTCTGTTTGTTTAAATTTAATGTTTCTCTGATGTTCCTTTAATCTAGTGATTAATTTTCTCTTAGTTTTGCCTATGTAGAATTTATTACAATCTTCACAATTAATTTGGTAAATTCCTGATTTTTGTGTGTCTGGGATTGTATTCCTGAGAGGTTTGTTTAGTAAATTGTTTAGGCTGTATCTGTATCAAAACAGATACAGATACAGCCTAAACAATTTACTAAACAAACCTCTCAGGAATACAATCCCAGACACACAAAAATCAGGAATTTACCAAATTAATTGTGAAGATTGTAATAAATTCTACATAGGCAAAACTAAGAGAAAATTAATCACTAGATTAAAGGAACATCAGAGAAACATTAAATTTAAACAAACAGACAAATCTGCTGTATCACACCATTTTTGGTCAGAAAACCACAACATCGGTCAAGCCATAAATTTGTTAAAACCAGTTTCTTCACCACTAGAACTCTCCATCTGGGAAAAAATATACATCACCAAAAACGCAGACGACATTATAAATTTTGACATCCCGCCAACAAACCATCTGATGGAGCTTTGCCTCTCTACCGATAGACGGCAGCAAGATGCAACCCTAGTAGATGTAGGATCCAACTTCAAACCTCAGTCACCATCTGCAGAAGATGAGAGAGACATCTCTCGAAAACGTTCCAGTTTTTAATAAACAAGTGAGTGAAGTAATTGTAAAAATTAGTGTGACTCTTCTTATTTCAACATGTCAACACAAGTTTAAACTTATCACCTGATTAGGCATTTTCCATGATCTTCCATGGTTCAAATCCCAGCAATGGCATTGAGTTTTTCAGTTTTGATTCTACCTTTCAAAGTTCACTTACACATAGTTTGTTGGAACAATCAATTATCATTGGCCTGATATAAGAAACTATTATATTTTTATTAGTATTTGATTCGACCTATACACATTTTTAGTTTCACTTGACTTTTTATTCAGACATGTTTCAAAGACCATCTTCTTCATTATCAGTGGTTTCTAATAATGAAGACGATTGTCTTCGAAATGCATCCAGATAAAAAATAAGTTAAGTGAAACTAAAAGTGTCTGTAGGTGGCGTCAAATATTTCTACAAATCATTTGAAAAGTTTCACTGTTTATATCGCTTTGTATGTGGTAAGTGGAATTATTATGTTGTGACCAATGAGAGATTCATAGTTACTTTTTCTGTCAATTTATTTTTCCTCTAAAACTGAAACACAAAACACGGTTCTCTTTTACAGTCATTAAATAATGCACAGTTCCCCGTGGTCTTAAAACTCATAGCTATTGTCTTCTCCTAACCGACGAACACTTTAGTCTTTTTTTAATTTAATTTAAAAGGTGAGTTAATTAATAACACTGAACAACACTTACAACATATTTTTCCGGGACGCATTTTGAAGGTTAACTTTCCTCCATTATCAACCGGACAATAAATGAGTTATTGAGTTATTGTCCGGTTGATAATGGAGGAAAGTTAACCTTCGAAACGCGTCCCGGAAAAATATGTTGTAAGTGTTGTTCAGTGTTATTAATTAACTCACCTTTTAAATTAAATTAATTACAACAACACTGTTTTCAAACTTCTATGAAAGGAAGATACTTTAGTCTTTTTTTACTTTCTGTCTCACAAACAGCTGGCTTTGAGTTACAATTACTAAACACTCACTAAAACTGTTTCACTTCAATATTAACTTTGACGTGATGTATCTGTGTCCTAAACTGTCTCTGTTGACACACAGTTCTTTCACGATGATGGCTGTACACGCACGGACACGGGCACGGACACGGACACGGACACGGACACGGACATGGACATGGACACAGACCTGTTACCTTATCCAAGTGGCTCTGTTTTCAATTGAAGATATTTGGTGTCCTTTTACAACGAAATTTTTAATAACTTTTCCCTCTCTCCTATTTGTGGCTTTTAAAAAATGTACTTGTTGGCTTGATTTTTTCCACCTTCTAACATTCCCAGGCTCTTGGAGCAGCCTCCCTGTCTTTGACCCCTAAGTTAGAGAAACATTTCACCCTCCTAAGATTAATGAGTAGGGGGCAAGCTTCATTTCCAAGCAGCTCATTACAAGAATTCTGGGTCTTACTTATTTAAAACATTTCCCTTGTTATTTTACAAGAAAACTTTCCTTTGCAAATCTCAACTTATTTACTTTGTTACAACATGACAATTAAATAAATGAAAGTGCACATGGTGCCATATAAAGCATTAATACCTGGGCTACCGAGCTTCATTTGGCTTTTCCTTTTTTTTTTTTTTCCTTTTTACTTCCTCTACTGGTAAGTAGAGGAAGCATTGTATTCCACCCAAACATTCGATGTCCAGATTTCACCAGAAATATATGTTTTGAGACCCCCTGAATCCAAAAAAAAGCATTTTTAGAAAAAGGTCTGTGTGTATGTCTGTGTGTCTGTGGACAGCATAACTCAAAAACGAAAAGTTGGTTAAAAACCAAAGTTCGTATTTAAGTTTATTGTCATTCAAGGATGCGACACAAAGATTTTGAAGAAAATAGCCCCACCCTAAACTACCCTTTACATAGAACATTTTTAAAAAATTTTGATTTTCTTGAAAATGGCTTTAACGATTTTGATTAAAATGTTATATGTTTGAGATATTTTTATGACAAATGAAATGTATATCTTGAATTTTCTGGCTATAGCCCCTGTAGTCATATTTACTCTGGATGACTTTTGCATAACTGGTAAACCATTAGAGATAGACAAAATCTTGCTCTACAAAAAATTTAGATCTTACTAAAATACACAATTTATGTCTCAATAAATTTTCTTGTAGGGTGAACCATTTCAGAGATATTCCTTATTATGTGTGCGAGTTTCAGAAAACTTAGAACTTTAGCAAAATGCAACAACGTTGTTCATTTGTTTATATGTTAATCGTGCAAAGAGAACGGAATCTCAAAGCCTAAAAAGATTTGACTGTCGCACAAAGCCTGCTGTATTCTAATATCCCCCTTGCACCTACAAGGAAATAAGCAATAAGATACTTTGTACGAATGTTTATCTTAACTAACATGGAGATATAGGAATAAGAGTTTGTTAGAATGGTTAGTACAAGAGTAGAGAAAGTCATGTGAGTGCAACACATCAGATTTTTTTTATTCATGTTTTTTTGGGAAAAGATACTTATTTAGATAGACTTGAAAAGCAGAATGTTAACTAAATATACATTTTCATTCTAATTGTTGGAGCCATTTGTGTGATGAGACCTTTAATATCCTGGCTTGTTTGTTGAAATTGGCCCAATGACAGAGAAATTATGGCCAAAATAAGGTTTCAACTAATTTTGACTCTTAAGCGTAGACTAAGATAGCTGAGTCAACTTTCTCTAGGTTTTCTGAAAGCTCTTGATGAGACCTTTAATATCTTGGCTTGTTGGTTTAAATTGGCCCACTAACAGAGAAATTATGGCCAAAATAAGATTTAGAGTAATTATGACTGTTACGCTTAAAATTGCGGTTTTTCAGGAATGACACCTATATAGATAAACTTAATAAGTAGAACCCTGTCTGAATACAAGTTTTGATCGAAATCATCAGAGCCGTTTCCAAGTTGTGCAGAATATATTTATATACAAGAATTGCTTGTTTAAATATATAAGATTTCTGTGTCAGACAGAGAACTTTTTGAATCACTCTGATATCATTTTAAAGGCAACTATCAGGCACTGGCCTATAGGGAACAAATGCCGATACTTACTGCATACTCAATTTCACTAATGTAGGGAAAGTAAGAGACACTTGTGAAACAGGAAGTTTTATAGGTAATGTGTTTTTCAGGCATACTGGGGTGTGGCAATGGTGCAACTTATTGCACTGATGTATAAAGACCAGCATGTTGGAACCTTACAAAAGTTGCTGAACATCTGGTTTGAGGCATCCTTGAGCGAGAGTTCTGAAGATAACGAGAGCAACACATCGCCCCCAGTTAGTATCATTTTGTATCTCTAGTAAAGTAATACTTGCATGTCTTTTAACATTTTCAATACTCAAGGCTTTATGCATGGCTATTTATAACTTGTGTTGTATTTTAGTTGAAGTTCAAAGTTATAAAGCATATTTTGGATGTGTGATTCAGTAATGATGTATCTTAATAATTTTGGAATATCAGAAGGGAAACGAGGTTTATGAAATGTAAATTTTTTCCTCTGCTATCAGAAAGTATGCTCACATTGTATATGAGTTAATTAGTACATTTATGTATTATATGTATTATGAATTTGCATAATATATTCCCCTGAAGGTAGTATAACTATCCTGTCTTCCGTTATTAATTAATATGTTTGCTTAAGTCATGAAGCCATTGTTTACAAACAATTGGAGACAACTGTTAGTTTTTTATGCCAACAAACTTACTGCTGATGTTTTTAAATACACAAGCCATGTGTGGGCAGTGTTTGAGAGGACTGAAAACCAGGACTAAAAGGTTCAATGCCATAGCTGGGATTTGAACCATAGATCTACCGCTTCATGTGCAGCTGCTCTAACTGAAAAATTCAATGCCGTAGCTGGGATTTGAACCATGGATCTACTGCTTCACGCATGACTGCTCTAACCTAACCTAACCTATTGTTAGAGCAGCCGCACGTGAAGCGGTAGATCTGTGGTTCAAAACAAAATGTATACACTTCCACACCCCACAAAATAAGAACATAAAAACAGTAGAGATCTTTGTTGTAAAAGACAAATTGAAGAAGTAGAATACAGCAACTTTTTAGGAGTAATAATTGACAAACACCTTAAATGGGATAGATACATAGATAAAATATATAATCAAATTTGTACAGCTCTGTTTATTCTGAAAAGATTTGTAGGTTTAGGCAATAAAGATCTGCTAAGAACAATATATTATGGAAAAATCCATCCCTATCTCTATGGTATTATAGCCTGAGGACACAGTACAAAGAAGAATACAGAGTTTTTGTGTTACAAAAAAGAGCCGTAAGGTTGATCCAGGGTTTAAAACAAACAGAAACCTGTAAAGAGGCATTTAAAAATTTAAACATTATGACCTTATGTTCATTATATATAGAGGGTGTAAATGAATAACACCACACAAGTTTTACTGGTGATAGATGGTTCACAATCTATGTTCACAATCAGTGAAAAAGAACAGAGTTTTACTATTAATGACTTCATTGTCAGAAATCCAGTATTAGCTAACAACAACTTTCTTATTTTGTGTGGGCTGTTGCTGTTTTGTTTCCTAGGAAAATAGGCACTTGCTTTTCATGGCCACAATGAGAATGAAGGATTATCAAACTGAGGCAGTTATGTTTAATATTTAAATGAATTAGCAATATATGATGCCTCTCTAAAAGTGCACTTAGAAAAGTCAACTGTTTTTCATGCAACTTCACCAGATATTCAGAATGACTTAATTTCAAGTGTGAGTGCTGTCATGTCAAATTTCAGATGCCTTCTTTGTTTAATTAATGTTAGAGGAAACTCTTGACATTAATAGTGAAGAACAACTCTGTACCATTTGTTACATAAATGTTGACGGAAATGTTGAAAAGAGGTTTATTTGACTTAGAGATGTACATATGTTCTGACAAAGAAGCAGAAAATCTTGGAATCATGCTCACAGTATTATTGAACATTTCTTTCATACAGTGATGAAATGAAAACTCCGAAGGGCAATTTGGTTTAATTTGGGTCATATTTTAATGAATTTTACAATATTCATTGGGTTGCATTACATACCTGAGTCTGATAGTCACACTATGCCACTGATTGAAAGACCAATCTAATGGATACAGCACTAAAAACACCTTCTAATTTCATTTCATAAATTACTAATGAGTAAAAAGGATTTAAAAAGCCATTGTAGTTGAATATAAACACAGTGGAATTAGAAAAAAAAAAGAATCCCTTGAGTTTGTGGAGAATCTATGGAATAGAAAAAAATAGCAAAGCATAAAAGCAAATGCCAGTTACGTTTTATTGCAAGGAATGCATATAGGTGGCCATGATGTAACACTTAGCTAACAGAAGGTAGTTTAAAGAGTGACAATCGGTCCTGTGTTCCGAAGATTCTAATTCCATAGATATACATATGTACTGAAGTTTCTGGATGCCAAAACCTTGCAATAATATGGTAAAGGATGGGGAGGCCCCAAGTAAAATGACAGTGTGATGGCATGCTTGGATATTGATGGGTTACAGTTTGCTGCAGTTGCATAGATTTTATTTCTTAAAGAAAGACAATCTTATTGGAAAAAATTAATTTTTTTCAGTATAATATAGCTATAAATACCTGCATTTTATTTTAATGGTTAGTATAGTATGAAGTCAAAAAACAAAGCCATTAAAACTGTAAAATCATAACAAAGTACATTTGTGTAGAATATGCTACACCAGACCCAAGTTCTAAACTCATAACGTTTAGTTCTAGCCCAGACAAATTCTTCTCAACCTGTTTTATTTAATTTATTTTTTTTCCAACTGCAAAACTTGAGACTCAACTCATCTTCTCTCTAGCTTCTCAGTAAAAACTAGCCAGGTCTTTATTTTATTGTGCAGTCAGGTTTAAAGCTGTATAACCTGTTTTATTACATAGTTGAATGTGCTTTTTCCGACCCTATTTCCCTATAAACTTCACAGATTGCTATTGAGAATATGTTAATTTCAGGACCAAGAATCTGGAGATTCTTCACCAATGTTGATGTCTGACCCAACATCTGATTCTTCAGACAACTGCAGTAGCCTTAAGGACATATTACACCATCATGGTAATAAGATGGACATAGAGTGTAAAACATCTCCGTCAGATATCTTGTTGGGAAAACAGGTTTGTATAACTTATGTGAAGTTCTTAGTGTCACAGAGCATGGGTATCGCAAAGGGGGTGCAAGGGGGGGCTGCGGCCCCCCCTTGGAAAATAACAAATGTAATGTGTATTGCTTTAATTTTGAGGTAGAGTACACTTCTTATTTAGCATAAATTAACATGCTTATCCGTAACAAATACTATAACTCAATTTTTACAGTTTTTGGCTACAGAATAATGAATTAATTGCAAACTTCCAACATGCGGCCCCTCCTTGAAAAAAAGTCTGCCGACGCTCATGTCACAGAGAACACATTTTATAAGCTTTATTTTCAAATGCATGGTTTTTAGTTTATTCACAAGGTAGGAAGTTTTAACATAGTGAAAATCTGGAATGTTTTGATCCCGTGAATATTTACACTTTTTTACCTCTGGCCAGTGTTACAAGCAAAGGTTAGATGTTATTCCAGCTACAGAAATTATTAGTGTATTTTTCCACATGGAATCAACAACTATAAAGTGAATCAGCTAAAACTACCATTGTATTGTATTTATTTCGTTCATAGAAACATGATACATATGTTATAGGACACGTCAACTTAACAATATAAAGAAAAATATTCAAGGATAGATAGATGATTGCAAATGCTGATATATAAGGTTTAATACAAAATTAAAGTACAAAAAAGGAACCAAGATATATAAAAGAGTATAAAGTTTCAAGTTACAAAAAATAATCATTTACAAAGGTACAATTTTCCTGCTTTAAGATGTAGGAATTCCTCTACATTGTAGAAGCTATAGTCCAGCAAAAAACTGAATAACACCTTTTTGAACTTTTGTTAGGATTCAATACCTCTTATATAATGGGGTAGTTTGTTATATAAATGTAGACTAGTATATGTGAAGTCATTTTCATAGTGCTTAATTCTATGTGAGTATATAAATAAGTTGTTTTTTCCCCTAGTATGATATGAATGAACTTCAGCATTTGTTTTGAAAGTATTTAAGTTTTCTTTTGCACAGCTCAGTGTTTCATATAAAAACACGTGGTAAAGGCAGAATTTTATATTTTTTTAAAATGTGGTTTACAACTAGTCTTATTGGGCGCTCCAGCCATAATTCTTATTATCTTCTTTTGCATTCTGAAAAACTTTATGCTGTTTTTTGAGTTCCCCCAAAAGATTATGTTATATACTAGTAGACTGTATACTAGTATATACAGCAAACTAAACTGCTTTAAGCATATGTACGCTGGACGTACATTTGATTGACCTAACTAGTAAGCACATCTTAGTGAGTCTTTTAATCAGGCTGTCTATATGCATTTCCCAACTTAAATTTTCATCTAATAACAATTCCAAAAATTTATTGTTTTTTTTTCCATATTTTATCTTGTCTTGCTCCAGTTTAAGTTTTGGGTATAAAATATTCTTATTGAGTTTATTATGGAAGCTTATAGCCACTGTTTTCTCTTTACTTAAAAGTAACAGGTTTCCATTAAACCATTTTTGGATGTGCTCTAGAATGTTGCATATGTGATAGTTTGCATTATTTTCATTTGCTCCTTTTATAAAAATGCTTCTATCATCCACAAAAAGTGTTACTTGCACATTTATCCAGCTATTTGCCTTGTCAGCTAAGTCATTTATGTACAGGATAAATAACTGGCCTGAGAACAGATCCTAGAGGTAGACTGTAGTTTATAATTTTATAGCCCAACAGTTCTTTTTTAATTTCATTGGTTTTACTATCAAAATACTCAACTTCTCATTAATATGCCTAAAATTTGTTATTGGTATGCTGTTTTCAGTGAAAAGTAATATCCCTCTTCTTGTAGACTATTAAAGTACGGTTGTTTGCTTTATTGATGAGGCCATGATCTCTTTGTAAATTCTGTTATATTTCTATAAAGGTACTTGGCAGAGTTCTTTCTGAGGTTTTCCTCAGCCACTAAAGTGAATGCTGTATATGTTGTAACATTGTGTAAGCTTGTGTAATTGTACACCTACCGAGTGGAAGGTGCTACTTCGGCCACATATTGACTAGGGATTCTACATGATGAGTATAACAAATATGTGCAATACAATTATTGCCAATAAAGAACTGTTTTGCCAAAATAACATTATTTGTGTCAATTATTTGGAGCCATCTAGCTTCCTGATGAATGGATATACATTTTTTATTATTTAACTAACTGTCATGCAGACATTGTGTGAACAATGCTGTAATTCTACCATCATTTAAATGAATTTAGCCACAATTTAATGTTAAAGTGATGTTGAAAAAACCTCTCTTAGAAATTAAACTTTGCATAACATTCTCTGGTTAACGTATGGCTGAAGCAGTACCTTCCACCCTGTATATGTATATAGTTTCTATTATTGATGAAATGTGTACATTTTTATCATTTATTGTGGTGAATAAATTTGATTTTTATTCTGATTCTCATTTCAGCAAAATTGTTTTAATTTCCTAAACATCAGCTAGTGAAAGTTTGAGAATTAAGTTTGCTATTAACTTCAGTGTAATTAGGATTTTTATGTAATTAGGACTGTCTCTATATTTGTTTTGTTTTTTCTAATTTGTGTTTTGTTTCAGCATGTTTCATGGAATGACACGCCAGCAGAGTGCAACAAAACGAACATGAAAGGTGGGTGTGAACTGTTGCTTTTTTGCACAGTATACTGTAGCAAATCCCAGAGTGGGATACTGTTTGAGAAGGATATGGCTCAAAGTCAGAGGTACCTAGCGGTGAGGCTTGGGTTCGCAGTAGGAGCCAAATGACATTATTAACTCCAAATTCATGGTGAGCTATTTATTATCCTAGGGAGTGGCCTGATGGCCACACTCCATCCAGACTTTCCTTGCAAACTCTGGCAGGGCTTTGTACACTGAATACAAATAGTCACCTACTTGTCATGGTAGTATTTTTAATTAATAGCCCAGGACTTAGGTTACTTAAGGGGAGACTGCACTTGAATTTTGACAAAATTTTGGATTTTTTGTTTTAATCATTTTTAAATAGTTTAATATATCTATAATAACAATATAACAGATTTTTTTTTTTAAATTCAAGATTCTAAGGCCGTATTATCTGTCATTTACTGTCGCACTGCACCTCAAATTCGAAAAAAATCTGTTATACTGTTATTATAGATATATCAAACTGTTTAAAAATGATTAAAGCAAAAATTCCAAAATTTTGTCAAAATTCAAGTACAATCTCCCCTTAAAGTTAAGATGAGAATATAAAACATTAAACCCAGCAATATGCAATCACATATACAAGTAGAACACCAAGTAATTATTATTTATTTATGCTTCAATTTTTCCTTATTTACTGTTGGTGTTTTTAAACACATGAGCCGTGTGTGGGCAATGTTTGAGAGGTAGAACTGGAACTTAAAAATTCAATGCCACAGCTGGGATTTGAACTAGAGACCTTCCGCTTACCAGGTGGGTGCTCTAACCATTGAGCTACTGTGACAAACTGCCAGAATGGCATTGAATTCTCAAACTAGTTCGTATTTTTCCTGGTAAACCATAAAGGCAGTCTCACATCAGAGACAATTATCCCAATGGTGACTTACTATTGCAAGTACTTTATGTCCCAGGATTAAATAACCTTCAGATGGTAATTATTATTTATTTATGCCAACAAACTTACTGTTGGTGTTTTTAAACACACAAGCCGTGTGTGGGCAATGTTTGAGAGGTAGGACTGGAACTTAAAAATTCAATGCCACAGCTGGTTTGAGAATTCAATGCCATTTTGGCAGTTTGTCACAGTAGCTCAATGGTTAGAGCACCCGCCTGGTAAGCGGAAGGTCTGTGGTTCAAATCCCAGCTGTGGCATTGAATTTTTAAGTTCCAGTTCTACCTCTCTTAGAACACCAAGTGTTTACCAAGATTTTCTCAAACATCAGTAAAGCATAAACTTTACTGCATTTTCCAAAATAAGAACAAATTAGAAACTAAAAACTTCACTTATCTTAGTATGTTGATATCCTTTTTCTATTTTTCTGACCCAGGGGTTTCAAGCTATATCCAGCTCATTCTCATATGACTTTGAGAATGAGCTGGATATAGCTTGAAACCCCTGGGTCAGAAAAATAGAAAAAGGATATCAACATACTAAGATAAGTGAAGTTTTTAGTTTCTAATTTGTTCTTATTTTAGAATCTTGTTGCTTCACTGTTAATGGCTTCAATTTTTACTTAATTTACTGCATTTTTCCTAGAATTGCACTTTTTAGTGACATTGGTACACTTTTCTCAGAAACTATTAACTCTAGAAGTGTAAATTTTTACACAACATAAACATCCTCTATACAATAGGCCTAAAAATTGGTGAAGAGAAGAATTTAATATTAAAAATTGTTTTGTAAGTAAATTTAATGAAACAAATTGGAACTATGAGAAAAATTATTTCTCAGCAACTATATAGAAAAATCTTAATATTTTTATCCTGTTGCATACACATATATCTGAAAAAAGACCCTTCAAAATTTCAAACTTCTATCTTATATATTCCCGGTAAACCACACAAGGAGATCCCAGTTTACTTTGAGATAACATACCTTAATGGCGACTTACAATGCTGTAAGTACTTAAGTCCCGGGCTTCTAGTATAACCATCTATAAGGTCAATTAATGTAATTAATGTTTTTCCACACTAGATCTGTGGTTCAAATCCCGGTCATGGCATTCAATTTTTCAGTCTCACTCTACCCTTTCCAATTACATCCTACACACAGCTAGTGTGGAAAAAGATTAATTCTATCTTATATAGTTTCTGAAATAATTGTACCTAAAAGTGATGAATTTAACATTGGCGGGATCTGCATTACAATCTCCCCTTAAGTTCATTGTCTTCAAAGGACATGAAGCTTTTCAAAAAGCTCCCCCATTCCAAAGTGTCTTTACATGAAAAATATGTAGAAAATTTTGATTTTCTCAAAAATGGCCCAAACCATTTTGATTAAAATGCCATATGTTTAAAATATTTTCATGATGAATGAAATGTACATTTTGACTTTTGTGGGAGTGTTCTCAGAAGTTGTCTTTGTTCTGAATGACTTTTGTATAACTGATAAACTGTAAGAAATAAAGAAAATTAAATATTAAAAACAGAAGCAGTATTAAGAGTGAAGTATTCTTCATCTTTGATTTGATTCTTGAGTCACTTATTTCCACTCAAACAGATAGAAAAAATCCTACTACACAAAAACATGTATCTCATTAAAGAACACTTGTGTCATATACATTTTTGTGGAGTTAATTGAAGCGGTTCCCTTCGATATCTTCTTTTTGATGATTATGTCGGAGAGCACGGGATTCGGGGGGAACGGAGAAACAAACAACACTAGTCTTTTTCATTGATTAATACATATATATAAACTTCACTATTTACATTCTCACTGCTTACATCTGCTCCTTCGACTTTCATTGCTCAAGCCTAACTGAACGCTTTGTTCCAGTCGGCTGACCGGGCAAGTGCCTCTAGGCTAGTCGAACAGCTGACGGGTCACTAACCCCGCCTAGGCTGAACTTAGTGATATTTAATACTGTTTCATAATGATTTCTGAGAAATTCCTTGTTATTGATTTGAACTTTCCAGCATTATACTTTGCTCAAATGGGAAGTGTTACCCTTTTTCTTTTCTCTCTTATCATGCAAAAGTGAACAATTTCAAAGCCACTACATAGCGACCAGCTAATAAAAGATTTTATCACTTAAGCTACGGCATTCCCATTATTACTATAAAGAAATGTGTAATAAAGCATTTCTGTAAATGTTTCTTTCTGGATTAATGTGAAATAGATTGAGGAACTCATATTTTTCAGAACGGTATGTTAAAGAAAATGGGTAGAAAAAGTCATATAGTGTAACATATAACATGTTTTATAAGTTGGAGTTACTCTCGTTTATTTTAGTTGACTTGGGAACTTGTCAGTAGCAATAGATAAATTAAGGATATAGCATAATGGAGGGACTTGTACATTGCTCTTTTTTACAACATAATATGGTGTACACTCAGATCCATTTATGCTGTCCCCTAGCTTTGGGAGGCATTCTAATGGCCTTCACAGGTTGAGTATGCAAAGCAATAAGGTATGTGCTCTGTCTATCTTTTTGTGCATACAGTGGCATCCTGTTTTATTTGCACAATTCTAGATTAGGTATTCATATATAAGATAACTTTGAGCAATGACTTCAAATGACAGATTGGCTTCCCCATATACTCACAATTCTTCCCCGATGCACCTCAGCAATATTTACATACATTGTGTCAGCTATAGTTAAGTGATACCGGGATTGCATGTACTAATTTTTTTAGTTTTAAAGCTATTTGCTTGAAAATTGGCAAATGTAATATGAGTAGATAAAGAAATTACTGTGCAAAAAGTCAAAGCTTTAGCTCAAATAGTTTCTCAGATGATATAATTAAATGTTTTTAATTAACAAAACAAAAAAATGCACCTAAAAACTGCTTTGTGCATTGACATTTGTCAGAGAAGCATGATAGTGACATTTTCTAATACTTAAGTGAAGTAAAAGTAAATGTAAGTACCTGATTGAAGCTGATGATATTACTTGCAGGAAATGAATTTTTGTTTTTATGGAGTTGTTTGTTTTAAAATTCCTTTTTCTGTGAGCCAGTGAATAAAGCAATCATAAAATGCATATTTAAATCTTTGGATAGAACATTTGAGATTATAATTATATATTTAAATTTACATAACTAAAAGTCAGAGGAAAACTGAAATATAAGGAATATATTTCATACCCAAGCATGCAAAATTTTGAAAAAAAACATACAGAAAGGTGAAGTGTGCTGACTCTGTGTGGTTAAATGGTAGTGCACTAGTGACTTAAACATATTGTGACAGATCAAGAAAAATGTTTGTCCAAATGGATTCTCAAGTGATGTAATGCAAAAACTGAGAAGTTTGTAATTTTCACCTAAAAACTAACTCCCAGGGTCTATAACACACACTGTTGTTTGGTTGAACAACAAAAGCACAATGCTCCTCCACATGCACTCCATCCCTGCTATGTATGCACTCACTGAGAAGGTTGGTTCAATGCCACCTGAAGCTATAGGGATGGCATTGGTATGCCTATGAAATCTGCTCTCTTTTAGGTGCTAGGTTTCCAATAATGGTCAGTTTCCACTACCATATGAAGTAAGAAGGAATGTCTGTTTTGTGGTTTGCAGGAGCCAACACACTACAGAGGAAGGTGCAGGTCAGTTGCAATATGTCACGCATGAAGAGTGGCACCAAGAAACAGAATGACACTGACGAGAGCCATTCCCCAGCCAGCACATCACACTGTTCCCATAATTATCGAAGCTGGTCTTCTGATATAAACAGTAGTCAAAAGAGAGAATTTCCATCCTCTTCTGATATGTCTGACTGTGGCTACGCAACGCAGATGGAAAACCCAGAGTCTATATCCACCTCTAGTAATGAAGATGAAAGTCCTCATGCCACCAGGTATGTATGTTCAACATAAATCTCTTTGGAAAATTTCATCTTAGTTTTGCTGTTTGCTATAGTAAGTATGCATTTTATCCAAAAATTCGGTACCAGGATTTCACTGCAAAGACACCTTTTGAGACCCCCTGAATCCCACTCCTCCCTCAAAAAACAAGGTCCCTAAGTGTGTTTATGAACAGCATAATTCAAAAGCAAAAATTGGGTTACATCTGAATCAAGTATTCAAGTTCAGCATCTTCCAAGGATGCAACACAAAGATTTTCAAGAAAATCCCCCACTCTAAAATATCCTTTACATGAAAAATTTTTCATCACCTTCGATTTTCTCCAAAATGGCTCTAACAACTTTGATTAAAATACTGTAATATGTTTAGGATATTTTTATGAAAAGTGAAATATGTTGTTAGCTAATGCTGGATTTCTGACAATGAAGTCATTAATCCTCTTGCTCTCCAATATTTTTCACTGCTGGATGGGGCATTAGAAGTGGCCGGGCATATTTGAAGGTGGTCTCGATCCATTTCTTCTTGCAGATCACATAGAGGACAGAGTGGTGGAGAATATATCCCAATTCTGTTTAAATGTTTTGCCAGACAATCATGTCCTGTAATCAACCTGAAGGTTGCAACTGCTGTTTTTCGAGGATACTCAGGAATCACAGTTTGGATGTTTGGTAGTTCCCATCTTTTATTCTTTGATTTTTCATAGTAATATTTTGCAACAATTTTTTTGAATTCAGTGTTGACTAATCTTTTAGCTGCATAAAATGGTAGATTAACTATAGATTTTTGTACACTGCTGGTACCCTTTTTTGCAAGAAAATCAGCTTTCTCATTACCACTCAGTCCACAGTGAGCCGGTATCCATTGGAAGACTAGGTGTTTTTGAAGTGCTGTTAGATGACTAAGCATCTTCCAACATTCTATAATAGTTTGGTTTTTTGGTGACAACTTGGAAGTAATTGCTATAATTGCTGCCCTGGAATCTGAGAGAATAACTGCTTGCTGAAAATGTGAAATTCTGTACAAAAGATTTTGTAGGGCCATTCGAATTGCTTCAATTTCTCCATCAAAGTTTGTAGTTCCATAACTTAAAGATTTGTAATAGGAAAAGAGGTGACATGTGACTCCAGCACCTGCTCCATCTTGGTTTGATATCAATGATCCATCAGTATAAATATGGAGCCACTCATGTTCTGGAAATCTAGTATGGATTGTCTCTAATGCCAATAATTTTAGAACACTAGTTGGAGTATCACTTTTTTTAACTTCTTCTGTCAGGTGTAAATAATATGTGATGTCTAATGTATGTATTGGATTGACTTTAGATATGAAGTTTTCCTTTGAATTAGGAAGGTGTACATCCTTCTTGATGTCCTGAATTTTGGAAAGAAAGCTCTCCTGAGTCTTTAGTGTATGTGTAAAATTTCTCTTGTGCCATGTATTGAATGGGAGTCCGATCAACTTTTCGTGTTGAATAAGAGTCGCTTTTTGTATCTCATATTCAATGGGGTATTGGTTGGTTAGTATTTCCATAGCTGCTATTGGTGTGGTTTTGATATCACCTGTAATTAATCTCAGACTTTGGTTTTGAAAGATTTGAATTTTTTTTGTGTTTGCTGTTACAAGAACTTCGCTGCAGTAAGTAAATAATGGTTTGATATATACATTGTATGTTGTGTTAAGCGTTGCTCTGGAACATCCCCACTTCATTCCTGTTAGACGTTTTAACAGTGAAAGGCACCTCTCTGCTCTTTGTATTACATTTTCTATTTGTTTGGTCCATGTAAGTTTGGTATCAAATGTAACTCCTAAATACTTTGCTTCCTTTATTTCTGGTAATTGTTGACCCTCAAAATTTAGTTTTATTTTTAGTGGTTTTTTTCTTAGTGAAAAGATTTGGTAGTTTGATTTTGTTGTATTAACAGTCATTAAATTTTCTTTGGTCCACCTCTGTAAGTTGGTTAAGGATTGTTGCATGGTTTTTTCCAGTTCTGTACTTTTGCTTTTTGGTTTTGAAGTCCACATTACCAAGTCATCAGCAAATAGTGCACACTTCACGCCTGACGGGGTCTCTGTCTAGGGGATATGTGAATGGCAACCACAAGGTACCCAAGCTGAGCAGAACATTACTTCCACTTACTGGTGTTTTGCTCCTCACTATAACTTTCCTATCTGACCTTACCTTGGTCATCTCTTGTTCTCTTCCGACCCCGATGCTATTAGGGTTCCTGAGGGCTAGGGAGTCTTTATTTTTCCAACCTCTCCATTTCTCTAATTTTTCTATAAAACCTTAACCCCTAACATGCTGACCTGTCATGGCATGTAATACATCTTCTGATTGGTAATCAGAGGATATGGTCGGTGAATTTATTTTGATATTTCTCCCGGTCAGGTCGGTGAGACCCGTAAACCAACGACAGGTGTGGTCCCCCAGACATTCTGGGGGTTGTGAGAGAGCGATGTGACCGCCAAAACATAAAAATATGGTGCTCTCTAAAAAACGGTTACTATTGCTGCTATTGCTCTCTTCAATATCAAATTATGAAAAGTGAAATATATATTTTAACAATGTAACAATGTGGCACAGCATACTTCTGACACTAATGTGACAAAATGACAATTTGACAAATCCTGCTCTTACACCAGTGTAACAAAAAGACAAATCCAGTTACTTTTTCCTGTCACTTAATTTCTCTTCTAAAACTGAAGTACAAAACAGTTCTGTTAGAACAGTCTACAGTTCTTCGTTACTTTATAATCTGCAGCTGTTCTGTCTTATTGTAACACATACTCTGTGGTGTTTTGGTTATACTCTCTCTCTGTCTCACAAACTACTGGCTGAGACAATCACGCTCACTAAAGCTGCTTCCTACAACAAACAACTCTGACGCAATGACTCAAGTCTACAACTGTCTTTGACAACACATGCATTCTCTCAACAACTGTACACACATACACTGCTAACAGCCATGTTGTTCAATTCATAACTCCATCATAAAAACTAGTTACTTCTCTTGCTATTGCAATTGTTTATATAGACGAGAATGACATAGCATGGATTTTTCTCAAAATTGGCCTTTTCTTGAAGCTCTCACAACAAGTCGGCAGAAGAAAGTTTGTGAACAGTCTGGAAATGCTTTGTTTCACTGCACTCTGTATCATCAGCCACATATTTACAAGCCATGCAGTAGTGTGAGCTAGCTTGACCTTAAGCATATCTGATGTGCTGTTATGTCACAAAATCTTAAATTTTCTGTGACATCCTCAGAAGCCTTCTTCATTCTGAATGACTTTTGTAGAACTGATAAACCGTAAGAGATAGACAAAAGCTTACTGCACAAAAAATGTTGATCTTGTTAACACACACAATTATCTTAAATACATTTTCCTTTGTGAAGTGAACCATTTGTGAGCTATTCCTTGTTATTGGTTTGCATTTTGAAATGCTTAATACTTTTCTTGAATGGTGAATATTATTTGTCTTCATTTTCATTGCTTTTCCCACCTTTTTTTCTGTTGGCCATACAAAGAGAACAGAATTTCAGTGTCATCACATAGCAACCTGTGCTTAAAATATTTAACTATGTATTGCTTAAAGTCCAATAATTTGTATATTCTCATTATACCTATAGGAAATTAGTAATCAAATTAGTTTTATAATACTTATCCAAATAAACGTGATGTAGATAGAGGAATAAGCCTTTTTAAGAATAGTTTGTTGGAGAGTTGGTAGAGAGAGGCATGTGAATGTAATGCATCAGATTTATTTTAACAGTTTTTGTTGACAGTTTAGCTGATGTTATGAAATATAAATATGAATTAGAGATCTGTGTATAACCTAGGAAATAGTATTCTTTACTTTAATACAGTTTGTTGTGATACCAGGAAAAATTTCAGAAGCACACTATCAGATACTCAGGGATTCTTATAAAATGGAAGTTCATTTTATTTTAAAATCAAATAATGAGGTAGTGATTTTGATCACTTTATTTGAAGTAGGTGTTACGGAGCAGTGACCAAGGCGAGACCTATTTCACCTTATTAGACCTTGAGAGGAAAGAATAAGGCGAGTGATTATGGGGGCATTGCAATGCAGCTGTTTGCTCATGTTTCAAAAAAGTATCCCCCAATGACTCTTTAATTCCCCCTCCCCCATCAGGAGAACAGATGGACAGCAGAAGATTCTGGACTGGAAAAGAAACAGTTCTCCCTTTAAGGGCGAACAAGTTTCACTGGTTTAAATTTAAGAAAACTGACAAGTACCATATTTCAACTAATAATCATCGCTATTGCATAATGGTTGCACTTTGATTTATAGACAAGTAATCAGAACTTAAGCATCATAACCATTGTATTAATATTCCATGTGTTCACTATGAAGAAATATTGGAAAATAATGTGCCATCACTGTGACCTGTTAGTTAACACAGTCAGTCTTAAATAATTTGTTTGCATAATGGTTGCACTCACATAATGACCACTCCGTGTATTTCTACTTTATGAAAAAAGTATGAAAAGTGCAACAGTTATGCAATTAAATACAATATACGAGGGTTATTCATAAAATAAGGTTCCCAATTTTTTTTTCACAATGAAAAACATATTTATTGACATTGAATAATACATTTTTGGAAAGCTTAGACTTTTTCCTATTTTTTGACATAATTGCCATTCTGATCAATGCATTTTTGCATGTGGTACATCATCTTTTGTATGCCTGCACCGTAGAATGCTCCCGCCGCGTGAAGATAGCTTAAAATATTTTCTTTCAGTTCCTCCCCGGTTCTGAAATGTGTCCCACGCAGGTGCTTCTTCAAGTGAGAGAAGAGATGATAGTCACTTGGGGCTAGGTTTGGGCTGTAAGGAGGGTGTTTGACAGTATCCCATCCAAATTTTGTTGATGAGATTGGTTGTCACATGGACAATATGCGGACTAGCGTTGTCATAATGGAAATGCACTCCCTTCTTGAGCATACCTCCACCCATCTTGGTATACCCTAAATGATCAGTCAAAATTTTATGAACGTGGATCTAGCTGATATCAGAGATCATCTTGCATCACTCTTCAATCTTTCAGCATTACTTCTTCTACCTTCACAATCATTTCGTCTGAAACTGATGGCCATCCAGAACACTGGTCATCCTGGCCGTCTGTACGTCTGCCTTTAAATTCTCTGCACCATTTGCACACGTATTGTACACTCATACACTGCTCTCTGTGCACTTCACTCAGTTTGGAATAAATGTCCACTGGTGCAGTCTTTGGCACACAGAAAGTGCATCACAAAGCGTAATTCGCACCTGGGGGAGAAGCGAGTGGAAG
Source organism: Tenodera sinensis (assembly GCA_030765045.1). Classification (NCBI taxonomy): domain Eukaryota; kingdom Metazoa; phylum Arthropoda; class Insecta; order Mantodea; family Mantidae; genus Tenodera; species Tenodera sinensis. The sequence continues at coordinate 13,971,885 of CM060970.1, forward strand.
CTCCTACATGCCAGTGTTGCTGGATCTCCTGCAACAGCGTTCCTCGATACTGCAGATCCTTGGGAACCTTATTTTATGGACAACCCTCGTATATTTAGTAAACAACAGGCCCCAACCAGCAAGAAAATGACATTACCTCAATACCAGTTAATTTCCAGACCCACATTTATGAGAACTTCATTGCCACTTTTCCTTCCATGCAGGGATAAATGTGTGTTACTTAAATTTAATAAGCATTGCATAAAAGTATGTATTTAGTGGTGCAATAAGAAATAATGACATGATACATCTTTGTATTAACAACATTTTATAAAATTTACACAGGTTTGAGAAACCAGTTCATCAGAAGCCTCATAGTATGCAGAAGACACGTTATTCTTCAAAACCAAATATGCAGGATAAAAAGGATTTGAGAAGGAAAAAGTTAGTAAAAAGGAGCAAAAATTCAAGGTATGTTTTTCCTTGCTGTAAGTGTTGAGAAAATAAACAATTTCCATTAGTTAGAGTCAGTCTTGTCTAAAAAAGAGTTATCTACATTACAGTAAAATATGATCAAATAATGCATAATTAACATATGTATCTGCCAGCATACATGATGCACCCGCGTAAAAGATGCACCCCACTTTTTAAGGTTCTTTTTAGGGAAAAAATTTCTCAGCTTATGCATCTACTGCAAAACAATTATAACATATGTGCATGTACATCAAATACCTGGGCAACATAAGTGGGAAAAAATGCTCGCCTTTTAATTTTTGTCCCCAAATCCGCAAAATTCATCCTCTCTTTTCCTTGCATTAATAACAAATCAATGAAATACAAGAATCTGTTCTTCACACTCACTGGTATTTTCTTTGATGATATTTTTGTCTTGGTCTGTATACAAAGCTGATACCTCTTCACAAATCTTGAACTCCACGATGTTGATCCAGTAAAGTCGGTGATCCCTAGAGGGTGTTTCTTGACTTAATGATCATTTTTGTAGAAACTGAAATTCATGCTTGTCTGTTCTTTACAATCCAATTTTTGAATTCTGCTTTAAGTTTTGGCCATTTAACAGTTCCACTTCTCAGATTTTGTTTACTGTGAGTTGCTTTCCTTAAAACATCTTCCTTATTCTGCCAAGCACTAATCATTTTTACTTTCTCTACCAGTAAGTAGAGGAAGTATTGTATTCCGCCCAAAAATATGATGATATTTCACCAAAAATATATGTTTTGAGACCCCCTGAATCCAAAAGAAGGATTTTTAGAAAAAGGTCCGTGTGTCTGTCAGTCTGTGGACAGCATAACTCAAAATCAAAAAGTTGGTTAAAAACCAAAGTTGGTATTTCAGTTTAATGTCTCAAGGATGCGACACAAAGATTTTGAAGAAAATAGCCCCACCCTAAACTACCCTTAAAATGGAAAATTTTTTGAAAATTTTGATTATCTTGAAAATGGCTTTAACGATTTTGATTAATATGTCATATGTTTGAGATATTTTTATGACAAGTGAAAATGTATATTTTGAATTTTCTGGCTATAGCCCCTGTAGTCGTATTAACTCTGGACGACTTTTGCATAACTGGTAAACCGTTAGAGATAGACCAAATCCTACTATACAAAAAATTTAGATCTTGCTAAAATACACAATTTATGTTTCAATAAATTTTTTTGTTGAGTGAACTATTTCGGAGATATTCCTTGTTGTTTGTGCCAGTTTCAGGAAACTTAAATTTTTTGAAATGCAACATCGTTGTTCATTTTGTATATGTTAAGCAACTTCATTGTTAATTTTTTATATGTTAAGGTGCAGAGAGAACGGAATCTCAAAGCTTTAAAACATTTGACTGTCTCTCAAATTCTACTGTATTCCCGTATGCCCTTTGTATCTACAAGGAAATAATCAATATGATAATTTCTGTAAATGTTTATCTCAAATAACACGAAAATATAGCAATAGGAGTTGTAAAAATGGTTAGTGCAAGAGTAGAGAAAGCCATGTGGGTGCAACACATCAGATTTTTTCAGTTAGAGATGACCCAAAATGCCTTTCTGCAGCCTCGTTTCCATGCTTTTTAGCATATACAATCACTTGGAATTTAAATGCAATAGTATCGCAATACCATTTTTCAGTCATAGTTTACAAATAAAATCACATTATATGCACAACACAAGTGGATCTCCACACAACGATAAATGAAGCTTGAACAAACAATATAAAAACCGTTAACGACAGTACATGTGTATACACTGAACTCTGTACAACTGGAATACTCCAAATTTGCAAGGAAGTTAACAATGAATTGCATCAAGCAGAAACAAAGAAATTTTGAAGAAATGGAGCTTATAGAAACCCACCTTAACTTGCTATCAGTTAAGCCCCATCCTTTTTTTGGACCTATTTTTTAAAAGGAAAAAACGTGTCTTATACGCCAGCAAATGGAGTAGTTAATGTAAAATCCTCCAAGAACTTTAGCTCTTGTACAGTTAATATTCTATATTCCAGAACCGCAGTCTATTAATGTAGATTCTAGTTACTGCTTGCACCTTGAAATACTATATCAGCCAGCAACTTAGAAAATAAATGTGTAGAATTACAATGTAATGAGAGGTGACCATTGATACTTCATGCTGTAAACAGAAATTAGTCATGAAATCATAGTCATTTTGCACTGACTGTGTTGCTCATTCAAGTATTTCCTCCTCTTCATAAACAAGAAAGAGAAACCTAAGCTACTTTTGAAACAATCCAGAATCTTGTTAAGATTTCTTTTTTTTCCTCTCCAGAAGCTTGTGCTGGTTTGTGCAGGGGTCAAATTCTTAAGCAAATGTTTTTATAAACAGATATTTTTTTATTGTCAGAAACGAATCAAAAAACAATAGTAATTTTCCACAAAGAATAAAGCAGTAAGTGATATTATTTCAAGACTACAAACTTCGAGAGCCTTCTCTTCTTTAGAGATTTCAAAATGAAAGTGGTGATTTTTTGATGAGTATTGTGACAGAAACTGCTTCCACCATTATGATTCTGAAATAAAACACCAGAGTATGAAGTGGCACCACTTGTATTAGCCATCAAGAAGGAGGTGAAGACAGTGCAATTTACCGGGAAGGTTATGGCAGTATCTTCTTTGATGGACAGGATTGCATTCCGATAGATTTGCTTGAATTGGACAAACCGTAAATGCTCCCCACCTTATCGCAACAAAAGGGCAGAAAATTGTGAGGTTTTTTAAATTCAATTTACACAAAAACCGTTGAATCTATTGAAATATGCCAAAGGAAAAAGTTGTCGTTTATTCAATTTTCTATGAATATAGCCATAAGTCAAGAACCTTCAATCAATAATAATTCAGTGAGGTGATGATAAATTTTTTTGATAAAAATATTTTTTTCTAGAAAACTATAAACTTTTCAACATTTTGGTGTTAGAGTTTCTTGTTATTCACAACATGAGAAATTTGCTGTTAAAGTCTGACGTATCATTTCACTTCCATCCTGTATAGATACATGGTATTTCTGAGATTAAACATCCAGTGATATACTCACAGGGCAAAACACAGGTTGTAAAAAATGTAAGCCAAATAAAAAAGAGTAACAGATGTGAGGTCAATACTATAAGATGATGGTGGATATTTGGATGGCACTGTATCAATATCCTCAAGGGCTTAAATAAAGCTAGGCTTCCAACATTAAGTAAAGCGCATAAGAAACCTGATCGGAGATAAATCCATGATCATATGCCATCAATGGCTTCAGCCACAGTAAGTGCGGCATATTGGCACCAATCACAGTCATTGAAAGCAGCCCCCAGTTTATCCAGCCTATATAGCAGCCAAAACAAACTGCAGCCAGCTATGCCTACTCTTTAAGCTGTGAAACCAAAAGGCTCAGTGTTAGTCATCAGCAAGACTAGAAGATGGTCAATGCAGTTTCAGACAAAATGTCTAGAAGGAGATTTTCCACTAGACCATAGCCCACTAACTTGGATGACCATTTTCTATTTAATAATACCAGTTGTGAAAGCCTACACAGTTTATGATGTCTTGATTCTTTGTAGTATTGTACTTGATCCACTTTATTGATTAGTCTGTGTGTAAGGTTGAATATTGTTGTGTGTTTATGTGCAAATGGGTCACACATATAGGTATGTGGGTTGCATATATGGAGCAAATTTTCAACCTTGTGGAGCCCCTTAGCTAAAATCCTGAAAATCTGATTTTATTTTTTCTTCCATGAAATTTGTATTTTTGTAATTTACTTTCAGATATTGATAGCACATAGATAGAAAAGCAAATTTTTATAGAAATGCTTTGTAAAAGATGTAAAAATACACAATATAATGTTAGCTTTTTTCCAAAATATCCATGATAAATTTTACAAAAGTTATTGAACTATTTTGGAAAGATGAGTGGATGTAACACATGTAGCAGTGAGCTATGAGAACTTAGTTTAAGGATGTGTATAGTGGGAACAGATAAAATTGTACAAAATGCTATGAGCAAGGGTTCTTTCGAAATAAAGTTCAGTTTTCAAGAAATATTCGTTTTTATTTAAAGTGAGATGATTTAGTTAACAAAGTAATACTTTCACAACTGGTTTTTTAAATTAGTTTCCAAAACTATGTGCAATTCTCTTTGCAGAAATGTTTTTATGAAACTTTCTTACACAGTAAATTAACGTTCACTTTACTAGCAATCTTGTATCCATGGAAATCCATTATAAATATTTTTTTATTCCCTGTCACAGTGTATCATTCATTTTCCTCACTTCTTATTTCCACTGTTTTTATGTGTTATATTTGCAGTAATTGTTTACTGAATATATTATGTAGAACAGCCACCATTTTGTGTGATGAAGATCATTGACTCTCCTTGGTTACCAAGACTTAGTAACAAATGTTTCTTTATTCTTCTTCTCCCCCATTCCATATGCGTATCTATGCTTTTATGTATACTGGACTGATGTTTAAGATATAATATTAATATGAATGAAATTTAATGTGTGTAACATTAATTGATACAATATTGATAAACATTAAATGCACATAATAAACATCACCATGGATCAGCACCAGTCAATTTTATAAGAATCAAATGTATATTTTGGATATACAGAACGTCCCAAACTTTGGGAGCTGATAGATAACTTTATTTTAAATGCTTTTTATTCAGGAAAGTTTTTTGCTGCAGTGCTTTGTTTAAGTGCTCGACGAATTAATGTCGTTACCTACTGCCTCCCACCTAGTTTTAAGTATTTACAGCAAAATCAACAATGAAAATTAGTATTGCATTTCTCTTATTAAGGCACACAATCTTAATCCAAGAAACAAACACAGAACACAAACATCTCATTGTTTACAGTAAATCACAGGTTTACTATTCAAAGCAAATGTTGGAACGCACACCCATTGTGATTAACACAAAGAGTGCATCGGTGTGCCCTATTCTGCCATACTCCCGCAAAGACACCAGCCATGTCTCTGGTTTAAAAGTTTGTCAGTCTAATTTTGAATAGTAAAGCTGTGATTAACTGCAAACAATGAGATGTGTGTGTCTTGTTTCTGTGTTCTGCCTTTGTTTCTTTGATTAAGATTGCGTGCCTTACTAAGATAAATGCAATACTAATTTATATTGTTGTTGTTGTTAGCTAATGCTGGATTTCTGACAATGAAGTCATTAATCCTCTTGCTCTCCAATATTTTTCACTGATGATATTGAAGAGAGCAATAGCAGTAATAGTAACCGCTTTTTAGAGAGCACCATATTTTTATGTTTTGGCGGTCACATCGCTCTCACAACCCCCAGAATGTCTGGAGGACCACACCTGTCGTTGGTTTACGGGTCTCACCGACCTGACCAGGAGAGTTATCAAAATAAATTCACCGACCATATCCTCTGATCACCAATCACAGGACGTATTACATGCCATGACAGGTCAGCATGTTAGGGGTTAAGTGATACAATTATGTGAAATCACTAGAAGAATAATAATGAAGAGATAGATGAATGATCTATGTCAGTTTAAACTATCACAGCAAATGACCACAGTGATAAACTGGAATGTTCTTCACAGCAATCATGATGCATGCAACCTTAAGCAACGATCAAGTCAAGTTCTAACCATCATCTAAATTTCATTGCCGAAGATACAGAGGTATGAGGAGTATTACACCAACTATATTTTTGCAGTAAAATGACAATTCTGAGCTTGAAAAAATTTACCAATGTCTAAAATTAAGTCCAAAACCTACATGAAACCCATTAGCTATATTTTGTCATGGAATAGTAATGTTCCTCCCATAAGAACACTGCATTAAACATTTTTGTTGTTAAGATATCCATTTTCCAACTCCTAGCCTGAAAAACCTTTATAGAAAGAAAAGGTGAACGTCATAGAACAGTATTAATTATTATATTTAATTTCCAGATAGTCTTGAATTTTAACAGACAATCTGAGCTGAAGAGTGAAAACTTGATCTAAAATTTATTTCTGGCAAACCCATTTCACTGAAAAATATATATTTCCTTTTGTCCAGTAGCACAGGATAAAGCACTATACAGTTTTATACTACTACTTCATAGCATGTCTAAGACCTCTACAATTCCATTGTAATACTTTTGTAGTAGGTTCTTGCTCTCCCAGGCACTCCCCACCCAGCGATCCGAATGGGGGACTATTACTCTGGAATATTTTACATCTATAAATCTGTGAACAACTTAAATTGTATCCAGACTTGACCTCCAAATTTTGGGAGGCACTAAGAATGGAGGTACCATGGTCGAGCAGTTCAAGTGTTCGCTTAGCACCTAGGTGGTCTGGGTTTGATCCCAGGGGCTAGCATGTGGTATTTGTGGTGGATAAAGCAGTGTCAGGGTAGGTTTTCTCTGGGTTCCCTAGTTTCCCCCACCACTCATTCCACCAATAAAATTGCTCCATAATCACCTTTCCAATTATCAATTTCTCTGCATTTTGTATCATCCTCTTCCTCACTATCATACCTGGTGCTTGGCTGACCATCTGCTTCCAGGTCTTCGCTCTGTCCAGTCCATATGTTCCTGTGCTCCCTGACAGGCGTCAGGCCCTAGGCACTGGCTTGTACCCTCCATAAGTGGAGGGTAATCCAGTAAAGAAAGGAGGAGAATAGCTTTGCTGCTAAACCCTGAATATTAGCCCCCCCACACACACCACACACACACACCGCGCACCGCACACACCCCACACGCGCACACACACCAACACACATCTTTTTCATATTGGCAGTCTTAATTCTGACTGGTATAAAACTAAGCATTTTGTATTAAAGTTTCAATATCTGGGGGAAACAAACTTGAGCAGTAAATAACCAAAGCTTTGAAAGGTAGAATTGGAACTGAAAAATTCAATGCCCAGCAGGGATTTGAACCACAGACCAGCAGCAGGTTTGTTGGCATAAATAAACCAAAACTTTGCTTTCAGTTGAGTATATATCTCTGTAGAAGACAATGAATGTAGTGAAATGTAATGGATGATAATGTTGCAGATGAGACTGAAGTATTTTGACACCAAAAGCTACTTAACATACATCTTTTAAGGACAAGAAAAACATTTCCAAAGAAACAAACGAAGGTATCTTGTCCCAAAGGTAACTGAACTTCGCTCTGCAAGTTGGAAGACAAATGGAATACACAACTTTATTATACTCACTTTATTATACACAACTTTATTATACTTTATTATAATTTATATTGTTGATTTTGCCGTAAATACTTAAACTGGTGGGAGGCAGTAGGTAATGACATTAAGTCATCTAGTGCTTAAAGGAAGCACCACAGCAAAAAACTTATCTTAATAAAAAGGTTTAAAATAATGTCATCGATCAGTTCCCAAAGTTTGTTGGTCTAATTTTGGGACATTCTATATAAGCTCAGTTACACATGCAATGCTTGTTGTGAATTGCAGAATGAATATGAAAGCTTTGCTGCATCATACGCCAACAGATGAGGATATTTCAAATCTTCTGAAGGAGTTTACTGTGGACTTCCTCTTGAAAGGGTACAGCTCTCTGGTCCAGGAACTGCATCACCAGCTTCTCAGCTGTAACCACAGCATGCAGATAGACACGTCCCATTTCTTCTGGCTTGTTATATACTTCCTCAAGTTTGCTGCTCAGCTTGAGTTGGAGCTAGAACAGATCAAGTAAGTGTCCATCAACATCAATACTGTATTCTTTTGTATTTGGGTCAGGAATTAGTAACAAAGTCAAATTTCCCATTGTTTTTAATTCCTTTTGGGGAAAACAAAGTGAAACTGTTTTGACATTTACGTGCACAAAATGGGAGTTTTATTACTCTATCTCTTGATGTACAGAGTATAGCTTCAAAGTGATTGATGAACTGTGTATCCCCTTCACTTACTTGAACTTAATAGAGCCCAAATAAACGTGATAATCAACACATTATGCACTAAGGAAACACATTGATACTGTGGGCATCTGGATAGGAGAACCAGGCTCTGTAATAGGGAGGATGAGACTACAACTGCCTCTCATATTATCTTCAAATGTGAAGTATTAGGTAGGAAAAGATAAGATATACTGGACCATCTTCCTAAAGAAATTTGGTTAAAAACCTTTTGTACCTCATAAAGGAAACAGGTCTATTTAACTAAAAACCATAAAATAAGGAGATAATACAATAAGCTTAGGTTTCAGTAAATATTTAAAATAGAAGCAATATTAACAGTGAAGTATTCTTCTTGTATTGAATCTGGTGTTTTGAGTCACTTTATTTATACTCACCTTCACTTATAAAATGTTGGAAAAGATGGAAGGTTTTCAAGATCATTCAATCTGATCCT